>OY288253.1:41768565-42968565 GCA_958450325.1 Agrostemma githago | reverse complement strand
TTAGAGACCAAAATTTGATTTGTTTGAACTAAGTTCTCGAAGCTAGTTTTAGTATTCTCCTAGTGAAAGTCTAGCCGTCGACACTAATTCTATCCATAAAGCCATTTTGATTATTTTATTTATTATCGATATAAAGTTGTTTGCAGGTTGGCAAATATTTTTATGTTTCTTCGGAAACCCTTTTGATTAATTTGTTTTACGCTAAAGTTTATTTTAATATGTTGTTTTACTGTTTTCCATTTTTACTATTTTTCCTATATTAGTAATTGTTGTTTTAAAATCCTGTTATACGGCTGGGAGAACGTTGCTGACGTTGCTCCTCACTGATTGTGGTTGTTATGTTTTTAACATGACAGATATGCATGTTTCCGGGTGTGGGCTAGCGGGCATTGTGGATCCTGCTATTATTATTTCTTTTACAATTTTGTCTTGTGGATTGTTAAACCCCTTTGTGGATCGTTTTAATTTTGACCATTTTATTTAAGGCCTAATGTTTGACTTTACCATTTAAATTTTATCAAGACATAGTTACAGTGTGTTATAATCTCACTTCTACAGTGTTTCCGCCACTGTATTGCGTTAAAATTTCTAGGGGATTACAGTTGGTATCAGAGCATCACTGCTCCCAACGCGTACACCTGAAATTTGGAAAATACCAGTAAATTATTTAAACAGTAAATAAAAATATTATTAGAGATGGGTAGAAACAAGTAAGGACTTATTTGTTTAGCTTTCATGTTCCTGAAACTCAATGATTAGCATTGGATATTTGTTTTATATGTCCAAGAAGAAGATGATAAGTGGACAAGATGCTGACGTGATGCTGCTCCAGATCGAGACAGGACTTACTTAATACTCTCATCACCTGCTAACTCGAGTGGACAACTTGGTGCTCCAAGAAAGATGTCGATGGTGACTTTTCTGCTCCGATTCAGTTTGCTCAAGATACAGCTAGATGATCAAGGGTACATTCCAGTTCCATCACGGTGCAGCAGACTCAGATGTGAAATCACTTTGGATTCAAATGGAGCGACCCAATACTAGTGTGCTTGTTCCTCTACTTGAAGTTGAAGAAATCCAACTAGATTCCTTTGTTATCTACAGAGGTCCGAAGATTCTCTTCTAGTTTAAGATCTTAATTATCTAGGATCATTGATTCTTTTCTTTCATCTTCCACCCTCTGATTCTTTCAATTCTTCTCTTATATTCTCATCTTCATTCTTATGGTGAGTCCTTCTTCTATTATTCTACTTTACCATCTTTCTCTTGAAATTCTTTGCTTAGACCGTATTCTGTCTTAGTGAACCCTTTTTAAAAGTTAAATATTTTAAAGGTTTAGTTAACTCCTTATTACCAATGGTTTGAGGATTGAGAGTTGTGCTCTGTTATCTAATCTAGTGAGCTTTTGAGGAATTGATTTGAATGGTATTAGTTGATTAACAGAATTAGGATTGTAACATAGAGATTGATCAAGCATGGGTTATGAATTACTTGATCGTATAGAGGACTTAGAGTTGAGTAAATTTCTGGATAGTAAGAATTATATCATATTTTGATGGATACCTAATACCCAACATAGAACCTAGTCAAGTGTAAATAATAATATTACCTGGGATTCTTACCTAGTGTTGACTTAATGGACTAATTGTGGAATTTTGGGATCATAAATCACTGTTTAAAATGTTAGCCTGAGTGTTGTGGCACCATTTCAGGTCCTCATTAATGCTTAGTAAATTTTGGTTGACATAGATTACCTGTATTTTTTAAGGATTAGATCGTTGATCGTTGTTTAAGGTTGTAACCTATGAACTTTGGAGTTGAGTGATCTAACTTGGATAAATTGTTGTTGTCTCAGGAGAAGAGAACTATCTTGCACAATCACAGTTTGGTTTTATTGCGCTATTTTTTGAGGAATACTATTATACGGATCATCTTATTGGGACTGTTATAACCCTAGACCAACGAAATTGTGGCTTCATTGAGTTAATAAATATTTTGGTGGTTTCACTGATACAATGTGAAATTTGGTGGAATTTTTAGAAACCTTAGCCCATTGACGTGTTTTAAGATGTGAGTGTTTGCGCCATTACCAATAAGTTTGAGCGTGTTTGAGGACTTGTTATACTTTCCCCAACTTCTTTACTTGTGGCATTATAATATGTTGGTAATCTGAGGATACTGTGCCCGAACATTGTTAATAGGTGGATTTTATTTAGTGTTCCTTACTCGAGAAATTTGAAGTATACCTCGAGTTCAGACCTTATGAGCTTTGAATTACGAGCCTTAGTGATTACAAGTTTGGGTATGTTTTGATGACTGTTGGAATCTTAATTAATGGATTAGTCTAAATCATTTGTGGATTCTTACCATACTAATTGAAACATTATATAAGTATGTAAGGCTTAATTTACGAGGCTATAGCAGTTGATGATTTTGGAGGTTTTTAGATTGAGTAGGACCACCCTGTACCGATATTGGATTTAGCGTTATTTGATGGGACAATTAGGAACCCGTGTTTTTGAGAGTCGTGCATGCTAGGAATCTCGAGATGGTTAATTTCTTCTATAATCCTTGAGAGCTCTTTTCGACTCTCAACTCCGTCTTCCTTTCTACTTCTCTTGAATTCTGTTACCGCATCTGCTGCTAATCCCTTCAACCTTTATCGATTTTGAAATCTCTTATTGTAATTTATTTATTTATTTATCCTTGTTCTATTTACCCATTAACCATTTTTCGAACTCCCTATTTTTATAAAAAGTTTGACTAGCGTAAAATATTAACATATTGAGTTAATAATTTCTAATTGTGAAATTGCATGTTTTGTAAAAAGTTTGACTAACTTAAACTTTTCGGATATCGTTAAATTTAACATTTTTGAATTATAATTTCAGAACTTTATACTTCACTTTTATTTTATTTGTGGTTGATATTTATTTTTAGATATGTTTAAAAACGCCCTAATAATTTATTTTAAATTATTTCGAAATTAATTCAATTTTTGATTTTTAAGCAATCGAAATTTTATGAAGACTTTCATATTTCCAAATATTTCAATTTCTATAGGATTATTATGTAAAACATTTTAACATTGTCGAAATTATTTTGTATGTTCAAGATTGATAATATTTTTGAAAACTTTAATAATTACTTTGATAACATTTTCGAAATTTTAACGTTTTGAAATTATTTTTTTTTTTTTTTTGTTGGTGGACTTTTGAATCTGTTATTGAAAATGTTTGACAACTGGTTCGATATTTACTAACTACAAAATTTGATTTCTCCAAACTAAATTTTGTTTCTTCAGAAAAAGAAACATTATCGAATTTCGTAATCAAATTGTTTTACTTTTAGTTTAAAAAGTTTTAGTTACCCCATTTCCTTCGAGTTTGTTTACAAATGTTATTTGACGTCGTTATTTTATCAAATAAACTTTACTTTACGATTTCTTTAATTAAGAGATTTTAAACTTCGGGTAGCTTAGCCCTATTTCCTCTTGTAATAAATATTTTCATTCTATTTCGTGTCACTTTGGAAGTTGTAAGATTTTCTTTTAGAGCAAAATTTTTATTCGAAATTGGTATCCTCATGTTTTCGAGTGGGGTAATCTTGAGTCCTTTCTGCTTATTCTCAGTTTCGAGGACGAAACTTTCTTTTAGTGGGGAGGATTGTAACACCCGCTATTTTCCTAGCGTTTTATCCTTTCCGTTATGACTTCATCATAACTCTGTCACATTTCGACCGTATGTTTCATCATTTTTTTCAAAGCTTTATTTTCATTTTTGACCCTGATGATATTTATTTTTATTTTTAAAGATTTTAATTCTTTTAAATCTATTTATTTGATTTTCTTCGTAAACTAATTATTTTTCCGCGAGGAATTCTACTTCTCTACGAATTAACGTTTTAATCTCGAATTTAAGTTATTTCTTTTCCTAAAAATGTAAACACATTAAAATAATATTTCCAATTAAGAAATAATTTTATTAATGAAAATTTACCCTTTAATAATTTTAAAACGAAGTTTTTCATTTATTTATTTTCTAGCGCGGGGTTTAGTCAAATTGCTTTGAAATGCTTTTAATAATTTTACGATCCTTATTTTTATCGACTTACCACTATTTTGGGACCACCTTGAACCATTTTTTTTTCGTGACACTCATGTCACACAACCACTACACATATTTTTTGTGTAACATTTTATTTTTATAAAAACAATATGATTACAGCATAAGATATTTCTTTCTCACAAATTAATATTGTTGACTCATGCAAACTCTTCACACTCCTCTCACATTCACTCTTGGCTGAAATTTTGGAGATGAATGTACCTAGTTTTCATCAATTTTAAAGACACCATTCACTCCATATCTCTTCACATTTTTCTCATAATTTATTCATCCATTTTATTCAAGCAAATACACTCTTTCTCCCTATTTTTTTTTCTTGTGAAATCTGACCAAAAACCAGCATCATTTCTGCCCAGAAATTTCGTGTTCATCATCTCCATTTTCCATCTCCATTTTCGCTATATCGATCTTCTTTCCGTCTCCTTCGTTAAGGTATTAATCGACTTCATTTCCAATCGTTATCACCTTAATTTTTTAACGATATTATGGTATTTTCATACCATGGAATTCATGTTTTTTTTAAGGTTCCGAAGCGGTCCCGCAGAAGACGAATATATCGTAGACTCGGATTTGGATTGAAGGTAACGTCGATGTTACTCGATATTTCATGATTTTAATTGAGTATTTGCATGTATATATTTTATGTTTTATTTTGGCAATATATGCATGTCATATAATCTGGAAATTTTTTAAAAGTTAAAAATTTGCATGTTTCGGTATTTTTATCGCTTTTACGGGATTAACGATTAAATCGTCATATTAATTTGTAAAATCATAATATTCAGCCTAAACATGTAATATATGTTTATATTCTGGAAAAATGTTGTATTTTATGATTTTTAATAATTTAGTATTTTTCTGATATTTTAGTTATCGATTATTGAATTATTACCGTTTACGGACAAAAATGATTAAAAACCAATTTTTAGTTCTAGTACCTAAACATTTTATTTTAATCTGATTTTTGACGTGGTGAAACTTTCTGATGAAATAGAAGTTTCTGAATTTTCTCATAATTTTTCGGAATTGTTAAGTGGATGAATTAATTAATCACTTTAAATCATCGTTTATCGTTAAAACCGTGTTTGTCGTTTAAATTCTCGATTTCTGGTCATTGGTTTAAATCTGGAAAAAATATGATTCTGATAATTTCATAATAAAATGTAATTTTATGATTTTTAGTGTTTTAATAAAATGTTAGGAACGATAAGTTTTATTAATGGAATCATTAATTGTGAAAACGGGTTTTAAAGACGGTTTTGACGGGATTTATTAAATCTTGAATTTTTGGAAATCTGGAAAAATGGTAGATTCTGGAAAATCATAATTTTTAATTTTAATAATAATTTTTGGATATTAATAATTTAATCGTTTTCTAATTACTATTTTTGTTAATCGTTATTGTCGAGATTAGACGATTAATGAGAAAACTCTTTAAAAACCGAGTTTTAGGATTCTGGAAAATTTTCTTTTCTGGACAGAATGTCCATAAATATATTTTAACTATTTTACGTAATTTTTTTACTATTTATTAAACTCTTTAATTAATAAGTATTGATTTTTGGAAAAATTGAGATTTATCGTTAAAATGCTTCGTCTTACCTAAAAGAATTATTTTTCCAGCAATTTTGAAAGTATTTAAATCTGAAACTTTAAGAGTTAAATCATCCCTTAACATATTCTAAATATATCCAATAGTTTACTTAAATAAAAGACGTTAAAAGATTTAATTTGACATTTGCCGTAAAATCCTATTTATAATCGTATTGTTGACACTAATAATAATTAGGGAATTTTAGCTTTGTAAATTTTGGAAACACCCTAATTAGTAGTATTTAAAATGTTTAAAATATTTCTAAATCATTTTATAAACACTTGTATGACGTTTCAATAATTTCATTAACTCAAATGTTTTCGTTTTAAGAATTAATATCATTAAGGCCGAAAGTACTAGTTTTATAAATCTATATCGTTTAGTAAAAATGTGTTATTAGTATAAACTAATATTTTTGCTATTTTGATATGATGATATTTTGGGTAATTTTCTAAAAATAGAAGTTTCCTAAAATAGAAAAGTTTCCTCTTTTGGAAAGTGATCCTTTTCTTTTTGTTCTCTTACTATTTATAATGATTATTTTTTTTGAATATCGATAATGGCTTTGTTTTGGAGTTATGGAATAAGGACAAGTGTGAGGTTAGAGTAATATATTCTGGGGTTTACGTTTTTGCCATCAACTATAAGGCTGGTGTGTCTTTATGGGGCACACTGGTTGTTGAACCGAGCATATATGGTGTTCGGGAGTGTCTGAACATTTTGACCTTAAACTCGTGCCTCGCAGTGTAAGACGCCGTCGGGTTGAACTGAGTATTTATGGTGCTCGGGAGGGGTGTACATATCATCTTAAACTAGGGCCACACATTTATAAGTCGCTGTCCTATTATTGTTGAGTAGCTTAGTTAGAGACCGATGTTTGATTTGTTTGAACTAAGTTCTCGAAGCTAGTTTTAGTATTCTCCTAGTGAAAGTCTAGCCGTCGACACTAATTCTATCCATAACGCAATTTTGATTATTTTATTTATTATCGATATAAATTGGTTTGCAGGTTGGCAAATATTTTTATGTTTCTTCGGAAACCCTTTTGATTAATTTGTTTTACGCTAAAGTTTATTTTAATATGCTGTTTTACTGTTTTCCATTTTTACTATTTTTCCTATATTAGTAATTACTGTTTTAAAATCCTGTTATACGGCTGGGAGAACGTTGACGTTGCTCCTCACTGATTGTGGCTATTATGTTTTTAACATGACAAATATGCATGTTTCTGGGTGTAGGCTAGCGGGCATTGTGGATCCTGCTATTATTATTTGTTTTACAATTTTGTCTTGTGGATTGTTAAACCCCTTTGTGGATCGTTTTAATTTTGACCATTTTATTTAAGGACTAATGTTTGACTTTACCATTTAAATTTTATCAAGACATAGTTACAGTGTGTTATAATCCCACTTCTACAGTGTTTCCGCCACTGTATTGCGTTAGAATTTCTAGGGGATTACATAAGCTGACTCGTGCAATGAGTGATGAATCAGGTGTCGGGAAAAGCAAGCTTTCTGACATGATGCTTTCTATCTAAACTTGTATCCAAGTCAAGCAAACGACTATAAACAAAAGCGCTTCCGGAAGGCAACCCGTTTCTTGTACATTTTTCTTGTAAAATTCTTTTATGGGTCATAGGTCCTACTATTAGCTTCGTATAATTTGTCGTCATTTTCTTAATCGATTAATTTTATTTTAAGTAGTATTAAGTACTCATTTTTGTATCCTTGATAGAAGCAATAGAAATCTCAACTTTTCAGTAATTGGGGCGTTTTGTATGCCTTTGGGGAGACTAGCATAGCGGGTCATTAAAAATCGAAGGAAAAGTGAAGAAAATCATCTTTTGGGTCGAAATTCCAGCGATCCGCGCGAGTCGTGTGATGGACATGCGAGGCACGCTCCTCTTTCTGGTATGTTTTCCTAATTTAAAAAAAAATATGAAACAAGTAGACAATCCACCATCTTCCTTCTCTCTTCATCCCTAATTTCATCCCCCTTTTTTATTTTCTTATTCCCCAAATCTCCATCTCATTCTTCTTCTTCTTCTTCTTCTTCTTCCAACCTTCATACTATAATCCATCTTCCAATGATTCGCTTCCACTTTCACCATCATCAATCCCATCTTTAAATCTATCTTCATCAATTCCATTATTAATCCCATCTTGCATCGTCAGTCGTGGCTAGGGTTCGCCAGGTCGCCATCTGATCCACCACCGGTGTCTGTGCCGGTTAGTTAGTCTGCCGTCGTGTCGTCTTTAGTTCTGGTCAAGGTCAGGTGTTGAGTATCTCATGTATTATTCTCAATTCAGGTCTATCAAAGGTTGTAAGTTCCTGAATCCGTAATTCTTCTCTTCACTTACTCATTCCGTTTCAATTTTAGACCTCAGTCTTGTCGGCCATATTGCGAAGCTTGTTGTGTTTGGTTACGATTGATATTATTCTAGTGTCCGGATGGTTGTCGAGTAGTCGTGGTCGGTGATTTGACTGGATTTAGGATTGGTTACGTTGCTATGATTTTGTTATGTGCGACTCTGGCTACATTATGAGTTTGGAATGTCAGTTATTCGGAGTGTAGCATTGATTAATCAACTACGGTGTGGAGTTTGACTTTCGTTCTTACAAAGTCAAATTGGTTTTTGATGGTGTCGGGTCACCATTTCGAGGGTAAAGTGAGCTCGTGAGGTTGTATGTCAGACGGAGGTTGGAATACCAATATTGAGATTTTCTTTGGTGAATGTCTGACATGTGATGGTTATGATGAGTCGTTTATCCATGTTCAAGGTCTTTTTCCTCGTTTATTGTTTATATGTATATTCTTTCTCTCACATTGAGGACAATGTTCGGAATAAGCATGGGGAGAGATTTATATGTTTCTCGTCGTTGTAATTGTCTTTGAGTTGGTTATTGATAAAAAATTGTTGAAATGAAAGATAAAAAATCAAGAAACAAAAGAAAAAGAAAATAAATAATCCCGGGTAGATGAAATCACGAAAGGGTACTCCGGTAAAAAGAAAATTTGGGTTGCATGCCACGGGAGTAGTGTGAGTTGAAAAACAAAATAAAAGTTAGAGAGAAAATCCGCAAGGGCGGACGCTCTAGGAATAATAAGGGAATTAGGAAAAACAAACTCAGAATTACTTTATCCATTCTTAGTGTGGTGTCATAAGAAGGGTGAGATAGAAGGACAGTCGGGTAGGATTAGTTGGCTAAGGTGAGAAGTATCGCGGTGCGGTGTAGTCGTAACACTATATTTTATTCGATTGGTGATGTTTATTTGGTGTGTTGAACTATTAGAGGTGATTATGATTGATCACATGTGTGGGTTGTGGATTATTATTGTGGTATACGTCTTTTACCACCGGTGACATTTGTAGCACATGTGATCCGTTTTAGGATTGGAGAAATAAGGGGCGTTAGATGTTGGTATTAGCTTCTCTTTAATTGCTAATGTCATTTGTTTCGATGAAGTGAGCCGATGATAATAGTTTGATATTGTGGTATGTTGATGCACTTGAGCATTTGATTTGATTTTTATGCAATTCATGGAGTTGCTCTTGCATTGTTGTCTCGTTATGAGGTAGTTTAATGGGTGATGAGTGAGGGCCATTGTATATAATGCTTTTCCCGCGCATTTTGGAGTAGTGATGGTTGTTATTATTGCGTTTTTCGAGTTTACTCGAGGACGAGTAAAGGTTAAAGCGTGAGGATAATATTTGATAGGTCGTATTTAGTCATGGTTATAATGATGAGTTAGGCGTAATTTGGTTGACTAAATTGGTGTTATTGTGTCGTATTTGTGTAATGTCCGTGTGATTATCATGTAAACTAATTTGAGGATTTTAGAGTACGACATAACTCTTTAGTCGATCCGACCGAGAATAAAAGGAGACGTGAAGCCTTGGAAGGCATGATACAAAGATCTAGAAGAACAAGCCCAAGTGAACCGACAGTCTCACGCAGCTCAAGAATTGAAAACGGGACTTAAGTTGCTTTAGGTTTCGTGGCAACTTATTATTTATTAGTATTAGTATTATTATATTATATTATTTTATTTTATTATTAGAGTCTGGTAAGTGTTATACTTCCCTTAATAATTATTAAACTACTACTATTATTACTAGTTTTTATCATTAGATCATATGATTCATATCAAGTTTAGTTTTACGTTCATTGAAGGAAGAGAAGAACCCTATGTGGACGCTGCCACACCGGTGCCCGCGCGCACCCGCATGGAGACCAGTCGCGGCGGCCACCCATATAGTTCGTCAGAGGCTCGTTGGACTAGACCGATACGATCTCGCGTTCGGGGCGAAGTGTCGGACCTCGATTTGGTTGACGATGTGAATTGTACTAGATAGATGTGGGGAAATCTATGTTTTCATTGGTTCGATCAAGACGTGGTTGTAAATGTTAAAGACCGATATGTTTGGTCTGACGAGCTTTTTAGTGAACCAAATTTGTTGCCGATTTGTGGAGTTGCCACCGAGTATTTTGGGATACTCGGAAACCGTTCAAGTCAACTTTGATCCTTAGCCGGTTCAAAGCTAAGTGACACGGGGACCTAAAGATAAAAACTTATACCCTTAAGCATTCCATGTCTAGAATGTCTCTAATTGCCAATGGTTTCGGCCATCCGGAAATCGTAGATTTTGAGTAAGAGGTGAGGGTACGTATTGGGAAGTCAATGTCCGATAGACATCGGCACCCAATCCTGCCCGCACGCAGCGGCCTCTACTAATCAATCAATGGGCTGATAACTTTGTTCCTTAATTGTGGCGGAAATGCAATAACATCCGTTTTTTAACCCTATGCCTTTAGTACGTCGGTTGTTTAAGGACAAGTAAGTTTTTGTCGTCGAAGTAATTGATTTTACATTCTTTGCACGCAATTTCACGTGACAAGTAGGCCATGAAAAGATGTACATAGGAGAGTAGAGAGTACTAGATAGTACTCCGTATTCGTATTAGCAAATCAGTTTTAACTTGATAATACAGATATTAGTCATTCTCGTAGTATATACCTTACCTGGTATTCTGCTTAAGGTGCGCCAGTTCGGCATTAATAAGGATGCGTTGAACCATGCGTGAGAGGTGAGCGTTGGGATTAATATGGAAGCCGACCACCGCTTGTTCAATTTTAGCTTTGTTTAAGTTTTGAATTTCGTGTTAGGTGATTTAGCATGCGATTATGGTCATAAAAGCGGTAAATCATACGATAGCTGTAAATGCAAAATGTAAGTAAATCACATCATATGAGGAATTGCACCCTCAGAGTGTACACTAAACGAAATACGATGCGTAGAAGGTTGAGAATGGATCTCATGACTACTCGAATTTAGTTTAGGTGTTTTAGTAGTTGAAATTAGGGACATTACGTATGTTTACGATGCGTCGTGGATTTAGTATCCACATGAGACGGACTTGACAATATCGAAATGCATAATTAAAAGTACGGTATGTAAAGTTGTGTTTAGATGAAAACTTAGTGACAATTCGACTTCTACGGGCGGATCATTCTAGCTTCCTATGGCAATTCCGGCAGAGCTTCGCTACGGTGAGTCGAGTTAATGAGTCAACACGGGTGCCCTTTTTTGTTCTTGTTGAGTCAATAACTCGAGGAACTACGAAGAGTAGTGTTGATTTGGAGGATGCTAATCAAAGAGAAAATGATCGAGTGGATCGTGCCTAATGTCGGAGTTCGACGCTAAAGAAGAGCTATATAGCAAAGAGAGGGAGGATTGCGAATTGTGAATTGTGTGTCGTAAATGAGCGGGGAGGAAGGGGGGGGGGGTATTTATAGTTTTTATCATAGCTCAAATCGAGATTTTGGACGCCCGTAGTCAAGCGACCCAGTGTTGGGGCGCCTGGGGTGAGGCGATGCAAGTTTAAGGCGGCAGGGGTGAGGCGACTGGAATTTCGAAGATCCGATTCGAAAACTTTCCAAAGCGGAGATTATACGTGATCTTTGCACTGCTTGGTTTCTAAGACTTCTGGCCCTTGACCTAGCGCGTGCGCCATTGGGCCTTGGGCACGCTTTCTCGAGGTTTGAGTCGGTCTGATGCGCTGACTCGGGTTTGACTTTACGTGTTTCGGGACCGATTCGGAGCCCCGGTGTCCGAATTGACTCTAATTAGTGTCGACGTGACTGTAATGACACGACTAAGACCGTCTTGATGTTGAAATAATTTTTCCGAGTAATTATTTGATTCGTTCTATAGAAAAATCATCTAAAACATCGTAAAATCGTGTCGTGTTGCAGTCCGATCATCATTTGATGTTTATCGGGCACTTCTGCAGCCACCAGGTCCAAATCTGGGTGTCTATAGAAGCCCCCACTTTGAGTGAGGCTTGGACAAGACGAAAGTCAAAGTATAGTCGCCCAGGTCAATCGAGGATTACGACTTGGTGGCTGTCCGCTCGGGTCGTTTTAAGTCCGTTGGACTACGTACTAAGGCTCGCCAGCCAAGGTTTAGAAATCATACCTGATCTCCTCGCTTGCGTTTGCTTGTCAAAGCAATGGTCTGGGTTTACTTACTTGGAGTTGGGTTTGTAGCTAATTAGTGCTTTGTTTTTCGAGATAGACCCCATGCTTGAGTCTTTCTCGGGTGACTTGGTTTTGACTTAATCCCTTGCGGGTGACTGCGTTAAAGTGGGTTAATCCCTTTCGGGTGGCTGTCTTTGTATGGTATAAATCCCTCTCGGGTGGCTGCACCGAATTGAATATAGTTTTCTTTGGAACAGATTCCTGTTAGTCCCTGGACTTTTGCATTCTTTGAGATGGTTTCTGACTATCTTTGGCCTTTGTAATCTTTGGAACGGATCTTTGTTCCTGGACTTTTGTATATTGTGTTCTTTGAGATAGTTTCTGACTATCTTTGGCCTTTGCAATCTTTGGAACGGATCTTTGTCCCTAGACTTTTTTTTATTGTTTCAGATAGTTTCGGACTATCTCTGGCCTCTGCACATTGTATTCTTTGGAACGGATCTTTGTTCCCAGACTTTTGTATTCTTTTAGGTAGTTTTTGACTATCTCTGGCCTTTGCACATTGCATTCTTTGGAACGGATCTTGGTTCCTGGACTTTTGTATTCTGAAGGGTGGTAATTTGCGTTTGATTTTTCTTGGGATCGTTGCATAAACTCTTGGCGAGTGCATAATCGTGGTTTCCCGCTGGGGATGTAAGTTGATTGCTTTGGATTGAGGATCTGCTGGGGTAATCGACTTGTACTTGTAATTTTGTTGGAAGGTTAACTATTTGGTCTTGGTGTTTTGAGTCAATGGGTACCGCTGGGGATTTTCATGGGTTTGCATAACGGGCTGTGCCGGCTTGCGGGATGCTCTACTGGAGGGGATGGTATAGTTAGTTGCTATGGGTTTTAGTACAGGTTGGGATTTCGTATGTCTTGCTTATCCCGCTGGGGAGAGGTAAATTGACTTAGTTATCTCATTGGGGGAAGGTAATAAGACTTGCTTATTCCGTTGGGGAGGAGTGAATCGTCTCGACATTGTTTATTTGGGCTAGTACATGTATGTACGTCTTGCGGGTTTTGAGGATTCTGCCTGGATTAATCTGACTTTGTTTATGTTGAGAGGTTAGGCGCTCCCCTTTCGGCGACCAAGTATTGAGGCGCTTGGGCTACAGTGCCCCAAAATTCGGGTGCCCGAACTGAGGCGGCCTAGGTTTCGTGTTCCAGATTTGTTTAAATATCGCGATTTGAAAGGGGGTTAGGTTATTCGACCAAAAGTCCAGGCGCGCGATCCCTGTCGTCACAAGCTCGTATTCTCGACTCTATCTGCTGATTTCCGACTCGATTTTTGCTATACTTGACTATGTCGACCCCGGGTAATTTTTCCTTACTCACCTATTGTCGATTTGTACTTGATTGGTGTGATTTTGGGTTGATTTTGCTTAAACCTTAGAAATTGATTTGGGTATTTCAGTTTTGCTAAGTTTCGATGCTTGTTCTTGATCCATTTTTTGAATTAGGGTAGTATAGAGCTCGTAGGTGTAGTTATTTGCTTGAGGTGAAAGCTTGAAGGTATTTTAATGGCCTCCCATGGGTGAAAATCAAAATGCTAGGGTTTAGGAATCGATTTCCCGATTATTCCCGTACTTGTCCCTTGTAATCTTGCTAGATTCTTGCTTTTGATGTTGTGGGTAGCTCATATGTCGATTTTCGTGACCCAGAATGCGTTCTCGGGCACTTTGTGTGAGTTTGTGATGCTTACGGCGGACCAAATGAGATTGTAACGATGCCGAATATCCCGAAATCACTTTTATTGCGACCGGGGTCGACAATGGGTGCTAGTGGGGTTTTTGGTATTTCAATATTGTACTCCGAAATTTTGAGCTTATTTTGACGTGCTTGTGCTGTCTTGACCTGACCTGAAGTGTATTGTTTGTTCTGTTTTGCAGTTGCAGATGGTACGAGACGTTCTGAGGGAGTCTTTATAGTTAGTACTAGCGACAAGGCTACCGAGTCGAGCTCACCGACTCCTCGGGTGGCCCGCAAGAGGCGTCAGAGTGCTCCTTCGCCTCGACTTGAGCTTGGTGTTGTGGATGAGGCTAACTTTTATAGAGTCACGAGATGTACCTTGCCTGTGACGGTTGATAGGAGGAAGCATGTTCCTAGGCCCGTTGACGAGGACGAGGAGGTTGCTTATGAGGATCCCATTTGGGCTCCGGATTGGGATGGTCGGCAATTATTGCTCCGTCGCGACTTGCACGTGAGTAGCCGTACTGTAAACGGGAAAGTGAGTACCTTGATTATTTTGTTATTGACTTGTATTTGACTTTGATTCGTACTCGTATTGTTTGTTCATCCTCGTATCGTCACCGTTTGTAGCCCCCAGGTCCGATGAGGACCTTCTCGGGTTTCACGACGTGCCTACATATTTACGCTCAAAAGATTAGCATCGAGGCTAAGGAGGTGGTTATGGGGACGACCTTGGGTCCCTTAGTCGGACGTTGGGTTCCGATGATAGGTTTGCAAGACCAAGTGCAACCTAATGGTGGTCAGAGCGATGATAGATCGCTTTAATGACACGACTTCAACATTCACATGTCGTTTGGCAAGGTCGACATGACTTGGGGGTGATCACGGGGCTACCTTGGGGTCCCGAGTTGATCAGGTGGGCTCCGGAGGGCCCTAGACTGGATAATGCTAAGGTTAGGGGCTGGATCGGGGACTGTCTGGTGCCCTCGGCTTATAGCACGCCCCATTCTCTGGTTGGTTCATATATCACCGACCACTTTGACAGAGTGGCGGTTTTGGAGGGTCGAGTGCCCAACACGGCGGTGCAGGACGCCCATCTGTGGTTGTGGTATTTCCTAGGGTCGATCCACTTCTCGGATAAGGGCGAGAGATTTAGCACTAGGATTTTTTCTTTCCTGGCTGACTTGAGTCAGCTGGGACGTTTTGACTGGGTGACGGCGACTTTTGCGGAGATGACCCGCTGCTTGCAGGCTATGGTGAGGCCTCAGAGGGTGGATTCAGATTCTGCTATACCCATTGTGGGTCCAGTTCTCGTGCTGGAGGTTAGTTATTTAACTTGCATTTGGTTTTCGAATTTTGGTTGGCTTTGTTTTTGTTTTGTTGATGGTGTTTCGGGTTTTGCAGGCTTGGATCTACTCTTACTTTCCGTGCTTGGCACCTAAGACGGTGCCGGTTTGCCCGGCTAGGTTCCCGGCTGGGATCGAGTGGAGGTTTGCTCAGACCAAGACTATGGCGAGCCACTACTCGACGGAGAACGTGCTGGTGAACCAGCTGCGTCTCGAGGATGTAAGTTTTCCATTTATTTGCTTTCTTAGGTAGCCCTCGAGGTTAGGAGTTTGTGATGTAACTTAGTTTTGGTTGTGCAGTTTGTGACTCGTCCTTGGGCCAATTACGAGGGTTTGCCCGAGTACGTGGGTGCGAAGTTGAGGTTGAGGAGCTATAGGAGGCTGCTCCTCCCTTCGCTATTCCGCCCAGTGTGGTATTTGGGTGAGAGGTTGGTGCGCCAGTGCCTCTATGACGAGTTTAGGGTGCTGGTTGACCCTCCCCGGACCATGTTCAGGCCTCCGACTATGATGGTAGGAATTGTCGTGGGTCCCAACCAACAAGTAGAGTCCAACTAATCCTAACGGGTAGCTAGGGTAAGTCGGGTCGAGTCCACAGGGATGGTAATAGGTGTCTAGACTAGGGTCAACTCACAAAGAAGACTAGGTTACCCACACAACACAAAGAGAGACAAACTAACGAGAATTGATTAACTAAGATGATTGGAGTAGGAGAAACTAGATTAACAATGAACTAGGTGTAACATGAACTAATAGAAACAACTAAAGCTAAAACAATCAACTAACTAGATGAATATATGCTAACAAGATGGAGAAATCAAATTGGGAAAAGGTAGGGTTAGTTTGGGTTCAAAAGCGTAGTAGGATAGTTAGGAAATCGAGGGTGTAAGGTTCACCTAGTTATTATGGTCGGTCCGCGCTCTCGCGTCAAAGACAAAACCCGAATACTCATGCAAGATGCTACCCAATACACAAGAATTCAATCACAAAATCAACCACACAATGAGAAGAAGAAGACTGGCATGAGAAGGATGGCCAATTCTACTCAAACAAGCAATTCAACAAACACATAGTATGCTCAACATGTGACTAGTAACAAAGAATCCACCTTTACCCTCAATCAAGCCCTAATCACCCATAATCCACACTTAATCCCCCTACTAACCCCACAATAAGTCTACTCACACATAATCAAACTAACAACAATACAAACAATAGAAATCAACACAAACATCCAAACATTCATTATGAACTAACAAGAACAATGAACAATATGTAAAGATTAAAACTTGAATAAATAAACAAGGATTAAGAGAATAGAGATTAAGAAGATTATACCAACTAACAAGAGGAAGAAAAGATGAGAACTTGTATTAAAAGAACACCCAAAAATCTCCACCAAAAGTTGTCAAGGATTGATGAATTCTTCAAGAGATCCTTAATACAAGATTAACTAACTAAATTAATCTAAGATTAACAAGGATTATGAAAAGATTAATGTAAACTAAGCTAAGGATGAAGAGTGTCTAATTAGGGTTAAGAATAATGTAGAGTAATTTAATGTGCTTAAACAATACAAAGGAAGGGTATTTATAAGGGTTCACGAGCAAAGGAATTGAAAAGAAGTGACGCGGGCTGTGCTGGGTCCATCCCGGTCGGGATGGAGGTGATCCCGGTTGGGATGAGGGTGGTCCCGGTCGAGATGGTGCTCATCTCGGTCGGGATGGCCCTCCAGAAGCGCAGCTTTCCTTTGCACTTCATCCCGGTCGTGATGGATGCAATTCCGACCGGGATGGGTCTTGTAGGCCTCCAATATGATCTCAAGGGTCCCTACTTGCTCCTCATAGGCTTCTCATCGATTCTCGGTGCTATGGATTGGGTCCCGAGGGCTTGGGAATGGGTCCCAAGGGCTCGGGATCGAGTCTAAGCTACCGGGTGATCGGCGCTTCTCTTCGTTGGCTCCAAATGTGTCTGAAACGACTCGGAATCGTTCCACCTCTCCAAGATTGGTCTTAGGAACCTAAAATGAACTAGAAGAAGCGTAAGTAGCCTAGAAACCGCTCCAAAGAGCGATTCCACAAGAAAACCGGGACCAAACACAACAAATAAGCACTACAAAACACACTTATCAACTCCCCCACACTTAACCCTTACTCGCCCTTGAGTAAGCACAAACTAACTAAAAACTAAAAGAATCTAGACTACTAACCGAGCGGGTATTAGCGCACCCTACGCCCTTTCAACTCACGCGAGAACACTTAGAGGAAAAGTGCTCTCCGCAAGGCAAGTGAGGTCTTGCGACAAAACTGTGGATACAACCGAACAAGAAAACACACAAACACACAAACAAACAGACCCTAAACGGTTGCATCCAAGAAGAAACAAATACCGCTTCCATCCACAAAGTGGTGAAAGAAGCACCGGTTAGGGACTCAAGGCAAGTGACAACGTTCCCAAACTAATAACACAAATCGAAATGGACAAAACCCTAATAGTATGACAACAAATCAATAAAAATGTTGGTAACTTACCTAGGTTCCTCCTAACCTTCTAAGAACCTACCACGGGACGATAGGCTGGACGGAAAAAGGATGAACCACGGAGTTAGTCGACACTGTAGGTAAGTGAAGCCCCGCCCCCTTTAGCGACAAGCCAAGAGGGTCGTCCCATGTCCAAAATCGCCCAACTAGTCCAAGTAAAAAGGTGGATAAGGTTGCAAAGTGGGGGAAGACCAACTATTTACCGCTATCATCCTTCCTAGGGACTCGGTTCTTTGGTAGGCTCTTCACGGTAATAGTCGGAAAAAGGCTTATTTTTTAGGGTGAGAGTTCTTTTTTTTTGTGAGGGGATTTTCTTTGACATTCTTTTCTTTTGCATTTGGCTTTTCAGTTGCTATTCCACTTCTTTTTCTTCTTTTGTATTTTGTTTTTCTTTTGTTGTGCCTTTTATTTTTCTTATTTCTTTTCTTTTGTTTCTTTTTCTTTCTTTTTCTTTCTTTCTTTTCCTTTCTTTCTTGGTTTGCCCTTTTGGCCAAATTTTGTTTTGTAAGCATTCAATCACAACCACGTAAGAAGTTCAACAATTTGCAACGTATTGGTGGAAAATGTGTAGAAGGTAGGGAAATGGGTAAGTCGGGAGTCGTGATCTCCCTTCAAATCCACAAAAAGGTGGAGAAACTTGGACTAATCAAAGTAATTTCAAACATGGTCACCTAAGGGACGGGACTCGGCAACCAAGACCTTTTCACTCCGTGGGTGGTCATAATGGTCAAAATGAAAATCCCGTAGTAAATCCCTAGTAGACTAGGTGGACTCAAGGTAAAAAACCAACGAAATCATTGATTTAAAGTCATTCTACTAGACTAAAGTCCAAGACTCGATTCACATCGATAGAAAGGGAAAGTAACCACTTGCACACTAGCCTCAAAACCGGGTTTTCAAAAACCTTTTATTACACACTAGACACAACTAAACAAGACAAAACAGAGACACAACAAAAAAAACGAAAGGAAAAGAGACGAACAAAACAAAACAAAACAAAACAAGGGAAAAGAGAACAAGCACACAAAGAAAACAAACACACCCCGAAACTTCCAAACAAGTCACCACATCAACCACAAACTTCATAAAGCTCCACCCGAGGACACCATCACAAATCTCCTCCAAACTCCACAAAAAGGAGAAATGAGAAAGAATTGAAGGGGTATTACCGGATGTCTTGAGCCTTTCGAAACTCATGGCGATCAAGGAACCTACAAGGAAATGGAGAGGCAAAACAAACAATACAACAAAAATACGACACAACGACATAAAAGGAAAAGACACGTAGGAAAATCTTTTCGGTTTTTTATGAAAATTTTCAAATTTTTAGGGGTTTTTAAAGATTTTTTCGAAAGAAACTACGAAAATAAAACTAAACTAACCTAAGATATCGCTCCCCCACACTTAAACCGAGCAATGTCCTCATTCTCGATCGGTAGTGTGTGCGGAGACACTAAAAAAAAGGTAAAAGGGGAAAAATAAAGCTAAAAATCAAAATGAAATTGAAGAAAGGGTCTAATGCGTCCGGCTGGGGTGTAGTCAAGTCACCAAGGGCCGAGACAAGAAGAGATATGGATGGGGGAAGAAATAAAAAGAAGATAATCAAAGGAAATGGGAGGGGAGGGCTAGGTGTAGTCAAGTCACCTAGCTCGGATTCCGCCTAAATTCGACTAAATCCTACTAAAAGAAAATAAAATAAGGAAAAAGTGAAATTACTTGTCAATTTGGATTTTTTGAAATGACTCTCGATGTAGTCACGTCATCGAGAGTCGAGAGCAATGACTACCAAGACCCCGAGGGCCACCATGACACAAATATGATAAGGGGAAGGGGAATATACAAAGGGAGACAAGCAATAAAAGACGGAAAAGAAATGAGAGTCGCCTACCAAATGGTTAGCAACTCACTAACTCCATCGTCTCAATGATCATAATAGGCACGTTGCTTGTCTTCATCATCGATATTCCTCTTCATGCTCAATGTACTCGCACGGTTGAAGTTTTAGGCTTGCATTGGTGTGATGAGGGTGGGATTTGAGGTTGAACTTGGTTAAAGTGATGACAATGGTGTATATATGGAATGCAAGAGTGGGACGATAGAGGCAAGGGTATCGAGGGAGGTTGGGAGGGGGTGTAAAACGGTTGGGCGGGGCTTAAATGAGGTATCAAAGGCAAACGGGGCTGCTGAGGACCATCCCGGTCATGACCAACCTCATCTCGGTCGGGATGGTTCCTTCCCGGTTGGGATGACCATGATCCCGGTCGGGATGGACAGGCAGTAGCTCCAACTTTCGTGCACACACCATACCGGTCGGGATGAATCCCTTCCCGGTCGGGATGACTCTTCTAGCCCTTCAATCCTCTAGAAAACTCCACCCACAAGTTAACTAAAACATCGGGATTTAGAATCCCGCCCCCAAAAGCTTGTCAAAAGCTCAAAAACCCGACTTCCTTTCTCAAGAACCAAGCTCTATCAAAAACCACTCCTCTGTAAACTTCATCTTCACATCACACCTATCAAATAAGCTCAAAACATCCATCAAAATCCCTCTCTCACATCGCTCATCAAATAACCAAACGACATGAATTCCACAAGCACACAAAACCAAAAATCAAGCTTACAAATATAACTATAAAACACAAAGGAGAGGGAAAAGATATATACAACTCGACGGTTCTTGAGGAACTCCGTCTAACCTAGGATGGTAGAATTCTTCATTCATTTTTTTCATCAACACGGCATACAACTCCATCGCCTTCAAGAGCGTGGAGTAACAAATCAAAGGCTCGTGAAAAATCTTCAATCAAGCTCGTGGAATACCAATCCACACTCCAAGGTTCCTCACAACCTTGCCTAGAAGTTCCCAGGGCATCCCGATCTGCTAAGTTCAACGGCTTGAACTTGTACTTTCGATCATTTGGTATATACCCAAACTTCATATCATCTTCACAAGGCCTCAAGGGAGGCTCAACTTTCTTCTCAATAACCGACCTATCTTCAATAACGTCACATGGGCATTCATTCGCCCCAAGCTCGGAAGCATCGTTTTCACTTCCACACAAGTTCTTGTCTTTCAAGCTTCCACTCGACTCATTCCCTAGATCTTTGTCACTAAAGGCGTGGATCATATTACATGATTCTTCATATAAAGGCGAAGTGTTGCCTTGGAGGTCAAACACGAGGTTCTCATCGCCTAGCTCAAAAGTAATCCTACCCTTCTTGACATCGATCATTGCACCGACGGTATGTAGAAACGGGCGCCCTAGGATAATAGGAGTGATAGCATCTTCCGGCATATCAAGCACGAGAAGGTCGACCGGAATGAAGAATTTCCCTATTCTTAATGGCACATCCTCTAACATTCCTAATGGTCGATTAAGCGAACGGTCGGCCATTTGGAGTGTGATCGAGGTACACTTAAGCTCTTTCATCCCAAGTCGCTCACAAATAGAATAGAGAAGAATGCTCACGCTCGCTCCCAAATCACATAATGCCCTTTCAATCTTCAAGTTCCCTATGGTGCACGGGATTGAGAAACTACCCGGATCCTTCAACTTAGGAAGTGTAGAGCCTTGTATGAGCTCACTCACCTCTCTTGTGAACGCTATGGTCTCTTCCTTGTCGAAGGATCTCTTCCTAGCCAATACTACTTTCATGAACTTGTCATATGTCGGGACTTGGGTAATTAGCTCAGTGAAAGGGATACTCACATCCAATTTCTTCACTATATCCACAAACTTGTCAAATTGAACATCCACCTTAGTCTTCATTTGCCTTGTTGGGATAGGCAACTTGATGTGTATCTTGTCTTGCTCAATAGGTTGGAACTTTTCAATTGACACTTTCTTCTTTCTTTTGTCTTTCTCTTGGGGTGAGGGGAGCTTGTCTTCATTAGGTTTTTCAACCTCCCATAAGACTTGCTCTTCCATGAGATTTCCCAAATTTTCATTGCCTTGAGATGGAGATTGCACTTCTCTCATTGCTTCATGCTCACTAGGGAACAAGGGAGAATCATAGGATGCACCGCTCCTCAAGGTGATGGCATTCACATATTCAAATTTTGTTGGTACACCTTGTGGAGGTAGTTGACCCTTTTGTCTTGAGGGACCTTTCATTCTTGCATGGTGCTTGTAATGTGCATTCGAGCTTTGGAAAAAAGGGGTGACTGACTTTAGGAGGTCGTTCCTAACGTCCAAGACGATCGAATCGCAGCGGGATGAGGCAGGGAGCAACTGACGACCTCGAGTTCCGGTGCCAGCCTACCGGCGACCCAGAACTTGGGCGCCTGGACCTGGGCGATCTGATTCTCCCCCGCTTGAGCCGGGGCAGTCGGACTCTCGGTTATGGAAATTTTCCGCAATTTCCTAATTTCGATGCAATTGTGGCTATATATGCAGGTTGCGGGTGATCATTTTAGACATAGTTAATACCCAAAGTGTCTTGATAGCTCTTGTTTGATTAAGTCATGTCGGGTTTCAGTCGTCTTTTGACCTTGTGGGAGTCATATCAAGGAAGGTGACCTTGAAGCTTTGCTATGTGACGGTTTATTCGCTATTATTTCTATAAAACAAATTAAAGTGCAAGATGACTTTTTACTTGCATGTTCGCGTTACTGGGATGCTAACCACCATGTTTTCGCATTCACGAGGGGTGATATTTGTCCTCTTCCCATGGAGATAGACGCGATTGGAGGGTGGTGCTCTTTTCACCCTTGTATACCAGTTCAAGGTGACGTCCCCGTAGAGCGGGTTCGTCACTTTTGGATATTCCTCTATTAAAGGAAGCTGATGTTTTCTTTGGAGAAAGTGACATTAACTTAGAGCTCCTTGTTAAGGTGTTTTCACGAGAGGACAGTCGTTGTATTTCACCTTTAGCCCGTAAACGGGCCCTTAGTATTGCGATAACGTGTTATTATCTATTTGAGGATGTGTCAGTGCATGCTAGTTGGGTAACGCTCGGGTTCTAGATATCGTAATGGAGATGGGGCATGGGCGATCCTCTTCTTGGCTTATTTTGGGTGAGCTTATAATGGGTCTCGACACACGTGCGCGGATTCACCGTGCTCCATTCGTGGTTCTAAGACCATTTTGAAGGTATGTCATGGTGCTATTTTTGCTTTATTCGAAACTTGCCTTAGTTCGAAGCTGTGACACGGTGTTATATTGTGCAGATTTGGCTACAAGAGAGGCTACATCTAATCGAGCCACCTCGGCTCATTGAGGCTATAACTGTAAAAGACTCACCACTCGGAACGTTGTACCATTATGGAATATCGGTTGTACTGAAAACGAGTGGTTCTCTCGTCTGCATGCTGATGGAGGGGTTGCCATTAGATGGACTGTCCCATGGTGGGATATCAAGAGGTATATTGGGCTCTCGTTCTCATCACGGGCCAACACTATGCAAATTTTGTGCTTCAGTGAGTGTGTTTATGTTTATCCAAATAGGTTAATTCGCCAAATGGACTGGGCACAAACTGTTCCCGAGGTTATTACCGAGGTTGTCAATTCCCATCCGTGGGAAAATGATTCTTTTAGGGAGTTTGAAATGTCATGGAGACGGAGGATTATATATCATGTTCCTCTATCGAATGTTCGTCGGACAACCCTCTCCCGCGTCCGGCGGGCCGCTTGTAAATATCCGATAAAACGGGGCAAATTAAGGACTGCGGAGATCATAGTGCTACAGAATAAAGAGGCTACACGACTTAACGTCGCTAAGCGTCCGACCAAAGACAGTGTTATCGATCCTAGTACCGTTAGTTCATCTAAAAGGTCAAGACTGGCAAGACCCATATTAAAGGTGTAGATGAGGAAGGCAAGTGGGATTGGCTGGGCCCACGATTGGCTGAAAGGGTGGACGTTTGCATTCAAGGAGCCCGTGGTGAATGGTCCAAAGAAGCGCACCCGAAGGGTAAAGGAAAGGAGATGGACCGGTAGGGGCCAGCCATAAGTACTATGTTGTATGCGATAGTATGTGGCGTATTAGTATTAGTTTTTTGTAGGATTTTGTTTCACAAGTTGTCTTGTTTCCGGAATACCCGGGTAATGGATGTTTGATGTAAAAAGGCCTCGACAAAGGCTTGATTTAATTTTGCATTAGTGAGAAGCACATTTATTATTATTATTATTATTATTATTATTGTTGTTGTTGTTGTTGTTGTTATTGTTGTTGTTATTGTTATTGTTATTGTTATTGTTATTATTGTTATTGTTATTGTTGTTGTTGTTGTTGTTGTTGTTGTTATTAATTTTTTTTGGCAAGGATGATATCATTTCATTTCATTGTGAAAGAAATTACAAGCATTGCAAAAAACTACCACACTAGAAAATTACATCCCTTTAGGCACCAATTGCCTCAATGACTATGAAATTTCGAACTATCTGTGTAACCGTAAAATCTAGTGGGTAACCAAAAATTCAATTTGTGAAAAAATCGCTTCCACAGTAGCTTTCTTATCGACAAAATTTTTATTGTTGAGCTCCTTCCAAATTGTGTAAGTAGTAGCTGCAAGACTAACTTTAAGCCAAATCATCTTCCAATGTTTCCAAGTTCTTGCTAACCGCATCCACCATAAAATCTTATGCAATCTGAGCTCAGTTAATTTCAAGTTTAACCAACTCAGTACACACCACCAGACCTCTTTGGAGAATGGGCACTTGAAAAATAAATGAGAGTGAGACTCCATAACACTCTCACTGTAATCCCCTAAAAATTCTAGCGCGATACAGTGGCGGAAACACTGTAGAGTCGGGATTAAAACACACAGAACTATGTCTTAATAAATTAAATTGGTAAAGTCAAACATACGCCATACATAAAAATGGCTAAAAATTTAAAACAATCCATAAAGAGGTTAAACAATCCTTAAGACATGATTATTAAAAAGATCAAGCAGGATCCAAGACCGCTCGTTAGCCCACACCCACCGGAAAATAAACACGTATACCTGCCATGTTAAAACATAACAGCCACAATCAGTGGGGAGCAACGCCAACGTTCTCCCAGCCGTATAACAAGATTTAAAAACAGTAATTACTAATATAGGAAAAATAGTAAAAATGAAAAACAGTAAAACATCATATTAAAATAAGCTTTAGCGTAAAACAAATTAATCAAAAGGGTTTCCGAAGAAACATAAAAATATTTGCCAACCTGCAAACCAATTTATATCGATAATAAATAAAATAATCAAAATGGCGTTATGGATATTCGATCAGTGTGCACAAGGCTAGACTTTCACTAGGGATATACTAAAAACTAGCTTTGAGAACTCAGACACCAACTTCACACGCAGCGAAGATCCAAGGTCTCTAACTAGGCAACTCAACCATAATAGGACGTCGACTTATCATGCGAGGTCCTAGCTTAAGTAATATACACCCCTCCTGGATACCAAATGTATCCAGTTCAACTGACGGCGACTAACACGATGCGATATCTAGCTTAAGGGCACAATGCACATATACTCCTGGACACCAAATGTATCAAGTTCAACAACCAATGCATCCCAAATGGATACATCAGCCTTATAGTTGATGGCAAAACCGTACATCCTAGACTGTATTACTCTAACCCCACACTTATCCTTATTCCATAACTCCAAAACAAAGCCATTATCGATATATTTAAGAGATACAATCAATATAATAATAAGAGAACAAAAAGGGAAAAAGGAATCACTTTCCAAAAGAGGAAACTTTCTATTTTAGGAAACTTCTATTTTTAGAAACTTTACTAAAAATAGTATTATATCAAAAATAGTGAAAATATTAGTTCATACTAATACCACATTTTTAGTAAACGATATAGGTTTATAAAACTAATACTTTCGGCCTTAACGATATTAATTATTAAAGTAAGATCATTTGATTTTATGAAATTACTAAAATATCGTATAAGTGTTATAAGATGATTAAAAATGTCTTAAACATTTTAATATTACTAATTAGGGTGTTTTCAAAAGTTATAAAGCTAAAATTCCCTAATTATTATTAGCTTCGACAATAAAATTATAAATAGGATTTTACGACAAATGTCAAATTAAATCTTTTAACGTCTTTTATTTAATTAAACCATTGAATATATTTAGAATATGTTAAGGGATGATTTAAATCTTAAAGTTTCAGATTTAAATACTTTCAAAATTGCTGGAAAAATAATTCTTTTAGGTAAGACGAAGCATTTTAACGATAAATCACAATTTGTCCGAAAATCAATATTTATTAACTAAAGACTATAATAAATAGTACAAAAATTACGTAAAATAGTTAAAATATATTTATGGACATTCTGTCCAGAAAAGAAAATTTCCAGAATTCTAAAAACTCGGTTTTTAAAGCGTTTTCTCGTTAATCGTCCAATCTCGACAACAACGATTAATAAAAATAGTAATTACAAAACGATTTAAGTATTTATATCCAAAAATTATTATTAAACCTAAAAATCATGATTTTCCAGAATCTACCATTTTTTCAGTTTTCCCAAAATTCCAGATTTAATAAATCCCGTCAAAACCGTCTTTAAAACCCGTTTTCACAATTAACGATTCCAATAATAAAACTTATCGTTCCTAACATTTTATTAAAGCACTAAAAATCATAAAATTACATTTTAATATGAAATCATCAGAATCATAATTTTTCCAGATTTAAACCAAAGACCAGAAATCGAGAATTTAAACAACAAACACGGTTTTAACGATAAACGATGATTTAATGTGATTAATTAATTCATCCACTTAACAATTTCGAAAAATTATGAAAACATTCAGAAAATTCTATTTCACCAGAAAGTTTCACCACGTCAAAAATCAGATTAAAATAATATGTTTAGGTACTAGAACTAAAAATCGGCTTTTAATCGTTTTTGTCCGAAAACGGTAATAATTCAATAATCGATATCAAAAATATCAGAAAAATACCAAATTATTAAAAATCATCAAAAACAACATTTTTTCAGAATATAAACATATATTACATGTTTAGGCCGATTATTACGATTTTACAAATTAATATAACATTTTAATCGTTAATCTCGTAAAAGCGATAAAAATATCGAAACATGCAAATTTTCAACTTTAAATTTTTTTCCAGAATCCGTGACATACATATATTGCCAAAATAAAATATAAAAGTATATACATGCAAATACTCAATTAAAATCATGAAATACCGAGTAACATCGACGTTACCTCTACTCCAAGTCTGAGTCGATAATATATTCGTCGGCTTCGGGATCGTCCAAAAATCCTACCAAACACGAAAATCATGGCAGAAAAATACCATGAGAAAACTAATAAAAATCAAGGTAAAAATTGATCGAAAACGACATGGATTAATACCTTAACGAAGAGAACGGAAAAAGGATTATTTGACGATGAATTTGAGTTGATTAAGACTAGAATTGAAGCAAAAATAATCCTAGAATAGAGGTGAGTGCCACGGCCAAAATGAGGATGAAGATAGATTTTTTTTACTTTTGATAAATGAATGAAATGTAGTAAGGAAATGGATGGTTTCCTAATTAAAAATGGGATTTAAAGTTGATGAAAACAAGGTGGAATAAGCTAAGGTGGCCGGCCAAATGAATGGGAAAGGGAGTGTGAAAAGTTTTGACACTAATGCAACAATTGAATGAAATAAAAATTATCTTATGTTTACGTTTTAACGTGATAAAATGCAACGTTTAAATAAAACGTAATAAAACTTGTGACCAAGGGCTTAGTTGGTCCAAAATGTGAGTAAATGGTCTCAAAAGTTTTATAAGTTGATCAAAAGTATAATCGTAAAATAGTTAAAGGCATTTCAAAGTAATTCGAGTAAATCTCGCGTAAGAAAATAATTATTCGCGAAGCTTCGTAATAAAAATCATTAACAACTAATTTTTCTGTAAATAAAAATATTTACTAGTTGAAAATATTATAGAAACGCATTCAAACATTTTTAGGAAAAGGAATAACTTAAATTCAAGCTTAAAAATGTCAATTCGAAGAGAAATAGAATTCCTTGCGGAAAAATTAATTCGTTTACAAAGAAACCAAATAAATGGATTTAAAAGGATTTAAATCTTTGAAATAAAAATAAAAATTATTAAACTCAAAAATTAAAATAGAGCTTAGAAAAATGATAAAATATGAGGCCGAAAAGTGACAGAGTTAAGACGGAGTCCTTACGGAAAGAATAAAAATGCTTAGGAAAAATAGTGGGTGTTACACTCACATAAATAGCACATGTTCGCTAAACAAAACCCTCGCCTGCAATATTGATCTATCGTGGTTAATTTCTGTTGAATGGCTAGTGATAAGATTACCTTGTGACCTAGCATCAGTACATTAGACGAGAGAACTGGACTCCAGTGTTTCTTCTCCGTCTGCCGCAGCATATAATAGGCCCTCTTAACCTTGAACTCAAAATTGCTAACACGCTGCTCGATGAAGTTCTGAGCAGATACAATAGAGCCAAACCACTGCACCAGTATATCTCGTACCTTTAAACAATGCTTAAAACATGCAGGATAGAACTCCTTAACTGTAACATCCCAGACTGAAATCGAACCCATAATATACTCCTTACACCATTTACCCTAAAAGCTGGTAGGTGTTCCAGAGAAAGTCCACAACCACTTAGCAAGAAGAGCATAATTCCAGGTCTGAAGATGCTTGATATTAACCCCACCTGCATCCCAAGGAGAACATAACTTATTCCACTTCTTAAAAACCAACTTTAGCCCACCCTCTGTAATTCCCCAAAAGAAATCTGTTCACATCTTATTAATTAATCCGTTTAAGAATAGCCACAGGAAGCAGTAAACTCGAGCACCAAAAATTATCTAGACCAAAAATCATCGAGTTCAACAATTGAGCTCTTCCCGCATATCACAAAAATTTGGTGGACCAGTGATTAATGGAATGCCGTATCTTAAGCAACAGAGGAGAGAACATTTCTATATTGAGTCTAGAATCCGTGAGCGGAATCCCCAGATATCTGAAAGGAAATTAGCCTGCAACAAATCCTAACTGTGACAAAATTAGCTGTTGGACCACAGGAGCAACCTCACCAAAATAGATATTGGTTTTCTCTGAGTTAGCTGTCAGCTCTCAAGTCAGTGCAAATGAATCCAATATTATTATTATTATTATTATTATTATTATTATTATTATTATTATTATTATGATTATGATTATTTTTTTATTTTTTATTTTTATTTTTTTGCAAGAAATGGTATATCTTATTAATGATAATAAGATGAGATCTTACAAAAGTGAATAACCTCTATGCAAAAACAAGCTAACAATGCCCACTCAACCTATAAACAGTGATATCAAAACCCCTATCCCTTAACCGAGTACAGACATTAAACTTAATTTTCTCTACAATACTCCTAAGAGAACAAAATTTACTATCAAACATTCTGTTATTCCTTTCCCTCAATATGCTGTAAACGGCTGCTGCTAAGCTGCTATAGAACCACTCATTCTTCCAATGTTTTCTCCTTTTTCTCCTGGCACTCCATTTTAATTCTGTGGCAAGGTCCTTGCTTCTACCCATAATTTGCATCCAATTCAAAAAATGTTGCCATACCTGACATGAGAAAGGACACTCAAAAAACAAATGAGTCACATCCTCAAGTGAGCTTTAACATAAACAGCATCTGCTAGACAATTGCATTCCTCTTTTCTTCATCTGTTCATGAGTAGCTAATGCATTCTGCCCTGCAAGACAAGTTATAACACAATGCCTAGGAATGCTAGCTCGCTTCCAAAGATGTTTAGCCCAAGTATTAGAAATCCATTTAGGCCTAAACCAGTCATAAGCTTTCCCAATATTATAATTCCCATTGCTAGACCAAGAGAGTAAAAGCTGAGCTGCATCTCTCCTACTACTACCAGTAGCTTCTATCATCTCATTTCGAACCCCCAAAATACTATTGACAATAGCTGTAAATCTCTCCTTCTTCTCTAGTCCCAAATGTCTCCGCCTTTAAGAATGTATGTAGAGTGCCATTGAGCCCAAATGCCACCTACTCGTGATTCCAATTTCCATAGCCACTGGGCTATCATTGCCTTATTCCAGCTCCTCAAATGCTTGACAATAAAACCTCCCTCACCCACCGGTTTGCAAACATCATGCCAACTTTTATAACAAATCCTAGTTGCATTCTTACCTGACCAGAAAAACCGCAATCTTAACTGATTTAGTCTTTTTATTACATTTACTGGGAAATTAGCATTAGCACACCAGTAATTGTTCAGTCCAAATATGATTGAATTCAACAACTGAAGACGACCTGCATAAGTTAGAAGATGGGTAGCCCAATGGGAGATCCTCAACTGAACCCTACTAATCAAAGCAGCATACTGAGCCCTCCCATTGTTTGCAGAATGTAATGGAAGTCCCAAATACCTACAAGAAAAATCCTCTAGTTGGAACCCAGTCTGTTGCAGGATCAAATTCTTAATATCAGCTGATACCCGCCCCCCCTCCCCAAAGAAAATGTTAGTTTTTTCTCTATTAACCTGCAGCCTAGAGTACTTCCCAAAATCCATTAGTGCATTTGTTACAGCTACAACTGAAGGTACATCCCCTCTAGTAAAGAGAACCAAGTCATCAACAAATACCATATGTGTAAGCTTGAGCTTGCAGCACTTAGGATGATAAGAAACATTAGGTTTAGAAGTAATGTCTCTCAACATTCTAGATAAAACTTTCATACTGAGCACAAAGAGATAAGGCGACAATGGATCACTGGTGGTAGGGAATTGCCAAGGGTCCCCATCAACAAGTAGAGTCCAACTAATCCTAACGGGTAGCTAGGGTAAGTCGGGTCGAGTCCACGGGGACGGTAGAAGGTGTCTAGACTATGGTCTACCTAAAACAAGACTAAGCTACCAAAACAACACAAAAGGAAGAGAATTGACAAAGATGAACAAACTAGAATGAAGAATTGATTAACTATGTTGATGGGAAGAGATAAAACTAAACTAATGAGGAACTAGATATAACATGAACTAAATGAAATAACTAAAGCTAAATTAAACAAGCAAACTTGGGGAATGAAAGCTAATGAAGATGGAGAAATCAAATTGGGAAGGAGTAGGGTTAGTTTAGGTTCATAAGTGTAGTAGGATAGTTGGGTAATCAAGGGTGTAGGTTTCACCTAGTTATTAAGGTCAGTCCGCGCTCTCGCGTCAAAGCCAAAGTTCGCACTCTCGTGTCAAAGAATAAACCTGAATACTCATGCAATATGTTACCCAATACACAAGGATTAAACCACAATTCAATCACACAATGAGAAGAGGAAAACAAGCATGAGAAGCATGGCCACTACTACTCAAACAAGCAATTCAACAAACACATAGTTTGCTTAAGATGTGACTAGTAACAAAGACTCCACCTTTACCCTCAATCAAACCCTAATTACCCATAATCCACTCTTAATCCCCCTACTAACCCCACAATAAGTATACTCACACATAATGAAACTAACCCTAACCATAACAAGAGAAATCAACACAAACAACAAAACATTCATAATGGAACTAGCAAGAACAAGAACAATAATCAAAGATTAAAACTTGAAAGATTAAACAAAGATTAAGAGTAAAGAGATTAAGAAGATTATACCTACTAACAAGAGGATGAAAAGATGAGAACTTGTATTAATACGAAAAACCCAAATAAATCTCCCAAGGTTGTCAATCTTGGATGAATCTTGAAGAATTCCCTTAATACAAGGATTACAACCTAGTTTAAGCTAAGTTTAATTGAAGATTAAGAAAAGATTAAGCTAATGAGAGGAAGAACTCTATATAGGGTTTCGTCTAATGTAAGATAATGTAAAAGTGCTTAAACAATACAAAGGAAGGGTATTTATAAGGGTTCAAGAGCAAAGGAGAAGAAAAGAAGAACACGGGGCTGCTGCTGCTCCTTCCCGACCGAGATGAGATGGTCTCGGGCGAGATGAGACTGTTCTCGGCCGAGATGAGGTGATTTCGGGCGAGATTGAGCATCAGTGGCTCGTCTTTGCTTGTACTCTTCATCTCGGGCGAGATGGCCCTTATCTCGACCGAGATGGGTCTTGTAGGCCTCAAATATGATCTCAAGGGTCTCTACTTGCTTCTCATGGGCTTCTCATCGATTCTTGGTGCTTGGGATCGAGTCTAAGGGGCTCGGGAATGGGTCCCAAGGGCTCGGGATCAAGTCTAAGCCACCGGGTGATCGTCGCTTCTCTTCGTTGGCTCCAAATGTGTCGGAAAAGGCTCGGAATCGTTCCACCTCTCCAAGAATGGTCTTAGGAACCTAAAATGAACTAGAAGAAGCGTAAGTATCCAAGAAACCGCTCCAAAGAGTGATTTCACAAGAGAAACCGGGACCAAACACAACAAATAAGCACTACAAAACACACTTATCAACTCCCCCACACTTAACCCTTACTCGCCCTCGAGTAAGCACCTACTAACTAAAAACTAAAAGAAACTAGACTACTAACCGAGCGGGTATTAGCGCACCCTACGCTCTTTCAACTCATGCGAGAACACTTAGAGGAAAAGTGTTCTCCGCAAGACAAGTAACGTCTTGCGACAAAACTGTGGATACAACCGAACACGAAAACACGTAAACAAACAAACACACAAACAAACAAACACCAAACGGTTGCATCCAAGACAAAACAAATACCGCTTCCCTCAACAAAGCGGTGAAATAGACACCGTTTAAGGACTTAAGGCAAGTGACAACGTTCCCAAAATAATAACACAAACCGAAATGGACAAAACCCTAATAGTATGACGACAAAGCAACAAAAACGTTGGTAACTTACCTAGGTTCCTCCTAACCTTCTAAGAACGTACCACGGGACGATAGGCGGGATGGAAAAAGGATGAACCACGGAGTTAGTCGACACTGTAGGTAAGTGAAGCCCCGCCCCCTTTAGCAACAAGCCAAGAGGGTCGTCCCATGTCCAAAATTGCCCAACTAGTCCAAGTAAAAAGGTGGATAGGGTTGCAAAGTGAGGGAAGACCGACTATTTACCGCTATCATCCTTCCTTGGGACTCATTCCTTTGGTAGGCTCTTCACGGTAATAGTCGGTAAAAGGCTTAATTTGAGGGGTGAGAGTTCTTTTTGTGAGATGATTTTCTTTGGCACTTTTTTCTTATGCATTTGGCTTTTGAGTTGCTATGCCACTTCTTTTTCTTCTTTTGTATTTTGTTTTTCTTTTGTTGTGCCTTTTTCTTTTTCTTCTTTCTTTTCTTTATTTTTCTTTATTTTTCTTTCATTTTCTTTCTTACCTTGGCTTGCCTTTTTTATAAGTTTTGTTTTGTAGGCATTTCTTGGAACCAAGTAAGACAATTTGCAACTTATTTGTGGAAACGTGTATGAGGTAGGGAAATGGGTAAGTCGGGACGGCGCCTTCCCTTCAAACCCACAAAAAAGGGGAAACTTGGGCTAATCAAACAATTTCGAACAAGGTCACCTAAGAGACGGGACCCGGCAACCAAGGCCTTTTCACTCCGTGGGTGGTCATAATGGTCAAAATGCAAATCCCGTAGTAAATCCCTAGTAGACTAGGTGGACTCAAGGTAAGAAACCAACAAAATCATTGATTTAAAGTCATTCTACTAGACTAAAGTCCAAGACTCGACTCATATCAATAGAAAGGGAAAGTAAACACTTGCGCATTAGCCTCAAAACCGGGTTTTCAAAAACCTTTTTACACACTAGACACAACCTACACAAGACAACAGAAAGACACAACGAAACGAAAAAAAAAGAGATAAACACAACAAAACCAAATAAAAAAAGAGAAAAGAAAACAAACACACAAACAAAACAAACACCACCCCGAAACATCCAAATAAGCAACCAATCAACCACAAATCTCCACAAAGCTCCACCCGAGCACACCACCACAAATCTTCTCCAAACTCCACAAAAAAGGGAAAAAGAGAAAGAATTGAAGGGGTATTACCGGATGTCTTGAGCCTTTCGAAACTCACGGCGATCAAGGAACCTACAGGAAAAGGGGGAGGCAAAACACGCACAATACAACAAAAATACGACACAACGACACAAAAGGAAAAGACACAGAGGAAAATCTTTTTGATTTTTATGAAAATTTTCAAATTTTTAGGGGTTTTAAAGATTTTTTCAAAAAACTACGAAAATAAAACTAAGCTAGACTAGGATATTGCTCCCCCACACTTAAGCCGAGCAATGTCCTCATGCTCGATCGGTAGTGTGTGGAGACAATAAAAAGACGAGAAACTACGAAAATAAAGCTAAATTCAGAAATAAAAGTGAAGAAGGGGTAGAATGTGTCCGGCCGGGGTGTAGTCAAGGCACCAAATGCCGAGACAAGAAAAGATATGGAAGGGGGAAGGAAATAAAAAGAGGAAAATAAAAGGAAATGGGAGGGGAGGGCTACGTGTAATCAAGTCACCTAGCCCGGATTCCGCCTAAATCTGACTAAATCCTACCAAAAAGAAAATAAAATAAGGAAAAAGTGAAATTACTTGTCAATTTGGATTTTTGAAATGACTCTCGATGTAGTCACGTCATCGAGAATCGGAAGCAATGATAACCACGGCTCCGAGGGCCACTAAGACACCAAACACATAAAGGGAAGGGGAACAAACGAATAAAGACTAGCAATAAAAGACGAAAAAGAAGGAAAGTCGCCTACCAACCGGTTAGCAACTTACTAACTCCATCGTCTCAATGATCAATAACGGCACAATGCTTGTCTTTATCATCATTATTCCTCTTCATGCTCAATATAGTCGCACGGTTGAAGTTCTAGGCTTGCATTGGTGTAAATGAGGTGGGATTTGAGGTGAAACTCGGTGTGTGGTGATGATAAAGGTGTATATATGAAGTGTAGGGGTGACATGATAGTTGCATGGGTAGGTAGGGAGGTTGGGAGGGGGTATAAAGTGGTTGGGTGGGCTCAAGTGACGAGGAGAAGGCAAAAAAGGGAGGCTGAAACCCATCCCGGGCGAGATGGTCCCATCTCGGTCGGAATGCTCCCTTCCCGGCCGAGATGGTCCTCTTCTCGGTCGGGATGGGCAGTCAGTAGCTCCAGATTCCGCGCACAGTTCATCTCGGCCAAGATGAAACCCTTCCCGGCCGGGATGACTCTTCTAGTCCTTCAATCCTCTAGTAACTCCACCCACAAGGCAACAAATACATCGGGATTTAGAATCCCATCCCCAAAAGCTTGTCAAAAGCTAAAAAACCGACTTCCTCCACCAAGCTCCAAGGTTCTATCACCAACCATTCCTCTCCAAACTTCATCTTCACTTCACACCTACAAATAAGCTCAAAACATCCATCACAATCCCTCCCTCACATCGCTCATCAAACAACCAAATATCAAGAATTCCACAAACACACAAAAGAATAAGAAAGAGATATATACAAAAAGACGGTTCTTTTGGAACTCCGTCAAACCAAGGATGGTGGGTTCTTCAATCATTTTTCAACAACGTCATAGATAACTCCATCGCCTTCAAGAGCACGGAGTAACAAATCAAAGGCTCTCGAGAAGTCTTCAACCAAGCTTGTGGAATACCAATCCACACTCCAAGGTTCTTCACAATCGTGCCTAGAAGTTCCCGGGGCATCCCGATCTACTAAGTTCAACGGCTTGAACTTGTACTTTCGATCTTTCGGTATATACCCAAACTTCCACTCATCTTCACAAGGCCTCAAGGGAGGCTCAACTTTCTTCTTGCCAACCGACTTATCTTCACTCACATCATATGGGCATTCATCCGCCCCAAGCTTGGAATCACTATCTTCAATTCCCCACAAGTTGTCATCTTTCAAGCTTTTACTCGACTCATTCCCTAGATCTTTATCATCAAAGGTATGGATCATATTACATGATTCTTCACATATAGGCGAGGTGTTGCCTTGGAGGTCAAACACGAGTTTCTCATCGCCTAGCTCAAAAGTAATCCTACCCTTCTTGACATTGATCATTGCACCGGCGGTATGTAGAAACGGGCGCCCTAGGATAATAGGAGTGATAGCATCCTCCGGCATATCAAGCTCGAGAAAGTCAACCGGGATGAAGAATTTCCCTATTCTCAATGGCACATTCTCTAACTTTCCTAATGGTCGATTAAGTGAACGATCTGCCATTTGGAGTGTGATCGAAATACATTTAAGCTCTTTCATCCCAAGTCGCTCGCAAATAGAATAGGGGAGAATGCTCACACTCTCCCCCAAATCACATAATGCCCTATCAATCTTCAAGTTCCCTATGGTGCACGGGATTGAGAAACTACCCGGATCCTTTAACTTAGGAAGTGTAGAGCCTTGAATGAGCTCGCTCACCTCTCTTGTGAATGGTATGGTCTCTTTCTTGTCCACGGATCTCTTCCTAGGCAAGATTTCTCTCATAAACTTTCCATAGGCCGGGACTTGGGTAATTAACTCGGTGAAAGGGATGCTCACATCCAACTTCTTCACAATATCAAGGAACTTGTCATATTGAACATCCACCTTTGTCTTCATTTGCCTTGTTGGGAATGACAACTTGATGTGTATCTTGTTTTGCTCATTAGGTTGGGACTTTTCAATTGACACTTTCTTCTTTCCCTTATCTTACTCTTGGGGTGAGGGGAGCTTGTCTTCATTAGGTTTTTCAACCTCCCATAAGACTTGCTCTTCCATGAGATTTCCTCAATTTTCATTGCTTTTATATGGAGATTGCACTTCCTTCTTTGCTTCATGCTCAATAGGAAACAAGGGAGACTCATAGGATGCACCGCTCCTCAAGGTGATGGCATTCACATGTTCAAACTTTGTCGGTACACCTTGAGGAGGTAGTTGACCCTTTTGTCTTGAAGAACTACCCGAAGCTACTTGAGCTAGTAGGGTTTCAAGCATTTTCACATGCGTATCTCTTGCCTTGTTTTCCATTTGAAGGTTAGTATATAATTCATGTTGAGCTTTTTGCATCTCCAATTGGCTTCTTTGAATATCCAAAATTACCTTGCATCTCCGAATCTCGAGGTGGGGATTGTTGATTGTGTGGGGTATTAGAGATGGCTAGGGGAATGCCATAATCATGAATTGGAGACCGGCTTCTTTGCTTGTTTTCTTGTTGAGTATTTTGGGACCCTTGTTGTTGTTGAAAGTTCCCTTGGAACCCTTGAGAGTTTCCTTGATTATGATTGTGGTAACCTTGGCTGTTGCTTTGATATCCTTGAGAATGTTGGTTTCCTTGGAAACCACCTTGATGATTGAAGTTCCCTTGATTATGAAACCCTTGATTGTTGTTGAAGGCACCTTGGTTATGTTGTTGGAAGTTGTTAAAAGGCCTTTGATTGCCTTGATAACTTTGGAAGCCTTGGTTGTTGTCCCTTAAGGGAGGAGGAACATAGGGTACACGGTATTCTTGTTGAGCTTGTTGTTGGGAAGCTTGGAACATGTTAGAATTTGGCACATTTTGAGCCTTGAAGTTAGAATATGTGGCACCTTGCTTGTATGCTTGAAAAACATTTACTTGCTCAATGCTACTTCGACAATGTAAAGGCTCATGTCCATATATTCCACAAATCTCACATATTTCGTAATAAGATGATGGTGTAACCGTTCCCAAAGCATTAATTTGATGTATTGATTGTTGATTGGAGGAACTAGTGCTTTGACCTTGATTAAAGTGGTGTTGGAGCTTCTTGTCAATAGTATCCATGTGTGTCTTCAATTGTGCTCCAAGGTCGGCACTTAATTGTGTAATGGCATCAATCTCATGCCTTCCCCCTCTACTTTCCTTTCTTGGCCTTGATTATTGAGAGTTATGGACCGCCATTTCTTCGATCCTTGACCAAGTTTGGTCATCATCTACCTCGGTGAACCTTCCATTGGAGCCCATATTGAGTATGGCCCTTAAGTCCTCATATAGATCGTTCCAAAATTGTTGGACTAAGAACCATTGTGAAAGTCCATGGTGGGGGTACGATCTAACCAAAGCCTTGAACCGTTCCCATGCTTCATAAAGGCTCTCTTCATCCCGTTGTTGGAAATCGGTGATGGAGGCCCTTAGCAAATTCATCTTTTCCGGAGGGTAAAACTTTTGGTAGAACGCCAATGCAAGTTTCTTCCAAGTATCAATCCCCATGGTTGCCCTATCGAGACTCTTGATCGATTTCTTCTCTTTTCCATTGAGAGAGAACGGGAAAAGTACCCAACGAATTTGATCTTGAGTAACCCCGGGTTGAGATATAGCGTCACAATAATCGGAGAAGGTCTCCATGTGTTGATGCGGTTCTTCGGTGGGCAAACCACTAAATTGATTTCTTTCAACAAGTTGGATGAAATGTGTCTTTGCCACAAAATATCTGGCATAAGCGGCCGGTAAAGTGTTTGGTCCGGGCAAGACATCCTTCGTGAATGTAGAGTGAGATGAGAACTTCGGCATTGTTGGATGTAAGGGAGATGATGGTGTAGATGGTGTTGATGTAGATGTTGATGGAGAACTAGGTTGAGAAGAGTGGTTAGAAGAAGTACCAAAGGGATTGATGAAGGTCCCTTCGGTATTGCCTTGAGGTTGTTCGTTAAAGTCGGATCCTTGGGCCCGTTGGCGAAAGGCTCTAAAGAGTCTCTCCGGCTCTGGATTGAAGATAAAGAAGTCGTCTCTCCTCCTAGGCATGCACTACACACTTGGAACAAACGTGAGAACACCTAGTGCTTTATGGGCACTAGGCAAAGACAATAAACAAACACAACCCAAGACAAAAGAGAAGAGAAAGCTAATAAAACAAAGAAAAAGCCTACAAAATATGCACAAGGGATAGAAAAAGAGCACAAGAGGGGTAACTAAGTCAAGCTAATAAGCAAACTAAGTCTAAACATGCACCGTCCCCGGCAACGGCGCCAAATTGGTGGTAGGGAATTGCCGAGGGTCCCCACCAACAAGTAGAGTCCAACTAATCCTAACGGGTAGCTAGGGTAAGTCGGGTCGAGTCCACGGGGACGGTAGAAGGTGTCTAGACTATGGTCTACCTAAAACAAGACTAGGCTACCGAAACAACACAAAAAGAAGAGAATTGACAAAGATGAAAAAACTAGAATGAAGAATTGATTAACTATGTTGATGGGAAGAGATAAAACTAGACTAATGAAGAACTAGATATAACATGAACTAAATGAAATAACTAAAGCTAAATTAAACAAGCAAACTAGGGGAATGAAAGCTAATGAAGATGGAGAAATCAAATTGGGAAGGAGTAGGGTTAGTTTAGGTTCATAAGTGTAGTAGGATAGTTGGGTAATCAAGGGTGTAGGTTTCACCTAGTTATTAAGGTCGGTCCGCGCTCTCGCGTCAAAGCCAAAGTCCGCACTCTCGTGTCAAATACTAAACCCGAATACTCATGCAATATGTTACCCAATACACAAGGATTCAACCATAATTCAATCACACAATGAGAAGAGGAAAACAAGCATGAGAAGCATGGCCACTACCACTCAAACAAGCAATTCAACAAACACATAGTGTGCTTAAGATGTGACTAGTAACAAAGACTCCATCTTTACCCTCAATCAAACCCTAATTACCCATAATCCACAATTAATCCCCCTACTAACCCTACAATAAGTCTACTCACACATAATGAAACTAACCCTAACCATAACAAGTGAAATCAACACAAACAACAAAACATTCATAATGGAACTAGCAAGAACAAGAACAATAATCAAAGATTAAAACTTGAAAGATTAAACGAAGATTAAGAGTAAAGATATTAAGAAGATTATACCTACTAACCAGAGGATGAAAATATGAGAACTTGTATTAATAAGGAAAACTCAAATAAATCTCCCAAGGTTGTCAATCTTGGATGAATCTTGAAGAGTTCCCTTAATACAAGGATTACAACCTAGTTTAAGCTAAGTTTAATTAAAGATTAAGAAAAGATTAAACTAATTAGAGGAGGAACTCTATCTAGGGTTTAGTCTAATGTAAGATAATGTAAAAGTGCTTAAACAATACAAAGGAAGGGTATTTATAAGGGTTCAAGAGCAAAGGAGAAGAAAAGAAGAACACGGGGCTGCTGCTGCTCCTTCCCGGCCGAGATGAGATGGTCTCGGGCGAGATGAGACTCTTCTTTTTGTAAGATGCGAGTGATTTTGTGCTTTAGACTCTTTATGCTATTTATTGATGCGAAGTGCTTAAGGTGTTTTGCACGGGTTTTCACCCTAGTTTAAGAGATATGGATGTGATACTTAGGAAGCTATGGGTAGTAATGTTTAAGTTGATCCGTGTTGGTAGTGGTCGAGAATTCTTGACCGTCTTGATCGGTGATGATATCGACGCCTCCCGTGAGTATTTTCTTGACAAGGTAAGGACCTGCCCAGTTTGGTTTGAAATTTCCTTTAGGATCGACGGGAAGCGGTGCTCTAATTGACTTAACCACTAGATCTCCCTCGTGTATGTTTCGATATTTAACTCGTTTGTTAAAGGCCCGCTATATTCTTTGTTGGTGGGCTTGCACGTTGGATAGTGCGTGTATTCTACGCTCATCTAAGAGGACTAGCTCATCATAATGTTTTTGGTTCCATTTCTCTTCGGGAATGCCTCTTTCGCTTAGTATCCTTGGAGAGGGTATTTCTTACTCTACTGGTTGCACCACTTCTGAACCGTAGGCTAGGTAGTATGGTGTAGCTCCGGTGGGAGTCCGGTAGGAGGTTCGGTATCCCCATAATGGAAAGGGTATTTTGTTAGGCCAATCTCGGTAATTGTCTATCATCTTATTAAGGATGGTGACGATGGTTTTGTTTGCTGCTTCTACAACCCCCTTTGTCTAAGGTCTATACGGTGATGATTTGTGTCGTTGAATTTTGTATTTGTCTAGGATTTTTTTGGGTGTCGGCTCTAAAGTGAGTCCCCTGATCACTGAAGATCTTGGATGTCGTGTTTCAGGCGGTGACAGTCTTCTGTATCATGCCCCCTGCCCTGGTGGTATAGGCAATAAGCCTTAGGATCCCAACTCGCATCCCGGGCTCCGATGGGCGGATCCGGGGTAGGAGTTAGCCGAGATATCTGCCAATCATCGTTGACGATCCTGAGTGCCTCAGCATAGGTCATCTCTAAGTCTGTGAGACTCCTGAAGTGATGCCCTCCGCAGGCCGGGACGAACCGGGCTGGCCTGAGTTTCTTCCTTTCCTCAGGGACGTCGAGAGTGGGAGGCGCTACGGGAAGTGGATGGGGCTTCACATTTACCTCCTGAGGGTAGCATTGTGTTGGATCCTTGTTTGTTTTGCTAAAGGTTCCTTCCAACCTTCTGAGCTGGAGCAAGATGTTGTCATGAGTGGTTGACATTTGTGCCACGGTGACCTGTAATTCCCGAATGAGGTCTAACATGGCGCTGAATTGATCATTGATACCGTTGCAGCTACTAGAAGACATTTTGAGCGGTGGGTCTGCGGAACAGAGCCGAAGATGAGAATGGATCCGCCGGACGACGTAAAAGATTCGAGGAATGCTCGTAGGTGAGCGACAGGGGAATGAAACCAATGATTCACGTGTGTTTGCGGTCATCGAGTTTGGGACTCAGGTGCTTTAGACATTTAGTGTATTCGGCGAGACGCCTAATAGACTCGGATCTCTAGAACGAGATGATTTGACATAAATCTCGGGTTGAGATTTAGAGAGGACTCTCAAGATGAGATGACCCAAAATATAAAACCTCGAGCGAAGGTGATTTTAGTAGCTAGCACAGACAGTTAATCACACGGTTGTACGACGTAAGGAATTGATCTCGATCCCGGCTCTGAATCAAAATGGTTTTTGATGTTCTCGAAAATGGATGTATTTGAAAAACAAGATTTTGAAAGTGGAAGTTTTGAAATCGACATTTAGATGGTTTAGTGACATCGTTTGGTATGTCGGAAAGTGTTGCTACACGGGTGTCAAGAGTTATTGAGTTGAAACATTGGCGATAACAAAGGTGTGAATTGTGATTTTACGAAAATACGGTTGTTGAAGAACAGGTTTTGTAGTGGAAATCATGAGGTCGTATTGTTATCGAGACTTTTATTTGTTAGGAGTTCGATATTTGCGGTGTAAAGGGTGTTTGGTTTCAGAAAACACGGTGTCAGTGGTGGCGCTTTGAAAGTGTAGCTAGAATAAACAGAATTAAATTAATTAGAGCGAATTTATAAGAAGAGAAAAGTAGGATGGTCGGTTCACCACGAATTTCATATGGTCACGGTATAGGTCACACGTCGATTGCAGATATTGGTCTAAGGGGTAATGAGAAGGTCCTTTCGGTCCGCTATTCACCCTAGAATGCTTCTAACGGCTTCCGATCTTATTAGGGCCAACTAATGTGTTGTAGCAGGTCTAATTCCTACCAGGCTTCCGATCTTAGGTTCGAGTTTACCAATTCAACTAATCAATTACGTCGACTTAATCAATTAATCTCAATTAAATGCTACAATTAACAACTCAGATGCAATATCGTTGACAGATCTATAAACTAATTAGCAATCGTCATGGATCTCATAAATCCTAGCAAGTGAAATTAGCTACTCATAGAGAAATTTACGACAACATTAATAAAGATGATAACTAGATTAAGCATAATTAATAGATCTAAAGAGAAATAAGCATAAACGAATTAATAAGATTAAGTGAGAGAAATTAAGAACAAAGAGAATAAGGAAGAACAAAGAAATAATTAGATTACCTAGGTTAAAGGAAGAGTAGAAATAAATTCATAAATCTAGATCTAAAAGTTGAGGGTAGAGAGAAATTTAAAGAGTAGTCTAAAAGAAAATTAAAAACATAAAAGAAGAGGTATAAAATTCTAGTCTAATAGTTTCTTAAATACTAAGCTAAAACAAAAGCCCAAAAGTATTATTAACACTAAACATAAAATTAGGGAAGTCTCGGTCTTCGTTCAGTGTCGAGAATAGTCGGTCGACTATTTTGGATAGTCCTTCGACTATTATTGACCTGTTTTCGTTCTCAGCACTGCGCGGTCAACTTCAAACGCTTGTCATTTCTTTGTTACTTCTTTAAATCAGGCTTTTAATATACTTTTGGAAAGATAAGACAAATAGCTTTCCAATGCAACTAGAATCGGATCAATTGAAGTTGTAGAACTGAAGATATTCACCTTTTAATTTGACCCATTTGAAAACGATCATTCTCCTTTCTTATCTCGCATAAGATTTCATCTTTAAGCACGAGTTTTGCCTTGTTTATGTGTCCACGGGTCCATTCCCTACATAAGATGCAACATGACAACAAAGTATCAAATTCGGGGGAAAATAGTAGACAATGCTACTCGATATGCGTGGAAATGGGTGCGTAAAAGACGGAATAAACGTATACAAATCGCACGCACGCATCAAACATCCCCAAACCGAACCCTTTCTTGTCCTCAAGCAAGCACAAAATAAAGAAAATATCCTAATGGAACGGTATATAACTCAAAGCTTATCATGCTTCTAATTTGCCTAAACCATTTTAATGCATGTCGATTAACGCCAATGCACACAACCGCACACAACAAGCCAAATCAGTGATAACAAAACTGAACCGTCAACCTTGCAAGACTCGTCTATGTCGGACTCTCACGGGTCGCTCATCACTCAATTATGGGCGATATTGTGAATATATGTAGAATCGGAAAGACAAAACACTCACCTAACCGCGACCTACAAGAACATGCATGCAATCTAACATGATACCGATCTCTACCAACCGTACATACGTATTCAATTGGATCAAAACACATGTCGAGGGCTTACATACATACATACATACATATATATATATATATATATGGTATAAAGTGAGGATAATCGGGTAAGAAGGGGCCAAACGATATGGATATGTGAAGGTAAAAGCCAAGCTATAACGACTACAACCAAACATTAGAATCATTCCATCCTTACCAAACTTCAATCAAAGGAATAAGACATGATACTAAGCGTCTTACTTTCGACACTTATCGAAATCGGCTTTGCACTCATAACTACGAAAATAGGGAGATCAATTCTTTTCTCATAGCAAAAATATACTCCTCTTCTTATCTCACTTCATTTTTTTATTTTCGCTTTTTTCTTCTTTTTCTTCATTGATTTTTTCTTTTCAATTCATTTTTTTTCAATTCTCTTCTTCAATCAACCTAGTACCAATCTCACTCGAAAAAATAAATTCCGTCTAATTAACCAACTAGATTGACTAGGGTAGGCAATTTATGGCATGTAGTTAATAAATGGGTCAAAGTAGGTCAATTTGGCTATGTGATGTTCATGGGGATTAAATAAAAGAAAGAGGATTGCCTCTTCCACACGTGTTAAAACCACAAACCGAATGCATACAGATATCAAGAGTCGAATGTCATGCTTATGCAATTTCACTACAAGAGATCACATCTTTAGCGGCATTTATTTTGTTATTAGGCGGCATTTATAAATGCCACGCAAGCTTGCAGCATTTAATCATTTGCCATTAGATTCAATGTAGGGAGAAGTCATTGTGGCATTTATACAAATGCTGGTAAAGCATTATATAAACCCCACTATAGACTTTTCATAAATTCAAAATTTTGTTATTTATTTTATTTATTTCATTTGCTTTTTTTTAATTGGTAAGCGTATCTTTCCAATTTTGGAGGTTTTTTTTCATTTCTAATAATATTGTTTTAATATAAAAGATATATTAAAAGTAACTAATTAAAAAAAAGGACAAACATATAAAATAACTTATTTTATAATATTGACAATAGAATTCTTAGGTGTCAAGTGACCATTACAATAGCTTATATGGGTAAAAACCCAATTCGTTAAATCTTAATCAAAGGATAAAAAAAACGTAAATAGGTACAATCCAAATACCAAAATTTCTATAGTTATATCTCTATCAAAATAGCTAAGTGGAAATTGGTAGTCATCCCAAAAAACCAAAAGCGATTGTGCGGCTACGTATGAGGATTATTAAGGATATCTCTACCAAATAAAGCCATCTTGAGCATGGTTAACTCATCTTGCATTTTTCTTTGCAGTTCTAAATTTTCTTCTTGTATCTTGACACATTTATCATTCACCTTCTTGAGCTCACACTCCAATAATTGAATTTTTTCGTTACATAACACATGATCGTTATCCAAACCTTCTTTGTTATCATAGCATGTCGTAGATGAAATAGACGATGGACCTCTACCAAGCCCGCGGACTCGTCCTCTTCTCTCAGGACCTATAATCTCATTAATTACCTGTGAGTATATATCTCCATGCCAAGCAACAACTCCATTTGTGAGTTCTTTATTATTTGGCAAATCTTTTAATTTTGCATTGATCATTTCCTAAAAGCAACAAAGAACATACACCTCCATGTGAAATTCACATATAAGTCTATCCAAAAAAAATTCAAATCAATATATGAGCAATTAAATAAAAGTTAAACATGATTCTCACCACCGCTTGCCTTGATTTTTCATCCATTGGAGCAGGATCAGTTTTTCGGTCCTTATGAGTCTCCAAGAACACATGAGCACGGGATGGTGGTACTCCATCAATAGTTTGTCCAAAAAATATAGCACGACTTTGAACATATAAGCTCTAAGTTAATAAATTGCGTCTGTCAAAAAATTACACACCTGCTCTTCAATAACTCGCGCAAAACGTTTTGATCCAGCAGTGTGTGTCATAACTTGAGACTCACGACTCTGTCTATTTTTAATAGAGCGCTCCTGTCCACATTCGTAGCATATCAGACAATAACAATAACTACAAAAAAAACGATAAGAAGAAAGAACTACTCTCAAGTAGTACATTGACTGATCTTGAACAATAATACAAAAGCTATAGTGTAAAAATAAGAGACTATATATGTGCACACCGTACCTTCGCTTTGGGTGAACTCCAATAAGTAACTAATGAAATCCATTGATCTCGTGGCACATTATCTGGTTTAGCATTCAAAACTTTGCTTACATTTCCCTTGTTTGGTTCAAAGTACTCATTTTTTAGTTCGGCTTTGAAGTTACTCCATTTTCTTCCCATTGATTGCAACACATACTTCCCAGCTACAGAATTTGGAATAATAAACTTTGACTGTACAATTTGAAACAATAATAACAATATAGTAAGACAAATATATATATATATCATAAATAAGTAGTAAGTTTGTTTACTTCTTATTCATAAAAATCACCTTCACAATTTGAAGAAGCTCGTTCTTTTGATCTTTTGGAACTAGTCTCCAATCAGTAGGATAACTCAACGAGCATAAGGCAGGGTTTCTTGCTATTGTACCAATGAAATGAGCAAGTTGGGATACTTCACCTCCAACTGGCTGCCAATCGTTATTCCAGCTAGCCTTTATTATTTTGTTCTTAGGTAAATTCCAAACATTGGCCATCAAAGTTGGTCCCCAATGCTTAGTAGATGTAGAGTTAGAATGCCCTATAGAAAAGTGAAAATTATTGAAGTTACCAACAATATCACATTCACACCAATATAACAATTGTACACATCAGAAAGAGATATCTTACTTTCAACATTTTCATCGGTGAAAGACGTGTTGTCTATGAAGAATTCATCACTATCAAAGTTGTCACGAGGCTGGGAAGCTCCATCTTCATGAACTTGATTAGAATCAAGTGGTTGGAGGGGATTAACAGGTGTAACCTCACTGCCATCACTTCTGACATTAACGATACAAGGCCGTCTTGTCACCATTGAAGCTATAAAATAAAAATACAAGAACAACATCATGAGAACTAATTAGCTTATACTAAAAAGATCGCTTGAAAAAGTAGAAATACATAAATAAAATAAAATAAGCCAGTGCAACATAAACATGTATAAGGAAGAAATAGAACATTACCTTCACTCTATGTCAAAGTGAAGACAAAACAAAAAAAACAAAAAACAAAAAATATAGATAAACCTCAATGCAACTTATCAGTGACAACAAATTGCGGTCACTTCAACGCTTACCTATGTATCTTACTCAAATGTAAAATTATTTAATCAATCATTTAATTAATAAATTTTTTTAATAAGAAGTTCATGAATATAGCATACGATAAAATGGATCCATATAGTTCAAAATCATCATAAATAAATAAACTTTTGTCTTCAACTTGATGATCATTTAACTAAAATCGTTATCTTCTTCATCATCTTCGTCTCCAATTTGGTCCTCATTTACATATAATCCTTCAAAGTTAGATGTTGAAGACTCATCCATTTCTACATCTAAATCAGCTTCTAAGTCAACCATTTCAGAATTATTATTCATAAACAATCCAACATCTTGGTAGTCATCCTCCCCTGTGTCAAATGTATCCCTACGTTTCATGGGAATCGGAATGCACCATTGTGGCTCTATACCATCTTCAACAAAAATAACTTGTTGAACTTGAGAAGGGAAAACAAAAGGATCATCACTTAGGCGACCTCCGGTGTGTATGAGATGCTGAAACTTAACTAATGTGTAGCCTAATTTGTTTTTTTTATGCCTCTTCCACTTACTACATCAACCCAATCACATGCCATCAACACAACCTTAAAATCTCCATAATAATCCAACTCAACAATGTCAATAATACGACCAAAGTAAGTCACATCTCCAAGCATTGGACGTGAGTCACTAGAGCTAGCATAACTCTGTGTTTTTGCAACAACCATTATCCCACTGTTTTGAGTTGTCATATCTTGCTCATATCCTTTACTTCTAAACCTAAATCCAATTTTTACATCGAATGCATGAAACCTTCTTGCAATAAAATTTGGGCCTCTTGCAAGTGTCTTAATGTGACTAGTAAGTCGATGATCTGCCCCACTGTCAGTATCGTTAACCTACCAAACAAACGTAACACGTTGAGTTATCTGATTAATAAGGTTATATATATGTTAAAATTAATATTTGGTTTAGGTTTCATACATAATTCCTCAACCAATCACTAAAGCCTTCACTATGAAGCTTCTCTTTCTCACGTTGTCTTGGTCGCCTTCGACGATTCGTTCTACTAATGTGGGCCATATGATCCCTAACATGTGAAAAATATAGTTCTTAAAAATCATATCACGGATAATCATGGTTTAAGAAAATTTGCTTAGAAAAGTAGATTTGCTTACTTCTTTAAAGAGCTAAGGTTTGTATCATCGCAATTGAACAACACATAACGATGTGCTTGCTTCCACATTATGTCTTCCATTCTAAATCCAAGTACACTACCATATGGTCTCCCTTCAGAAGGAAACAAACATGACTCCTCTTCATCGGTGTTATCTACCATGTTATCAGCAGTGTTATGTTGACAACTCTTGACTCTACTCCTTTCAGATATCTTGAACAAAAGTTGAGACACTCATCAGCAAGGTAAGCCTTTGCAATAGAACCTTCTGGTCGCGCCTGATTTCGAACATAAGACTTCAAGGTTTTTAAGTACCTAAAATAATATGACAAAAAATCGTCATTTGGTTAAAATGAAAATAAAAATAAAAATAAAAAACAAAATATAACAAATATTCTACCAACATCTTGTTCCAATCTGGAGCAACATTATACCAACATCTTGTTCATCCATCTTATCCAGACAAAAGCAACAAATTTTTAACGCTAATCATTGAGTTACAAGAACATATAAACCTAACTGTTAAGTCCTTATTTAGGTTTCTACCCATCTCTCACTAATATTTCTTTAATGTTCAAATCATTTACGAGTATTTTTCCTAAAATCAAGTGTAAGCGTCGGGAGCAACAATGCTCTGATACCAACCGTAATCCCCTAGAAATTCTAACGCAATACAGTGGCGGAAACACTGTAGAGTTGGGATTAAAACACACTGACAAACTATATCTTATTAAAAGAAATGGTAAGTCAATACAAAGACCTCTTTTTACAGAAGGGGCTAAAAGAAATTCTCCAAACGGGTTTATACAAATCCATAAAATTACAAGAATGAAGAAAGAGTAGGATCCACGCTACTCGCTAGCTCACACCCAAAACCCAGCAGCAAATACCGGTCATGTTATAAACATAACAGCCACGTCAATAAGGAGTAACTCGGACGTTCTCCCAGCCATATTAAATCATATGGAAAAATAATAGTATTACTATATCAAAATAATTAAAATGAGAAACATTAAAACGATATAATAAAAATAAGTTTTCAGCGAAACTTTAAGCATTTGCAAACCTGCAAGTCAATATCAATCGATAATAATAATATTCAAAATGGCGTTATGGAAATTCGATCAGTGCAACGGAATAGACTTTCACTAGGATAATACTCAAATTAGCTTAGAGAACTTAGTCAAAACAAATTAGACTTCGGTCTCTAACTAGGAAACTCAACTATAACAGGACTGCGTGCAGCGAGGTCATGGTTTAAGTAGTGCACACCCCTCCTGGATACAAACCATATCCAGTTCAACCCGACGCGACTTACACGATGCGATATCTAAGTTTAAGGTAAACATACACTCTCCTGAACACAAACCATGCTCAGTTCAACGACCAATGCGTCTCAACATAGACACACCAACTTTATAGTTGATGGCAAAATGTATACCCTAGACTGTGTTACTCTACCCATACACTTGTCCTCATTCCATAACTCCAAAACAGCCATTATCGATATTCAAAAATAATTATAATCAATATAGATAATATGAGGATAAAAAGAATAAACATTTTATATAAAGATGGAAAATTTCTATAAATAGAAACTTACTAATTTTAGAAACTTACTTAAAATAGAAATAGTCTTATAGAAAATACGTAAGTTATTAAAATTAGTAAAATATATAAAAATAGCATTTCTAACGAAATTAACATTTTATTATTATTGTCGTTATCGTAACTTTATTACATTTCTAAATTCATTACTCAAATTATAAATAAACTATAATAAGTCAATATATAGTATTTTATAAATAATTAGGAAATCGAGTTAAAAATATAGACATTAGAAAAGAGATATTTTAAGAAAAACGATATCAAAATTAATTGAGTCGACGAGTTTTACAAATGAAATGAATTTTTCAAAGGTTTCAAATTATTTTTAGAAAATAGCTTTTATTAATAAATAATACGGATTTTAATAAAAATAGTCAATCGGAAACAAATAAGAAATTATTAATGAAAATAGTCTCGACTAAAAATATATTTAAAACTAAAACGACTAATTTCTCATTTATTAGTATAAATCGTAAAACGAAAATTAATTTATTGAACAAGTATACAAATCTCGATTATAATATAAAAATACGATTTTGAGTTGAAATTGGAAATTAACAAAATATGCCGAAAATATGAAATCGATATTATTTAGTTACTAGTATCACGATAACTAACAAAATATTAACGATTTATAAAACGATATCGAAACTAGTAAAATATTTATAAGGTACAAGATTTTAAAATAAAATTATTAGCAAATAATAAATAGCTAAAATTAGAAAATCGAAGTTAAAATATTTACTACATACTACTACTCAAACATACGATATAAAATCGGATAACGTCCTAAAGTTACCTTTAACCAACAACTGAAACGAACATGTACTCGTCCTTCACGATCAAACCAAATCTTCAAATCAATAGCAATGTCGTCTTTAAGCTCCAAGTTGAAGAGTCGTTAGTCTTCTATGTAGGCTAAACAAGAACATTGAGTTGACAAAACAAAAGAATGAGACGAGTGTTGGATTCGGGTAACATGACGACCCAAAGAACGGGGAAAACTAAAACCAACCCGAAGGAATTGGTATCAATCGATAATCAACTCGAAAAAGGGAAACGTAGAGACAAGGCATGGCGAAGACGCGAGGTAAGGAAATTGTTATGAAAAAAAGGGAAACATGAAGGCCGAGCTTAATCGAGTAGATAAACATGATGATACAATGACCTGAAATAGCCTGAAATGGATGAACAAAAAGGGAACGGACAGCAGCACAGAAGAAACGATACAGAAACGTCATCAAGATGACGAAAACCGAGGAATGAGCAGCGAACAAAAAGAAAGGGAACAAACAGCAACACGATCAAGACAACGAAGAATTAGGCACACAATACCGAACATGAAACTGCAGAACAGAAGGCAGCAGTAGCATCGAAACGGCATCAAACAACCGGTGACGACATTAAGAATCCGAACATTAGAACAAGAAAGTAACAGAAGGAGCAACTGACGACAAACGCAGCAACAGAAAAAATGAATAGCAACAAGAAGAAGAAGCAAAAGAATAAGGGAGAAAGACAGACAGAGAGACGGAATGACAGAGAACAGCGTAAAAGTAACAGCAGACAGCAGCAGTAACAAACACCGACAGTACAACATCATACATCAGCGAGAACCCAAAACGACATCGACGCAAAGAAGAAGGAAGCGCATCCAGAACATGACAACACTTGCCGCGACGACAATGAACGAAAACGAAAGGGGAAGAAGAAAAGAAGAAGAAGAAGAAGAATAGACATCGGACAACAACAACAACAACAACAATAACCGACAGCAGTAGCAGCAACCCACTTACCAACAAAAGCATCAGTAACAACGCACAAAACGAAAGATAAAACGAAGAAGAAGAAGAATAAGAGGAAGGAGAAGGGTCGGGTGCTACCTAAGACGACAGCAGGCGACAGTAGCAACAGCGGCTGGAAACAGCAGACTGCAACAGAATAGCAGACAACAACGGCAACAAAACCACAACGACAGGCGCACAAAAACGATGAAGAAGAATCAGCAGCAGGCAGCCAGAGACAGAACGCAGTAGCAACAGAAATGGAAGAGGAAGGGGAAGGACAGCCGTATTGGATGAAACGCAGCAGCAGCGCATCACAGCAACAACAACATCGGGCAGCACAGAAGCAAAGAGCAGCAAGATCGATTTCCTTCGAAAAGAACGAAGAAGACGGTGGATAGAGAAGTTGATGGGAGCAGATGAAGGGGGAAGAATGATGAAAAAGAAACGGAGGAAAGGAAGAATGAAGAGGTGGACTGAATTAAATAAACAGTAAGGGGACACGTCAAATAAAAAGAAGGGAAAGGAGATGAACTTATAGTGGGAAAACAAGGGGTTAAATGAATAATACGGTTCGATTAAATGATTCGGGTGAGAAACAAATTCCGTAATTAAGTTAACTGACCCACGAGTTAATAAAATTAAATAAATAATCGGGCCATCAACAAAAATGAGTAAATAAGGTATTCGAGACGAAAACGAGGCTTATAACTAATTAGACGATGAAATAGTATTTTCCGATAAATAATAAATTTTTGATAAGGTGAATTAAATTGATTTCTCGAGGAAATGAAATAAATATTTTGACGAAACTTAAAATAAATGAGCTTCGAGCTTAAACATAAATAAATAAATAAATAAATAAATTAAATCGTCAAAATAGACTTTCCATAATAATTAAATGTATAAAATGAATCGAAAAAGAAATAAAAATATGTTTTAAATATAAGAGTTTCCGAGTCAAATAGAATTTTAGAAGTTTGAAACGATTCAACGATAAATTTGTTTTATAATAATTTTAAGAATTACGAGTAAAATCGTAAATAAAATAAAAATACGAATATAATTTTAATTTAATTTCTCTTATAAAATCAGGGGTGTTACAGTATTGGTCCGTGCACGATAGGGTGAAGTTCCACCTCTTGAAGATTAAAGGATGATTGTCTCACTAATGGCGCAAAAAGTTGGATTTGGGCTTTAGGTTAACAACCCATTAAGGCATTACTATATATATATATATATATATACCCTAATTTGGTGCTGAGGGCATCCTATCATCCCACCATTAGTGTAGTAACTCCATCCATTACACCATCTAATACTCTAGTAGTAATCCTCTGTAATTCAAGTAGTTTAGGTAGTAATTTAGTAGTAGATCTTCCTGGTTTTCATCAACAATTTTCTAGATTTCCATCCAAGTTTGTAGAAGATTATTATTTCAAGTTTTATTTGAAGATTTTTGGGGTTTATCAAGGGACTAGTGACAAATCACTTTATTCTCCTCATCAAGATTCAACCTTTATTTATGCAATCTTATTTATTGTAGATCTTCATAGTTGATATATTTCTCTTCCACTCTCTAATCTCTAGATTTTATTTATGTTGTTCTAGATTATTCTTTAGTTTATTTTGTTAGATCGTAGTTTCCTTATTTTTTGCTATTATTTTCTTTAGATTTAGTTATTATGAATGTTTTAGTTAACTTCTCCTTTATTGATGTTTTGTTGTCTTAAAATATGATTAGTGAGTAGATTTCTTGTTAGGGGGGTTTAGGGATGAGGACTTGGATTATTCGAATTAAGGGATGTTGGTGGGTTGCTTGCTTGTTGGTTTATCTTGTTTATGGTTGTTGTGTCATTGTTGTTTTAGTCCGGCTAACTAGACCGACCTTGACTCATTTCTATCAATAAGGGGAAACTCGGGGTATAAATTACCTTGAACTTGAGACTTACCCCTTTTTCGCCGTGAAAGCGGGTTTTTAGGTGGTTTGGGTGAAGAAACCGAAAGGTGGCATTCTCCCTTTATCAATGTTGTGACAAAAACCTGATTCCGACCTTCTTAGACTCTAATTTCCGAATCCCGACTTCCCCCTTAACACCTCTTCCTAGATTAATTATCTCTAGTTATTTCTATCATTATTTTTCTAGTGTAGACTCGACCCTTAGAACCCCCCCTCTAGATTCCAAACACGCCGCTTTTAACTCGATACTACGTTCGGTTCCATGTGGACCAACCTCGACTTACCACGATTACTCTAGTAGTTTTTGAGTTATTACGAGTCTATAAATATTGTCTGACCTCCCATCCTTTGCTAAACGACCGATCCGATTTGGGGAGCCGTCAAAATGGCGCCGTTGCAGGGGAACGGCTAGTTATTGTGTTTTTAGTTATTGTGTTTGGTTCTTTTCTCTTCTCCCTCTTCCCTAGTACCATTAGGTGCTAGGAGTCTCACCGTTTAATTGAATTTTTATGCCCAGGAATACGTCATCGCTCTTGTGGTTCGATCCGGAGCCGGAGAGGACTTTTAGAGCATTGCGTTTTCGGGGAAATAACTCAACCACCATCATTCCACATCCTTCGTTATCACCTCCTAACCTTAATCCCATCCTACTACATACACCTTCTACACCTTCTACATCACATAATCACATTCCAAATAATCCTTCCATACCTTCCACTTCACAAAATTCACCACCTACCCTAGCATCACCAAAAACTCCACCACCAATTCAAAATCCATCCCCTCCAAATCATCCAAATTCAAATCCACCATCACCACCAATCCAATCAATGGCGACCTTAGCCTCCCATTCCCAACTCACACACGAAGAAACACCTTCTCCCGTCGATTTCGGAGAGATTCCCGAGAATTGTGAATTGAAAGCCTCTTTGACAAATGCGATTCAACAAGATAGTTTTCATGGTTTCTCCCAAGAAGATGCTCAAGAGCACATCGCTTCATTTAAAGAAAAATTAGTAGGAGCCCATCTCAATGGATTAACTTCATGCCAATTGCATCGTTTATTATTTCCAAAGACCTTGAGAGATGGAGCTCGTAGATGGCTTCAAGGCCATCCCACTAATACATTCACATCATGGGCTCAATTATCCAATGCCTTCTTGGAGAAATATTTTCCACCGTCAAAGACTAATCAATATCGCATGGAGATACAAACCTTCAAGCAAGATGAATTTGAAAGCTTAAGTGAGGCTTGGGAAAGACTTAGAGAGCTATTGCGCAAATGTCCACACCATGGAATACCCGATTGGCTAACTACCCAAACATTTTATAACACCCTTTCATCGAGAACCAAGGAAAACCTCAATTCGGCCGCCGGAGGAGACTTTTCTTCCCTTACCGATGAGGCATCTAAGAATCTTATTGAGAAGATGGCAAGGAGTGATTCTAGAATGGGTCAATCGAGGGATTCTAGAAAGAAAGTTGAAGTGAACTCATCTAAGAGTTCTAGTGAATTGAAACTTCAAGCGGACGTTGAAGAATTGAAAAAGAGAATGGATGCCATGAGTTCTAAGCCTACTCCTAGAGGTATGTACCAAATTCAAGAGAGTGTTCCACCAAGGCAACCATCACCTCCAAAAAAAATAACATGGGAAGTTCAATGTGATCATTGTGGCAATTATGGCCATGATTCTAGCTCTTGCATCCCTAATGAAGAAACTTATGTTGAAGAGCCAAATGAAGTCCAAGCTATACAAGTGTATGGGCAAAGACCTCAATTTGATCCCTTTTCTAATACTTACAATGTCGGCACAAGGTATCATCCCTATTTCTCTTATGGAAATCAAAATGTTCAAAACCCAATGTTGCGTGCCCAAGGGAGTCAACCGAGGTCATTTAATCAAAGTCAACAAAGGCCCTTTAACCAAGGACCTCCAAAGATGCCCCCATATATGTCTCCTCATCAAAGGAGCAACTTCAATCAACATGGTAGCAACTTCCATGTTCCCAACAATTACAACAATTACCGAAATCAACATGGTAATCATTTCAATCATGGATACAATCAAGGGTTCCAAGGCAATTTTCAAGGAAATCAAGGTTACAACCAACAACCATTTAATCAACCCTCTCAATCTTATGGCCAATCAAGCAATTTTCAATTTGGTCAAGGAGGAGTTCCATGGGATAACATTAATGATTTGCAAAGAGTCGTTGGGCAACTATGAAGTGAGCATCAAGATACCAAAGCAAGGCTAAAGGTTTGGGAATCACAAGAAGCAACAAAAGCTTTAGCCGCCCCAATCCATCCACCCCATGGTTTGCCCGGGCAACCCCAAAACCCAAGAGACCCTTCACACTAAGCAAATGCCATCATTTTGAAAGGTGGCAAAGAACTTGAGGACTCGTACAAGAATTTGATCTTGAATGCCAAAAGCACCCCATCCAAAGTCAATCAACCAAGTGCACCACAAGCAACATCTCCCACTTCCCCCAAAAAAAACAGGGAATACAAGCGGAGTTTGATATCCTCCAAAATGCGGAGATTGAACAAAGAGAACAAAGAAAGAAGAAAGAGCAAATGGAAGCGGAAGAAGCAAATAGAAAAGAGGCGGAGCAATTAGGCGAAGAATAAGAAGAATCCAAAGTTCCACCGCCTCCCGCTTTTGTCCCGCCGTTGCCTTTTCCCGAACGAGCTAAGCCACATAAAGGGAATGCTCAATTTAGCCGTTTTGTGGATATGTTGAAGAAGGTGGAGGTAGCTTTACCCTTCACCGAGGTAATTTCTCAAATGCCCCTCTATTCTAAGTTTTTGAAAGAAGTCTTGTCTAAAAAGAGAACAATAGAGGACAAAGAATGTGTCCCTCTCACGGCACAATGTAGTGCCATTCTCATGAATCAAATGACAAAGAAACTAGAGGATCCCAGTAGCTTTTCCGTCACTTGTCGGGTTAGAAATGTTGTTGTTAATCAAGCTTTATGTGACCTAGGGGCTAGTGTTAGTTTGTTACCTTATTCAATTGCTAAGAAACTTAGTGTGGTGGAGATGAGACCCACTAGTATGTCGATTCAACTTGCGGATAGGTGATAAGGCTAAAGTCGTATCACCTATATCAAAATAACCTAAAAAACGACTAACAAATAGCTAGTAGCAAGTAAGGGTCGAACCACAGAGAGATGGATGAATATTGCCAATTATCTATAATCGATTCTAAACTATTTAAATTCCGATTTGTTTGAATTGTTTTCTAAACTAATACGATAATGTAAAATAACGAGGTTCTAACAATATTAAAAGGATCTAGGGCTTTCCGGTTCACTATGTAATTAAATTGGGTAAGGTTAATTAATCATCCAATCAATCAATCACAGTTATTTAGGGTAAAGACACGGCCTTTCGGATCTTATATCAACCTTAGGATAGATTCTGACGGGCTCTCGCAACTTATCAGATTATCCTACCCACTTATTTGTAAGTCTACCCTTACCAGGCTTTCGATCTTATGTTCGGGTTCCTAAACATTCAACTAGTTCAACGTCTCAAACTAATCAAACGATAATACAAAACAAGTAGTAAGGCAATAACATATGAATGATTAATCAAATAAGTAATTAAACTAACATCCCCAATTCAATTAACTTAGATCCTCTTCAATCCTAGATAAATAAATTAGCTACTCATACTAAAAGATAAAGCAATAAAGAAATTAAGCAGAATAAAAGACAATATGAAACTAAGAGAAAAGAGAAAAATACCAATTACGTAGAACTGAAAGATTAACGATCTAAAAGTATGGCTACAAACTAGAAGAATTCTGATACTAAGAAAAAGTCTAAACTAAACAAATGAATATGATAGTGTAATTAAATCTAACTCTAAGGAGGGTATATATACTAATAATAAGGAGTCTAACATCTTCTCCTTTCCTAAATAATAAGGAAAAACTAACAAGCTAAGAATATTATGTAGATAAGAGTTATGGTAAGTTAAGAAGTATAAAGAAATAGAAATCTCGGGAAAACAGCCTCAAACCGGTCGGTTCGGGGTTGTCCCGACCGGTTCAAGGTTGTCCCGACCGGTTCGGGTTTCTCTCCACTGCGCGACGAATTTGAAATGCTTTCTGTTTCTTTGTTAATTATCGGATTTGGACGTGTGATATACCGTTGGAAGGCTAAGAGAAAGATCTTTCCTACGCCATAAACATCAGCTCAATCGAAGTTGTAGAACTCAAGATATTCGGGTTTGAAGTTAACCCTTGTTTTCGTGATCGTTCTTTCTTCTCGATTTGCATTTGTTTGAGCTTTCCAACTTATTTCTTTGTCGTTTCTTATTGTTTTTTCACTCACGTCCTTCTCCAAGTATTCATTTAGTATCCTCTAAATTTTATCACTTCTTCCTTGTAGAATTCATGGCTCGACTCCCGTTATTGTCCAAAATGTAGCTCAATCGCCTTCATCTGTCTCGTTTCCTACAAAACGTAAAAAAAATATCCGGCATAACAAAGAAGGATAAAAAGCTAGAAAAACGACTCCTCGGACACAAAATAAATCAAAATAAAGGAAAAGTTGGGGTTAAATATATATATATACGAAATGAGTTCATCAATAGGTCCGTCAAGTACCCACTTGGGATACTTGAGGATGTACCCGTGCAAGTTGGTAAGTTCTTCATCCCCTCCGACTTTGTTGTCATGGATATGCCCGAAGACACTATTACCCCCATTATTTTAGGTCGACCTTTATCGCTACCGGAGGTACTATAGTTGATGTTAAGAATGGAAAGTTATCTTTTAACATAGGGAACGAGTCGGTAAAGTTCTCCCTTTCTCAAGCTCTTAAACAACCAATGATTGAACAAATGCATTCCATTGAAGTTATTGATAGTTTGGTTGAGTATAGCTTGATAGATGATGATAAGCAAGAAGATGAACCATTTGACTCTCCACCCTTTGAAGATGAATGCTTGCATGAAGAAAAGGTAGAACCACTACCGGTGGGTAAGAGTATGGTATCTTCTCCTCCTAATCTTGAACTTAAACCACTCCCCTCTTCCCTCAAATATGCTTTTCTTGAAGGAACTAGTTATCCCGTTATCGTCAACGCCACACTTGATGGTCCTCAATTGGAAAAATTTTTAATTGTTTGGAGAAAGCACAAAAAGGCCATCGGGTATAGCATTGCCGACCTCCAAGGCATAAGCCCAAATGTTTGTATGCATAGGATTATCCTTGATGATGACCACCGCCCTTCGGTTGAGGGTCAACGTAGGTTGAACCCCACTATGAAGGAGTTTGTCATGAATGAAGTCCTCAAGTTGTATGAGGCTATCATCATATACCCAATAACTGAAAGTAAATGGGTTAGCCCCGTCCAGGTTGTGCTGAAAAAAGGAGGAATGACAGTTGTGAAATGAGAAAAGGTTGAGGCAATTTCTACTAGGACCATTACCGGTTGGCGCATGTGTATAGACTATCGAAAATTGAACACGGTCACCATAAAAGACCATTTCCCCCTTCCCTTTGTTGATCAAATGCTTGAAAGATTGACGCATCATTCTTATTTTTGTTTCCTTGATGGTCATTCCGGATTTCTTCAAATTCCCATTCATCCCGATGACCAAGAGAAAACCACTTTCACATGTCTCTATGGCACCTATGCTTATAGAAGGATGCCATTTGGATAGTGTAATGCGTCGAGAATATTTCAAAGATGTATGATGGCTATTTTCTCCGATTTTATTGAAAAATCCATGGAAGTTTTTATGGATGACTTTAGTGTCCATGGTACATCTTTTGATTCTTGCCTTGAAAATCTTGATCAAGTGTTAGCTCGATGTGAAGAGTATAGACTTGTTTTGAATTGGGAGAAATGTCATTTTATGGTTGCACAAGGTGTTGTCTTAGGTCACATCATTTCTAATAGAGGAGTTGAAGTTGATAAGGCTAAAGTTTCCGTGATTGAGAACTTGCCACCACCTACAAATGTCAAAGGGGTGAGGAGTTTTCTAGGTCACGCCGGCTTTTATAGGCGTTTCATTAACGACTTTTCTAAAATTGCCAAGCCTTTAACTTCTTTGCTTATGAAAGATGCACCTTTTGTTTTCGATGACTCGTGTCTTGAGGCCTTTTGCAGGATAAAGACCGCTCTCACTACCACTCCAATTATCAAAGCTCCCGATTGGAATCTTTCGTTTGAGATCATGTGTGATGTCTCCGACTTTGCCGTTGGTGCCGTCTTAGGTCAATGGATCGACAAGAAGCTACATGTGATTTATTATGCAAGCAGAACCATAGATGAAGCCCAATCGAGGTACACAAAAACCGAAAAAGAGATGCTTGTCGTTGTCTATGCCATGGAGAAATTCCGAAATTATGTTACCGGTTCTAAAGTCATTATTCATACCGATCATGCGGCCATTCGATACATTATGTCCAAAAAGGAGACCAAGTCCCGACTCTTTCGGTGGGTCCTCCTTCTACAAGAGTTCAACATCGAGATTAAAGACAAAGCTGGATCGGAGAACTTGGTAGCCTATCATCTTAGTAGACAAACGGTTTGTAAAGGAAGCAATGAAGAAGATGGTATACCCATCAATGAAGCTATGAGAGATGAGGCCTTGATGGCCATTGAAACTATTACACCTTCGTATGTCGATATCGTCAATTTCTTAGTATCTCATTATATTTCGGACGATTATTCCAAGCAAGAGAGGAAGAAACTACGTTATGAAGCCCGACGCTATTATTGGGACGAGCCTTATTTATTCCGCCGTTGTGTAGATGGAATTTACCGACGATGTGTTACGGCCGATGAAGGATATAATATTGTGAAGCACCTTCACTCGAAATCTTATTGTGGACACTTGGCCAACCAAAAGACAATTGCCAAGGTTCTCCAAAGCGGGTTTTGGTGGCCTTCCATGTTCAAGGACATTCGACCTTTCATTCTCACATGCGATGCTTGCCAAAGAAGTGGCAATATTACAAGAAGAAATGAGATGCCCCTTCAACCCATCTTAGAAATTGAATTGTTCGATGTTTAGGGCATTGATTTCATGGGTCCGTTCACACCCTCTTTCGGTAACAAATACATTCCAGTAGCGGTTGATTACGTCTCAAAATGAAGCAAGGTCGTAGCTTACCCCACCAATGACTCCAAGGTTGTAATCAAGCTTTTCAAGAATGTCATTTTCCCGAGATTTGGTATGCCTAGAGCCATAATTAGTGATGGAGGCTCTCATTTTTGGAAAGATACCTTTGAACACCTTCTTAGGAAATATGGTATCACTCACAAGATGTCTCTAGCCTACCACCCTCAATCAAATAGGGAAGCCGAGATCTCCAACCGTCAAATCAAGGGAATTTTGGAAAAATTTGTAAATACACACAGAAAGGATTGGTCATTGAAATTGAATGACGCCCTTTGGGCATTAAGAACGACTTACAAAGAATCGATAAGAACCACTCCTTATCGTCTTGTGTATGGTAAAGCTTGTCATTTACCGGTGGAATTAGAACACAAAGCCAAATGGGCAATCAGAGAGCTAAACTTCAATGAGAGTGTTGTAGGAAATAACCGCCTTCTCCAACTACAAGAATTGGAAGAACTAAGACTTGAAGCCTACGAAAATTCCAAGATCTACAAAGAACGAACTCGCCAATGGCACGATTCTCGAATACTTCGTAAGGACTTCTCCGTTGGTGATAAGGTATTACTCTTCAACTCTCGCTTTAAGCTCTTTCCCGGTAAGTTGAAATCAAAATGGTCGGGTCCATTCGAAGTGACCAAGGTACAACCATATGGATCAATAGAGATATCAAGCCCGGAAACTGGGAAATTCATGGTCAATGGACAACGTTTGAAGATTTATCATCCCGGTCACATTCGTGAGACCTTTGCTACTGTGAAGTTTGGTGAGCTCCCATTGAGGAGCGTTGTTTAACCCCCTCTCAAAATTGATGTAGGTTTGGTGGTATCCTCAACAACCACCTTGTATATATGTATCGTATTCTTCGAGTTTTGTTAGTTTTGTTAGCTTGAGAAGAATAATGGTTGAACATGGATTTCGCCATGAGCATTTATTTGGATGAAGATCAAGCCTTTGGAGAAGTTATGGAGCTTATTTGAAGACCACAAGCATGTTTGTGGGAGATATTGATTATGTAAAGTGAGTCGAGTCATTATTTGAACCTCAAGGTGATTATTGAAGAGCCATGGGATGGCAAGGTGGAAAACGAAGTAAACAAAACCGTCGGGCGAAATTTCGCCCGGTGAGACCCGACCGGGTGAAATTTTGCCCTACGAAACATTTCCAGAATTGCCAGATTTGTCAGGATTGACGAAAATACTGACGGGCGAAATTTCGCTCGATGGTACTTGACCGGGTGAAATTTCACCCGACGACCTTGGCTGATCACCTCTATCTTATTCACTCACTACACTATCAATTCTCTCCTTCACATTTACCCCACATAACTTTCCCTCCAAAACATTTACACCAAAAAATTTTACAACCCACTTTAAAACTTTCACCTTTCCTCCTCAACTACCTTTATTTATATCACCTTTGCCTCACAATTCACTCCACATTTTCACCCTTCATAAAAACATCAAACCACCACCTTCCGTACCCCAACCACATTTAAACCTCCATTCATAATTTCATCTCCATCCTTGGTGATTTATTTTTGGGTTTTGAAGAAGGTAAAGCTAAAGTTTGGGATCATTCTTGCAAAATTATTATGGAGACAAGAGCTAAGTGAGCCTCTCAAAAGCAAGGTATGGCTTTGACCTCTACACTTTCTAAATGTTCTAAGCCTGAACTTCTACCTTGTCCTAGTACCCCTTTGGCTCAAACCTTCTCTGAAATGACCTTTCAAAGTACTAGGTGGCCTTGTCCCTTCACAATGGAAAATTTAGGAATAGAGGAGGATATTAAAGAGTTATCGTCTAGGACTGGAACTAGCGGACTTCTTAGTTTTGCGGCTTCTACATACAAAGACTTAACTTGTGAGTTCCTAGGAACCTTTACTATTGATAATCCAACCACACCAAGAGTATTTAAATTTAAATTATTCGGTAAACCCCATTGTTTGACTATTTCCGAGTTTGGCTTAACTTTAGGCTTACCCTCATCGGGTACCAGACTTAGTGAACCTCCGAGTGATTTACAAGCTAGTGCGTCTAGAAGAGACCTTTGGAAGTGCATATCACATGGTCAACGGGATTACGAGCCTGCTTCAAACTTTACCTATGAAATCCGTAACCCCGCAATTCGTTACTTCTTTGAGATACTCTCCCACTGCTTGTTACCCTCGACCGATAATATTATTAATCTTGATGTGTGTGTCTTGCAATTGATTTGTGACTCTTTGCTTGGTAACCCTAACCCCTTAGACCTACTACTTGTCGTAGCGTTGTATTTTCACCGTATTATTGTTGCCCAACGCCTCTTTGTAGACTGTGGAGGTCTTGTGACCTTAATTGCGACCAACTTGGGTTATGCGACCAACCACCTTATCCCACTAGACAATTCCGTCTGGCTTGACGAGGCCTATCTTCCGACTTGGATCTTTCACGTACCCGATCATCGCCTCGTCTCCATTAGCCATGACCGTGCTTTAATAGTCCCCAACGCACACCGAACCAATATCTTTAACTGCCACAATTGGGACCTACCTTTAGGTCCCGGTGAATTCCGACTGAACGAGACTGAGTCGGGAGGAAGGCAAGATTGTGAGTATGAGCACTACACGTTACCCGTAGGTCGTATAATCTACGACCTTTGTGAGTTAGAACCTACCGGGGGCATACAACCCTATCCCAGGACTCCGACGGCTTCTTGCGCGTCGAATGATTACCCAATTTAGACCCTCTCCTGGAGTCGGTAGGTAGTGTGGTGTGTGTGTGCTGTGTATGTATGTGGGTTGTTTTGGTGAGTCTTTAATCATTTATAATTGCATGTCTTTTGATTAATTTCGTTCCTTGTTCCTTGTCCCTGCATTATTATAATCATTGTGATTGTTCTAACTCTAACCAAACTTGCAAGTTGTCCCACGTTTCCACTATCCGATTGTTGTGGCCGAAACGGCCTTGGTTTTGCTCCCGGTCTTTTGGTGATGTGATTACGCCATTGACCCTTTTGAAAACTCCAAATTTTACTCATTTTCTCAATTTTTTCTTAATCCGGGCTAGGTGACGTGACTACACCTACGCCCAATTTTTCACCCTTTAGTTTTAATTTTCTTTTCCTTCCGTTTATTTCATTTTCATTTTCTTAGCCACTTGGCTAGGGTCTAGGTGATGTGATCGCACCTAGGCCCGCCATTATTTTATCGCTTTCTTTATTTTCTTTTCCTTTTTCTTTTCTCAAAAATTTCGAAAAATCTAAAAACATTTGAAAAATCATAAAAATCCAAAAAGATTTTTCTTATTTTTTTTTCCTTTTCCATCTTTTTCGATCTTCCCCTATTTGTCCATTGGGGACAATGTACAGTTTTAGTGTGGGGGAGGGATCTACTATCTTTTATTTTTCAAAAATCTTTTCAAAAACCATAAAAATTGAAAATTTCCGAAAAAACCAAAAACATTGTCTTTTTATTTTCCTTTTCTTTTTCTTTTTTCTTTTCTCGTTTCTCGTTATGTTTTCGTGTCCCGTGTATGGTTTTGTTCTCTACTCTTACAGGTAACCACCACATTGATAGCACGATTTGAAGAGATTATGAAAGCACCCCGCTTGGTAACTTCTTTCCTTCTTTCTTGTTTACTTTTGTAAAGGAGATAGGTTGTTGCTATTTGGAGGCTCTCGAAGTTGAGCATTTTGGGTGTTGTGGTTGATTTTGTGCTTTAATGACGATGGAGTATGGAGTACATGACCTTACTTGTGTTTTCTTTTAATTGTGTTTTCTTTTTCGTATGTTCCTTTTGTTTTTGTATAGTGTGTCTAGGACTAAACTTTTCGAAAATCCGATTACAAACCTTTTACAAGAGTTTACATTTCATTGTAGATAACCCTTTGTAGATTTTGGACCTTAATCTAGTAGAATGACTCTTAATCAATGAATTTGTTGATCCTTTAGCTTGAGTCCACCTTTTCTACTAGAGGTTTACTTCAGGGTTTGCATTTCACCACCTTGGTTCCCGCATCCCGTTGTCTAGGTGTCCTTGCTCGAGTGACCATTGCACCTTTAGTCCAAATTCCTTCCGCCTCTTTGTGGGTTATCCGGGAATGGCGCGCGTTTCTCGATTACCTACTTTTCCTCCACTTATACATCACCACAATAAGTTTACACAAAAATAACCTCCAAGCTTGGTTTCAAACCACTTCAAAAAGCCAAAAAAAGGCAAACCGAAGCAAGAGAAAATGGCACAAAAATATGAAAAACAAAAGGAGAGAAAAAGAGCTTCAAATGAAAGTCGTATCATCGAAAAACGTCTCCTTCAAAAAAAAAAGTTCTTTGATCAATTCGTTGCCGTGAAGTGCCTACTAGAGGACCGAGTCCCGAGGTAGGAAGATAGCGGTGATTAGTCGATCCACCCCAATAATTGTAAACACTCTGCCTCTTTATTTGGGTAAATTTAGGAAACTCGAGTTTGGAACGACCCTCTTGGCTTACCCAAAGAGAGCGGGATTGCACCTACCTACAGTGTCGAACGAATCCATGGTTCACTTATTCCACTCCGTTTAACACCCCGTCGTACCCCTTTAGAAGATTAGGAGGACCTAGCTAAGTTATCAACATCTTTATTGCTTAATTGTCATAGTATCAGGCTTTGGTCCTTGTTTATGTGAGTGATTTATCTTGGAAGTTTATTATTATTTTAGGAAAGTAATCGGTGTCTTCCCCGCCGTCTCGATGAGGGATTCGGTGTTTTATTTTTGCTTTGGATGCGTCTATTCTTTCGTGTTATGTGTTTTTGTGTGTTTAGTCGCATACACCATTTTGAGCAAGCCCCAACTTGCCTTGCATGGGAGTACTCTACCTCATGGGTATTTCGATGTGAGTTGAAGGGACGGAGCGGGCCCGTTAATTGCCCCGTATCGGCTTAGCATAATCTAGCTAGTAGTAGCTGTTGTAATTTCTTTTTGGGACTTTGCTCGAGGACGAGCAACGGTTTAGTGTGGGGGAATTGTTGTGTGCTAAATTTAGACCGTTTTTCCTCCCATTTAGACCTGCTTTTCCCTCGTTTTGAGAGTTTAGAGTGTGATTATCGCCATATTTTGAGTACTTTTCGCATTAGCGTCCCTCTTGTGTGTTTTACATGTTTTTGGTAGTTTTTCTATCAATTTTGATAGGATTTGGCACCGAAATCACGATCGAGCTTCCACGAGCATAAGAGAAGGAAACACCGTCCAAAGAGCAAAGCACACAACTTAAAGTTCAAAACCATCCAATCATACGACGAAGAATGAGACAAGAAAAGAGGCCAGAAAAATGACCGGGTGAAATTTCACCCGATGAAGCACCACTGGGCGAAGTTTCGGCCGACGGTAAATTTGCCTCCCTAAAGATTTTCCAAGCTTCTCCACCGGGCGAAATGACCGGGCGAAATTTCGCCCGATGGTGAAAGCGTCCAAAAATTGCAAAACAGGAAAAGTTCACCGGGTGAAATTTCACCCGGCAGTATTGGTCCGTGCACGATAGGGTGAAGTTCCACCTCTCGAAGATTAAAGGGTGATTTTCTCACTAATAAAGCAAAAAGTTGGATTTGAACTTTAGGTTAACAACCAATGAAGGCATTACTATATATATATATATATATCCTAATTTGGTGCCGAAGGCACCCTATCATCCCACCATTAGTGTAGTAACTCCATCCTTTACGCCATCTAATACTCTTGTAGTAATCCTCTATAATTCTAGTAGTTTACATAGTAATTTAGTAGTAGATCTTCCTAGTTTTCATCAACAATTCTCTAGATTTTCATCCAAATTTGTAGAAGATTATTATTTCAAGTTTTATTTGAAGATTTTTGGGGTTTATCAAGGGATTAGTGACAAATGTCTTTATTCTCCTCATCAGGATTCAACCTTTATTTATGCAATCTTCTTATTTATTGTAGATCTTCATAGTTGGTATATTTCTCTTCCACTCTCTAATCTCTAGATTTTATTTATGTTGTTCTAGATTATTCTTTAGTTTATTTTGTTAGATCGTAGTTTCCTTATTGTTTTGCTATTATTTACTTTAGATTTAGTTATTATGAATGTTTTAGTTAACTTCTCCTTTATTGATGTTTTGTTGTCTTAAATTATGATTAGTGAGTAGATTTCTTGTTGGGGGGTTTAGGGATGAGGACTTGGATTATTTGAATTAAGAGATGTTGGTGGGTTGCTTGCTTGTTGGTTTATCTTGTTTATGGTTGTTGTGTCATTGTTGTTTTAGTCCGGCTAACTAGACCGACGCGACCTTGACTCATTTCTATCAATATGGGGAAACTCGGGGTAGAAATTACCTTGAACTTGAGACTTACCCCTTCTTCGCCGCGAAAGCGGGTTTTTAGGTGGGTGGGGTGAAGAAACCGAAAAGTGGCATTCTCCCTTTATCAATGTTGTGACAAAAACCCGATTCTGACTTTCTTAGACTCCAATTTCCGAATCCCGACTTCCCCCTAACACCTTTTCCTAGATTGATTATCTCTAGTTATTTCTATCGTTATTTTTCTAGTGTAGACTCGACCCTTAGAACCCCCCTCTAGATTCCAAACACGCCGCTTTTAACTCGATACTACGTTCCGTTCCCTGTGGACCGACCTCGACTTACCACGATTACTCTAGTAGTTTTTGTGTTATTACGAGTCTATAAATATTATTTGGCCCCCCATCCTTCGCTAAAGGACCGATCCGATTTGGGGAGCCGACACTTGTCGAACAAGCTAGACCAATCATCAGCAAAGTTGTCATAGGAAATCAACATCAACAAGCATGACCAATAATAAGCATGATAAGTAAGAAGACTAATGAACAGTTTATGAGAAAAGACATACATACCAAATATCTCAAAATTATCTCAAGTATTATCATTTGACTTCAATTGCACAAATGAAGGGTCAATTGACTAAAAACTACTAACAACATCACACCTATATTCTTCAACTCCCTCGAAAGAGTTGTTAATATCACCATCTTCAATGCTCTCAAGAAGACGACCATCAAACGATAAATCAAGAGCCAAAACAACCTCTTCTAAGAGAATCTCACAATCCTCATCCATAATCATAGGCTCAAGTAAAGGTGTAAAGGAATCGAGATCAAGATAATCAATGGGTGAAAGAGATTCATCTTCAAAACAATAGGAAAAGTCAAATTTCTCTAAAATAGGTTTTTCAATGAAACCAGATTCACAATCCCAAGTACCCTCAATACTAAAAAGCTCATCACTCAAAGTATCATTCAAAACTGAACTCTTTTCCCGACTCTCGTCAGTTTGATCTTTCCTCTCACGCTCACGGGCTTATCTCTAGGTTGTGGTCCTCTCCCAAATTCCCGATGGTCATGCCTACTAGCTATTATTTCAATCAAAACATGAGCTTCTTCCGCTTCCAAATCATAAAATTTCCAGTTACATGCAACAAGTATCAAATCTCTATGATAAGGAAGCAAGTTGTCAAAGAATGTTAATGTAGTAAGCCAATCAAAGTGGAATGTCATGATGTGGACGTGCTCTTAATAAGCTCATAAACCTACTCCAAGAATCACTCAAACTCTTAGACTCGCCCTGTTTAAAGTTAAGAATGTCTCGTCTAAACTTGGATGTTTTATTAGGAGGGAAGTAATTTCTAAGGAAGGCTAGAGCTAGTGGTTCCCAAGAGGTGAAGGTGTTAGGAGGGTGTAAACGTAACCATTTCCGAGCTTTATCTTTAAGGAAAAAGAGAAAAAGCATGAGAAATATCGTATCGATGAGCAAATCACCCCACCTCACCAATCTACAATAGTCCACAAAATTCTTAAGAAGTTCATACACATCCTCACTCTCGAACCCATGAAATGCATTCTGCTGCACTAAATCAATAAATCCTGGGTCAACATAGAAGTCTAGACCGTCTAAATTTTCAAGGTTAATAGGTGAAGCAAACAACTCTGATTTTGGTGTATTATAGTCGGCTAGAGTAGGCATGGTGAGAAAATCAAAGATATATAAAAAAAACCTAAGACGGGGAGAAGAAGAAAGAAATAAAATTAAAATTAAAAGTTTAGAAAAATAAAATCTAGAAATAAATAAAATTAAATTAAATTAAATTTTGAAAATAAATAACAAAAATAAAAATAAAAATAAACTACTAGTAATAATAAAAAGGTAAAAAAAAACTAAGGAAAAAGGAAATTATGAAAACTGTTTCAAGGATTTGGAATTCCCTGAGAGAAAAGACAAACCAAAATAAATAAGTAGGAAAAACAGCGTCTCCCCACCAACGACGCCAAAATTTGATAAGCATATCGTATACCTATCAAAGATAACCGACTACGGTCCAACTAAAATATAGCTAGGGAAGTCAGGATCGATTTCTTAGGGAGACAAATAAATCTACTTGCAATTAACGTCTATCTATGTAACCAATCGGGGGGTTTTGTTTGTGTTTGACTAATCTAAAAGTAGTGAAGGAAAGAGAATTAAAGGAGAAGAAATAACTAGATAAAACAAAATTAATCAGAGCGAATTTATAAGGAGAGAAAACTAGGATTGTCGGTTCACCACGTGGAGGTATCCCGTATGCTAGACGGGGATAATGTTTCTTTGTTTGCTTTGGCCGATAAATTTATGAATCCACACGATGTCCGGGTCATGCCAGTCCACAGCCGTAGGGCTTTTGCTTTTTGTATGCTTCATGTCTATGCCTTCGAAGGTCGTATGGATTTGCTGTCGGGTACGGGTAATGTTCGGCTTTTTACCATTGTTGATTTGATGGAGACGGATCACAATCCCGCGTGGTTAATTACGGGGGAAATTATCCAAGGTTTGGATAATCGCAAAGGGGACCCGTCAATTTTTCTGACCGGGAGCACCCATCTGCTGCAGGTATATCGCTTCAGAATTTTTTTTCTCTTTTTTTTGTTTTTTTTTTCCGATTTTTTTGCGATAATCTGCTACAGGGGCACTCGATCGAGTGCCTTTGTTAAAAACCCGCTGCCCAGTTTTAGGGGTGCCACTCGATCGAGTGACTTCTAGGCACTCGATCGAGTGCCCTCAGCCGGACGTCGAAATTGCCTCGAGAACTCATAAATTCATTTTTCCTTTTCAGCATTGGTTATTTGAGAGTCTATCGATCATAGAACCTCCTCTTCACCCGAGTCGATACCGGCCTAATCAGGTGATGACAAGGAAACGGGCTATCGATTCTTCTCGCGAATTAATCAAAAATACTGGGATGAAGAGCTGTCGTTCCATAGCGGTCCATTGATCCGATGGGTGGTGCCGTGGTGGCCTATTTATGTTTGGACAGGTTTGGCACCGAGGGATAAGGCTCGCTATCAGGTGATTTTATCCTTTAGACAGACAGTTCACTTCTATCCTGACCGCATACTTAGGCAGTATGGTTGGTCCCAGAGGATCCCGGAAAACGAAGTAGTTGTGAGTGATCCAACCCAGGTGACTGATGTAATGTGCGATACCTGGATGCAACGATGGTAGACCCGGGTTCCTTGGTCTGTTCTCGAGTCTCTTCACTCAATTTGGTATCAGACTCTTATGTGAAATGGACGAAAGCAGATTCTGCCAAGGTCTGAGCTGCTTTAAAGGTTGATGAAGCTTTTGACCTGCTTCGACGGGAGCAGGCTAAAGATAATAGAGGTTTCTTTGACGAAGGTGAGTCTCCGGCTACACTGGTCCGTCTAATGTCGGGTCAGAGGGGAAGGACTAGCACTCAAGCTGAAGGGTCTAGTGCTAGAGGTGCGTGGGGGAGAGTGAGCCCATAGACAGAGTTAGAAAGGAGACTTGGCCCGAAATTGGCAGTTCAGAAACCGACTTGGTCCTCGAGATAGGCTACCTGAGCACGTGAGGGCTCGACTCGGACCGTTTACAATAGTAGAAGACCCATTATCGAAGAAATGGGTTCGAGCAAAGGAGGTTCCCCTTGTGATCCGGGAACGCTCGCCCCCGCCCCGGCGACCACGGGCTCCACGCGACCCGAAAGACAAAGGCAGGGGCAAGATGCCCTAAATATCTGTCTCCTTAAATTTATTATTATTTAAATATTATTATTATTTTTGTAGTGTGCTTTTTTTTGTGATGTAATTTGAAATTCCCGAGTTTATCGGGTTTTTACTTAATGAAAGTATTTTATTAGTGAAACCGTTTCCATCTTTTCGTTAATGCGGTGGTTGTGCCCTTTTGAGGGGCTGCCTACGTATCCACAATTAGTGGAATCAAACTAAACGTAGTTCGGGCATAGATTTTTTGCTATTCTGAAATACACCAAGACTATTAGTTCGAGGTGTGCGTGACAGTAGGATAAATAATCCCAACTTATTGACTTGCTTATAATTTTGAAAGATTATTTATAGAAAAATAAATTTTTATAAACTTTTGCAAATGACATTGAGATAAGGTCTAGGGGTAGTAGCGCTTCAGCTGGTCTAAATTGGTTGGGTTGAAGAATTCATTCTCGTCCAAGTCTGTCAGCATTGCTGCTCCTCCTGATAGAACCTTCTTTACCAGATATGGCCCGGCCCAATTGGGTTTGAATTTTCCCCTTGGGTCAACTGATAGTAATGCTCGGATTTGAGGACCAAATCCCCTTCTTTGATATTTCTGGGCCTAACTCTTTTGTTGAAGACGCGTTGTATCCTTTTTTGGTATATTTGAATGTTGTTGAGGGCCCGGGACCGTCGTTCGTCCAAAAGAACTAACTAGTCGTATCGAGCTTGGACCTAATCAGCTTCGGGCACCTGGCTTTCTAGTTAAATCCTGAGGGACGGTATTTCCAACTCGACTGGTTGGACTGCTTCCATTCCGTACGTCAGATAATATGGAGTTGCCCCAGTTGCGGTACGAATTGACGTTCGGTATCCCCACAGGGCAAAAGGTATTTTGTCGGGCCAGTCCCGATAATTATCAGCCATCTTTTTAAGTATGGTGAAAATTGTTTTATTAATTAGCTACCTCAACTGCTCCATTTGTTTGGGGACGGTAAGGCGAAGATGTATGCCTTTGAATTTTATATTTGGCTGGCAAAGTAGCAGTTTCGGCTTGGAAATGCGTCCCGTGATCACTGATGAATTCGTGTGGGATCCCGTACCGGCATATAATCTTGTTTTGGATGAACTTAGCAACATGCTTAGCATTCAAAATTCGGTATAACTCGGCTTCGACCCATTTGGTGAAATAGTCGATAGTTACCAAAATGAAACAGTGACCTCCCATCCCAGAAGGGTTTACTTTCCCAATTATATCAATTCCCCATGTCGAAAATGGCCATAGTGATGTCTGCTTGCCTTGACTTTTTATTTAGTCATAGCATGAGGTTGGTTTCGTCTCGGGTTTGGACTTTGACCGGGTTTCGACTCAGTCGCAAAAGACGGTTTTATTTCCGGTGACGGTTTTGGCTCAAATTAGTCCTATTTTATTGTAAACGACCCACTGAGTCTAAATTTGAGGTCAAGTTTAAGACATTTGTACTCCGCTAAGTGCCCACGTCGGATACTGTTGATTCTGAGTCCGTATTCGAGCGCATTAAAGCATATTTACGTCCGATCATCATCGGGTGTTTTGTCGGAAACTGCTATAGACACTGGCAGGCAAAATGCGGGTGTCTACAATGGTTATTTATGCAATCGATTCAGTTATAAGAATTAAAGTATTATGTTTTGGATATTAAGTCTTAAATTCTTATAATTGGCCATTAAGTTCATAAGATGTGTAGGATTTTAAATCGATTGCGGTTGGTTCATTATAATTTTATTTGGCATTCAGTCTGCATAATGGTCTCGTATGAATGATTATTATCACATATTGTGTTTTTATGTATGAATTGGAACCTGTTTGGAATTTCGGTTGTGATTATTATTGCGTATTTATAATTGACAAGTTGACTTGTATGATGAAAGAACTAATGTGGGTTATATTTTTTTTTATCATTTAAGGTTTCAGTCACTCAGTAATTACGGTTGTTTAAAAGAGCTTGATTTCAGTTACAATGATAATGGCTATTTAGTTTTATAAGACGTCTAATATTTTTGGATTGTTTGATCGAAACAATATGTTGCCAAAGTAACCTCTATTGCGTAGATTACATAGTTTAATAATTAGACGATTGTGTGTGATTGAATTTCATGCGGGTAATGGTCGGCCCAAAGGAAGTCCATTTTTTGGCCGAAATTCATTCGTACTTGGGGTGATAAATATGTAACAGTTATTTGGTTCTCATGTAGACTTTAAGTCGGCCCAAAGAAAGACTTGACATTTGAAATGATCTCACTATTAATATTTGATTAATACACCAAGAGTACCACTTACTAGTCTAATTCTTGTCCAAAGATGAGATTGGATGTTGTGTCAGGTATCTTGTTATGATGGAACGCCAATATTCGAACTGATTTATGAGTCAAGGGGGCGTTGTTAAGTTTATGACACTCATAAGGATTATATCCATATAGTTTTTTTAATGGAGATAAATTCAAACATTCGGTTTTTAAGTTTGGTACTATGTGTAATCATGCGGATAATGGTCGGCCCTAAGGAAGACCATTATTTGGCCGAATACATATACAATTTCGGGTGATAAATATGTGACGATTATTCGATATTCTCATGTGTTTACTAAGTCGGCCCAAAGGAAGGCTTTGTCTTCGACATGAGTTTATCGTCAATATTTGATTATGATTATTTAATTGTAATGTCGGTGCCTACTTAATAATTTATGCCTAACGGCTAAATATTAATTTTGCAAAAACATTATACTGTTTGAATTTATTCAAAATATGAGAATATTGATTTATTCATCAAATTGACATTAATGTTCATTATATCTATCATACTCATGTTATATTCTCAATTTGGATAACGTCATTTGTTTAATGAATGGTAAGAGAATGTAAATACTTATTTTTGGTCGTTACAATCTTAACGCAGCATTGGCAATGTATACTTGTGCGAGTCATAAGGATGAAAATATCGTGTGGACTCACGTGTTTTTTTGTGGAGTAGAAAATTTATTCCATGCGTTTAATGATTGTTTCATGCGACATTAAGGAAATATTAAAGGGCATTGTTTCTATTAACTAAGTTGCAGTGACCAACTCAAAGAATAACCAGATAAGGGTAGAGTTATTGGTTGTTGGCTTGTTACGAGTATGGACAAATAAGGAATAGTACCAGTTTTAACGCCTCATCGCGTGTCGGTAAGGGTACACTTCTCATTTAAGATTTGTCTAATGTTAATAATTATTATTATTATTACATCCAATTATGTTTTGTGGGTGTATTTCGTTTTTTTCATCCGTACATAAGAATATAATTAAAGATATAAGATGTTTGCCAATTAGTGATGAAAGATTAATCTATTCGGGGCATGTCATCATCTGTTTGATACAATAAGCTAATTTAGTTATCATTAGTGACTTGTTTTTTCATTTGAATTTGGGAAAAAAATTGGTACTGCCTTTTGGTAGAGTTCAATTATTTTTCACATTGTAACACCCGCTATTTTTTCCTAGCATTTTTATCCTTACCGTTATGACTTCGTCAAAACTCTGTCACTTTTCGGCCCCATGTTTCATCATTTTTTTCCCAAGCTTTATTTTCATTTTTGAGTCTAATGATACTTATTTTTATTTTTGAATATTTTAATTCTTTTAAATCTATTTAATTGATTCTCTTCGTAAACTAATTATTTTTCCGCGAGGAATTCTACTTCTCTACGAATTAACGTTTTAAAGCTCGGATTTAAGTTATTTCTTTTCCTACAAATGTATAAATATATTTATATTATATTTTCAACTAATAATTATTTTTATTTACGGAAATTTAGCCATTAAAGATTTTATTACGAAGTTTCGTAAATAATTGTTTTCTAACGCGAGGTTTACTCGAATTGCTTTAAAATACCTTTAACGATTTTTTTTATCAACTTACAAATTATTCGGGACCTTTTTCTCATGTGTTAGACCGACACGCCTCCTTGTCACACCCTTACTACGTTTTTCTTTATACGTTTCGTTTTATTATGTTAAAACGTAAAGATAATGCATTTCTTACCCATTTATTTGACAAATTATTGAACAAACTTTTCATACTCCCCTTTCTCTCTTTTGGCCAGCTTTAGGAAGGGAGTGTAGCATAGTTTTCATCAAAAGTTTTATTAACATTCATGATTAAAACCATCCATTTGCCAATCATTCATTTTGCTAATTAAACAACAAAAAAATTCCTTCATTCTTCTCTCTTAGCCATGGCATGCAGCAGCCTCTCAAGGCTAATTCTTGTCTCAAATCGAGTCATAATCATCTCGTTTTCATCATCGAATTAATCGTCATTCCGATCCCTTCGTTAAGGTAATAATCGATGTTGATTTCAATCGTTGTTTTCCTTGATTTTCTTAATTTTCTCATGGTATTTTTCCACCATGCTTTTCTTGTGTTGAAGGATTTTTGAATGATCCCGAAGCCGACGAATTTATAATCGACTTGAATTTGGATTAGAGGTAACGTCGATGTTACTCGGTATTTCATGATTTTAATTGTGTATTCGCATGTATAATTTTTATATTTCATTTTTGACAATATATTTATGTCTTATAATCTGGAAAATTTTTAAAAGTTCAAAAATTTGCATGTTTCGATATTTTTATCGCTTTTACGAGATTAACGATTAAATTGTTATATTAATTTGTAAAATCGTAATAATCGGACTAAACATGTAATATATGTTTATATTCTGGAAAAATGTTGTTTTTGATGATTTTTAATAATTTAGTATTTTTCTGATATTTTTGATATCGATTATTGAATTATTACTGTTATCGGACAAAAACGATTAAAAGCCAATTTTTAGTTCTAGTACCTAAACACTTTATTTTAATCTGATTTTTGACGTAGTGAAACTTTCTGATGAAATAGAAATTTAATTTTTTTCATAATTTTTCGGAATTGTTAAGTGGATGAATTAATTAATCACTTTAAATCATCTTTTATCGTTAAAACCGTGTTTGTCGTTTAAATTCTCGATTTCTGGTCTTTGGTTTAAATCTGGAAAAATTATGATTCTGATGGTTTCTTAATAAAATGTATTTTTATGATTTTTAGTGCTTTAATAAAATGTTAGGAACGATAAGTTTTATTAATGGAATCGTTAATTGTGAAAACGGGTTTTAAAGACGATTTTGATGGGATTTATTAAAGCTGGAATTTTTAGAAATATGGAAAAATAGTATTTTCTGGAAAATCATGATTTTTAATCTTAATAATAATTTTTGGATATTAATACTTAAATCGTTTTGTAATTACTATTTTTATTAATCGTTATTGTCGAGATTAGACGATTAACGAGAAAACGCTTTAAAAACCGAGTTTTAGGATTCTGGAAAATTTTCTTTTCTGGACAGAATGTCCAGAAATATATTTTAACTATTTTACGCAATTTTTGTACTATTTATTAAAGTCTTTAATTAATAAGTATTGATTTTTGGACAAATTACGATTTATCGTTAAAATGCTTCGTCTTACCTAAAAGATTTATTTTTCGAGCTATTTTGAAAATATTTAAATCTGAAACATTAAGAGTTAAATCATCCCTTAACATATTCTAAATATATTCAATGGTTTAATTAAATAAAAGACGTTAAAAGATTTAATTTGACATTTGCCGTAAAATCCTATTTGTAATTGTATTGTCATAACTAATAATAATTAGGGAATTTTAGCTTTGTAAATTTTGAAAACACCCTGATTAGTATTATTAAAAATTTTAAGACATTTTTAATCATTTTATACACTTGTACGATATTTCAATAACTTCATAAACTCAAAAGTTTTTACTTTAATAATTAATATCGTTAAGGCTGAAAGTATTAGTTTTATAAATCTATATCGTTTACTAAAAATGTGGTATTAGGATGAACTAATATTTTCACTATTTTGATATAATGCTATTTTTAGTAAAGTTTCTAAAAATAGAAGTTTCCTAAAATATAAAGTTTCCTCTTTTAGAATATAAATGTTTACTTATTTTATCCTCATATTATTTATATTGATTATATCTTTTGAATATCGATAATGGCCTTGTTTTGGAGTTATGGAATAAGGACAAGTGTGAGGTTAGAGTAATATATTCTAGGGTTTACGGTTTTGCCATCAACTATAAGGCTAGTTGTAGGCATCCACATTTTGACCGCCAGGTGTCTATAGTAGTTCCCGCCAAACACCCGATGATGATTGGACGTAAACGTGCTTTGATAGACTCGGATATGGGCTTGTAATCATGGACATTTGGTTTAGACTTATTACGGAGTACAAATCTTACAAAACCAACCTCAAATCCAGGCCCAGTGGGTCGTTTCGAGTCAAATAAGACTAATTTGGGTCGATTCTGACACCAGGGGTAAAACCGTCTTTTAGCGACCGAGTCGAAACCCGGTCAAAGATATTTTTTCCCGAAACCCGCGAGCCAACCGTGACACTACACGTCCGGTTTGGACTCAAACACTACAAAATATCAGCTTCAATAAATATTAAACAATTCCGTTAAAGGTAGAATTCGACCTCAAGTAGGAATTCTATCTAGAAACCGGAACAGTTGACAACCGAACTCAAATACTCGGTTTAGGCGTCCCAATTCAGCCGAGATTTCCTTGCTTCCTTCCCAAGCAACGGACTGCTCGTTCCCTTCAACTTCTTACAATCCTATCCAAACCGGTATTTCTTGTCACCCAAGCAAGACTACCTCGATTGCTATAAATAGGACCTCTCGTCCAACACAAAAAGGACGGAAAAAACACACGATTTAACACGTTTTGACAGCCATTATACATACATCATAGATCTATTATTCCTACGTCGCACATTCATCATCAATCATCGAAGGTTAGAAAATATACAACCTCGTAACGCCAAACAATTCCCGAGTAATCTCGACCCGACGAATCCGACCCCCAGCCAGCCGAAACCCGTCCCATTACACGTCCAAAAATAACACCCTAACTCATCCTCATCATCTCGACGCTCCCAAGTCTAAGCCACTTTCCGACGAGCCTTATCCCGAGAAAACAAAGCATGTAGGTTGAGGGTGTAAATCAAACTCGATTCTTCTCTTCTTCTCTCCTTTTCTTCACGTTTTTTTATGGGTCGTCGTCGTCCGGTGTATTTTTTTAATATGGGTCGTTTGTCGCATATTTATTATTTCTAATATCGATACTACGAAAAACCATTTTTTTATAATGTTCTTAAAATACGATATCGATTCATTAATCGAATATTGTATCCAACAAGAACAAAATTAATTATTTCTCGCTGAGGTAAAATAAAATCGTTACATCTTTTTTAAACAAAATTCGACGATTTTATACGCGGAGAGATTTACATCTTTTTCGTTCAAAATTCTTTTTTTACTTTTCGTTCAAAATAAACTTTTTTTCAAAACCTTTTCTAAAATCATTCCGACGATTCGATATCGATTTCATAATCGAATATCGAATACGACGAATATCGAAAATATGAATCGGGTATAAATTAATTCATATTTGTACGCGATTTATAAAAATTAACGATTTTTCGACAAAATAAAAAAACCCGAACAGGCTGCCACGCGGGTCGCGCGCCTGTCAGGCGACTCGCGCAGCAGCCTGGTTCGCAGGGTCTCTTTTTTTTCGTTTCCTCGCTTTTCTATTTTTTTTCTTTTTAAGTCTTACATAAAAAGCGACTTTCGCGACATATTTCGATAAATACTTTTTTTTGACCGCGGTCAACGCGTGCTAATCCATCACGTGTCATAAATCTTTTCAAAAATCATGCGTATTATTTATTTACTTCTTTATTCAATTTATTCATCGTTACTAACTCGTTTGCTCCTTGTTTGTAGCGATTTATTTTTTATCGTTTGTTTTATTAGACTAAAACGAATTCACATGCTAAAATAACTTTGACGTTATTAGTTTAACATGCATTAAATGACCTAGCAACCCATTTATTTTTCTCTCACATGTATAGGGAAAATAATGTTTGCATATCATTCAATCGTCGAACTAACGCGTGTACATAAAAAACGAACGATATCTTAGTAAAGGCCGCTAAGTGCGGGCGGGGTTGGGTGTTCTCAGTGAACTTCCCAACACGTACCCTCACCCCTTACTCAGAACCATGGTTTCCGGATGTCCGAATCCATTGGCAACGAGAGTCATTCAATACACGATATCCGATAATGTCGGTATCGGTATCAAATGCTAAGGGACGAACCCGATAAGCTCTGACATCGGAAATGGGCCATGTTTTAAATATGGCCCACTACGACATAGAGTGGGTTCGAATGGTTCCGAATAACCACAAAGTTCGGTGGCGACTCCTACTTCGATTTAAATTTCAATTTGACCATCTCATATGGAGATCCATTCTCCTCCCCAAACCTGCGCGTGGCCGCGTCGGGGTGGACCTATGTCATGTCCACACTAGTGTATCAGGAATCGGTACATTGGTTGTTGAACCGGGTGACAGGTATCCCGTGAGTTTTGTACATTTTGACCTTAAGCTTACGCCTCGCAGTAAGTCGCCGTCATAAGTTGAACTGGGTGACAGGTAATCCCAGGAGGGGTGTGCATTATCTTAAACTAGGGCCACGCATTTATAAGTCGCCGCTCTATTATGGTTGAGTAGCCTAGTTAGAGACCGAAGTTTGATTTGTTTGAACTAAGTTCTCGAAGCTAGTTTTTAGTATTCTCCTAGTAAAAGTCTAGCCGTCTACACTACTCCTATCCATAACGCCATTTTGAATATTTTTATTATTATCGATATAATTTGGTTTGCAGGTTGACAAATGTTTTATGTTTTCTCCGGAAAACTCATTTTTATTATATTGTTTCGATACGTGAAGTTTTTTCACTGAAAACTTATTTTCATTATAATGTTTTACTATTTTCCGTTTTCTTACTATTTTTCTATAATAGTAATTACAGTTTTAAAATCATGTTATACGGCTGGGAGAACGTTGACGTTGCTCCTCACTGATTGTGGCTATTATGTTTTTAACATGGCAGGTATACGTGTTCCGGGTGTGGGCTAGCGAGCAGTGTAGATCCTGCTTATTTATTTTTAATAATTATGTCTTATGGATTGTTCAAACCCCTTTTTTTATGGATTGTTTTAATTTTGGCCATTTTATTTAAGGCCTAATGTTTGACTTTACCATTTAAATATTATCAAAACATAGTTACAGCGTGTTATAATCCCGACTCTACAGTGTTTCCGCCACTGTATCGCGTTAGAATTTCTAGGGGAGTACACACATAGTCAAATTTGGTTTATTGTCCAATAAGAAATAATTAATTTTGTATTTTCCTAATTCAAATAATTCTAAATCCTTCATTTTTGATAACTTTATATAACTTAGATTGAAATTACTTGACCCTTCCACTTCGGATTCTCATATTGAAGGGTAATAAAGACAAAGAAAAGAGAAAAGAGATATCCAAAGAACTTTGTATGTCTTATAATTGATATATATATATATGGGTATGTGAACTGTTTATGTTTTAAGTTGTATTCGTTCAGATCACTATATTGATTTGTAGACTAAAATTATTGTTTGATATCTATATCTCGATTTTGACAAGTTTCAAGTTTCTCGATGTTTTTATCACATATTTGACTGAGATATATTGCTCGGCACAAGATTAAAGATGTCATGTTGATCATAAGTGGAAACTCTTTGACAAAATGACTATTCAGGTTATTAACGTCTATTTCGGATACTTTCTAGAGATGTTTGATCTTACATTAAAAATTGCACCATATGAAGGTATAAATATGTATGATGCATCATGTGTGCAAAGTAAGATCTTGGGGCTTGGTAGGAGTATGCTTATTCACATTCTTTCCAAGATAACTCGAGAAGTAATTTTAGAATTGCAGCATGTTTTTTTGGATAAAGTTACAACAATACTATTGATTGATTACTTGTAGTGTAAGTTATTTACACCTAAGGTATGTCCAACTAATTAAGAATGTTTTTTAAGGTGATATAGTTGGATTTAAGGACAATCAATATTATTTTGTTGTATAAATTGATAAGGATTACGGGCAATAAAGTAATTAATAATCCCACATGCAGGTTATTTTGAGACGGATAATATGGGTTGAAACACCCCACATTGATTGAAGATGTTCTATTTATGAGCTTAAATGACTAGTGCTTAAAAAGGATTAAAAGTACTATTCATATAAACAAAGTGCACTTTCTTTTCTGGTCATCCATGCAAAAGAACTCCGCAGTTAACCGTGCTTGGCTGGGTGTAGTCTAAGGATGGGTGACCTCCTGGGTAGGTTTTCGGGATGCGCATGAGTGAGGACAGAATGCGCTGGAAAGGACTCGTGTTGATCTGTGAGACCAGTACAAAGTCTGGCGGAATACAGCGACTAACATTCCCGGTCCTAGTTTGGGCCAGGGTGTTACATGGGTTCATTGAGGTTATTGAGTTTGGGGGGAGAAAAGGGACTTATGGACATGATTCTACGTCTCATTATAAAGGATCGCAAGATCATTCTAGTAAAACAAACTCAAATACGTTAAGAACAATTGTTATTAAAGAAATTCACTAAGGAAGAATGAATGCAGTTTCATGGGGATTACATTGATTTCATGTCATGACAGACGTATTACGAGGTAATAAATATTTATATCTTGCATACATTCCAGAGTAAGAGTTAGGTTATGAAACAAAAGAAAAGTATTCATTCAGCATTTACCGAATCATTGAAAGTTCTAACTAATACATGTGAATTTATATATGTCATCAATAAAGTATTAGGTCATTTGACTGATAAAGACACTTTGAAATTATTTCATTACCTAAAAGTATAAAGCATATTGGTTTCAAATGGTTATTTGTTACCAAGACAGACTCATTCGATAATGAGACAGTATAGCTTTTCTTGTCAATAATGGCTATAAAGACAGATGGTATATCTAGTTTCTGGAGTTACATTCGATTAACGGTGAAGATAGGTTTGTCAATGGTGACATTGATAAACTCATTGTTGCAGATACTTGAAATCTTGACTCGATAGCTTCAAGGTAAAGTTTCTGCAAATTAAGGTTAATAATCATCAAATGAAAACTCAAATAAAGTTTTCCGTCAAAGAGCACATCAATCTACCATGATATTATCTCATTTGATTTTGTATGAATGTGGTACATTATTGTAAATACTCAAGATTCAGTGCGAGTATGAAAATTTATCAAGTTTTATACCCTTTCAGTAAATGGGACAAATGATATCTCATTGATGTCCTTAAGGAAAAATTTATATCTAGAATACACAGTATTACTTAAATCCATGTAATTCAGGATATATTTCATGTGTTTAAGTAATAAGGTATAATTAAACTTAGTTTGTACATGTTTGGATATTGTGTACATTCTATAGTTTAATTAACAGATATAAAGGGAATACAGTAGGATATTAAGATCCACTAAGGGCAGCCAAACGTATTGTTTATCATTTATATTAGGAGCAAAACAATGTTATAATATAGGAGATTGAAAGAGTTATGTCCACTGTCCTACGGATTAACCCGCTTAAGTCTATGTATCCGATATGCCTTGCTAGAGGTCGATGTCGGGTTGACATATAAATGAGTTATATGTCTGGTAGTCTTAAGTGGGCCCATTGGGTCACACACAATGTGTACGGGATATTATTAATATATCGGTATATTAATATATCGGGTCAGTAGTAATACGACTCAGCTGTGCTGTCGGGTTATGGTAATTAGAGTTATAGTAATAATCTAGTTATGGTAACTAGAGTTATTGTGATAATCTAATTATACCAATTGGAGTTATGGAATAACTTCTAGGTTAAGTAGGTAACCTATCTCTCCTATATAAGGAGGTTCATATGATGAACCAAATGATACAATTGTGAGTATTGATTCATATATTATTAGAGAGAGAATTTTGTGAGACCGTCTCACAAAACCCTTATACTAGCATATACGTCGCAGTTCCGTACCCGTGTGGATACCAAAGGAGGCATCACGTTTGGGGTGCTTTATTCTGTCCTTGGAGATTATTTATTCTTGTCCGTGAAGATTATTTATTCTGTCCGTGGAGATTATATATATTTTGGGTTTATTATACTTCTTATTAATACGCTGTTCCGCTGCAAATAAAGGTATAATTGTTATCCCTCTTCTTTTGTCTTTTCGGTTAATACTCGTAACAGGTCCTTGGGTTTAAGGGTTGTAACCCTACAGTGGTATCAGAGCCTCTGTTACGTAGTATTAATCAGATCGACGCGAATCTATGTCTCATAATTGGTTATGAGGGATTCCACCCGCGTATTAATTCGATTATATTTTTCGTCACTTGAATTGTTCTCGTTGATTTTAAAATTCAATTGCTATGCCACAGTTTTATTCGTTGCCCTAGTACTCTGTCCGTAACTTTTCCATTTAACTTGCTCCTGCATGTGATAAGATTAACATGTCATCCACTTGATTGTTTTCTTATTTTGTAAGTGTCAGGCTATTGGTTTAGGGTATTAATGTATTGCTATTGTGTTTAGCTTCTTTATATCTTCCCGTCCTCGTAGTTTAGGGTTTGTCTCGCGAATTTAAATTGTTAAATTCTAAAATTGACTTTTAAAATTAATTTAAGGTCTAATCTTGATTAAATTTTAATTTAATTTACCCTAAATTGATCCACTGTAATCTTCAATTTCTTTGTTGACGATGAGACTAATTAGATTAGGTCAAGATTCGATTGAAATTGAGAACGTAAAATTATTAGAATTTATTGTTGACGATGAGACCTAATAAGATTAGGACAAGACACGTTTTAATTATGGTGGAGACAGAACGAAAAGAGGCCAACCCGGTTGGCACGAGTATGACTCGGAGGACATGAGTGTGACTCGGTTGGCACGAGTATGACTCGGCGAACATGAATGTGACTCGGTGGGCACGGGTATGTCCCGGTTGGAACGGGATAACCCGGACGACAAAGGTTTGACCAAGACGACACAATATTTACTCGGACGACATGGTGTCGGGTCGAGCGACGCTTTTAAAGTTGTTTTCTTGCGTTTGTATGTTGATTCTGAATCAAATATGGATTATATTTTATTTTTTCGAATCAATGAAAAATTAGTTTTCTAAATCGGCTAAATAATTTTATGCCTTTTAATTTAATTATCATATTATCATATATAGATTGGGAAAAGAGTTGCTCGAGTCTTAGCTTACTTGATTTTGATGAATTGTTCATCTATATGACAATTATAAGTTGCAGATCGATTGTGAATCGAGTTTTGTATATCCGTTCAATTTTTCCGATTGAGGAATTGTTTCTCATAATTGGAAAAATGAAAGATATTGGTGAAATTGTTCAAACCAACTAGGAATTATGAATTGTAATATGATTACGAATCAAAATATGGGATTTTTTATCTTGTTCTACGCACAATTCACTAATAACAATTGAATAATTATGTCATACGATGCATGAATTTTATTGTTTGAGACATGTGTGCTTAGAACTAATAGGTCGCCTTGTAAGTTGACCTAGTGGCATGTTTAGGACACATATGCATTTAATCCCTCGCACAAATATTAAGTATTGTCTTTCCAGAATTGACCACTACAACAATTTCATATCATTGGTTGAAGTGACTGCCTAAGCGGTGCTTTGCCGATGTGTGTGGACTGAGTAGGTGGGTAACGGTTACCCACAGGTTCGGTCTGGTTTGCTTAACAATGCTATCAAGTCGGACTTGGGCTTTGAGGCAAATAGTTGGTGTCATATGATGACTAATTCCGACGAACCAAGAATTATATATTGATGTAATTGACAATGTCGTTGTCTACCTTTACTTTTGGAGCTTGAGCAGTGAGCCCAAGTTCACTTGAGCAACAAAATGTTTAGGATTTTGGAATATTATGCGAACTTGAGGGTAGTTTGTATGATTTAATCTTAAAATTGTTTATGCATTATTATTAATATTAATTATCGTTTTACTTTGCATATACATATAGTTGTAATTTAGTCACCATTATCACATTTATTAAAGATGAGTTTGAATTGTTCAACCTTGTCGATTGGTATCTTGAGAATTGTTCTTAAAATTAGAGATACGGATTTTGTCCTTGTGAAGGATAATTCTGACAAATTATTACCAATGCTAATGTACAATACGTACTGTATAATTAGAGTCATGAAGATGACTATAAGTACCAAAATCAATTGTTTCAATAAAAGGGAACAGTTCCCATTAAGTGAGAAAATATTGAAGATGATCTAATTAATCCATATGTCATACGATGACGTGATTATATTGATAATCAGGAAATGTTGGATGCTTCTTTCTAAAGAATTAGGAATTGAAATCCTTTCAATTAGTCCTAAGTTTAGGTCACTTTGTTATGAATAAACATGTGACTTAATAAAGTTTCTCACCTTTTAGCATGAGATGTTAAAAGATGATTGAACATTGTATCAAGAAGGCAAATAATACTAATGTTCTATGAGTTCATTAATAAAATTGCTTGAGATAGTGATTAATGAATCAAAGATGTTGGCTAAAGTAAGGGAAGGATAATTGTTATCATACCCAAAGTTGTTGCCAAATTTAGATTAGGTACGATTTTATTAGTCATTAATGTAATGACAAATATACGGCATTGGTAGATAGCTTTCTAGAAGTGTCTAGAAAATCTGCAAATCAATTAAAGTATGACTTCAGGTGTGTATGTTACTAGAGTAATTGTTACTTGCATTCTACTGTTTTGGTATAAGATACCAAATGCAACTATTATATTGTGAATGTGATGGCTCAAAGAGGGTAGAATAATGGTATATAAGTGAAGTGTTTTATGATGAAATTGACAAACGTTGTTGTTTCATATATAAAAGGAAAATCACTTAATTTTACCATAAAGCTGAATACTGGAATTGAATAAATGTTATTCTTGTACTAGTCATAAGCAAGAATATTGATTCTGTTTCATGTATGGGCATGAAAAGGTTTAATAAAAGTAGAACAATTGTTGCTCTATACCTTGCAAGAATATGAGGTACAATAATGCTAACATGTTTGTTGGGCTCTACATTCCTAGTAGTGAATGCTTTTAATTGTAACATAACAATCAAAAGGTTCCTTCCCTCGACACGAGTTTTACCTATTATGGCATTGTCCTTAATCCATGAGACAAGAGATATAAGAATAAGTTTCATAATGATGAAATTATAAACCTTATTGATAAGGATCAAATGAGGTAAATGGATCTTGTTTAGATGGATAAATGACATTACAATGACTCCTAATAATTGTAGTGGGAGGGTACTTAGACTTGTTAGACCACACACATACAGATATGTGTGAGTTTAACTAGTGATGTTGCAAAATGGGTAACACGTATGGTTTTGTTCGATATGATTGAAACAGGGAGGAATTGAACTAAAAGATTGTGATCATCTTAGAAGTAGTGAAAAATGTTTCAAACTACATCGAACCATATTTGATATGATTTGGTCTATGATGAGTTATGCAGATTTTATTGGCGCTTTAGAAGCTTATGCACTATAAAAGTCTTTGTACAAATGTTGATGAGATTGTCCATGTAAGTCGGAGAATAGACACCATATGAGATATGGATTGAAAATGTTCTTAAAAGTCTTTTCTTAATTATCAAGTCAAGTTTAAAGAAAATTGTTCTCTAGAACTTAGATTCAATTATGGCATGTGTTTTATTAGGAGTATTATATTAATTCTACAAACCATCCAAAGAGCAAAACTGTTTTGTTGCATGGAGTGGTATGTTTCTTTTAAAAATATGTGATTTCTAATAGAAACAGTGGGAGTAGAATCGACCTTGAAATTGTTCAAGATTAACAGGATTTCTCTTCAATAGTTGTAGAGAATATTGATGCATCCATGAAAAGTCATGATCATCTTACCTGCAAAATATTATCCTACATAGATTTATGATGAAACAATACTGGGCAAAGACTCCAAAAGTCACATAAAATCTAATAGATTTCATATACCATTACTACCAAGTATAGACTTTGGTTAAATGGGTCTTATAGTGAAGAATAGTCTTCAATATAAAGATGATATTGATTGATATAAGAGTATCTATGAAGCATAGTTGGTAGTTAAGGATTGATCTCATAGTAATGACTATGAAAAACTCTTTTTACAACATTATGCTTAAGTTTATTAGAATCGTTTTAGCATTTTGAATGTCATCACTCATTTGATGAGTTTTGGACATATATGTGTGAAATACATTTCTTGAGAGAGATGCAATATGATGTGTGCGCGACTCATCGTATGAATTTCATATTATCAAAATTGCAAGACAAATGTGAATGATCCAATTTGATTGGAGCAAGTACTATGGAGTTATATCTTCGTTCTTAATATGGTAATTCAAAGATGTTTGTTTTCCTTTGAGACGAAGAGAGACAAAGTGTGTACAAGAGGCTAGTGGGAGTGCATTTATCGTTATGATTTGGTATGTAAGTGACATACTTCTCTAACTAAACAACATTTGGTTGCTTTAGTCTATGAGACTTGGCAAGAAAGTTGTTTATTATGTGCTCGTGTGACGAGTAGATACTAATCTAGTGAGTGTCACTAAATTGCTATCTAAGAATTGTTCTTTTGCGCTTAAGAAGCAAAAGATGAATTATTTAAGAGATGCGCATGATGTGATAAGCGAATTATTGTAAACAAGTTACAACGATTCATATTTCCAAATAGACAAAGATGACGTGAGATTGTAATCTCAGTAAATTTTGTTTTGGATAAGAAGTTGTGTGTTGGAACGGTTCCAAAGGACAACTTTATGACTGATATTATAACTAAAGTTAGTGTTCTATTGCTTTTGAAGCAAATAGACGTTTGATTACGAATTAAGCACACACTCAACTACTTTAAAGTTTATGAAGCAATTGTTGCTTATGAAACTAACAGTTTGCCTTAATTGAGATAAGGTAGATTGGTCATATGCTTGTAAATAACTGATACAAATGTTGTATGTCCCGAAACCTTCTCTACACAAAGATCATATTGGTTATGATCGGTATAAGACGCATGGGCGAGTGGTCTTAGTACTTTTAGAGGTGTTTGGTTTAGTGGGAGTTATTTCGATAATTGATATATGTATGACATATTGTCATTTGGTTAATGTAACTGAGTTTTGTCCCTAAATAATTTACATTGATGAAATAGATCACTAAGTACGTGACTTAGTCTTGGAACTCTATTTGGATGATGTAATTATTTTGTCTCTAGTCAGGGTATTGTGTTGGGACATTTGAATACCCTTAAATGACTAGTGTGTGAGTTGGTTGATGACTAAGTTCCTTGAGTCATAGGTATTGAGATACTAAACCAGGCACACGGGTGTATGTTAAGAACATGCATTAGACAGACCCGCCGAAAAGGATTTTACTAAGATTTCGCTTAGTGTCAGTAAAGTTCTTTGCAAGTTATGAACGTGTACGGTCTTTAGACCTGAGTCTTTGACTATTCTGTACATGTGATGTGTATGTTTTGATACTATTCCTCGTCAGCTGTGAAAAGGGGCTGTGGATGGTTATTGGGCATGCATGGATCATGTGATAGGATGTGGTTAGTGATATCGGGTCAGTAGTAATACGACTCAGCTGTGCTGTCGGGTTATGGTAATTAGAGTTATAGTAATAATCTAGTTATGGTAACTAGAGTTATTGTGATAATCTAATTATACCAATTGGAGTTATGGAATAACTTCTAGGTTAAGTAGGTAACCTATCTCTCCTATATAAGGAGGTTCATATGATGAACCAAATGATACAATTGTGAGTATTGATTCATATATTATTAGAGAGAGAATTTTGTGAGACCGTCTCACAAAACCCTTATACTAGCATATACGTCGCAGTTTCGTACCCGTGTGGATACCAAAGGAGGCATCACGTTTGGGGTGCTTTATTCTGTCCGTGGAGATTATTTATTCTTGTCCGTGAAGATTATTTATTCTGTCCGTGGAGATTATATATATTTTGGGTTTATTATACTTCTTATTAATACGTTGTTCCGCTGCAAATAAAGGTATAATTGTTATCCCTCTTCTTTTGTCTTTTCGGTTAATACTCGTAACAGGTCCTTGGGTTTAAGGGTTGTAACCCTACAGAGATCGATTCAGATTGAGATCATTCGTTATTTTAACTCCTATTTGGTCATGCTTATTTATCACAAGGTTGCGAATTAAGTTCGGTATTGAAACATCATTTAAGTTATTTGTGACAAAATGATGGTTATTATAGTTTCAAATAACAATAGAAGTGATGCGTTGTTATATAAACAATTCAGAGTGAAAAGGCATCTAATTTATGTTTGTACAAACTACATTTTTGTGGATCCGCCTATTAATGAATTATCACCCACGGTCTTTCTTGAGCATATTACTCAAATGGGTGTTTCGATTCTAAGATATTCAGGTTAAGTGGGAGTTTGTCATATTAGACAAATTATTATATACGGTTATTCAGTTTTGCAGAAATAAGGTTTACAGTTTTCAGTTTCACTCTGTCTTATTTGGTTGATCTCATTAAGGCTTAGGGTGGACTAGATAGTTGGAAAAAATGCATATTTGGACCACATTCGGTTGTTGTTTCCATGCTATACTCCTATACTAGATTCATATCATTAGTCATGTTTGCATATGTGATCATTGATGGATCCTGTTACGACAAACTGTGGCAAAGGCCGCTTTGGTTCTATGTACATATATATGATTAATGGACCGAATTGCATAAGACGGTTAGAATGTTTGACAGCACTATTGAGCTCATATGGTTATAATGAATACAATTTTCAGTGTCCTACATATACTAGTGTTCGACCCAGTGGGAGATTGTAAGAATTTATGGGTCTAATACAATGTATGTGGACAACATTATTTGGACCTAGTGTATTTATTAGCTATCATTAAAGTTAAGCTCAAATACGTGTTGTCATAATACAAATAATACGTCATATTTACGTCTTATAAAGTATGGGTTTGATACAATAATAGTGTAGAGACCCGTTATGTCTTTAAGTGATACATTATGGGCGTATCTACTAAAGCAACTAATATAGATGATTAGGGTTTCATATCCCTCCCTATATATAGTCAGAGTTATGGTCCCTGATAGCACACTTTAACATAATCTCTTATACATCCCATCAGTAGAGAAACCTCCAAAGATGAGTGTGTCTGTTAGAAGGCTGTAATCCGGTGATTCCCATTCCACCTCCCTTCTCCAATGGAGTCTGGTACACTTCCGCTATTCTGTATACCAATTAATTTAGTATGAAGTTACAGTTTTTAGTCGGATTAAATCTAACACTATTTACATATATCGTGTAATTATTTATTTATTTCTTACGGTTTTATTTTTACCAAATAATTATGTTTAATTTTAATTTAGTTTCGGTAATATTTTGATTATTCTGTTGAATGTTTTAAAGGATGGCGTTGGTGAGTACAACATGGATAATATCCGTCATCCTTATTGTGAATACGAAAATCAAAGATAATTTCACATCAACTTCGACGCGAACATGTACAATGGAAAAACCGAGATGGTTTTCGTAGAAGTGAACCATTTTGGGAAAAGTCAGGATGTTCAACTATGTGAATTTGTTGATCAAAGTCCGCACCTTGCATCTACTGTGGTGAGAAGAATCAAGTTAAACATCCATTATTAAAAGAGTTTGGTGTCGGGCTAGATATAAGCTTGGAATGGAAGTGTGGCTTCTGTGGTGCCATAATTAAGTGCGGGTGAAAGATTGACCGACTTGTACTCTGTAATAGTTTATTATGTGTTCGCAAGTGAGGGTCTGAGTCCCCTTACACTTAATTTACTTATTTTATTTTATTGTCTTGCTAATTAGTCTATAATATTTGCATAGAAACTTGTCAAACTTAAGAACTTTATTATAATTATTGTCCAATTTAACTCTAATTTTTATTGTCTTCTCAATTAATCTTTGCATGGAAACTTGCGGAACTTGAGAAATTTTATCATAATTATTCCCAATTTGACTCCATATTCAATGAAGAGACAACCTCCGAAATAAAAATCTTCAAACAGTAACTAACATAGAGTGCGGTAATATAACTTAATAAACGTTATAAAACAATTTGTCATTTGTCGATCAACTATATGAAACGAGAGCTTAAATTTAGTTTTGCCGATTTGTATATATACATATTTAATTATATATCTTTCCCGACTATCAACAAAAATTGTCAAATAGATAAGAAAAGAAACACCACATGTACTATTTCCTAAAGCTTTTGTCACAATTATATTTCAAAAGAATATTTGTCACAATTGTTTTTAGTTTGATATATTTTTTGTGATAAAATCAAGCATTACGAAATATTTATTTTATTTGGATGAAAATATGACATGATAAAACTGTGTAAAATTAAATAAATATTTTTCTTAATTCATATTTATTTTGGATAAACTTTGGCATAATTTATTTCCTATTAAAATAGTCCTCTTTTTTCCTACGTTCAAGTCCAATCTATCCATATTCTTTTTTCGAACATTCAAGTCCAATTTACCCATTTCCATTTTAGTCATTGTTCCAGTAGTTACTGTGTACAACCGTTGTACCGTGCGACAATAATAAAAATTTGTAATTTATGATAAAAAGTGATCATTTTAGGTTAGCTAGTTTCCACTTTCAGATAAATAGTTATCACTTTTTGTATTAAAACATGATCACTATTTAACCTAAAGTGGTCACTAAATAGCCTAAAGTGATAATTTTTTACCATAAATTCTTGGATTAAGGTCTGTCACACGGTACAACGGTTGTATTGTATAATTTGTGTTAACCAATACTTATGTGTATCTTTAATAATAAACAATCCGTTTCTTAAAATTTGTGATAAAAGTAAATGAGTAGATTGGACTTGAACGGGGGTAGTATGTTTTATTTTATCTTATGTTTCAAAAAATAAAGATGTCTCATGGTACAATTTTCTTAAAATGTATGGTGTAATCTAATGATTTTTGTTTGGTTTTGTATTAGCTACTCCTCCCATTTGAAATGATTTTCCACATTTGGATAACAATTAATAGAAACCACAAAATATTTACTAAGAAGGAAAGTAAAACATCTCAGTGAAATTTCCCCAAAAAAATGTGGAACAATTTAGTGAAAGGAAGAGAGAATCAGTGCTCTTTTTAGGCCTGAGATTGTAAGCATGAAATGCTTTTTTTGTTAGATTGTCACGTGTTAAACGTAAAGAAGTTCATAAGCAACTCATAAGGATGACTTTTTATATTTATGTATAGATGTATAGATAGATTAGTCCCCTATTAAGCTATATTATCTCATGCTTAATTACATTGTAATTAGTTTAAGAGATTGATTAACTTGAGAGAAGGCAACCAAGTGTTTTTTGCGTAATTTATATGTAGGATGAATTTGTCCCTTACTTTTTTGAGCAATTTACGAAACTGTCATTATTAGTACAGTTTTTCTAACATGTGCCCCTAGTACACACATTAAGGATGGAAAGATATCACATGAATATATCATGAGAAAATGAAATATAAACTCACATTTACCAAACTTAAATAATTATAAGATATCACTATTATCACATGAATATATCATGAGAAAACGAAACATAAACTCACATTTATCATACTTAGGGCTTGTTTGGTTTATCATGGGAAGATGGAGTTACCGGAAACTTAAATTCACGTAAATTTGTATTTGACGTGAATTACAAAATTGTTGTTTGGTTGTCATGAGAGAAATAAATTCATGCAGGAAGTTGTACACACCGGGGGGGCTAGGTGAGCAACTCCCCCCATTATGCAAGAATTGAAATTCCTTAGAAAGTTGTAATTTCCATGAAATGGGTAACCAAACACCATCATAATTTATCAATTTATGGGAAGTTCTACTTCCCATGATTTAAGAGGTCAACCAAACGACTCCTTAGATAATTTTTTGGGTAAAATGTAATTATATTGATAATCAATGAGATATTTTCACATACATAACCATAACACTAGATCAACCATCATGCTTAACTATTGGGTATACCTATACTCTACATCTATCTACTACCAATTCTGAGCTAATATAAGGCATTCGAGCTACAATTCTATTTGGCACATCCCTCTTTACATCCCGCACCAGACAAGTAGGCAGCATCTGTTTAAGCTACAGTCCGCAAACATTGCATTCCTGCCATAGTCTGTAAATCAAACCCATCACCGCAGTAACAATCACCTGCTTCTTTAGCAACGATTTGGCTCGCCATTTCACACACCACCCCAGTAGATTATTCTCAGTCATGGAGGTTAACATCCAACTCTGTAACAATAATCTATAGCATGTCTTGGAATACTCACATTCAAAGAAAATGTGCTCAGTTGTTTCAGGTTGAGTATTGCATAGCAAACAGATATTCTCCTGCAGAAATCCGTACCTCTTTAATCGTTTCTTTGTCATGAGCTTGTTGTGAGCATATAACCATCCTATAAAAGCGTGCTTGGGCACCATCATTTTGCACCAAACAATAGGCTGCCATGGCACTTGTTCACTCTGAACCTGAAGCCAACTATAACCCTTTGTAATAGTGTATTCATTGTCCTGATTCTACTCATCAAGTTGAAGGGGGTTGCGAATACATTCTTGATAGAACAGATCTGTCTCCAACTCCAACTAGTAGCTTGAGAGGGTGTATAATCAGTCCAACTCTTACCTTTGAGGTATACTGCGTCCACCCATTTAATCCACAAGTGGTCCTTTTTCTCATGAATCCACCAACTATATTTGCTTATGCTCGCCTTATTCCATAATTTTGCATTCAAAATACCCAAGCCCCCTTGCTTTGTAGAAGTACAGCATTTCTCCCACGCCATGAGAGGTACTTTACGATAGCTATCTTCACCCGCCCATAAATAGTTTCTGCAGATACTCTCAATGCGCCTAATCACCCCACTAGGTAGCAAGAAGATGCGACACCCGGTAAGAATGTAGGTGAGACAGCACTGCTTTCACTAGAGTAAGCGTCCAACATATCTTTGTTCCTGACTCCCCACCCTCGAATCCTTTATACCATTTTCTCCACCGGAATGGCACAATCGTTAGAAGTTAGTCTCTTGTATGATATGGGTACTCGAAGGTACCTAAAAGGTAAACTCCCAAGTCGGAAGCCAGATTTATCTAACAACTTTGGTCTCTTCTGACCATCTACCCCATTAATTACAATGTTAGATTTCTGTAAATTAACTACTAATCCTGATGCCTGAAAAAACCACTCAAATGTTTTCATGATAATGCCCACAGACTCTTCATTGGCATAGCAAAATAACATAAGGTCATCTGCAAAGCAAAAGGTGAAAGAGTTTGATCCTATTATATAGCGAATGATATCTAAAAGCCTTCTACAGGGTCATGACATCCATAAGCCTTGTAAAATATTCCATACATAATGTAAAGCAGTGGAGACATGGGATCCCCCTGTCTGATTCCACGTTTTCCATGGAAGAAGCCAAATAGAGATCCATTTAACGAAAGAGTATGTGTGGGTGTACTAACACACTCCATTATCCACCTCACCATCTTCTCAGGAAACTTCAAAGTTGTAAGCATCTGATGTATGAAGGACCATTCTATTGAATCATAGGCCTTCTTGAGGTCTACCTTCATAATACATCTAGGAGAGCATCTCTTCCAGTTATACAGCCGTACTAGGTCTTGGCAAATCAGAATGTTATCCACAATATCTCGCCCCTTAATAAAAAGCACTCTGATTTTGGCTTACCAAAGCAAGCAGCACCTCCATGAGTCTAGTACAAATTATTTTAGTAATGCATTTGTAGAGTACATTACAACAAGCAATTGGCCTTAAATTCATCACAGAACTAAGCCTCTCCTTCTTGGGTATTAGAGTAATAATAGTAGACCCCTTAGATAATTATCTCTATCAATCTTTCCTTACTTGGCTCATTAATGTGTTTGCCTAGGGATGACAGTAACCCCTTGTGGATATTCATCCACCCAAAATCAAACGGGTGGAATATGTGTGATGTTTTTTTAGGGTGGGATTGGGTGAATTTAGGGTGAGATATGAATATTTGTCCATCACCCGCTTAACAATCCGGTGGATATCCTTAATTAATACAATAATTTTTTTAAAGAAATAAATAAAATGGGTATAAGATTTTTGAGCTTGCGTCTACATTTTGAGCTCAAAGACCAAAAACAATTAGGGTTCACTCTATCAATCAATATTTTAATACTCCACTTCCTAAGCCTTAATCCCTCATCTACTCCATATTTTCTAAATCCGAGACTTAGAGACTTAGGGTTTCAAAACCAAATCTCAATTAATGGCTTCCTACAAACTGATTTTATACCTAAACATTCATACATAATTGAGGACATTTGTATTCGATTTTAAAGTTATACTAGTATTATGTGCTCATTCTCTGATGTAATATACACTTTGTTTGATGTTTTACGTATTTAAATTTACCGTATCAAAATATTTAGCTATTTGCATCTTTTAAAGTTTAAGGATGAAATAATCAAACGGGTGCCCGCTCCACCCGGTGTATGGATATGGATATGGATGGACAAAATAAATATAAATGGATGAGGGTGGGATATGGATGATTAAAATTAAATGGATATGGAATAGCTCCACCCCATCCATATCCCACTCATTCTCATCCCTATGTGTGCTCCTGGGGCACATTTTAGAAAAACCGTTTCATTTTATCATGATATATTCATGTAATATTTTTCCATTTTGCTCCTTAACGTGTGTCCCTGGGACACATGTGAGTCAAATATGGAAAGATATCACATGAATATATCATGAGAAATGAAATATAAACTCATATTTACCATATCAATCTTTCCTTACTTGGTTCTTAAAGATATTACCTTATTACGTTGTTATCCTAAGCAATATTAGTCCTTTTTTACCTTATTCCCTTAAATCAATTTTTACCTTATTCCCTTAAATCAATTTTACCCATCAATCTTCAATGCTTTAATTTTGATATTTTTTTCAATTTGACCAATTAATTTTCTTAATTCTTCTCGGTTATACCGTGTTCTTTATTCGATAATATAAGTACCCGTGTGATATGGTGTTATGTAATATTACGTTTAATTGTTAAAGTTAGACAAAAATTCTTATCACAAAAAAGTTGTAGACACTTTATTAGAGATGTCAACGGGTCGGTTTCGGATTGGGTGGAGCCTCACCCGAATCCGCATACTCCACCCGATCCATTCATCACCCGATTAACCCTCCACCCGAATTCAATCCATCCGTCATTTGCGGATGATTCGGGTGGATCGGGTGCTTAACGGATGAAAATATATTTTAAAAAATGCAATAACAAATATACAAATTATAAGATGCGTAAAGTTTTTGGGATTTTTTGGTGGTCGAAAATTAAGAGGGAGAAAAAAAATCTAAGATGGTGGCCGGAAAGTGATTACGAAAAATATTTCCTTAGGGTTTTAGAAAAGAAAGATAATGAGTATACAAATAGAGTGAAATTAATTATCTATAAACAGGTGAACGGATCGGATTTACGGGTGAAAAATCTCCACCCAAATCCCACCCAATCCATCACCCGATTCATCCGTCATCCGCTTTAAATCCATTTAGTTCGGATTTTCGTCCATTTTTTTTTTCGGGTGGATCGAATTTAAGCGGGTTCGGGTGAAATTGACATCCCCACACTTTATCTAATCAAAGAGAGTATATATATATATAATCTTTACGGCCGTCTCAGTCATTTTTTTTACCTTTTATCTTCTTTTTGAGTAACGAGGAGTATTTTAATCAATGGTAAATAAATGATTGAGACAATGTGAGTATATATTGAAAAGCAAATTAATTTATAAATTACCGTTTCACTTTTTTGAATCATGATTTCTTAGCAGTTCGATCCATTATAAATATTGCATGTAAAAAATGTTTAATAAAAGACACTATAAAAATATACAAAACTATAACAAAAGGCGGAAATCGGATGTGTTCCAGTTCTCGGGGTGTTTAGAAGGGTCATTGCATTTTAAATATCTGGGAATTCCAATACAAACGACGAGGCTGTCTAAGAATGATTGTGTTGTTTTGCTTGCTCGGATCACTACATGTATTACAAGATTGGGAGCTAGGAAACTTTATTATGCAGGTAGGCTTACCCTACTTCAGTCTGTGTTGTCTCAGGTGCATAATTACTTGACAGTGGTGTTTCTTTTGCCAAAAGGCGTGTTAGCTTGAGTTGATCAAATATTTAAGAATTTCCTGTGGAAGGGTGGCGTGGACTGCTCTAGGAGGGCGCTTGTGGCTTTGTAGAAGGTCTGTTCTCGAAGGATGAAGGGGGCTAAGGTCTGCGATCTTTAGTTTCCTCGAATGACGCTGCAGTTGCTAAGTTAGCTGTGTGTGTAATACCCCTCGTGTATTACGAGTATTTTCTATTTAATTCGGACCTTTTAGCTTTAATTGGCAGTCGTATTAGTTTTGTTAAACTCATTTCCGTTAACTCATTATAGGTACTGGTATAACACCTACTCTTAATACTAATAGCCATTTGATTTAACTTAGTACTATATATAAACCTAAATAATGCTAATTGTGCACTCACCCTAATCTAATAACCTAATAAATTAATATGGCCATTTAGCTAACCTAATACTAACTTATTTCAATACGTGCCTTCACCTCCGCCTCCTTTTAATTATCTCCACATCACGCCGCAACCGTTTTAAGTTCATCTTCAACCTTCACATATATACACCCATCATACCCACACGACAAGCAAATGAGAACTACTCCAGGAGTTGAGTCAGACCATGGATCACGCCGTGTACACATCGATAGGTACAACTACATCGTAATTTCCGTTTCACATTATTAGTTAGTAATTGAGGTCATATTTGGGAGGTCACGACCAGTCTAGGGATGTGTCGGGGTGGCGTCGCGGTGTTGGTACCGGTGGTGCGCGGTGCAGGTTGGGTTGTTGTTATCGGAGTCGTACTGTCGTTGTTGTATTGTTGTAGTAGTCGTAGGTGTTGCTACTGTTGTGTGTTGGTGTCGTTATCGGGTTTTGTCGACGTTTTCGTGTCATTAGTGTTGTTGTCGGCTTCTGTTGGTTTAGAATCGTGTTTGGGTGGTGTTAGTGTGTCATGTGGGGTACGTTGGAGTTGAAGTTGTATGCGTGTTGTGGGAGTGTGTGTTGTTGGAATTGGAGTTTGTGCGTAGTTTTGGAATTGTGTGCTAGTGTAGTTGGAGTTTTTGTTGTTATTACATAATGTCGTGTTGCTTGGGTATGTGGTGTAGGGGATAGATGTTTCTCGGGTCGGTCTTAATTTATAATAAAATCAGGTCGGGTCGATTTTATTTATAGTTGAGATGGGTCGCTGTCGGTTCCACTTTACAATCTAGTTTTAACAGTATCGATGTTATTTTATTATTTAGCTACGTTAGGGTCGATATTAACTTAAGTATATAATATTTTATTAGTATCCGACTTTGTAGGATTTCCTTGCTGATTTGTACTACCGACGCGGTGATGACTTGCTGACTAGGTAAGGTTTTCCTTACTTAGAATATGTTAATATTATTATGTATGCATGAGTTACGAGTACGATGTGATATCGTGCTAATGAGAATGATGTTGAATAATGATGGGGGAGACTGATGAATATTTCTATATTGGAGTTGGTGAGGCTAGCTTTAGACCTAGTCGGGGCCCTTGATCATGGTCCCCTCCCTGATTTCTCCTCGCGGGTTGTTGAACCTGTAACACCCGCTATTTTTCCTAAGCATTTTTATTCTTTCCGTAAGGACTCCGTCTTAACTCTGTCACTTTTCGGCCTCATATTTTATCATTTTACTAAGCTCTATTTTAATATTTGAGTTTAATAATTTTTATTTTTAATTTCAAAGATTTAAATCCATTTAAATCCATTTATTTGGTTTCTTCGTAAACTAATTAATTTTTCCGCAAGGAATTCTATTTCTCTTCGAATTTACATTTTTAAGCTTGGATTTGAGTTATTCCTTTTCCTAAAAATGTTTGAATACGTTTCTATAATATTTTCAACTAGTAAATATTTTTATTTACAAAAATTAGTTGTTAATGATTTTTATTACGAAGCTTCGCGAATAATTATTTTCTTACGCGAGGTTTACTCGAATTACTTTGAAATGCCTTTAACTATTTTACGATTATACTTTTTATCAACTTATAAATTATTTGAGACCATTTTCTCACATTTTGGACCGACTAAGCTCTTGGTCACAAGTTTTATTACGTTTTATTTAAACGTTTCATTTTATCACGTTAAAACGTAAACATAAGATAGTTTTTATTTCATTCAATTGTTGCATTAGTGTCAAGACTTTTCATACTCCTTCATCAACCCTTTTGGCCAGCCACTTTATGTGTAAATCACATAGTTTTCATCAACAAATTTATTCTCATTTATATTTTGAAAAAAAACCATCCATTTCCATACTACACCTTATTCATTCATCAAGTAAAAAAAATCTATCATCACCTTCTCTTGGCCGTGGCACTTTCTCTTCATCCTAGGATTATTTTGCTTCAATTCTAGTCTTAATTGACTCAAATTCATCGTCAAATAATCCTCTTTCCGTTTTCTTCGTTAAGGTATTAATCCACGTCGTTATCGATCAATTCTTACCTTGATTTTTATTTGTTTTATCATGGTATTTTTCTGCCATGAATTCCGTGTTTGGTAGGATTTTTGGACGATCCCGAAGCCGACGAATATATTATCGACTCAGACTTGGAGTAGAGGTAACGTCGATGTTACTCGGTATTTCAAGATTCTAATTGAGTATTTGCATGTATATACTTTTATATTTTATTTTGGCAATATATGTATGTCACGGATTCTGGAAAAATATTTAAAGTTGAAAATTTGCATGTTTTGATATTTTTATCGCTTTTACGAGATTAACGATTAAATTGTTATATTAATTTGTAAAATCGTAATAATCGGCCTAAACATGTAATATATGTTTATATTCTGGAAAAATGTTGTTTTTGATGATTTTTAATAATTTAGTATTTTTCTGATATTTTTGATATCGATTATTGAATTATTACCGTTTTCGGACAAAAACGATTAAAAGCCGATTTTTAGTTCTAGTACTTAAACAATTTATTTTAATCTGATTTTTGACGTGGTGAAACTTTCTGGTGAAATAGAATTTTATGAATTATTTCATAATTGTTCGGAATTGTTAAGTGGATGAATTAATTAATCACTTTAAATCATCGTTTATCGTTAAAAACCGTGTTTGTTGTTTAAATTCTCGATTTCTGGTCTTTGGTTTAAATCTGGAAAAAATTATGATTCTGATGATTTCATATTAAAATGTATTTTTATGATTTTTAGTGCCTTAATAAAATGTTAGGAACGATAGGTTTATTAATGAAATCGTTAATTGCGAAAAACGGGTTTAAATGACGGTTTTGTTGAAATTTGTTAAATCTGGAGTTTTGGAAAAATCTGGAAAAATTTATATTCTGTAAAATCAGGATTTTAAAGTGTAATAATAATTTTTGGATATTAATACTTAAATCGTTTTGTAATTACTATTTTTATTAATCGTTGTTGTCGAGATTGGACGATTAACGAGAAAACGCTTTAAAAACCAAGTTTTTAGAATTCTGGAAATTTTCTTTTCTGGACAGAATGTCCATAAATATAATTTAACTATTTTACGTAATTTTTGTACTATTTATTATAGTCTTTAATTAATAAATATTGATTTTCGGACAAATTGTGATTTATCGTTAAAATGCTTCGTCTTACCTAAAAGAATTATTTTTCCAGCAATTTTGAAAGTATTTAAATCTGAAACTTTAAGAGTTAAATCATCCCTTAACATATTCTAAATATATTCAATGGTTTAATTAAATAAAAGACGTTAAAAGATTTAATTTGACATTTGTCGTAAAATCCTATTTGTAATCGTATTGTCGTAACTAATAATAATTAGGGAATTTTAGCTTTTTAACTTTTGAAAACACCCTAATTAGTAGTATTAAAATGTTTAAGACATTTTTAATCATTTTATAACACTTATACGATATTTTAATAATTTCATAAAATCAAATGATCTTACTTTAATAATTAATATCGTTAAGGCCGAAAGTATTAGTTTTATAAACCTATATCGTTTACTAAAAATGTGGTATTAATATGAACTAATATTTTCACTATTTTGATATAATGCTATTTTTAGTAAAGTTTCTAAAAATAGAAGTTTCCTAAAATAGAAAGTTTCCTCTTTTGGAAAGTGATTCCTTTTTCCCTTTTGTTCTCTTATTATTATAATGATCATATCTCTTAAATATATCGATAATGACTTTGTTTTGGAGTTATGGAATAAGGATAAGTGTGGGGTTAGAGTAATACAGTCTAGGATGTACTGTTTTGCCATCAACTATAAGGCTGGTGTATCCATTTGGGATGCATTGGTTGTTGAACTGGATACATTTGGTGTCCAGGAGTATATGTGCATTGTGCCCTTAAGCTAGATATCGCATCGTGTTAGTCGCCGTCAGTTGAACTGGATACATTTGGTATCCAGGAGGGGTGTATATTACTTAAGCTAGGACCTCGCATGATAAGTCGACGTCCTATTATGGTTGAGTTGCCTAGTTAGAGACCTTGGATCTTCGCTGCGTGTGAAGTTGGTGTCTGAGTTCTCGAAGCTAGTTTTTAGTATATCCCTAGTGAAAGTCTAGCCTTGTGCACACTGATCGAATATCCATAACGCCATTTTGATTATTTTATTTATTATCGATATAAATTGGTTTGCAGGTTGGCAAATATTTTTTATGTTTCTTCGGAAATCCTTTTGATTAATTTGTTTTACGCTAAAGCTTATTTTAATATGATGTTTTACTGTTTTTCATTTTTACTATTTTTCCTATATTAGTAATTACTGTTTTAAAATCCTGTTATACGGCTGGGAGAACGTTGACGTTGCTCCCCACTGATTGTGGCTGTTATGTTTTAACATGGCAGGTATACGTGTTTATTTTCCGGTGGGTGTGGGCTAACGAGCGGTCTTGGATCCTGCTTGATCTTTTTAACAATTATGTCTTAAGGATTGTATAACCTCTTTGTGGATTGTTTTAAATTTTAGCCATTTTTATGTATGGCATACGTTTGACTTTACCAATTTAATTTACTAAGACATAGTTACAGCGTGTTATAATCCCGATTCTACAGTGTTTCCGCCACTGTACCGCGTTAGAATTTTTAGGGGATTACAGAACCTGCGGGGGTGTGCACACTCGGAATAAAAGGGCCTGCTAGAAGAGTTTGAGATGAGAATATTGATATGGTGTCGTGATGGTACTGAATGTTGAGATGAGATTATTGATTGGTACCGTGATGGTATCGAGAATGGGAGATGATATTATTGATTAGCACCGATAATGGTACTGAGACGGTTGAAACTGGAGATTTTATATTACGTACCTGTGTTATAATGTTAGCATGTTCTAACCGTTTTCTCTGTCTATATTGTCACCCTATTATATTGGGGGCCTGTGATGATCCAATTGATATTTTTGATCAATTGGGGAGCAGTCTATTATGCAGGCTATGTATATCGTGATGTGTTTGGATGCTGGGATGCTTGTACGGGATTGGGGTGAACACGATAATGATCCTGGTCGTAGTACAGGTTAATGCATAGGCATTCCTGTTTATATAAATTGTATAGCTTTCGCTGTGTAACTAGAGTTGTAATAGTTAATGAGTTGTAATGTTTAAATCAATTGATCGCTTTGGCATTCCATGTTGTATTGTAATGAGCTACTACCTCGGGAAACTGAGATGGTAACACCTTTATTTATTTGGGAATGTCTTGATAAGGCTCTTGGGTAAATGGGGGGGGGGGGGGTTACAGTGTGGATCTTTGATAATCCTGAGACGCTCATGGTGCGCTGGGAGGAGAGTGTTTACCTGAAGGGTACTCCGTGGAAGGAGTATATTCCCCCATCTGATGTTACTTGGTCATGGTGCAAGATCTGTCAAGCTAAGGAGAAGAGATTGCTACTATATCCTGCTGGTGTTTGGCAGGGTACGGGGAGTTATTCTATCTCAATTAGCTATGGCTTGTTGCGTGAGAAGAATGTACGTATACGATGCTGAAAATTTGTGTGGAGCAATTGGAGCATTCCTAGGCAACAGTTTATCTTGTGGTTGGTTTTGAACACCCGTGTGAGGCTGCACTCAATTGGGATATTGGATATGGATCTGTGTTGTTTATGTGAACAAGATAGTGAGCATACAGATCACTTATTTTTTGGGTGCTCGAATAAGTCACGTATTGTGGATTTGATTGGGGACTGGTTTCACGCTCACAACCCTAGTCAGCAGAGCTTGTCATGGAGCATGAGGATTCGTGGGTCAAAATTGAAATTTAGCGTTCTGAGAGTTGTTTTTAATGCTTGTCTTTATCATGTGTGGAAACAACGTAATTTGAGCAGGATTGATGGTTGTCTGAAATGGCCTGAATTGGTTGCTGAGATGATTAAGATCGAGATTAGGACTAGGATTCTTATGCATGCCTTTCGTTCCTATTAGATTTTTCACCTCATTGGTATGCTTTTTTGTGTCGTTTCACTTTTATAGGAATCGGTTTGTGTCATTTTCTCCCATTTGGTGCTACTCGAGTACGTGTTTCTTGATTTACAGATATTTTGAACCGAGGAGCCAAAAGAGCCTGAAAAAGTCAAAGTTAAACATAAAGAGAAAGCTCTAAACCAATCTACGCGAAGTGAGGCTGATAGACAAAGCGCAAAAGTTAGAAGAAAGACTTGAGACAAGAGCCAATCGGCCAAGTATACATGAACCAATATCATTCGAAGATCGAGCTCAACATGGTCAAATTCAAATGCCAATATCTTTAGTTATACAACTCTGATGGAAGTGATTCAAGTTGAAATGGAAAGTTCTCTCTCTTAGCTTTCCAACGGTAGGTCACACATCCAATTTTGATAAGTAACAAAGAAATGACAAAAATTTGAAGTTGGGTGTGCAAAGTTGAGAGTGCCAGTCGATCGACCAACAATCCCGATCGACCTCCAGTCGACCAGAGTGAGAACCCAGTCGACCAGACTGAGAACCCAGTCGACTCAGGCCTTTTCATCCAGTCGATCGACTCGAACTCAGTCGACTCAAGCTATTTCTCGTCTAAGACCCCACGATCTCCCTCCTTATGTATCACGCTTTCTTTACCCCACTACTTTTGTTTTTACGTATACTGTAAAGATAGTGGAGACTGAGGTATTGATACTTAGTGGGGAGTTATTGGGGTAGTTAATAGAGGGACTTGAATAGTATAAATAGGCATGTAATCTCCCATTATCAGGGCATGTTTTACTCAGTAATTCAATCTTTCATTCAATCATTCACACAGTTCTGTAAATAGTTAGTTTTAGTTTATTCCTAATTAATTTTCTCATAATTCTATTATTCGTATTATTAGGGTTTTATTATTTTTTTCTTTATTTCTTCCGTCTTCATCCTAATTTATTTTGTTCTCGGTAATTCCTCTCTTCTTCCCTAATCTCCCTCTTCTCATTACCGTAACTTTTGTTTTTGTTTCTTTCATATTTTATGTACTTTCCCATCTTCCTAATTCTTCCTGTTCCCCATCTTCTTAATTTTTCTTATCATATGTAATTATTAATTATTCTGTTTTCTTCTTCTTTTTCTTTTTTTTCATCCTGATTCTTCTTTTCTTTTTACCTCTTTCTCATACTGTTCATATAATTCATTCTTTCTGTTAGTTTATTTATTCATCATCTTTCATTCAGTAATTATTGTTATCATTACTGTAAATATGTTTAGCTAATCTTCCGTCACTAGAGTTTAGGTGAACTGCGAATTGAATCGAGTTTATATGTAATATCTGAATAATCGACTTTTATGAGTTAAATCTCTCTTGCAACATTATAACGATGAGTAATTAATTATAAACCGTAATTGAATATTTTTATCTCGTAAATCCCGACCTACGTAGCGAAAGCCCGGGAACAAAATAGACTCGTTGTAATCGATACAAATCCCTAATATGTAGCGAGAGCCCGTTAGGTGACTTCTAGGATGACTAGTGATCCGAGAGGACCGTGTCGATATTCTTTAGCTCGTCTTAACTGATTATCTGGAAATCACATATTTACCTGTTTTAATTGTAGTGATTCGACAGCTCTGGTATTTCATATTTTTATTCTCTTAATTAATTTTTTCATTTTTATTGGACTATCAATTCACCATAAACCAATCTAAAATTCATGACTCAATAATTTAATGACTAACTTATAATTTTCAACCTGCCTCCCTGTGGAATCGACCCTACTTACCGCTAGCTACCCGTTAGTAGTAATCTAGGATTATTTTGATTACGGTGACGCGACTTATCCGTATTAATTTTGGCGCCCTTACCGGGGAGGCGACGCAAATTTTTTTGTTAGTTAATTTATTTATCTCCCGTCTCGAGGAATATTTGTTCCTTGAGACTGATCTTACTATTTTCCATGAAAATTGTTATAGATTTTTCACAGGATTTCGATGAGACATTTGGAGCTTATATACAACGGTTTTGCGTCTGGCTTGGCTCTCTGCAACGAAAATATTTCACTAATGAAACACTTGTTCTTTACGTTCTGAAGGGTATGACGGAGTCTACTAAGGACTATGTATATTCTACGTGTAAGGATTTCGAAACCAAGTCCTACAAAGAGGCAGTAGATTACTTCAATTGGCTAGCTGAAGAAAGTGTGAAACCCGGTTTTCACTTTATTTATCTAGTGATGAACCCATCGGGGAGAATAGTGATGTATTTTTGAGAATCCTTGTTTTGATTGTGTGATAGGTTGTGACGAAAGCTATGACCGAGTCTCGCGGCTCCATTTTATGAGAATTTATTTGAAGAGGCTTGTGAAATTTGATTTGGAACATGAGGTCACGTGGGACCGATATGAGAATGAAACACTCGAGGAGAATATTGAGATTCGATCGAACGAGTATGAGGACGACATTGTAGAAGAGCCATTGGTTACTTTACCCATTATTGTCTCTTCTTCTAAGGTTTTGTCCTTCGTTCCCTCAGTTCCATTTCTTTTTCCTCCTCCGTGTTTATCGGCCCAACTTCCGTTAATTCCTGATCATATTTCTATGAGCACCGACACTTTGATTTCCGATTGTAACTTTGATTCTCCATGTCTTGTTGATGAGGAGATAAGTTCAGTGTTTCAAATGGGAACAATTGGTCTTTTGTCTCGTGATAAAATGTCTTGTTCAATATTTTTATTTTTGCTACTAACATCTTATCACGCGCTTATATATGCTTTCATATTTCTTAGGGCGTTGATTCATTTTTTAAAATAAAATAATGAAGTGGTCGAATCACGATCGTGCGTGACCGTAAAAAACCAGTGCTGACCGGGAGGCAACCCGAGTATTTTCTTTTCATTTAGTATTTTCAGTTTCTGTGAATAAATAACATATTTGTAATTATTCTTGAGTGAGAATGAGGATACTTACATTTTTACAAGTTGGTGTGCAGGATAGACGAGTTACTGTAACCATTTCTGATTAAAGTTGGAAATAGAGTATAGTAGCAGGTCTAGAAAATTCGACTGAATCCAGTCGAGTGAAGTATAAGCGACTTCATACACAAATTCCCCCAGTCGACTCGACTTCTAGCATAGTCAGTCGGACTCACACTGAGTCGAGCCCAGTCTCCCTACCCGACATGATTAAATTGAGTCGACCTGACTCCCTAAACACCGACCCCCTCCCCTTCCAAGTCGTTCACCTTGGCCCGACTCCCACCAGTCGACCCACACCTAGCCCTATACCCATCCTCGACCTTCCTCTCCAGTTGTTCCCCCTCATTCCCCTCAGTCGCTCTCTCATATCCCCACCACTCTTACTACTCTCCTCATCCTCCTCCCCAATACTCTCTCATCCTCACCTTCGCCTGACCACTGTTCTCCTCAACCCTTCATCCTCACCGGCCCTCCACCATTGTCTTCATCCTCCTTCATCTTCCTCACCTGCTTACTCTCTCCCTCCTCCGTTCCTTCGCCTGACTCCACTCCACATTCCACCGCCCCACACCGTCGGTCACCATCATCGCTCTCTGTCGTCTCTTCTTTTCTTTCGCCTCTGATTCTGTCCTTCATCTGTTCCACCCTCCAGTCGACTCTGCCTTCGCCTTTGATAAGTGTGGTTTGTAGTGCCTATTTTGTAGTGTTTTGGTCACATTTTCCTTGTAGAATCGCTTCTTGGGAGCGGTTTAGGGGCTTCTTATGCTTTCTTTAGTTCGTTTCAGGTTCCCGAGACCGATTTGGAAGAGTTGGAGCGATTTCGACTCTATACATACACATTTTGGAGCCAACGGAGTAAAGGAACGATGATTCGATGCCTTGGAATCGACCCCGAGACCTTGGGACCCAATCCCGAGCCTCCGAGACCCGATCCCGAGTCCCGAGAATCGATGGGAAGCCCATGAGAAGCAAAGAGGGACCAAAAAGTTCATATTGGAGGCCTACAAGACCCATCCCGATCGGGAAGGCCTCAAACCCGATCGGGATGAGGTGCACAAAGGACGCGCTCACTGTGAAGCCTTCCCGATCGGGTTGGCATATTCCCGATCGGGAAAGTGGAAGTTTCCCGATCGGGAAAGTCCCAGTGGCAGCCGTGCTTTATTTCTTTCTTCTTCCTTCCATTTGTAACCCTATATATACTCTTCCCTTGTTATCTTATGTTATGTTAGACATTACCCACAAACCCTAGCCTAGTTTTAGCATAGATTAGATTAGATTAGTGTAGATTAGTTTTTAGATTATCGTTAATCCTAGATTAGTGCTTGTAATTTGGGAATTCTTCAAGATCTTCACCAAGCTTGACAAACTTGGATGTTTATTTTGGGTTTTTCTCATTTATGCAAGTTTCCTTCTTCCTTTCATCTTCTAGTATGGTATAATCTTCTTTTCCTTTCTCTTAATCTTTGTTCTTTCATCAAGTTTGAATCTTTAGTTCTTGTTTATTGGTTTGTTCTTCATCTTTGTTAGTTTTATATATGCATCCTCTTGTTCTTGTGTTGGGTCATCTTGTTTTTGTTAGTTTTAGATTAGATATGTTAGAGTAGTATCTTGCTAGGGTTAGTAGGGTGATTAGGGTGTTAATTGGGTGATTAAGGGTTTGTTGGAGATGTTGGTGGAAGATTTGGGTTTCCTCTTGGTCGATGCATATCACATGTTTGTTGGAATGCTTGAACTACTAAGTAGGTTAGAATGCTTGTTTTTCTTGCCTTCCTTTGTCATGTGTGTCGCCGAAATGGGTTCCATGTGGAACCTCTAGGTGAGTCTAAGTTAGATTACCTAGATTACCCTACTACCTCCTTCACTCTAACTCCTCCTTGACCATTCCGTTACCCCTTTGACCCCGACCTAATCCTAGCCCGTTTTCCTTTGATTGTTTTCTTGCTTTAGACCTAGCTTAGTCCTAGTCTCCCCCTCCTTAGATTAGCTCGTCTCGAACATAGTCCTAGACCGTAGCATACCTTAGTCCGACCTCCCGTCCCTGTGGATTCGACCCGACTTGCCCTAGCTACCCTAGTTAGGTTAGTTGGTTTTTATTTGGTGGCGGGATCCACGACAAATCCCCACCATCAAATTGGCGCCGTTGCCGGGGACGGCGTAGTTTAGACTTTTGTTTGCTTAGTTTTGGACTTTGTTCTTGATTTTTGTGTTCTCTTCTCCTTGTGTATCTCCGTTTTTCTTCTTGTGTGTTACTCTCCCTTCCTAGTGCCTCAAAAGCACTAGGATACTAACGTTTGCTCAAGTGCTTCTAGCTCATCCTAGGTACCAAAGCGACGTTATGGACATGGCTCGTGCAAGCTTCCATCAATCATCACGGGACAACTTTGGGACAAAAGGCCAAGTCCCGAAATTTCACCTACCATTTCAACCTCATCAACATTCTTATGAACGCCCTCCATACGGTTACCAAGAAAGTTGTCAAGGATCGTTCCAACATCCTAACAACTACCAAACACCCTCACATAACCCACGACCACAAGATCCCAACTTTGAGACTTTTCAAATGATGCATCAATTGCTTAAGAGTCAACATGATTCGATAGATCTATTGCAAAAGACTCAACAAGCGATGATGACTCAAATAACAGGGGTTAGGGAGGAGCTCGAGGCCCGAATAGAGGTGCAAGATGCTCGCATCAATGCACTCATGGCCCATATCACGATGTCGGCCACTCGAGCTCCACAACATGTTGAAGAAGGTTCATTTGGGCAAGAAGGTCGGGTGCCTCCACAAGAAAGTCAACCCAACCTTGAAGCTACAAATGAAGAAGAGAGGGTCGATCAAGAGACCATTGTTGAGTGTTGCTTGGGTGGTGAAGATAGGGGAAGAATAGAGGAAGTTGAAGCTTCAAGGGCCAACGATGAGGAGGGGAGTGAACATGATTCTCGAGATAACTCTTGGGGAGCCAATGTATTGGCGTTAAAATTGGATTTGTTCGATTTTCTTCGTGATGAACCACTAGACAATCCAAAGCCAAGTGAAGACATACCTCCTCTAGGCCATATAGACAAGGTGAGTGAAAAGGAGCGCAATACTTGGGAAAAAGAAGTAGATGCCTTGGAACTTGCCTTGAACGGGAAATTGGAGGATCCTAAACCCTCCAATGAAGAAAACTTGATGCCTTCTCCTCCTCTACCGCACTCGATGCCTAGTCCCTTGTCTTGTGAAACGGTTGGTGAAGAGGATCCTTGTCGGGCGGTGGAAAAGAGTCCCACTCTCGACCCCGTAGAAGAAGCGACACCCCTAGGGTGTGATCTCCCACATCATGATGCCGAGCTCGACTCTAGACCACTATACCTACCGGATGGTCATAAGAGTCGTAGCTATGTTGGTTCCGAAGACCCGGAAGATCACGAGAACCCCGAGCTTAATGAAGATGATCGCTTCTCACCTCCGACTTGGAAACTTTTGAAAGTGGCTAGGCTTGGCCATGTGAGCTTCAATGAAGATGTTGCTAGGGCATTTGACTTACTCCTTCGAGCTCTTGATGGCTATGGAGGGATAGTTGGAGAGAGTATTTTAGTGTAAATATCTTTTCCCTTTTCTCTTTGTGCTTGTATTTGTGTTTATGGTTGTTTGGATATTTTGGTTTGTAGGATTGTTAGTTTTGTGGAATTCTTGGAATTTGATATTTTGATGAGCGATGTGAGGGAGGGAATTTGATGTTGCATTTGAGCTTATTGTCATAGGTGTGAAGTGAAGATGATTCCTAGAGAGGAATGGTTAATGATAGAGCTTGGTTCGTGAGTATGGAAGTCGGTTTTTGAAGCTTCGGTGAAGCTTTTGGGGTTTTGGAGGTCAAGAAGACCCATCCCGGGCGGGAAGGGAGCTTCCCGATCGGGAAGGATATGCCATCCCGACCGGGAAGGAGTCGTCCCGATCGGGATGGAGGTGCAAAAATTGGAGCTTGCTGGAGTACCGTCCCGACCGGGAAGGTGGCTTCCCGACCGGGACGAGTGTGTCTTCCCGACCGGGACCATCCATCCCGACCGGGATGGTCCCCTTTCTCCTCTTTTGGCCTCTTCTTCGACATTTGGGCCCACCCAACCATTGTATACCCCCACCCGACCTCCCTACCCATCCTTGCTCATGTCATATGACCATTACACTCCATTTACATACCCTCACCTCATTTCTCTTCCCTTTACACCGAATTTCACATCGAATTTCCACCCCCTCACACCATTACTACCTCACCATGCGGTTTGATCGAGAATGAAGAGGAATAGCAATGACGAAGACAAGTTTTGTGCCTATATTGATCTATGAGACGATGGAGCGAGTGAGTTGCTAACCTATTGGTACGGCAACTATCCTTTCTTTCCCGTCTTTTATAGCTTGTTTTCTTTTGTGTTTATTCCCTTCCCCTTGTACACTTTTGTGTCTTGATGTCATGGTGGCCTTCGAGGCCTTGGTTTTGGTTGCTCCCGACTCTCGATGATGTGATTACATCGAGAGCCCTTTTCAAAATCCAAATTTTACAAATTTTTCACCCTTTCTTGTAGGATTTAGTCGGATTTAGGCGGAATCCGGGCTAGGTGACTTGATTACACCTAGCCCTCCCCTCCCATTTCCTTTTATTTCCTTCTTTTTATTTCCTTCCCCCTTCCATATCTTTTCTTGTCTCGGCCCATGGTGACTTGACTACACCCCGGCCGGACACTTTCTACCATTTTCTCCACTTTTTGATTTTTAGCTTTATTTTCGTAGTTTCTTTTCTTTTGTGCTCCCATGCACTACGGTCGAGCATGAGGACATGGCTCGGCTTAAGTGTGGGGGGAGCGATATTCTAGCATAGTTAGCTTTATTTTTGAAGTTTTTCGAAAAATCTTAAAAAACCATAAAAATTTGAAAAAATTCACAAAAATCAAAAAGATTTTCCTTTTGTGTGTTTTCCTTTTATGTCGTTGTATCGTGTATTTGTTGTGTTGTGCGCGTTTTGTCTCCCCTTTTCCTTATAGGTTGCTTAAACCACCGATGACTTTGGAAAGTTTTCAAGATGTCCGGTAACATCTTCTATCCCTTTTTCCTTCTTTGTCTCTTGCGGATTTTGGAGGAGAATATGATGTGGTGTGCTCGGGAGGAGCTTTGTAAAGTTTGATGTTGGTTGGTTGCTCATTTGGAAGCTAGGGGTGGTGTTTGTGTTATGTATGTGTTCGTTTTGTGTTGTTCTTGTTTTGTTTCTTTTGTTTCTTTTTCTTTCGTTTTCGTTGAGTCTTTGTTTTGTGTTTTGTTGTGTGTCTTGTGTGTAAATGGTTTTCGAAAACCCGGTTTAGAGGCTAGTGTGCAAGCGTTTACTTTCCCTTTCTAGTAGTATAAATCGAGTCTTGGACTTTAATCTAGTAGAATGACCCTAAATCAATGATTTCGTTGGTCCTTTACCCTGAGTCCACCTAGCTTACTAGAGACTTACTACGGGATTTGCACTTTTGACCATTATGACCACCCACGGTGTGAAAAAGCCTTGGTTGCCGAGTCCCGTCCCCTAGGTGATCATGTTTGAAATTTGCTCGACTAGTCCAAGTTCTCCACTTTTTGTGGGTTTGAAGGGAAGGCGCCGTCCCGACTTACCCATTCACCTATCTCCTACACATATCCACAAAATAAATTGCAATTTGTGAATTCTCTCTTTCTCGTTATACAAAGAAATGCCAAAAAGCCAAATCAAGCCAAAAGGGCAAAGAAAAGAAAAAGAAAAAAAATGAAAGAAAAAAAAGAATGAAGAAAAAGAAAAGGCACAAAAGCCAAAAAGAAAATAGAAAAGAAGAAAAAGAATGGCATGGCAAAACAAGGCAAAAATGCAAAAGAAAAGAGAAAATGCCAAAAGAAAACCCGATTCACAAAAATAACCCCTACCTCTCAAAATAAGCCTTTTTCCGACTTTTGCCGTGAAGAGCCTACCAAAGGACCGAGTCCCTAGGAAGGATGATAGCGGCATTAGTCGGTCTTCCCTCATTTTGCATGTTTTTCACCTTTTTACTTGGACTAGTTAGGCGGTTTTGGGCACGGGACGACCCTCTTGGCTCACGCTAAAGGGGGCGGGGTCTCACTTACCTACAGTGTCGACTAACACCGTGGATCATCACTTCCCACTCCGTCGATCGTCCCGTAGTACGTTCTTAGAAGGTTAGGAGAAACCGAGGTAAGTTACCAACGGTTTTGTTGCTTTGTCGTCATACTATTAGGGTTTAGTCCATCTTGGTTTGTATTGCTAGCTTGGGAACGTTGACACTTGCCTTGAGTCCTAAACCGGTGCTTCTTTCACCGCTTGTTTGAGGGGAGCGGTATTTCTTTTCTTTTGGGTGCAACCTTTTGTGTGTTTGTTTGTGTGTTTGTTGTTTATATGTTTTGTGTCCGGTTGCATCCACAGTTTTGTCGCAAGACCCCACTTGCCTTGCGGATAGCACTTTTCCTCTAAGTGTTATCGCGTGAGTTGAAAGGGCATAGGGTGCGCTAATACCCATTCGGCTAGTATAGTAGTTAGTATGTGCTTACTCGAGGGCGAGTAAGGGTTAAGTGTGGGGGGGTTGATAAGTGTGGTTTGTAGTGCCTATTTTGTAGTGTTTTGGTCCCATTTTCCTTGTAGAATCGCTCCTTGGGAGCGGTTTAGGGGCTTCTTATGCTTCCTTTAGTTCGTTTCAGGTTCCCGAGACCGATTTGGAAGAGTTGGAGCGATTTCGACTCTATACATACACATTTTGGAGCCAACGGAGTAAAGGAACGATGATTCGATGCTTTGAATCGACCCCGAGACCTTGGGACCCAATCCCGAGCCTCCGAGACCCGATCCCGAGTCCCGAGAATCGATGGGAAGCCCATGAGAAGCAAAGAGGGACCAAAAAGTTCATATTGGAGGCCTACAAGACCCATCCCGATCGGGAAGGCCTCAAACCCGATCGGGATGAGGTGCACAAAGGACGCGCTCACTGTGAAGTCTTCCCGATCGGGTTGGCATATTCCCGATCGGGAAAGTGGAAGTTTCCCGATCGGGATTTCCCATTCCTGATCGGGAAAGTCCCAGTGGCAGCCGAGCTTTATTTCTTTCTTCTTCCTTCCATTTGTAACCCTATATATACTCTTCCCTTGTTATCTTATGTTATGTTAGACATTACCCACAAACCCTAGCCTAGTTTTGGCATAGATTAGATTAGATTAGTGTAGATTAGTCCTTAGATTATCGTTAATCCTAGATTAGTGCTTGTAATTTGGGAATTCTTCAAGATCTTCACCAAGCTTGACAAACTTGGATGTTTGTTTTGGGTTTTTCTCATTTATGCAAGTTTCCTTCTTCCTTTCATCTTCTAGTATGGTATAATCTTCTTTTCCTTTCTCTTAATCTTTGTTCTTTCATCAAGTTTGAATCTTTAGTTCTTGTTTATTGGTTTGTTCTTCATCTTTGTTAGTTTTATATATGCATCCTCTTGTTCTTGTGTTGGGTCATCTTGTTTTTGTTAGTTTTAGATTAGATATGTTAGAGTAGTATCTTGCTAGGGTTAGTAGGGTGATTAGGGTGTTAATTGGGTGATTAAGGGTTTGTTGGAGATGTTGGTGGAAGATTTGAGTTTCCTCTTGGTCGATGCATATCACATGTTTGTTGGAATGCTTGAACTACTAAGTAGGTTAGAATGCTTGTTTTTCTTGCCTTCCTTTGTCATGTGTGTCGCCGAAATGGGTTCCATGTGGAACCTCTAGGTGAGTCTAAGTTAGATTACCTAGATTACCCTACTACCTCCTTCACTCTAACTCCTCCTTGACCATTCCGTTACCCCTTTGACCCCGACCTAATCCTAGCCCGTTTTCCTTTGATTGTTTTCTTGCTTTAGACCTAGCTTAGTCCTAGTCTCCCCCTCCTTAGATTAGCTCGTCTCGAACATAGTCCTAGACCGTAGCATACCTTAGTCCGACCTCCCGTCCCTGTGGATTCGACCCGACTTGCCCTAGCTACCCTAGTTAGGTTAGTTGGTTTTTATTTGGTGGCGGGATCCACGACAAATCCCCACCATCAGCCTTCCATCTCCTCTCTGCCGCTTAGTTCTGTCATCTTCGTTCTCTCCGCTGTCAACCCTTCGTCGGCCATCCTCCGCCTCTCTCTCTCTCTCTCCTGACTGTGGCAAGTAAACCAACGTCTTTTGGTCTTTGATTGGTCCTATTGAATGTCTTTTTCTCTGGCTTAATATTGGGTTGATAGAGTTGTTGAGTTGAATAGACCCGGCCAAGGGCATAATTTCTTCCCAATTCTAAATCATCTTTTGGAATCATATAACTGTCAAAAGTTAGTTTATAGGTTTGAACAAAATACGACTTATTTGAAATTAAATGAATGAACAACTCTCCAAATCTTTCCGTCGGATTCTTCCACTATATTTAATTTGGCTAGAGATGTCAGCCGAGGTCCTTCCTCCTCACCACCGCTCCACCACCGTTCCATTTCCCATACTCCACCGTTCTGTGGATGCTCGCCCACACCGCTCGCTCCGCGCGCACCCACGCAGGACCCGGTCGCGGCGGCCACCCACGCGGCCTGTCGTCGGAGGTCGATCTGATCTCGCGTACGGGGAGATGTGTCGAACCTTGATTTGGTTGACAATTTGAATTGTACTCGACGGATGTGGGGGCATCCGTATTTCCGTTGGAATCGATTGAGACATGGTTGTAAATGTTTAAAGGCCGATACGTTTGGTAAAACAACCTTTTTAGTGAACCGAATTCGTTGCCGATTTGTGGAGTCGTCACCGAGTAATTTTGGGAACTCGGAAACCATTCAAGTCAACTTTAATCATTAGTCGGCTCAAAGTTGAGTGACATCGGGACCTAAAGATAAAGACTTGTACACTTAAGCATTCCATGTCTAGAATGACTCTCATTGCCAATGGTTTCGGCCATCCGGAAACCGTAAATTCTGACTAAAGGGTGAAGGTACGTATTGGGAAGCCAACGTCCAATGGACGTCAACACCCAATCCCGTCCGCACGTAGCGGCCTATACTAATCAATTAGTGGGCTGCTAACTTTGTTTCTTAATTGCGGCGGAAGTACAATAACATCCGTTGTTTTTACTCTATGTCTTTGCTATGTTGGTTGGTTTAATGACGAGTAAGCTTTTGTCGTCGAAGTATTTGTTTTTACATTCTTTGGATGTGATTTCACGTGACAAGTAGGCCAGGAAAAGATGCACGTAGGAGAGTAGAGAGTACTAGATATTATATGTATTAGCAAATCAGTTTTAACGTGATTTACGGATATTAGTCATTCTCGTGATATACCTTACCTGGTATTCTGCGTAAGATGCGCCGGTTCGATATTAACAAGGATGCATCAAATCACGTGTGAGGGATGAGCATCGGGACTAATATGAAACTCGACCATCACTTCGTTCAGTTTTAGTTTGTTTACGTTTTGAATTTCGTGTTAGATGATTTAGCATGCAATTATGCTCATAAAAGCGATAAATCATACGAAAGCGGTTGTAGACACCCAGATTTAAACCTGTTGGCTGCAGAAGTGCCCAACAAACACCCGATGACGATAGGACTGCAACGCGACGCGGGTTCGCGATGTTGTAGATAGTTTTTCTATAGAACGGATCAAATAATTACACGGAAAAATTAAAACTAAAATGATGGCAGCCTTAGTCGTGTCGTTACGATCGCATAGACACTAATTAGAGTCAATTCCGACACCGGGACCCCCGAGTCGGTCTCGAAACTCAAACCGAGTCATCACCGCGCCAAGCGAACCTCGGGATGCACACCCGAGGCCCACTAACGTCCGCGGCGCTAGGTCAAGTCGCGGGAACCTTATCGCCCAAGTATTGAATTATCCTCTTCCCTCTCGGTTTTGGAAAGTATCGAAATCGTATCTTCAAAACTCCGACCACCCCACCTCACACGTCTCAGCCTCAGCGCGCCTTAGCCCAAGCGCCTGAGTCTTGGCGTGCCCCAGTTCAGGCGTCCATATGGGCAACGACGGCCGTAAACACCTATAAATACCCCCTCCGCCTCATTCATTCGACACAATTCTCATTCTTCTCTTCCCCCTCTAAACTTTCGCTAAGGGCTCGCACTCCGACACCCGAGGCAAACGATCCACTCGATCGTAGTTCCGATAAAAGCGACATCGATGCTACTCCTCACCTTCGAGCACCCCGCTCGATATCGAGGTGCCTGTGATCGACTAGCTCAAAGTCTAGTAGCGAAGATCTACCTGATTAGCCGCAGAACTAGTCCCTAGTAACGAAGCTCTGCCAGAGTAGCCACAGGAAGGGTAAATGGTAACGGAGCTTTGCTGGAGTCACTGGTCAAGCTAGGAGGATCCGCCTGTTGAAACCGAGTCGTCACTAGGTTGTCATCTAAACAAAACTTTCCATATCTTTTATTATGCACTACAATTATACTAGATGTGGACTCTAAGTCCACGAACATCTACTAAAACACGTAACGTCCCAACTTCAACCGCAAATACTAAAACACACTAAATAGACCCGAGTAATTCTGAGATCCGTTCTCAACTATCTATGCATCGAGTCCCGTTTAGTGTACACTCCGAGGGTGCAACTCCTCACTACGTGATTTACTTACATTCGCATTTACATTTTTTTCGTATGATTTATTGCTTTTATGACCTTATAATCGCATGCTAAATCACCTAACATGGAATTCAAAATGTAAAACAACTAAAACTGAATAGAGCGATGGTCGGGTTCCGTATTAGACCGGGTGCTCACCTTATTTGGTTCGACGCATCTCTATTAATACCTAACTGACGCATCTTAAGCAGATTACAAGGTAAGGTATACCACGAGAACGACTAATATACGTATTATTGCGTTAAAACTGATTGCTAATACGTATAATACTAGTACTCTCTGCTCTCCTACGTGGATCTTTTCATGGCCTGCTTGTCACGTGAAATCGCATGCAAAGAATGTAAACACAACTACTTTGACGACAATACTTACTTGTCATTAAGCAATCGACGTAGCGAAAGACATAGGGTTAAAACAACGGATGTTACAGCATTTCCGTCACAACAAAAGAACTGGGTTATCAGCCCACCGATTGATTAGTAGAAGCCGCTATAGTCCGGGCGGGATTGGGTGTTGATATCTATCGGATGTTGGCTTCCCAATACGTACCCTCACCCCTTACTCAGAATCGACGGTTTCCGGATGTCCGAAACCATTGGCAATGAGAGTCATTCCAGGCAAGGAGTGCTTAAGGGTACAAGTCCTTATCTTTAGGTCCCGTGCCACTCAACTTTGAGCCGGCAAGGGATCAAAGTTGACTTGAACGGTTTCCGAGTCCCCATAATTGACTCGGTGGCGACTCCACAAATAGGCAACGAATTCAAATCACTAAAAAGGTTGCCTTACCAAACAAATCGACCTTTAAACATTTACAACCACGACTCGATCGATTCCAAACGAAAACACGGGTGCCCGCACCCGTCTAGTACAAGTCTGGATCGTCATCCGAATCAAGGTCCGACACTTCGCCCCATACACGAGATCGCACCGGCCCCCGACTGGGGGGGGGGGGGGGGGGGGGCGCGTGGGTGGCCACCGCCACACGATGAAAACTAGGTCGGTCACGGGCGAGGCGCCCGGTGGTGCGGACGGACGTCCACAGTTTGGCGACTCCGCTGGGGATTTTGGAAGCAAGTTTCCAGTGGTCGTGTAACTTGAACGAAGTCGGTGAAGCTCATTTCTTAGTTCCTAGTTGTGGTCACTACAGGTTTTGGCCCTAAAATGCCCACCCTAACCAATATCAGGACCAATCGACCTCTTCGCGGTAAGATCTTTAGGGACACGCGGAGAGATCCTCGGTTGACGCTCCGGCCGCCTAACGCGTAACCCGCGGGATTAATAAGCGGATAGTTCCGAACGCACGGTATGACACTCGTCTCCCTAGATGATTTGTCAATGCCTAAGTGAAGACTATTCGTGGGCGGTAGCCTACCCTAACCTACCCGTGTCTGCATCCTGCATGAGTGTACGCATTCCTAGTTATGTGTAGCGTTTTTGCAAACAACCCAAATAAAACACTTAAAATCCGGATTCAACCACGCCAACATATTCAACCGCACCCAATTCCGTTTTTTCGCAAAAATGTATACCTCTTCTTTTCAAAACGACCTTTTAAATGCCGATACTCCGGTCAAATCGTGATTTCTAAAAAAGAAAAACATTTTTGGACACCGTCATCATTGCAAATTTTACGCTCACCACTCTTTATAAAATAAAAAAGGTAGAATGTTTTCAATGCCATCAACTTGGCCAAATTAAAATCCGTCAACAACGAATACCGTCAATACCACTGAGGCTTCCGATCAATGGGGTCGAGGTACACTAAACGGTTACATTTCTTATTTTCAAAAAAAAAATTACATACATACCGTTAACACAACCAAAACTTCAATTGATGAAGTCAAGGAACTCGAAAATTGGTCACACTTTAAAAACACATTCTTTCTAATGCACCCTCCCACCGTTAAATGCTAGTTAACACAACCGACGAACGTGGGTCACTAGTTTTAAAAGTTTTTTTTCTAAAAAGAAAGATTTTTCTAAAACACTGTTCACCACCTAAATCCCCCACTAAGGATTTAGTTACACTCTTAACGCTGCTTCATGCTCTACCACGAGCGTCGCATACACCACAAGTATCGAACTAGCTATTTAATAGTAGATTCGGTAAAAGCATCACGTAATCGTTTCCAAAACCGGTTCCTCTAAAGAACTGTGCTCCTTTCAAAAAGAAAAACCATTTACATTTCGTCATCGCCGAGTTTCCGGCACACACACACACACAACAACACACTTTCATGTCACAAGCGATGTCATCGCGCCATCGTCGCACTTTTTTTTTTACAAATCCTCCCTTTCAAAAATTTTGCAAAATTTGTCGTTTTTGGAAGAAGCGTACATCAAAACTCTTTGATCTTAAGCCGGGATCGCGATCAACCTCTCACGTCGTACAACCGCGTGCTTAATTGTCTATGTTAGTTACTAGGATCACCTCTACTCGAGGTCTTACATTTTGGGTCGTCTCATTTCGGGAAGTCCTCTTTAAACCTCACCACCGAGGTTTGTGTCAAATCGTCTCGTTGTAGAGACCTAAGCTCAATAGGCATTTCGCCGAATACACCAAGAGTCTAAAGCACCTGAGTCCCTAAGCCAATGACCACACACACAAGTCAAGGGTCTCATTTCCGCGTCGTTCAGTCATGAGCGTCCTTCGCGTTCCTAAATCGTCTGGTGGATTCGACCTCACCTTCAGTCTTGTTTCGCAGATCTAGAAATGTCTTCCAACGACAACACCGAACCATTCGACATAATGCTAGGGCTTGTTAAGGAGCTTCAGAATAACATGGCCCAAATAACTGCCGCCCATGACAACATCCTGCTCCAGCTCGGAAAGCTTGAGGGCGCGGCCCATGGGGCGCGAGACCTCCCTCGGGAGGAAGTGAAAGAGAAACCTTTCATTCCTAAGGGCAGGATGAGATTAGGGCCAGCTAGATTTGTCCCCGCCCTTGGGGGATGCCCTTTTAGGAGCCTAACCGACCTAGGCATGACCTATGCTGATGCCCTTAGAATTGCCAACGAGGACTGGCAATTGTCCCAGCTCGTCCCTACCCCGGATCCACCCCATGAAGCCTGGGGGGCGAATTGGGATCCCAGCGCCTATTGCTTGTATCATCAGGGTAGGGGACACGATACTGAGGACTATGATCGCCTTAAACACGATATCCAAGATCTTGTGGATGCCGGAACCTTCCCTCCTGTGAAGGCACAGACATCGCAACCCACCGTCGACGAAGCTAGTGACGGGGCAACCGCGTCTGTGGTGGTGAGGACAAGCAGCACCATCATGGTGCTTTTCCCAGGCGGGAGCCTCGACGCTTAGGGGGGCAAGGTGGGTCTTAGGTATAGTCTAGTTCATCTTAGGGCCTAGACTAAATAATAATAATAAATGTCTTGTCTTCTATCTTATCGAGTCTAGGGAGGTGCGAGGGAACATGTCCTTTACCTCCCCCAAAAGCAAATCACGGGCATCTAGACCGTTTTATTATCTATCAATAAAACAACTTCCTTTTTTTAAAAAACATGCCTCGACAAATCGCTTAACTTCTTTCAACAGTTTACTTTAACGCTTTAAAAGGGCTCGACTTTATGCCAATTATAGATAACGACCGACTAAAACGCAAGGGCTACCACGAACAGCCCACTCAACTTCACCCTAAAAAGGAAATCGGGAATAACAGCTTTAGATTCAACCAACTATTGACCAAATAACAATAAGCCTGCAAACGAACAAACAGCCACCCAACCGGACTTACGACGCAGCCGAATACGAAGCCTGCCTAATAGATCTAAAAGCAGCCATATCTCTAGGAGTCAAAAACCTTAGAGTACACGGAGATTCATCCTTAGTGGTCAACCAAGCTACCAGTACCTGGAAAGTTTATAGCGAAAACCTAATCCCATACCAAACCGAAGTAGAAACGATGTCCCGGGAATTCACCGAAATTGACTTCATACACATACCCCGAGAGGAAAACCAATTCGCCGATGCGTTATCCAAACTAGCCTCGCTAATAAACATGCTCGATCACCTTTTCTCCATGCCTATCTGCATAGAGAGAAGCGAACAGCCAGCCCACATCCATAACCTCGAAACCGACGATACCCCCGAAGAACCTTGATACAAAGCGATCCTAGACTTTAAAACCCACGGGTCATATCCACCCAACACAAACACCAAGAACAAAAGAGCCCTACGAATACAAGTCACCCATTACGTCCTAAATCAAGGGCTACTATACAAACAAACCCCACAAGGAGTCCTCCTTAGATGCGTAAACAGAAATTAATCTGAGAGAGTCATGGAAGAGGTACATGATGGAGAGTGCGGACCCCACATGAGTGCACACCTACTAGCTCATAAAATAATGAGACTGGGCTATTACTGGATTTCCTTAGAGACACACTGTCGGCGTCACATTCGCCACTGCCACAATTGCCAAATATTTGCCAACATCCAACACCTACCTCCTTATCCTCTACACACTATATCCACACCCTGGCCATTCTCTACTTGGGGGATAGACATCATAGGAAAAGTACACCCATCCGGGACCGTTGGGCACTGCTTTATACTAGTGGCCGTCGATTATTTCACCAAATGGGTAGAGGCTGCCTCTTACACCGTACTAACTTCCAAACAAGTAGTAAAATTCTTACAAAACAACATCATCTGCCGCTACGGCATACCTCATGAGATCATCAGCGACCAGGAGGCTCATTTCAGGGCCGACACCCAAAAGCTCCTAGGCAAATACAAAATCCAAAAACACAAATCCTCACCCTATAGACCACAAACAAACGGGGCCGTAGAAGCAGCCAACAAAACCATCACCACAATCCTTAAGAAAATGATAGACAACTACAGGGATTGGCCAAACAAAATTGTCGTTGCCTTATGGGGATACCGAACATCCTATCGAACACCCACTGGAGCCACACCACATTACCTAACCTACGGCTCCAAAGCCGTAGAGCCAATAGAGCTGGAAATACCATCACTAAGAATATTATCCGAGAGCGGTATCCCTGAGGAAGAATGGAACCAAAAACGATATGACGAACTAGTACTCCTTGACGAACGTAGGATACATACCCTATCCAACGTACAAGCGTACCAACAGCGAATCCAGCGAGCCTTTAACAGACGAGTGAAATCCCGAAACATACACGAGGGAGATTTAGTAATTAAGTCCATTAGAGCACCCCTTCCCGTTGACCCTAGAGGGAAATTCAAACCAAATTGGGCGGGCCCGTACCTCGTTAGGAAAATACTCTCGGGGGGCGCCGTGATCCTCACCGACCTAGACGATCAGGAGTTCTCAATCCCAACCAACATGGATCAGCTCAAACAATACTACACGTAAACACCCTGAAAATCATGTCCTGAACTCCGACTTAGAGAGGTAGTAAGAAAAACAAAAAGAAAAAATTCAAATTCGCATCGATAAATGGCATAAACGAGTCTAAAGCAAAATCACTCACACTTTTTTGAAAGAACGACGAACATGGTTTGATTCCTCCCAAAAACGGATACGTAGGCAACCCTTCTCCGGGTACAACCAAAACAAAACAAAACAAAACAAAACAAAACAAAAAATCGGTTAATCGATTCATGTACAAACCGGGACTCCTTTCATGTCCCGACCAAAGAGTGATTTAAAATGACGAAGCACAAACGACGAGCCGAGAACGGGGTGAAAACCAGAAAGGGCGCCCCGGGCAAAATGAAGAAACGAGTTGCGAGCCGTCGTTTAAAAAAAATGACGAGCCGAGGACGGGGTGAAAACCCGAAAGCGCGCCCCAGGCAAAATGAAGAATCGAGTTGCGAGCTGTTGTTAAAAAAATAAAAATAAAAAAATGACGAGCCGAGGACGGGGTGAAAACCCGAAACGGCGCCCCGGGCAAAATGAAAAATCGAGTTGCGAGCCGTAAAAAAAAGAGCAAAAATAAGAAAGAAAACATGGTTAGCCGAGGACGGGGTGAAAACCCGAAAGGGCGCTCCGGGCAAAATGAAGAATCGAGTTGCGAGCCACCACGAAAAAAAAACAAAAATATACGTGCTTCTCATTAATAACAAAATTTGGTTAAATCGAACCTTTGTCGAGGCATTTACATCAAACATTTGAAACCCAGACATCCCGGAAGTCAGCAACGTGTCGAAAATCCACAAAAAAACTAGTACTAATACGCCACATAATATCAACTAATAATAAATAATACAAAATGGCTGAGCTCTACCGGTCCAACTTTTCTTTTCCTTTGCCATCCGGGTGTACCTGTTTGCCTTCCTCATCCTCGATCTTCTGAAGGCAAGCTTCTAACGCCCTAGCAAAGACGAGCCCAGCCAGTCAAACTTTCCTTCGTCTTCCACGATTTTAATATGGGTCTCGTTAGTCTTGGCCCGCTTAGATGAACTGACAGAACTAGGATCGGTAACACTGTCTTTGGTCAGGCACTTAGTGTCTCGAGTCATCTCCTCGCCCCTTAGCAGCGCTATCTTCCCAACTTTTGAGTTGCTCTGCCCTGACGGGTGTTCACAAACTCTCTGTCGGACAAAAGCAATTTCGATCGGTCTAACACCTTCCTTAACAACGGGATGCAAAAACCTCTGTTCCCAAGACAACCTAAAGTTCCTAAACAAATCTTCGGTCCATGGGTCAAAACTAGTAATAATCTTAGCATCCTCTGGAATGGAAGGTTTAACACCCATTTGATTTGACAACATGCCCGGGTAAATATGATATTGATCCCTCATGGATAGTATTAGCAAAGGCCAAGTCGAAGACGAAAATGGAATCCCGACACGCCCACTAATATTCCACCACGGGATGGACCACCTGATGACAGCGTCCTCCTTAGCCAAATAGGAAAGCCAATCCTTTTTCTTGTGACCTTTGCCCCAAACCTGCGCCGTCTTCCGACCCGTGAAACCCTTATATTTATAAGCCTTGATGCATTGAGGAGGGTCGACCAAACCAAGCTGCTCTTGCAACCATACCTGCACAAAACGCGACAAAACATCACACCTCCAAACCAAAATAATAAAAAAAAACAACCACAAATACAAAACAAAGAAAACCGAGCTACGGAAATAAAAAGGTACCTGCAAAACAATTATGGAACCCGAAAAGATGTATCATGGAGTCGAGCACGTGCATTAAGACCTAGAATAAGCTCGCCCAAAATAAGCAAAGAATGGGATCGTTCATGTTCCATCCCCATCACCACATCCAAAACTCGAGGGTTAGTCCAGCCTTCACACACCCTCGCATCCTCAAAAAGATGATAACAAGCCATCGTACCATTAAAAGCACGTCTACAGGATAAGGCCGAAACATGGTGAGAACCAACCTGTGAGAATGTCTTAGAAAGCAACTCTAAGTTAATGTCATCCCTACCAAAATAACCTTTAGCCTCGTCCAATGACGAAAGATCCAAAAAATGGTAAAACCGCTCCACGTAAGCGTCATCCCCATAAGGCACACAAGGACGAGCCGAGCTCCACCCACCTATAGCATCTATCTCCTCGGGCAAAGGACAAATTTTACCCCTAGGAAAAGCAAAAACATGACCCTTTGAGTCCCAAAACCTAGAGCATGCTAACAAGAAGTCATCATATACCTTGACTCGACTTAGCGCGACAACCACTGGCAAACCGTCATTTGAATAAATCTCGGGGTCACACTTCTTGAAAGAACTAGCCCACTCGGAAAGAACATTCCCAAAACCCGACATGACGCTAAATATGGACGTGCTAGACTCTATGGATATCCTAGTATGTCTAAAACAAGCACCCACGACCCGTATATATAGCCCTAATCCCACAAGAATTAGGAAACAAGGAAAATTTCCATAACTCGGACCCGAACCGCCTCGGCCCAAGCGCCCGAATTTCCAGCCGCCCGAGCCCAGGCGCCCTTGGACCCGAGTGCCTCAGCTCAAGCGCCCATATCTAAACGGGCAACATCTAGAGCAACCCCAAAGCTAGAAACACCAATCCCGCGTCATAACCATGGCTACCACATGACACCCCGGACATCGGGAACGACCTCTCGAAACCGTTAAAACCCGCCCCGAAAACTGAAGCACACGTGCAGGGACCACAGGAACGCGAGTTCACCCGTCGAACGCTCGGGGCTTGGACGTTTTTTTTTGTTTTTTTAGGGGGATAAGCTACCCCACCTAGACGTGTTGTAGCCTATTGGCAGTCATCGTCAAGTCGCGTCTGTAGCCTAACAAGGCAATAATATGAGTATGCCAAAAAGTGGTCCAACTTTTTGAAAAGTTGCCCAAGTTTTAAACTTTGATTTCGTTCCGAATGTCAAAGCAACTAAACTCATCTCTTAATATACTCGGTCAAAACATGCTAATGTTTTACGTTAGCATTCTACATCACGTTCATCTCGAGTCAAAACATTTTAATCGACGTACTATCTGATCCGATTCCCGGCTCAAACTAATGCATTTCAAAAAAATCTGAAAAGGCATTTTCGTACTCTGATGCAATATCAACGCATTCTAAAACACCCTAAACTACGACGAAGTCGCAAACAAACCGAACTTGAAGTGATTACTTGTCAATCTAGGTAAACAATTCGCCAAACAAAAACGCAAGACTAATCCAGCTAATTCAAGTACTAAAATTTTAAAAACAAATATACAACATGTACAAATTCACACACAAATCGAGACTAGGATGGACCCCTAGAAGCCGCACCAATAGCTATCACAACCTCGCAAAGGTTGCCATCTAAATCTAGATCCTCCAAGTCTATAAGAGGAGACTCACTACCATCCATCCCCGACAGCATGTCTAAGGTAGCCGTCTCGGGCACTCCTCCGATCTCCTCGCTAGCACCCGTAACCTCAGCCTCCCCTTCAACCCGATGCCTAGCCTCACCTTGCGCAGAGGTCTCACCCTGAGACCGAGCCAGCTGCTCCTTTAGGAAGGCGATCTCGTCAGCCCGAGATTGCAGGAGCTGTCGCGCCTCGGCCGCCTCCGCCTCGAGCTCGGTCACCCGAGTCTCCAACTGCCCCACCATATCCGGGACATCCTACAAAAACACATAAGCATTAGAAGAACACCCCAACAGCCTAGAAAACCACCCTAATCACACAAACTCACCGATCGAGGCCCTGAAGTATCACGGGGAACTCTCGAGGCATAGGCCCGGAAGCAGTTGGCGGCCTGCCACAACCGCTGATGGCAAGCCGAGGAAACCTGAAACCATAGAAGTTACGCAAACCGACCCTAATCCATAGAACACAAACAAAGAACGAAAACCAAAACTCACCCGGTACACCCGGTCACGCAACTCTATCCCGGCATCCATCTCCTTAGCAGAACACGGGGGGAGAGGCTCGGTGAAAGGTATCCCAGCCGCATCCACCGTAAGCAGCGTCAGGGGAAAGTCTGGGGGCTGGATTTCGTCAGCCGGGTCGGCCAGCTGAGAAAATAACGGATTAGTCGATCAGAGGGCAAAGAAACGACAAACCGCAAAAAACAAGTCTTAGAACCAAAATTAGAACATTACCACGAGGCGGTACCAAGCTAGCCACCGGGTGACGTGAGATAGGTAGGAGGGACCAGGCACCAAGAGCGCATCGCCTCCCTCTCCGTCCCTATCCTCGAGGATCTCCGCGGTGGTCGGTGGTCTAAACATGGTCCGGGGAGGATCAACCGGCACCCTGAAATCGTCATATAGGCACTGACGCACCAACCGCTCGCCCAGATACCAAACTGGGCGAAACAACGCATGAAGGATCATCCACCTGTAACTCCGAGGCCTCAGCTCCCTGGCCACATACTCCGGCACGCCCTCATAATCAACCCAGGGACGGGCCACAAACTACACAAATGAACCAACACTACGATAAATCCTAAACCTTAGTGGCTACTAAGCTAAGTAGGACATGAAAAAAAAAACTTACATCCCTGAGGCTCAGCTTGTTAACCAGCGCATTCTCTGACGGGTAGTGGCTGGTAGTGTTCTTAGGCTGAGCCAGCCTCCACTTGATTCCCGCCGTGAATCTCTTTGGGTGAACCGGCACCGTCTTCGGTGCCAAACAAAAAAAAAGAATAGATCCAAGCCTGCAACAAATCCAGAATTCCAGATACAGCTGAGGCCGACTCTATCGCCAACGGCCTCACCATGACTTGCATGCAGCGAGTCATCTCCGCGAAAGCCGCGGTAACCCAATCACAACGACCCAGCTGAGCAAGATCCTCTAGCAGAGGCAAAATCCTAGTGCTAAACCTCTCGCCTTTATCCGAGAAGTGGGTCGACCCTAGGAAATAACACAACCACAACCGGGCATCTTGCTGTGGCGTGTTGGGTTCCCGACCCTCTAACACCTCCACTCGCTCAAAATGATCGGTGATATACGAACTCACTAAAGCATGAGGTGCACTATATGCCTCATGCGGTAAATAGTCCCCGATATGGCCCCGAACCCCATCACTATCTAGCCTAGGGCCTTCGGCGGCCCACCTAATCCTATCCGGCCCCCACGGCAAACCGGTAATCATCCCAAAACCCTTTAGGGTCATCCCGACCTCCCCAAAAACCATGTGGAAGGTCGAGGTAGTATCGTGGAAGCAATCTATCATTGCTCTAATCACCATAAGGTTGCACTTAGTCTTCCAACCCACTGCTCAACCACGGGACCTAGAGCAGTACTCGCGATAATCCCCTTTACCTAAGGGGTCAACTTCTGAAAGTAAATCTCGAGACACGTAGTAAAGCCCGAGAAAGTCCTCATCGAACCTGGGGGCTGCAAACCGAAACAATACGAGCATAAACAAAATTAGTCTAGCCTAGCCAGAGCCAAAAATCAAAGACATAGCCAACAAACCCGAATAGAATACTTACCAGACCCCGCACGATACAGTGAGAAATGTGACGATCAAGGTGAAATAGCAGCTGATGACCATCCCAATCCCGAGCCCACTCAGGATCCTCATAAACAATCTCCTCATCCTCCGATACAGGAACCGGAACATGAGCCCTCCTAGCGACCGTCTCCGGAAGCCTACGCTTCCTCACTCTATCAAAATCGGCCTCATTAATGGCCTCAGGGTCACGACGCTGAGACGAGGTACTCCGTCGTCTCCTACAAATCCCTCGGGGAGTCTGTGAACTTGTCCCGACAACCTCATCACTAGGAGCTCCCTCGGGATGGTCGATGTTACCTCTCACTACAAAAAAAACAAACAAACAAAAAAGAAGGAAATTTATGCCTCAGGTCAGGCTAAAGCAGCTCAAATAGGTCAAAATAGGGTCGAAATTTCGGATAAGGATATCAAAATTCCGAAAAGGCTGTTAGCACCCATTTTCGATCCCGGTATCAATGGAAGTGGTTTCGGGAAAATCCGGCATCGTTACAACACCTTTTGGTCCGTCTTAAGACACACAAAACCTCACGGAAAGTCCTAGGAGCCACCCTAGCCCATGAAAACTGACAAGAGAGCAACCCACATCCTCACAAACACTATTTGAACAATATCATGCAAAACAAATACGGAAATAATCGGGAAAACGGTCCCTAACCCTAGCATTTCGAACCTATCACCCTAGGAAGCCATTATCGCACCTCGAGAACCTCTATCAAGCTTATAACAAACCTAACAAGCTCAAATCGACCCTAATTTAACAATGGGACTAAGCACAATCATCGAAACTTAACATACTAAAAACCCCCAAATCGATTTTCTAGGGCTTTCAACAAAAACAAACTAATAATCAATCAAATCAAGCAAAAACGATAATAAACAAGTAAAAGACGTTTACCCGGAGTCGACTTTGGCGCGTACGACGGAAATCGGGGCGAAATTTGGTAAAGAAAAATCGAGAGGGCGATTTGGGGCGAATGGTTCGACGCGTTCGACGTTTTGTGTGAATGAACGAATCGCCCCAACTTTCGAAAACTTAAACAGACCCGATACCCAGAAACCCGACCGCTTCAGGCGACGTGTCCGAGTCCTGGCACGCTGGGGGCTAGGCCCCTGAAAACTGGAGCGCAGACAAATGCGCGTCTGAGCTGCCCAATACAGACTATATCAAAGCAAACGAAACTCTAAATTCGATACACATAAAACACGCACCTCTTAAGACAAATAAAATAACAAATAACGAAACAATTACTAATCAACATCGGCAAAACACACTCAATAATAAGACAAGTATCAGAACCACGCTTAACCTGAACACTACACCCGAACGCGTAACAAAGCAATATGAACCGAACGAACCATAGAACAAATCTCAAATGCATAACAAACTACAAATCAAGAGCAAACCCAAACAAAATAAGACAAACTCACTAAACAAAAACTTTTAACTAAAACAAATAAACAAACAGCATTTTGCCCAAGGGACGTTAGTATCCCGGAGGCGAAACATTTTGCCCGAGGGACGTTAGTATCCCGGAGGCGCAGCATTTTGGCCCGAGGAACGTTAGTATCCCAGAGGCACAACAAACGGCATTTTGCTCGAGAGGCGTTAGTATCCCAGAGGCACAGCAATTTTGCCCGAGGGACATTAGTATCCCGAAGGCACGACAACAGCAATTTTCGAGTGGATACCAACGCCCTCGAAGGAGTCTGATACCTCCACAACATTTTTCATTTGAGAGGATGTAACACCCCGGCCCAATCCTAGGACCGGAAATGTTAACTGCGGTAGCCCGCCAGGCTTTGTACTGGTCCCACAGATCAACACGAGTCCTTTCCAGCACATTTTGTCCTCACTCATGCGCATCCCGGAAACCTTCCCAGGAGGTCACCCATCCTAAGATTGCTCCCAGTCAAGCACGCTTAACTGCAGAGTTCTTATCACGGGCAAACCAGAAAAGAAAGTGCACTTTGTTGATATGAGTAGTACTTCGAATCCCTTTAAGCAAAGCTCATAAATAGGACATCTTCAATCAACGTGGGGTGTTTCAATCACTCCCACTTGAAGAAACGCAACGTCCTCGTTGCGCCTAGCAGCATAACCGCTGACCCAGAATCCACCCCCGCTAGGTGCCAAATGCACGGTCGCAGGGTTGCTCTGATACCATTTGTAACACCCCGGCCCAATCCTAGGACCGGAAATGTTAACTGCGGTAGCCCGCCAGGCTTTGTACTGGTCCCACAGACCAACACGAGTCCTTTCCAGCACATTTTGTCCTCACTCATGCGCATCCCGGAAACCTTCCCAGGAGGTCACCCATCCTAAGATTGCTCCCAGTCAAGCACGCTTAACTGCAGATTTCTTATCATGGGCAAACCAGAAAAGAAAGTGCACTTTGTTGATATGAGTAGTACTTCAAATTCCTTTAAGCAAAGCTCATAAATAGGACATCTTCAATCAATATGGGGTGTTTCAGAGGAGATCGACGCCCTCGAATGGTGTATTTTGTCCTAGGGGTCAGAGTATCCCCGAAGACAGTTACTCGAGTGGAGACTGGCGCCCTCGAGTAGTTAACAACAACAATTTTGTCCTAGGTGTCAGAGCATCCGCGAAGACAGCTACTCGAGTGGAGACTGACGCCCTCGAGTAGTTAACAATAGCAACTTTGTCCTAGGGGTCAGAGCATCCCCGAAGACAGCTGCTCGAGTGGAGACTGACGCCCTCGAGTAGTTAGCAACAACAACTTTGTCCTAGGGGTCAGATCAGAGCATCCCCAAAGACAGTTGCTCGAGTGGAGACTGACGCCCTCGAGTATTTAGCAACAGCAGTTTTGTCCTAGGGGTCAGAGGCATCCCGAAACACAGCCGTTCGAGTGGAGACCGACGCCCTCGAATGGTTCTTTTATCCCATTTTGTTTAGTCCTAGGGGTCAGAGCATCCCCGAGGACAGCTGTTCGAGTGGAGACTAACGCCCTCGAATAGCTTATATCATCTTGTTTTGTCCTAGGGGTTAGAGGCATCACAAAGACATGTGTTCGTGTGGAGACTAACGCCCTCAAACATTTTTTTTGTTTCACTTCGTTTCACCCAAGGGGTCACAAGCGTCCCGAAGACGACCGCTCGAGTGGAGACTAACGCCCTCGAACGTTTTATCAAGGGTTCACAAGCATCCCGAAAGAAACATTCGTTTAAGTAAAAGACAACACATAAGTAAAAGACAACATCCCGAAAGACAACACACATTCGTTTAACGCCCTCGAACGTTTGCACGTGCGTTTAACGCGTCACCTACACACAAAAACATTTGAAATTAAAAGAACTTTTAAACAATCCAAGAGGCCAAGCGCGCGCGCATAATGAACCAAGAACGAGATATCAAGAAATGGCCCAGGCCCAAGCAAGCAACCGCAAGCGAAGACGTCAGGTATGATTTCTAAGCTATGGCTGGCGCGCCTCAAAACATAGTCCATTGGACTTAAAACGACCCGACCGGACAGCCACCAGGTCGTAATCTTCGATTGACCTGGGCGGCTATACTTTGACTTTCGCCTTCTCCAAGCCTCAGCCAAAGTGGGGGCTTCTGTAGACACCCAGATTTGGACGTGGTGGCTGCAGAAGTGCCCAACAAACACCCGATGATGATAGGACTGCAACGCGACGCAGGTTCGCGATGTTGTAGATAGTTTTTCTATAGAACGGATCAAATAATTACTCGGAAAAATTAAAACTAACATGATGGCAGCCTTAATCGTGTCGTTACGGTCGCATAGACACTAATTAGAGTCAATTCTGACACCGGGACCCTCGAGTCGGTCCCGAAACTCAAACTGAGTCAGCAACGCGCTAAGCGAACCTCGGCATGCACACCCGAGGCCCACTAACGTCCGCGGCGCTAGGTCAAGCCGCAGGAACCTTAACGCCCAAGTATTGAATTATCCTCCTCCCTCTCGATTTTGGAAAGTATCAAAATCGTATCTTCAAAACTCCGACCGCCCCACCTTACGCGTCTCAGCCTTACCGCGCCTAAGCCCAGGCGCCTGAGTCTTGGTGCGCCCCAATTCAGGCATCCATATGGGCGACGAGGGCCGAAAACACCTATAAATATCCCCCTCCGCTTCATTCATACGACACAATTCTCATTCTTCTCTTCCCCCTCTAAACTCTCGCTAAGGGCTCGCACTCCGACACCCAAGGCAAACGATCCACTCGATCGTAGTTCCGATAAAAGCGACATCGACGCTATTCCTCACCTTCAAGCACCCCACTCGATACCGAGGTGCTTGTGATCGACTAGCTCAAAGTCTAGTAGCGAAGCTCTGCCGGATTAGCCGCAGAACTAGTCCCTACTAACGAAGCTCTGCCGGAGTAGCCACAGGAAGGGTAAATGGTAACGGAGCTCTGCCGGAGCCACTGGTCAAGCTAGGAAGATCCGCCTGTTGAAACCGAGTCGTCACTAGGTTGTCATCTAAACAAAACTTTCCATATTCTTTTATTATGCACTACGATAATACTAGATGTGGACACTAAGTCCACGAACATCTACTAAAACACGTAACGTCCCAACTTCAACCGAAAATACTAAAACACACTAAATAGACCCGAGTAATTCCGAGATCCGTTCTCAACTATCTATGCATCGAGTCTCGTTTAGTGTACACTCCGAGGGTGCAACTCCTCTTTACATGATTTACTTACATTCTTATTTACAGTTTTTCGTATGATTTATTGCTTTTATGAGCTTATAATCGCATGCTAATTCACCTAACACGGAATTCAAAACGTAAAACAACTAAAAGTGAATAAAGCGATGGTCGGGTTCCGTATTAGTCCGGGTGCTCACCTTATTTGGTTCGACGCATCTCTATTAATACCGAACCGACGCATCTTAAGCAGAATACCAGGTAAGGTATACCACGAGAACGACTAATATCCGTATTATCGCGTTAAAACTGACTTGCTAATACGTATAATACTAGTACTCTCTGCTCTCTTACGTGCATCTTTTCATGGCCTGCTTGTCACGTGAAATCGCATGCAAAGAATGTAAACACAACTACTTTGACGACAATACTTACTTGTCTTTAAACAACCGACGTAGCAAAAGACATTTGGTTAAAACAACGGATGTTACAGCATTTCCGCCACAACAAAAAAACTAGGTTATCAGCCCACCGATTGATTAGTAGAGGCCGCTATAGTGCTGGCAGGATTGGGTGTTGACATCTATCGGATGTTGGCTTCCCAATACGTACCCTCACCCCTTACTAAGAATCGATGGTTTCCACATGTCTGAAACCATTGGCAATGAGAGTCATTCCAGGCAAGGAGTGCTTAAGGGTACAAGTCTTTATCTTTAGGTCTCGTGTCACTCAACTTTGAGGCGGCAAGGGATCAAAGGCGACTTGAACGGTTTCTGAGTCTAGTCCCCATAATCGACTCGATGGCGACTCCACAAATCGGCAACGAATTCAGTTCACTAAAAAGGTCGTCTTACCAAACAAATCGGCCTTTAAACATTTACAACCACGACTCGATCAATTCCAAACGAAAACACGGGTGCCCGCACCCATCTAGTACAAGTCTGGATCGTCATCCGAATCGAGGTCCGACACTTCGCCCCGTAGGCGAGATCGAACCGGCCCCCGACTGGGAGGGGGCGCGTGGGTGGCCGCCGCCACACGATGAAAACCGGGTTGGTCCCGCGTGGGAGCGCGTGGGGCGCCGGGCGGTGCAGACGGACGTCCACAGCGGTAAATGCGAAATGTAAGTAAATCACATTGTGAGGAGTTGCACCCTCAAAGTGTATACTAAACGAGACACGATGCGTAGATGGTTGAGAATGGATCTCATGACTACTCGGGTTTAGTTTAGGGTGTTTTAGTGCTTATGGTTGAAGTTGTGGACGTTACGTATGTTTACGACATGTCGTGGATTTAGTATCCACATTAGTTGGACTCGACATTATCAAAGTGCATAATTAAAAGTAAGTGCAAAGTTATGTTTAGATGACAACCTAGTGACAATATGACTTCTTAAGGCGGATCCTCCTAGCTTTCCTACGGGGAATCCTGCAGAGCTTCGCTACAGTGTCTTGAGTTCGCTAGTCAAACACAGGTGCCAAGGACTCGAGGAACTACGAAGAGTAGTGTTGATTCGCTAATCGAAGAGAAAATGATCGAGTGGATCGTGCCTAATGTCGGAGTGCGGCGCTAAAGAAGAGCAAGGAGCTCGTAAAGAAAGGGGGAAGCAGAATTCAAATTCTGAATTGTGTCCTGAAATGAGCTGAGAAGGAGGGGTATTTATAGTTTTTTTGGTAACTCAACTTGAGATCTCAAGCGCCTGGTGGCGTCCGACCCAAGACTGGGGCGCCTGAGTCGGGGCGGTGCAATCCTTAGGCGCCTGGACTGAGGCGAATGGGATTTTGAAGATCTGATTTCAAAACTTTCCAAAGCGGAGATTATACGTAATCTTATGCTTACTTGGGTATTAAGACTTCCCTCTTGACCTAGCTTGTCGTTCAACAATGGGCCTCGAGCGCGCGTCGCGAGGCTCACTCGGCCTCACGCGCTGACTCGGGTTTGACTTTGCGTGTTTCGGGACTGATTCGGAGCCCCGGTGTTGGAATTGACTTTATATTGTATCAACGCGACCGCGATGACATGACTAAGACCGTCTTGATGTTGAATTAATTTTTTCGAGTAATTATTTGATCTGTTCTATAGAAAAGCCATCTAAAACATCATAAAATCGTGTCGTGTTGCAGTCCGATCATCATCGGGTGTTCGTTGGGCACTCCTGCAGCCACCAGGTCAAAATCTGGGTGTTACAGAAGCCCACACTCTGACTGAGGCTTGGATATGTCGAAAGTCAAAGTATAGCCGCCCAGATCAATCAGGATTACGACCTGGTGGCTGTCCGCTCGGATCGTTTTAAGTCTGTTGGACTACGTATTAAGGCTCATAAGCCAAGGCTTAGAAAACATATCTGACCTCCTCGCCTGTGGTCGTCTGTCGAAGCTCTGGTCTAGCGCCTTCTTGTCTTGCTTTGGGTTGTTTAATTACTTAGTGTTTTGGTCTTTTACATGGACTTAATAAACATGCTAATAAAGCGACTAGAATCTAGACACAGTTGCTCATGATGTTCCTTTTAACCTTTCTCCGACGAACTATCTCTTGTGAATCAAACAAGGGTTAACAACATGAAAGAGTTTCCAAGGCTGAATATAACATTTAACATTTAGGTTCCAAGAAACTAATAAGGGTATGCACATGTAATACTCGTATCAATGTTGAATAAAAATGGCCAAAATGCTACCAAGGAGAACCTTTCAAAAGAACCCATCATACATAACTACTTGTTGATTAATTAGCATATAAAATAAGTAATAACACTACTAAAAACAGCGGAAATAGCGTCGGATTTACAATCCGACGCAACTGGCGTAACTGTGTCGTATTGCGTCGGCTAATCCGATGCAATTTCATTGCGTGGGACTAGCCGACGCTATCCGACTCCTTGATACAGGCGCCAATAATTTTGGGTTGGCGCCACTATGTCAAAGGTTTTGCGTGGGATTAGCCGACGCAATCAGACGCAATATTAAAATTTGCGTCGGCTAATCCGATGCATCCTGCGTCAAAATAAAAAAATTTAGTCAACAGAATTAATAGCTTTGCATCGGATTAGCCGACGCAACTTTTAATATTGCGTCTGATTGCGTCGGCTAATCCGATGCAGAGTGTGTCCAAATTTAAAAAATTTAGTCAACAGAATTAATTGCGTTGCATCGGATTAGCCGACGCAACTTTTAATATTGCGTCTGATTGCGTCGGCTAATCCGATGCAGAGTGTGTCAAAATTTAAAAAATTTAGTCAACAGAATTAATAGCGTTGCATCGGATTAGCCGACGCAAATTTTAATATTGCGTCTGATTGCGTCGGCTAATCCGATGTTGGGTGCGTCAAAATTAAAAAAATCTAGTCAACAGAATTACTAGCGTTGCATCGGATTAGCCGACGCAATGTTTAATATTGCGTCTGATTGCATCGGCTAATCCGATGCAACATGTCTTTAAATAAAAAAAAAACAGAATTAAATATTTTGCATCGGATTAGCCGACGCCGACTTGAATATTGCGTTGGTCTGCGTAGGTTAATCCCACGCAACATTTTTAATATAAAAAAAAATATCGAGGTCTGCATCGGAATAGCCGACGCAAACTTGAAACCTGCGTCGGTCTGCGTCGGCTATTCCGATGCAGCACCTGTTAATATATAAAAAAAAATATCGCGATTTATGTTCAGAACATAAACCGCTGCCCCAACTCCCCCAAAAAGACGACGACGACGAAGAAGACGACGACGGCAAACGACGACCACACCGGCGACGCAGAATTCTCCGGCGACCCCCGTACTACCCAGATCCGGCACCATCACCCTAGTTCGATCCCCAAAAAATCCAAAACCCTAAGTCCCATAAACCCAGATCCGGCGAACCCTGTCGGCGCCGACCCATAAACCGGCGAACGAGACCCTGAACCCCCGACAGACTTCGCCGGCGCACCCCCACCCCCACGCCCGACGAATTTCCCGGCGAAACCCCCCCCCCCCCCCCCACGCGCGACCCTGCCGGCGTACCAGAATCCGGCGAAGGCTGCCCCGACCCCCCGGCGTACTCTAACCCGACCCATCCCCGAAAAACCCTAACCCGACCCCCCAAATCTCAGGTATGTTGCTTACTGTTAGTTCAATTAGGTTAATGTTTTTATTAGTTTAATTAGTTTAATTTTACGTAATTAGTTCAATTAGTTAAATTTTGCTTACTGTTTACGGTTATTAGTATTAGTTAACTTCAATTAGTTAGATTAATTTTACGGTTTACTGTTTAATTAGTTTTTATTAGGTTAATGTTGCTTACTGTTTTTTTTTTTACGGTTTACTGTTTAATTTTTACTCAATTAGTTAAATTAATTAGATTAATTTTTACTTAATTTTAACTCAATTAGTTTACTAAACTGTTTTGATTAAGTTAGATTAATAATTAGTATAATAACTACGGTGATTAGATTATATGATGATTATGTATGGTTAATTAGTTAATTAGATTGTAGGGTGATTATGTTAATTAAGTTAGTTAGTTTAGTAATTAGGTTAATTAGGTTAATTAGTATATTAATTAGGTTAATTAGTATGTGAATTAGGTTAATTAGTATGTGAATTAGGTTAGAATTCGTTTTATTGTTAGACGGTAATGGTAGTATGTTAATTAGGTTAGTTAGTATGTTAATTAGGTATTAGTGATTATTGTATTAGGTTAGAAATTGTGTTATTAGATTAGTAGTAGTAGTATGTACTAGTATAAGGAATTAGATTTGTTGAGATAGATGGTTAGTAGTATTAGTAGTAGATTAATTAGTAGTGTTAGTAGTACTACATTAGTAGTGCTAGTAGTAGTATAACTAATCTACTACTAATATTACATTAAAATACTTCATTACTACTACTAATGCTACTACTAATATTACTAATACTAATAACCTACTACTAATACTATGTACTACTAATACTACAACTAATCTAGTACAACAAATCTACTAACACTACTACTACTAATCTAAGCTAATACTTTACTAATTTACTACTATTCTACTATACTACTACACAACTACCAATCTTCTTCTACTTCACAACTACTAATCTATTACTAATACTAATTTTCTACTACTACTACTACTACTACTAATTTCCTACTTCTACTTTTACTACTACCACTACTACTAATTTTCTACCACTACCACTACCACTACCACTAATACTAATTTTGTACTACTACTACTACTAATTTCCTACTTCTACTTTTACTACTACCACTACTACTAATTTACTACTACTACCACTACTACTAATTTTCTACTACTACCACTACTACTACTAATTTTCTACCACTACTACTAATTTTCCACTAATACTACTACCAATTTTTCTACTACTACTAATTTACTACTTGTACTTTTACTACTACTACTACTAATATTCTACTACCACAACTACGAATTTCCTACTTCTACTTTTACTACTACTACTACTACTACTAATTTTCCACTACTACTACTACTAATTTTCTACTACTACTACTAACTTACTACTTGTACTTTTACTTCTACTACTAATTTTCCACTACTACTATACTACTACTACTAATTTTCTACTACTACTACTACTACTACTAAGTTACTACTTGTACTTTTACTACTACTACTAATCTATTACTAATACTAATTTTCTACTACTACTACTACTAATTTCCTACTTCTACTTTTACTACTACCACTACTACTAATTTTCTACTACTACCACTACTACTAATTTTCTACTACTACTACTACTACTAATTTTCTACTTCTACTTTTACTACTACCACTACTACTAATTTTCTACTACTACCACTACTACTAATTTTCTACTACTACTACTACTACTACTAATTTTCTACTACTACTACTACTAATTTTCCACTAATACTACTACCAATTTTTCTACTACTACTAATTTACTACTTGTACTTTTACTACTACTACTACTACTACTACTGCTACTAATTTTCTACTACTACTACTACTACTAATTTTCTACTACTACTAATTTTCTACTACTACTACTACTAATTTGCTACTTGTACTTTTACTACTACTACTACTACTACTAATTTTCTACCACTACTACTACTACTACTAATTTTCTACTACTACTACTACTACTACTACTACTAATTTCCTACAACTAGCACTACTACTAATATTCTATTTCCTCTACTACTACTGATTTTTTAATACTAATTTTACTAATACTACTACTACTAATTTTCTGCTACTACTACTAATTTACTACTACTAACACTACTACTAATATTCTATTTCCTCTACTACTACTAAACTACTATTACTACTACTACTAATTTTCTACCACTACTACTACTACTACTACTAATCTTACTGTGTTTTCGACGTTTTGGATTACTGTGTTAATGTTTTGGATTACTGTGTTGAGATATGATTGCTGTTGTTATTTGTTGTTGTTGTGTACTGTGCATGAGCATTGTTTGAAATCTACTCAGACCTACCTAGTGCCCGTTCAAGAGTTACTCATTAGGAGTAACTCTTGGACAGTCCCCGTTTTGGGACTGTTCTTGTGCCTTCCATGTCACTTAGGTGGTAAACATGAAATTGTGTTGTGTTGGTAAGAGGAAAATTTGGTGTCAATTCCCTCAATGTTCTTCGATTGCATATGTGGAGTTTTCATATATTCCACATTGTGCTTTTGGAGAACTGAGGCGAATTGCTGCCGAATTTTTCTCTTATCGACATTACACAATTTCGTGTTTATCAGTGACATGAAACGCACGAGAATGGGTTTAGGTTGGAGTGATAAGGTCCCCGTTGATGAATCGTTTTTAAATTGATGGTTGTGAGAGTTCCAACTTATGGTGAAATTCCCGAACTTTTCTTCAAATTCCATGTTGTTGACTTCTTTCCCCACGCCATTTTGTTCATGTGTACATACCCTAATCATTCATAGTTCAATCCATATAGAATGAATAGAGTAGAACGGAGTTGGATGTACGAGAGACTGGCCGACAATAAGCGACCGAAAATAGAATTTAGAGACGGTGTGGAGGAGTTCATCAAGTTTTCCTTAGATAATAACCCCCACTACACCAGCGAGCAGCTTAGGTGCCCATGTAGAAAATGTCAGAATCGTGCCTTAAAACATGAAGTAGATGTCAAACAGCATCTATACAAGCACGGTTTTGTTGAGAACTACTACGTGTGGACGTATCATGGTGAAAATGAAAGTAGTCGCCTGCAAGAACCTGTTCGCGAAAATCCGTACCGGGACTTCGTAGAGGACGCACTGCGTACGACGGTTGAGGACATCATGGAGGAGGAACGTAACCCAGACAACTTAAACGACGAAGAAGTACAACATGAACCTAACCCCCAAATCCTTTCCTTTTTCGAAATGCTAAAAAATGCTGAACTCCCAGTTTTCAGCGGGTGCGATATGAGTCTGTTGCAAGTCGCTTCAAGGATGCTGACTTTGAAGTGCGAGAGCAACATGGCCTTAAGACATTTAGACGGTTGGATCCAACTGCTAATTGACCTTCTACGAGGCACTAAGGAGAATGTCATGGCAAATAATTTCTACGAGGTTAAAAATTTGTTGAAGGGCCTCCAACTCCCCCATGAAAAGATAGACTCGTGTCCGAATGGATGCATGCTGTTCTGGAAGGGAGATTCGGACCTCGACGCGTGTAGGAAATGTGGATCCGGGAGGTACAAGAGTCGAACAAAAAATACTAGGGGGAAGAGAGTACCAACTAAGGTCTTGACTTACTTCCCAGTTGGTCCGAGGCTGCAAAGACTGTATGCGACAAAGAAAATTGCGGGCGAGATGAGTTGGCACCACAGTAACTCCAAAATCAGAGTTAGTGGTATGATGACACACCCTAGCGATGGTGAAGCTTGGAAGACATTTGATATCAAACATCCCGGCTTCGCGAAAGAGCCGCGCAACGTACGTTTGGGTTTGTGCACAGATGGTTTCTCACCCTACGGGCAGTTCGGCAAGTCGTACTCTTGTTGGCCGGTTATTTTGACACCGTACAACCTACCGCCGTGGTTATGCAATAAGAGACAATTTATGCTCCTGTCACTTATTGTTCCTGGCCCTAAGAACCCGAAAGCCAATATGGACGTGTATCTCCAACCACTTGTTGAAGAGTTAAAAAGTTTGTGGGATAATGGGATTTACACGTACGATGTGTCGAGGAAAACTAGTTTCAATTAACGAGCTGCACTAATGTGGACCATCAACGACTTCCCAGCTTACGGGATGTTGTCTGGTTGGAGTACAACGGGTTACCGTGCTTGTCCTTACTGTCAAGCGAAGGATCAAAAATCATTTTGGCTTAAAAATAGCGGAAAGGTATCATGGTTTGACTGTCACAGACAATTTCTACCTTCCGACCATCCATTTAGGCATAACTGTAAGAGTTTCCTGAAGAAACAACCCGATGAAACTAGGATCGCATGTAAACGGTTAACAGGCGATGAGATATGGACAGATGTGCAGAAGTACCCTACAATAGTACACGCTACCCACCAACAGTTGAAAAAATTGAAGGACAAGAAGGAAGGTTGGTGGAAGCAGAGCATATTCTGGGAACTTCCGTACTGGCACACTCTGCTTATCAGACACAACCTTGATGTTATGCATATCGAGAAGAATTTCTTTGAGCAGATTATCAACACCGTGATGGATGTACCGAACAAGACAGCCTTCGGACCAAAAGGCAAAGCAGATTTCAAGGAACTGTGTCTTGGGCGACCCAAATCGTCGTCCTTAGTTATGGACAAAAATGATAGGAAGGCTTTGTGCGATTGGGTGAGTGGTTTGAGGTTTCCGGATGGTTACGCATCCGACTTATCCCGGTGTGTGGACCAGTCCAAGTTAATTTTGCATGGCATGAAAAGCCACGACTGTCACGTGTTTATGTCGCGCTTGATGCCAGTAGCTTTGAAGCAGCTGCTGCCAATGAACACGTGGAATGCATTGACAGAGATCAGTCAGTTCTTCCGAGATTTGTGTTCCACTATGGTGTCAGTCGACTCCATGAATCGACTTGAGAACAGTATTCCCGAGATCCTTTGCAAGTTGGAGAAAATATTCCCTCCGTCATTCTTCAACTCCATGGAGCATCTCCCACTTCATTTGCCGTATGAGGCAAGGGTTGGCGGTCTTGTTCAGTACAGGTGGATGTACCCATTCGAAAGGTAACGTCCTCAACTCTCCTGGGTGTGACTTCCCGTGCATTGATTACCAATTAAGTCTTACATGAGAGCTAATATTTTAATTTGCAGGTTCTTAAACCATCTGAAAAAAAAAATTGGTAATAAAGCACGTGTTGAGGGTTCAATATGCAACGCGTATTTGTTGGAGGAGACATCAAACTTATGCTCCTTATACTTCGAAGAGCACGTTGACACAAAAGCCAAAGACCTAGACGTGGGTACGCATCAGACTGAAGACCACCAAATAGAGGTGGAACCCTTTCAGTCTGATGTTGGAAGTACCACTAGAAAATGTAAGGAGAGGTGGTTGACCGATGTTGAGTACAAGCAGGCACACTCCTACGTTCTGAGAAACTGTGGCCCTGTAATCAGACCGTACGAGGAGTAAGTAACTCACGTACAACATACCATCCTCATAATTGGTAGTATGTGTGATTAAGTACAACTGCTGACCATTTCAGGAAATTCGAGGCTTTCATTATGGCAGAACATGCGGGAGTGACAACATCTGAAGATGTTTGGGTGGCATATGAGTCACTGTTTCCCTCATGGCTACGTACTCAAGTATGTTGAAATGCTATTTGCTTGATCATTATAAATTGTGTATGTGTTTGGTACAAAATTTAATTGTATTGTTTTTCGACGAATTTTATGTTGACAATAGCCTGAAGCGCTGGAGGATCCCATTGTAAGACCTCTAGTCACTGGGCCGTCTTCACGAGTCAGAACTTGGAGGCGATATAGAATTAATGGGTACAAGTTCCGTGCGTTTCTCGAGGGTGTTGATGTTCCAAAACTGACCAAAAGTAACGGCGTATGTGTGTTGTCCACCGAAGGGTCAGATTACTATGGAACACTAATCGAGGTGATCGAGCTAGACTACTACGACAGCCACAAAAACTGCAAGGCCATACTGTTCAAATGTGATTGGATCGACAACTCCTCGCACGGAGTCACTGTTCATGAGAACTACAATCTTGTGGATGTCGACCTGACGAGAAAACTGCGAGGGCACAACCCTTTTGTGTTGGCGTATCAAGTCGATCAAGTCTGCTATGCACCTTACCCAAAGGGAAAAAAGAGTACGAATTGGTCTGCGGTTTTCAAAATCAAGGCAAGATCACAAGTTGATAATCCTATCATCGACGATGACGTCTACCAAGAGAGTGTGGTTGGTAATAATCAGCCGATGTCATCAACTCTGCTCGAAGACACTGACGTCAATGAAGAAGAATATGTAGTTGAAGTTGCTGGTGCTGTAGGGGAGGACGACGAGTTTGCCGACTGGATTGTTCCTGAGGGAGAGGGTGATGAGGACGACGACTTGGTCATCGACGATGAAGATGACGGTGATGAGGTGAATACTGACTGGGACGATGATGATGAAGACGGGGACGAGGGGTTCATTGAACCGCACACCGACGCGGACAGTGACGGTGACAGTGACGATAATTAGCAATTATGTAGTTGTTTGTATCTTATTCGCATAAGTTGTAATTTATTTATTTGTAATTGAAGACTATTTTGGTACTTAATGAAATTCCTGCTTTACCCTAAACGAACTGACTCTACAGTTTAACTTTGCGCAAACATATTTTGTAGACGTGATTATGGCAGGTAGCAGTGAGATGCTGACGCGGACCAGCAGCCATGGTGACCATATGGAGAAGGACGTGCCTAGGACTCCTGTCATCCTAGGTGTGGACGCTGTCCAGGAAGTTGGGGCGACGGTCTACGTTGCCACGCCTGGGAAATCGTATCTATCACGGCAGAAAGTGCCTTCCGCTACTTGGTGAGTTTTAGTTGTTGTAACCAGTTCTTTTCTAAATTTTCACTCATTTATTTGCTTCACATTATCATAATTGACTTGTGTAGGTGGGACGACAAGAAGTACTCTGAGTATATGCGGGATTCCGTAGTCATGACGTATGCGTCCACCCCTGGCGCCTACCGTAGCTGGACGTAGGCGCCACCGGAAGCTCGGGAAGCGATGTATATGCACTTCGCGGTAATTACCTCGTCTGTGTTTCTAAGGTTTTCGTTGCACGATTTATACATTCAATTGTAGCTAACGAATCTTTTTTTTTTGACAAACAGAAGAGAGTGCGTATAGACCTGGGGTACGACCTCAGGTCGGATTATGAGAGTCGGATTAAGAAGAAGATAACCGACTTATTCCAGCGAGCTGTCCCGAGGGTCGAGAAGGCGGAATGGATTCCGCAAGAGAAGTGGGAGATATTGAAGAAGAACGATGCCGACCCAAGCTTCAAGAAGAAATTGGCGATTAAGTCGTCGAACAGGAGAGGTGGGCAGGTGGACGGGGTGGCCAAACCCACTAGCTGCCTTGGAAGTAGGAGTGCAGCAACAGCCTTCGCGCAGTTGGTAAGTGCTTACAACACAAGTAAAAAATTTGAGTATAATTCAATATATACTATTGGTAAATAAATGCTGAAAATTTTAACACTGTTATTTGAAGGGCCCATCTGCAACCCCGGTCCAGCTCTTGGAGAAGACGAAGAAGGGGAAAGACGGCAAGTGGATTGACCCTAGAAGACCGGAGATCGTGGTGAGTAGTAGTAATGTTTTTAAAAAATATACTAGGCATGAAAATTACGATGTGATAGTATGTGTTCCTAAAGTTATAACACTGTTTCATGTTGCTGTTTCAGGAGAGCTACGAGAAAGCGGTGGAGGAGGCACGCGCCTCTGATCAAGCACCCAACACCTTGAAGATCTTCCACGATGTGTCAGGTGGCTACAACTCGAAGAAAAGGTTTTGGGGGATAGGTAACGTGGCGAAAGAGCTCTTTCGCCCATGCTTGAACCGTGGTAAGGAGGTATCTGCGGACACATACCTCCCCACCGCCACCTCGCAGGAACGCACTCTCAACGACCGTATGGAAGATAAATTCGAAAGACAAGAAGAGCGCCTGAAGACATTGGAGAAGAGGTGCGAAGAGCAGGACCAGTTTATTCAGTTCACGAGGGAACGGTTCGCCATGGGGAACGATGGATGCAGTGGAGGACCACGCATGACTAGGCGCGACGATGACGACAACAACGATGGTCATCCCTTTGGGTCGGAGCAGATTGAGTCCCTTTCGTAGGTAGTTCCGCTCTCTTATGTTACTTGTTTAGATTCTGGTTGCATTGTGTGTATATATTTTACCAACTACTAGATAGAATTCTGAACCTAGCGCTGGTTGTCTTTGTAATATTTTCATTTTCTATAACAGTATACTAGTTTATGTTTGTTTCGTTTTGTGGAGTTTTGTGAAGAAGACATGTACGAGAGCTTTGATTGGAGTTATTGATGGACTTTTGTTTGGGATGTGGTGCTGTTGTCGTTTGTTGTAGGAGTGGGTTGGTTAATTGCAGCTTGTTTTATTTCGCGCATACGGGGAGCTGAAAACAAAGAAACGGTATTTTTGTTAATAGGCTTTGCGTGGGATTAGCCGACGCAAAGTCAACAGAATGTTTGACTTTGCGTCGGCTAATCCCACGCAAAGCCTCGCAGTCAGATCTCAGTCAATGGGTTTGCGTGGGATTAGCCGACGCAAAGTCAACAGAATGTTTGACTTTGCGTCGGCTAATCCCACGCAAAGCCCATTGACAGGGTGTTGGCCTCCATTTCTTCGTGTTGTAATAGCCGACGCAAAGCCGACGCAAACGCCATGCGTCGGATTAGCCGATGCAAAAAAAAAAATTGCGTCAAAATATAACGGCGGCCGATTGCGTCGGTTAATCCCACGCAATCTTCGATTTGCATCGGATTTCGTTCATTTGCGTCGGATTTGTCCGACGCAATTCCGGCTCGTTTTTTGTAGTGTAATATTATCATTACATTTAAACTTGTAAGTTTTTATAATCAACTTTGCATTGAGCTTCTCATAAATATATGGTATTATAATACGGAGTAATTCTACCTTAGTCACGTACATCAATACATCTATCTATTGGATCCACTGAAAAACCAATAGTAAAAATAAGCATGCACTAGTGATATTTGATGATGAGGATAAAATTGGTAAATATTTCAATCACCTACGAAATAGCTCATAAAAACATGTACATTCTGTTACTGAACAGAATGAAATGTTCAAAGGAATATAGATTAAGGATTCATCTACATACTCGATAAAGTCGGAAAACAATGTAACAGGCAATTAGTTTCCAACATAGAGTCATAGAGTTATCTTGCATCAAGTGCGAGTAGGGGAGTAATGGGGATGCCCCGAATAGCTGGACTTACCTCATTAGCTACATTTGAAAGAGCTTGATATAGCCCTATCCATACCAGTATCGTTGCCAAAGTTGGTAAGCACCTTGTGTGATGTGAAAATAGGGTAAGGACAAGAGTTCAATGATTCCAGATTCTCTGACAACAACTGAAAGGGGTGAAGTAGATAATTCATTAGAGGGATAGTATTAAGTTGTGAACTCGTTATTCACAACACTACTCGCTAGTCGCTATTGCTAACAGATTGAAAACAATTCAGAACCCCTTTCAATCTTTCATGCAATAATCTGTCTGTTAGCACAATCAAGCACATGGGTAAAATAACACTCCACTCCAGGTGATGGGACGAGACAAACTTTTTGCTATTCCTCGTGCATTCTGCTTCTGTCCTACTCATTCTATTTAACCCGTTATGATCTAGAACAGGTATACTCGTCTCAAACGGGAATTCGGGTAAATGCCTTAAATCATTAATTTGGTATCTTACCTCCATACGGATGAAACATTCCATGGCAAAAATGCACCAAAGTGAACTCAACACACCCCAAATCAAAAACCTAACCAGCAAAGAGATGGGTTTTGAAAAACCCAAATTAAAAAGAGAAGGGAGACCTGACAAATACGAAGCCAAGGACGAGATGATGCAGATATGACATGATCGCAGAAAGTGGACATGCCACTTCCTGATGCACCCACCATTATCACCACCAAACATTTCTCTCTTTTCTCCTTGTATTCTCCTTCATAGCTCATACCAATTCGCATTCACACAAACAAAAGTTCAATCCAATAAATATTTAAAAATACACTAGTCCTAAATCGTATCGCTTCTAAGGTAACTTCCCCTCCTCTCCTAAAACAGGTGAACAAAAAGGCTGAACCTCAATTTATAAGCAACGCAACAACATATACATCCACTAATGAAGCTAGCTAATATCTTAATGTAATAAAACCGTAGAAATCAATCAATGAATCAATCAAGGAGTACAAACGTACCTAAGATTAAAATTAACCTAGAGAAACCCTAATTGTCCAAGACAGCTGTAAAAATTATATAAACAGCAAGGATCTTGAAATTAAAACCTGCAACATAAAAATTGGAATCAACCGACTCTATATTTTGACGCACATAGATATAAATCAGAGAATTTAGAGTGTAAAAAAGCTAGATAAAGATATGCGCATGAATTAGGAATAGATTGGAGTTAAAGTAAAATGGAATGGGGAGAGAAAACATACCAAAAATTAAATGGAAGCGAAGAAAGATTCAAAGTTGCGGCATTGTATGATTGTATATTTATATGTAGTGTGAATTGGGAAAAGAGTAAATTAAAGAGGAAAGATAACCCTAATTGAAAGTTTGGTTGAGTAATTGGGGATTTGTAAGGTTTATTACTCGTATTTGTGTTATAGTAGTAGTACTTGGTTGGTTGGTGTGTGTTCCCTCCAAGAGTACAAGTAGGGATGGCAATAGGTCTGGGACCCTACCCAGACCCGCCGGGTCTTACCCTAACGGGTCGGGTACGGGTCCTTCAATAATTTTTCGGGTCCGGGTCCGGGTCCTATAGGTTGGATCCGGACCCGACCCTTGGACCCGTTTAAATTATTTTTTTTTTCAAAAAGAAAAAAAGAACTTAGTGGATGCGGTAATTCAATGTGTAATATATAGTAAATGAAACTAATACAAACCACAATGGGAGAGGGAGACTTTACCTTAGCAATAGAAAATTAGAAAATAACAGCGAGTTATTCTAATACGTGTACCGAAACTCATTAAATACCAAATTTCACCTCCTTTATCAGTACGTCAAGCCTTTTTAGCGTCCGGTTTAAAGTCATACAACTTCTGTTTTATTCATTTGTTTGCCTTTATATTTATTGCGAATAATATTTTAATCAAAGGCGAACAAATAAAGGAGACGGAAGAGTATATATTAAAAAAATGTACAATCGGGTCCGGACCCGGACCCTATCCAGACCCATCGGGTCCGGGTAAGGGTCTTAAAATTTTGGACCCTTACGGGTCCGGGTCCAACTTCTGAAACACGGGTCCGGGTCTTGCCGGACCCGACCCATACCCTACCCGTTGTCATCCCTAAGTAGAAGTAGAAGTAGAAGTATAAGTAGAAAAAGACCCTATATTTATTTAGCATAATATAATCTGATTTCATCTTTCCTTTTAGGATTAGGAAAATACTTGTACGAGGTTCACCCTTTTTGTTCACCTGTTTTAGGAGAGGAGGGGAAGTTACCTTAGAAGCGATACGATTTAGAACTAGATAATGTACATTGAAAAGAGGAAGAGGGAAAAGGATTAACGTGTTCAGAAACTCGCCTGCCAAAGGATTAACGCCAGCCTGCTGGTAGAGACGTGACGTCTCGAGTTGTATTCTTTCCTAGCAGAGGAATAAACAATAACCTCAATCAGCAATTTGTACCGCATCAATAGATCACAATTGACGTCAGTAGATGTCTCAAACTTTATGTACAAGTGTCATACACATGTCCAAGATGTAGAATGCTGGACACGGGATGTAATATGAAGAGTCTGAGTTTACGATTTACCAAATGCTTCTTACCTGATTTCCTGCATATCTTTCTTGTATGGCTTTGATCTTCGGTTGAAGATTCTGCATTGTCAATGTGGATTCAACCTACAAACATACGGAGCAATTAAGCACAAAGACATTGGTTAACGTAATAATCTACGTTCATAACAGAAACATTTATTCTTAACCATTACCCTCCCTCGTTTTCCCCGAGAAAAATCATGAATCCCTCGTTACATGACATTTCCTAAGAGTAAGAACAAAGATCAAAGGAAGAACATGAAGAATCACTAACCTGTTGCTTTGTCAAAGGCAACGTAGCAACCTTGACGATGACAGTGAGTAATATGATCGCAAATCCATATGAATAAGGCACATGTACAGATGAAAGCCCATCCTTCAAAATCTGAACCATGGAGGGAAATTATAAATCTTATAAATCCATATGAATATGCTATGTGAAGTTTTTTGAATTTGAGCTATATCCAAAGGATTCATCACAAACTCATCAAGTACGTTGGAAACAGTAAATAAGCAAATATTGGCAACAATTTCATAGAGTCGTGTACTTTCGATAACAATGATTTTACAAATACGAGGATGACAGTTGCTCCTGTGCATATGAAGTATGATACATTCAACATATATATATTCAAAAATAAAATTAAACAATTGACGGAAGGATTTGTCGTGGATCCCACCGATCAAATAATTAACCGGCTATTCCTACGGTAGATAGGGCAAGTCGGGTCGAATCCACGGAGACGGTAATGTATAGCCTAGACTAGGTCGGCCCAAATACTAGACTAAGTCAACGACCTAAGCTAGAGAATGATAAGAGGGAGAGAAGGCTAGACTAAGACTAAAGTACCGGAGAAACAAACAAGGAAAACGGGCTAGGATTAGGTCGGGGTCAAAGGGGTAACGGAATGGTCAAGGAGGAGTTAGAGTGAAGGAGGTAGTAGGGTAATCTAGGTAATCTAACTTAGACTCACCTAGAGGTTCCTCATGGAACCCATTTCGGCGACACACATGACAAAGGAAGGCAAGAAAAACAAGCATTCTAACCTACTTAGTCATTCAAGCATTCCAACAAACATGTGATATGCATCAACTAAGAGGAAACCCAAATCTTCCACCAACATCTCCAACAAACCCTTAATCACCCAATTAACACCCTAATCACCTTACTAACCCTAGCAAGATACTACTCTAACATATCCATACTAAAACTAACACTAAGAAGAGGAATCCATTCAAACAACCAAACTAGCATAATGAAACTAACAAGAACTATGAACTATGAGCAATCCATTCAACCAAGATTCAAACTTTAATGAGAAAAACAAGGATTAAGAGAAAGGAAAAGAAGATTATACCATACTAGAAGATGAAAAGAAGAAGGAAACTTGCATAAATGGAAGAACCCAAAACAAACATCCAAGGTTGTCAAGCTTGGTGGAGATCTTGAAGAATTCCCAAATTACAAGCATTAATCTATGATTAACGATAAACTAAAGACTAATCTAAACTAATCTAATCTAATCTATGCTAAAACTAGGCTAGGGTTTGTGGGTAATGTCTAACATAACATAAGATGGTGTCTTAATACAAGAGGGGGGTATATATAGGGTTACAAATGGAAGGAAGAAGAAAGAAACAAAGCGCGGCTGCCACTGGGACTTTCCCGATCGGGAATATGCCAACCCGATCGGGAAACATCCACTTTCCCGATCGGGAATATGCCAACCCGATAGGGAATGCTCCACAGTGGCTACGTCTTCTATGCACCTCATCCCGATCGGGTTTGAGGCCTTCCCGATCGGGATGGGTCTTGTAGGCCTCCAATATGAACTTTTTGGTCCCTCCTTGCTTCTCATGGGCTTCCCATCGATTCTCGGGACTCGGGATCGGGTCTCGGAGGCTCGGGATTGGATCCCAAGGTCTCGGGGTCGATTCCAAGGCATCGAATCATCGTTCCTTTACTCCGTTGGCTCCAAAATGTGTATGTATAGAGTCGGAATCGCTCCAACTCTTCCAAATCGGTCTCGGGAACCTGAAACGAACTAAAGGAAGCATAAGAAGCCCCTAAACCGCTCCCAAGGAGCGATTCTACAAGGAAAATGGGACCAAAACACTACAAAATAGGCACTACAAACCACACTTATCAACTCCCCCACACTTAACCCTTACTCGCCCTCGAGTAAGCACATACTAACTACTATACTAGCCGAATGGGTATTAGCGCACCCTACGCCCTTTCAACTCACGCGAGTGCACTTAGAGAAAAAGTGCACTTCGCAAGGCAAGTCGGGTCTTGCGACAAAACTGCGGATGCAACCGGACACAAGACACAAAAACAAACAAACACACAAACGAACACATAATCGGTTGTACCCAAAGAAAAACAAATACCGCTTCCCTCTAAAAGCGGTGAAAGAAGCACCGGTTTAGGACTCGAGGTAAGTGACAACGTTCCCAAGCTAGTAATACAAACCGAGGTGGACTAAACCCTAATAGTATGGCGATAAAGCAACAAAAATGTTGGTAACTTACCTAGGTCCTCCTAACTTTCTAAAAACGTACTACGGGACGATCGGCGGAGTGGGAAGTGATGATCCACGGTGTTAGTCGACACTGTAGGTAAGTGAGACCCCGCCCCCTTTAGCGTGAGCCAAGAGGGTTGTCCCATGTCCAAAACCGCCTAACTAGTCCATGTAAAAAGGTGGAAATAATTGCAAAATGAGAGAAGACCGACTAATGCCGTTATCATCCTTCCTAGGGACTCGGTCCTTTGGTAGGCTCTTCACGGCAAAAGTCGGAAAAAGGCTTATTTTGAGAGGTAGGGGTTATTTTTGTGAATCGGGTTTTCTTTTGGCATTTTCTCTTTTCTTTTGCATTTTTGCCTTGTTTTGCCATGCCATTCTTTTTCTTCTTTTCTATTTTCTTTTTGGCTTTTGTGCCTTTTCTTTTTCTTCATTCTTTTCTTTCTTTCATTTACTTTCTTTTTCTTTTCTTTGCCCTTTTTGGCAAGATTTGGCTTTTTGGCATTTCTTTGTATGACAAGAAAGGGAGAATTCAACAAATTGCAACTTATTGTGTGGATATGTGTGAGAGGTAGGTAAATGGGTAAGTCGGGGGTCGCGATCCCTCTTCAAACCCACAAAAAGGGGAAAACTTGGACTAGTCGAGCAATCTTAAACACGGTCACCTAAGGGACGAGACTCGGTAACCAAGGCCTTTTCACACCGCGGGTGGTCATAATGGTCAAAATGCAAATCCCGTAGTAAATCCCTAGTAAGCTAGGTGGACTCAAGGTAAGAAACCAACGAAATCATTGATTTATGGTCATTTTACTAGACTAAAGTCCAAGACACAATTTATACCACTAAAAAGGGAAAGTAAACACTTGCACACTAGCCTCTAAACCGGGTTTTCGAAAACCATTTACACATAAGACACACAACAAAACACAAAACAAAGACTCAACGAAAACGAAAGAAAAAAAGAAACAAAAGCAACAAAACAAGAACAACACAAAACAAACACAAATATAACACAAACACCACCCCTAGCTTCCAAATGAGCAACCAACCAACATCAAACTTTACAAAGCTCCTCCCGAGCACACCACATCACAATCCTTCTCCAAACTTCACGAGAAATAAAGAGGGAAAGGGATAGAAGATGTTACCGGATGTCTTGAAAGCTTTCCAAAACTAATGGTGATTAAGCAACCTATAAGGAAAAGGGAGGCAAAACACACAACAAAACACATATACGACACAAAAGAAAAACACACAAAAGGAAAGTCTTTTTTATTTTTGTGAAAAAAATTCAAATTTTTAGGGTTTTTAAAGATTTTTTTCGAAAAACTACAAAAATAAAGCTAACTATGCTAGAATACCACTCCCCCACACTTAAGCCGAGCCATGTCCTCATGCTCGACCGTAGTGCATGGGAGCACAAAAGAAACTACGAAAATAAAGCTAGAAATCAAAAAGAAAAGTGGAGAAAAGGGTAGAAAGCGTCCGGCCGGGGTGTAGTCAAGTCACCATGGGCCGAGACAAGAAAAGATATGGAAGGGGAAAGAAAAAAAAGGAAGGAAATAAAAGGAAATGGGAGGGGAGGGCTAGGTGTAATCAAGTCACCTAGCCCAGATTCCGCCTAAATCCGACTAAATCCTCAAAAAGAAAGAGTGAAAAACTTGTAAAATTTGGATTTTGAAAATGACTCTCGATGTAATCACATCATCGAGAGTAGGGAGCAACCAAAACCAAGGCCTCAAAGGCCACCATGACAAAGGGGAAGGGGAGAAACAAGGGGAAAACAAGCAATAAAAAAACGGAAAAGAAAGGATAGTTGCCATACTGACCGGTTAGCAACTCACTCTCTCCATCGTCTCAATGATCAATATAGGCACTTGCTTGTTGTCGTCATTGTCATCCTTCTTCAAGATTGAGAAAACCGCATGGCTGAGGTAGTGGGTTTATAACGGTGTGAGGGGGTGGAAATTGGTGTGTATACCGGTCTAAAGTAGATAGAAGATGAAGTGAGGATACGAAAATGAAGTATGTGGGTGGTATGATATGAGCAAGGAAGGTAGGGAGGTTGGGTGGGGGTATATAATGGTTGGGTGGGCTTGAATGTCGAAGAAGAGGTACCAAAAAGGAGTAGGGGATCATCCCGGTCGGGATGGATGATCCCGATCGGGATGATAAACCCTTCCCGGTCGGGAAGCCTCCTTCCCGATCGAGATAACACTCCAGTGGACTCGGTTTTTGCCACCCTCATCCCGATCGGGACGGCCCCATCCCGGTCGGGACGACACACCCTTCCCGGTCGGGAAGGGTCGTCATTACTCCCATGACCCCAAAAACCGACTCCCTTACTCACGATCCAAGCTCTATCACTAACCACTCCTTTCTAGGAGTCACCTTCACTTCACCTATCACAATAAACTCAAAGTACACATCAAATTCACTCCCTCACATCGCTCATCAAAATACCAAATCAATTACAAGAGCTTCACAAAACAACAAAAATCAAGAGAAAAATCACAAAAATACAAACACAAGTACTCTAAAGAGGAGAGGAGAATATACAACATGACGGTTCTTTAGGAACTCCGTCAAACCGAGGATGGTGGACTCTCCTTCAACCGTAGCCCTCAAGGGCATGGAGGAGCAAGTCGAACGCGCTACCGACATCATAATGTAGGCCCAAGAAGTGCTCGAGCCTAGCCAACCTCCACGGCCTCCAAGGAGGAGGCAAGAAGTAGGAATCCCAAGACCCATCGTCATAATTCATGTCATCTCCGGGGTCTATCCATCCTACAAGCCTAACCGACCTCTTCCTCCCTAAGCATCGCCTCCAATCATAAGCAAGCTTCATCTCCAAGAGACAAGGTACAAAAAGCGGTTTTGGCCTCATCTCCTTGTTGCACACCCCCACACTTTCCTCAAGTTGTGGTTCCCCGTCTTCATCATTCGTCCCCACATCATCATGGAGGAGAGGATTGAAACTTCTACCGGCGGTTTCAATCCCTTCCAAACCATCGCTTGGTTCACTAGCAAGGGGCTCTTGATGCTTATCCACGTTCTCGGACAAGGGCAACTCGAGGCTATCAATCTCACCCAACAACTTCACAAACTCTACCAAACCATCCAACTCACTATCCTCCTCCAATTCCTCACCAATGTTGTCTTGACCGAGGGTCATCTCCTCATTCGTCACTTTTTGGGTAGACGATTGAAGTTCTTCAAAGCAAATCTCTCCATCAAAGGGAACAACGTTAGCGGCTTCGTGATTAGGTTGCTCCTCTTTCTCAAGTGGACACCCTTCATCTAATTGCGATGTTCGGGATAAATACATTACGGTTTGAACCGATATTGCATTTAATCGAGCATCCCTCGCCTCGTTTGCTCTTCGAATTTGGGCCCATAATTCATCTTGTTCTTTTTGCAATTGAAGGGCCGTTTCTTGGATGCTCCTTTGCATTTGAAGAAGCGATTGAAACTCCTCCATGTCGGGCAATTGGTGATCATTGGGGTCTTGTAAGGCTCCTTGAAAATCTTGATGATGCCCAAGGGGTAGGGCATCATATTGTTGGTAGTGGGGTTGAGGTGATTGGTAGTATTGTGGGTCATGGGGTTCATATTGTGGTTGGGGTGGAGGGTAATATGGTGGGTTTTGGGGGTATTGGCTTCCATAAGGTGAATCTTGATTGAACATGGTGGGTTCACATTGATAACTCGAGTAATAGTCACCATGATCGTAGGATTGGTAATCGTTCACTTTTTGGTAGCCATTTTCATAACCTTGAAGTTCATACCCACTAGAGTCTTGATCCCCCCAAGAAGCTTGATAGTAATTAGGAGTCATCATGTCATAGCTTTGGTTCATAGAAGGAGAGGAGTAGCTCATATCGGCTTCCATGTGTGGGGAGTTTAGGTCAAACCCCATTCTTGCTCGAAAATCGTAGTCCATACCCGGTTGGTAACCTCTCACCCTAGCAACCGTCCGTTTAAGCGGCTCTAAGTTGCAAGAAGAAGATAGTCACCACCTCTAAGCACAAACTGTAGACTAGGAACAAACGTGAGAAGTCTAGTGCTTTTTGGGCACTAGACAAGAGAGAAATAAACCACACACACAAGAAGCAAGGTAACAAAAAGAAAAAAGAAAAACACAAACATAAAGACAAAGTCAAGTAACTAGGAAAACAAAGTCTAAACTAGCACCGTCCCCGGCAACGGCGCCAAATTGACGGAAGGATTTGTCGTGGATCCCACCGATCAAATAATTAACCGGCTATTCCTACGGTAGATAGGGCAAGTCGGGTCGAATCCACGGGGACGGTAATGTATAGCCTAGACTAGGTCGGCCCAAATACTAGACTAAGTCAACGAGCTAAGCTAGAGAACGATAAGAGGGAGAGAAGGCTAGACTAAGACTAAAGTACCGGAGAAACAAACAAGGAAAACGGGCTAGGATTAGGTCGGGGTCAAGAGGTAACAGAATGGTCAAGGAGGAGTTAGAGTGAAGGAGGTAGTAGGGTAATCTAGGTAATCTAACTTAGACTCACCTAGAGGTTCCTCATGGAACCCATTTCGGCGACACACATGACAAAGGAAGGCAAGAAAAACAAGCATTCTAACCTACTTAGTCATTCAAGCATTCCAACAAACATGTGATATGCATCAACCAAGAGGAAACCCAAATCTTCCACCAACATCTCCAACAAACCCTTAATCACCCAATTAACACCCTAATCACCTTACTAACCCTAGCAAGATACTACTCTAACATATCCATACTAAAACTAACACTAAGAAGAGGAATCCATTCAAACAACCAAACTAGCATAATGAAACTAACAAGAACTATGAACTATGAGCAATCCATTCAACCAAGATTCAAACTTTAATGAGAAAAACAAGGATTAAGAGAAAGGAAAAGAAGATTATACCATACTAGAAGATGAAAAGAAGAAGGAAACTTGCATAAATGGAAGAACCCAAAACAAACATCCAAGGTTGTCAAGCATGGTGGAGATCTTGAAGAATTCCCAAATTACAAGCATTAATCTATGATTAACGATAAACTAAAGACTAATCTACACTAATCTAATCTAATCTATGCTAAAACTAGGTTAGGGTTTGTGGGTAATGTCTAACATAACATAAGATGGTGTCTTAATACAAGAGGGGGGTATATATAGGGTTACAAATGGAAGGAAGAAGAAAGAAACAAAGCGCGGCTGCCACTGGGACTTTCCCGATCGGGAATATGCCAACCCGATCGGGAAAATACCACTTTCCCGATCGGGAATATGCCAACCCGATCGGGAATGCTCCACAGTGGCTACGTCTTCAGTGCACCTCATCCCGATCGGGTTTGAGGCCTTCCCGATCGGGATGGGTCTTGTAGGCCTCCAATATGAACTTTTTGGTCCCTCCTTGCTTCTCATGGGCTTCCCATCGATTCTCGGGACTCGGGATCGGGTCTCGGAGGCTTGGGATTGGGTCCCAAGGTCTCGGGGTCGATTTCAAGGCATCGAATCATCGTTCCTTTACTCCGTTGGCTCCAAAATGTGTATGTATAGAGTCGGAATCGCTCCAACTCTTCCAAATCGGTCTCGGGAACCTGAAACGAACTAAAGGAAGCATAAGAAGCCCCTAAACCGCTCCCAAGGAGCGATTCTACAAGGAAAATGGGACCAAAACACTACAAAATAGGCACTACAAACCACACTTATCAACAATCAAAATTAAGAAGAGGAAGTGAACACCATTGAAGCCTTGCACAGCAGCAGACACAATTTGCTTAGTACGAGACTTTTAGTCTTGCAATCTTCTCGAAAAACCCGATCTACAAGAACCGAAACAATCAGAACACAAAATCAAAACCCTAGAATTTGAAAACAATCGAAATTGAAGCTAAAAAGACACATATTATCTCGACTTCTGAAGAAAATTGTACCGAAATCGAATTTGGAGGAAGAATTATACCGGATTGAAGTAGCGACTGCCTGATTGAGCGTATGCCGGATTAGGAGTGACAAAGCTGATCGAAGAAGCGACTGCCGAAATTAGGATTGACGGATGATCAGGTTGTATTTCAGTGTTTGGCAGCGAACAACAGGGCGAAGAGATCAGTTATATCTGGAAGCAGAGACCAACATTTATATCTGAAAGACAGAAGCTGTAGATAAAAACAACACTAAATTACTGTGATAATCTTTGGACATTTATCGAAATGTCATCGCATAATTAGAAAAACCGTTTACAACCAGAGGAAGCGGAGCAACTTCTGATGACCTTCAACACGCCTTCCATGGCGTCGAAAACGATCAAACGAATAATAAACACGAAAATGCAATCATATATTACTAAACAATACTGAAATTACTGTAATAATAATCAACAAATAGTATACAAATTCACTAATGAAAATTAAACGAATCAGTAAAACAATTGTACGCCATTTTTCAAAATCTCACTCGCAAATTACGAAAACTGTAACAGAACTAAACGAAACGAAGGAGTTCCTCACCTTCAAGAGGATTTCCATGGCATCTGAGACGAAACTGAACCATCCGCCACTCTTAGCAGGAGATACACCAGCGGCGTCAGGTGCGGCGGCGACCGCCGCATCAACAACCGTATACAACAATCCTTCAGCTCTAGCGAACACCGAACTCAAATCGACATCAATCGATTGCTGAAAAATCGAAGGAATTTGCTGTAAACTGAAATTAACTCTCATCGTTCTTAGTCATTTACTTCGGCGAGGTAGAGAGTAGAGGTTTTTCGAAGGGAAAAGTGTTCCTGTGAATGTCGATGACAAAATTAGTGTTTTCGCCATTGATGAAGAGAGTAAGAAAGGTCGTAGAAATGAGAGTGCTGATGAGAGAAGGAAGGTGTGATGGGAATTGTAGACAGTTGTAGATATTGGCGGGTGGCGTCAGCAGAGTTGCTGATGCGGCGAGCGTGGCGGCCAGTGTTGCTAATTGAGGATTGAGATGGAGATCAGTTGGATGAGGAATAACTTAGGGAAATCAGGAAATGAAGATGATAGAAGGGTGTTGAATGGTTGAATGAAATCTAGAAAAAAAAAAGTTTAATGATGGGGAACGAGGCTGCCTGAAGAATTTTAAAGGAGTAATTTTAGGGTTTATTAGTGTAGGAGTAATAGACCTGGGGCACAAGTTTATTAGTCTTATATCAATATATATGGGTTTTTTATATGCCCTACATCTATTCATATATTATAGACATAGGTTTTACTTTGACCTATGTCTATATTTCATAGACATGGGTTTTAATTTTGACCTATGTATATTGTCTATTATATATATATATAGGTTTTTTAAATAACCTATATCTATTAAAAATAGATGTGGGTTTTTCTTTTAACCTATGTTTATTAGGTCATGACTATGACTAATTTTTTAGTAGTGTATCCCTGGACTTTTGCTTTCTTTGGAATACTTTCCGACTACCCTGGAATATTCTGTATTGGTGAGCGATTGTTTAGATTTGGTGTTAATTCTGTTTTTCGGTTCTTGTTGTATAAACTCTTGGCGAGTGCATAATGGTGTTTGCATTGGTTCTTGCGTTTGCATTTGCTTTGGGGATTATGGCTTTCCGCTGGGGATGTGAGTTGGTTGCTCTAGATTAAGGAATTACTAGGGTAATTGGTTTGCGCTTGAATTTGGTCATTCCGAGCCGATAGGTACTGCTGGGGATTTTCATGGGTTTGCGTAATGGGTTGTGATGGTTGGTGAGATGCTCTTGCTATGATAGTGTATTTGGGGTTGCCATAGGTTTTAGTACGGGCTGTCACACTAGCTGGGGACTTCGTGTGTTTTGCTTATTTCGCTGGGGAAGAGGTAGATTGACTTTAGTTATTCCGTTAGGGGAAGGTAATATGTAATCCCCTAGAAATTTTAACGCAATACAGTGGCGGAAACACTGTAGAGTCGGGATTAAAACACACTGTAACTATGTCTTATTAAATTAAATTGGTAAAGTCAAACGTATGCCATACATAAAAATGGCTAAAAATTAAAACAATCCACAAAGAGGTTAACAATCCTTAAGACATAATTATTAAAAAGATCAAGCAGGATCCAAGACTGCTCGTTAGCCCACACCCACCGGAAAACAAACACGTATACCTGCCATGTTAAAACATAACAGCCACAATCAGTGGGGAGCAACGTCAACGTTCTCCCAGCCGTATAACAAGATTTTAAAATAGTAATTACTAATATAGGAAAAATAGTAAAAATGGAAAACAGTAAAACAACATATTAAAATAAGCTTTAGCGTAAAACAAATTAATCAAAAGGGTTTCCGGAGAAACATAAAAATATTTGCCAACCTGCAAACCAACTTATATCGATAATAAATAAAATAATCAAAATGGCATTATGGATAGGATTAATGTAGAATCTAGACTTTCATTAGGACAATACTAAACTAGCTTCGAGAACTTAGTCAAAACATATCAGACTTCGGTCTCTAACTAGGCAACTCAACCATAACAGGACTGCGTGCAACGAGTGTAACACCCCGTGCTTTTGACCATTTTAGTTATTTATAATAACGATTAATATTAATAAATCGAGTCTCGACAAAATATTTTATATAGTAATATTCAATTCTTGTGTCTTTGGAACCTTTCTATTTCACTTCATTGTTTGCAAAACTGAAATTTCTATCGTTATCGAAATTCTGCGCGATTTCGTATAACGGTTCCTATTTTCTCATACGGACTCCGATTGAGGCGTTTCAAAAGCCTAACTTTATTAATTTTCCAAACTTTACACAATGGTGATATTCAAAATTACAATTTATAAGTTCATCATAAAATTATTGTACTGGACAGCTCCTTTACTATGAAAATCGTCACCCGACGAATCGTTTCTCGACATTCGATTTCCGTACTTCTTTCCTAACCATTGTGTGACCAAATAAACTCAAAAACATCACCCTAAGGCATGCAATACCGTCACTTTGAAGTCCAAGCCTCAAAATATGCTTTTCTAATCAAAAACACCAAATAGGGTATGTACCTCTTAAAGTATGCTTAGCCACTTTTGGTAATTGTCAAGTTCTTGTCCACCCTTTGCTCCCCCATCTAATGCACGACTTGTGTGCTTATAACCAGCCATTTTCTCTTCATTTACTCATCCATTCACTCACTTAAACACTCCTTCAAAGATCCATCTAAAACCAAAGAAAATCATACAAGTTCTTTTAAGTTCTAAGGTGTTTACACCACCATATCTCAAGAGCACATACTCTTTCTTTTCCTTACCTTATACTCTTTATTTTTAAGTCTTATTCCTATTATATTTACTAACTTAATTTGTTTGTGTGTCCTTCTAACTTATTCATGAAGAGGAGCAAGAGGAAGGGGGCTTCGATCTTTGTATATTTGATTTCATAGTTGATCCGGAAAATTGCTAATAGGTAACCTAACTTTTCTTCGCCCTCAAATCTCTTAGTATAGTGTTTAGACTCTAACTAACATGTAACATCATGTTTAGGACTAAACCATTAGATCACCAAGTTTAAAGCTAACTATTTGTTGATTTATCACTTAACAATACATGCTGAAAAATGGATTCTGTGATGTATGATGTATGTTCACGATTTGTATGTGTAAAATATGTTTCGAATTAGCCTTGGGTACCTTCATGAAAGTTGTAGATCTGAATGTCTAGAATATTTTTAAAATATGAAAAGTAAGTTTTTATGAAATATATATTTAGTAATGATTTATTTCGTAAACTGGTACTGTATGATTTTATGTACTGTCTGAGAAAATAGTATGTTTCGTGATGTTAAACGTTTCTTTTGGACTTGGAAATATTATGTTATGTTCCTGATGATGCCTACAATGTGTATGTAAAATTTCATATAAATCCATCATATATATTTTCATTTATAAAATTTGTACTAAAATGGGTCAGATCTGGAAAGAATATTTTATTTATGGACTTTTATAAAGTATTTTAATCTAAATTTTGGGGTATAAGTTATGTACAAGTATAGGTATCTAAAATAAAAGTTTGGTTCACTTTAATGATGTTTAAGTATTTTAAACGATTTAAAAGAAAGTATTGAAAACCGTACTGTTTTCTATTTTAAATTGTTAAAAATAAAAAACCTTATTATTTTTGAAAAATGACTTTATATCTGGAAACCTAACTTATAAAAGTTTGTTGAGTATGAAAATCGAAACTTAAAAATAACATTTGAAAAATGACTCATTTAGTATCCTTAATAATATTATCGATTTCGTTATTACTTAAATTTATTTTTGTAAAACTCGATGTTTTGAGAAATATGATACCTAATAAGGTTAAAAATGATTTTTTTATAATTATTATTGATTTATTTGGTGTTTGAAATATTTTAATAAGTGTAAATAGGCTTTAAGAGATAAGTATACTTGTACAAATACGAAACCGTATAAAAATACTAAATACGTACACTTGAACAATAAATGTACTAAATACTTGTGCCCAAAAAGTATAGAGTGAGAGTAAGACTATTCTGAATGAAGTTAAAATCACGTCGATGTTTCTTCCTTTCGAGAGTAAGACTATTCTGAAGATTCGGCCTAGCGAGACAAGTGAGCGGGACATTTGGTTTTGGGGACCGGAAAGAGACGGTGCTTACTCTGTCAAGTCAGCCTACCGACTCTTAGAGGGGGAGGAGCTGCGGTTGGTGGAGAGTTCGGATTATAGGAAGGAGAAGTGGATATGGAGCCAGATATGGAAGACCCCGGTTTGGCCTCGAATAAAGCTATTCTTCTGGCAGCTGTGCAACGATGCGATAGCAACTAAGGTAAACATCTCGACTCGAGTCGGTTCGGAGGATGTTATGTGTCATTTGTGTCATTCAAATTTTGAGTCGAGTCTACACATTTTTCGTGATTGCGGTCTATCGAGTCGGGTTTGGGATGATATCGGGTTAGGCGTGTGTGACATTGATGGGCATATGGGTATCCGCGAGTGGATCGAATCTGTGTGGAATACCTTAGGTAAGGAAGAGTGCGGTTTGTTTATGACGACATGCTGGGCTCTCTGGGAGGCTAGGAATAACTCTATTTTCAATAACGAAACTGGAAAAGCGGAGAAGGTAACACGCAGGAGCAGAGATATCTGGTTAGAGCTCGAAAATTTTGAGCGATACAGATGACACAGCGGGACCACAGGTGCAGCCGACGGAGGACAAGATCGAGGATAGATGGCGACCGCCGGAGAGGGGAAGATTGAAGATAAACGTGAATGCAGGAATGAAGACGGGAGGAGGGGTGGGTTTGGGAGGTGTTTGCCGGAATGAGTTGGGAGAGGTCTTATGGGCCTTTTCCATTGGCAGGAGGGCGGAGTGGGAGATCCCAATTGCAGAAGCCGTGGCTATCCTAGAAGGGATGAAAGAAGCTCGACGAATGGAGCACGATGACATAATAATCGAGAGTGACTCTAAAGTCGTCGTTGACGCCATTGTTGCTCGGAAAAAGGGCAGAAGTGGGTTGTTCCTGGTGTTAGATGAGATTTATGGTCTTAGTGAGTCTTTTAATTCTATTAATTGGTGTTTTACGAGACGAGTTTGTAACGGTGTTGCGCATGAACTCGCACATGCCACATCGGTCGATGATATTACTGTTAGATGGGGAGATACACTCCCGACGAACGCTTGTCGTGTTGCGATTGCTGAGTTAATTATTTAGTTCCCTCGGTGGGAGTTTCAAAAAAAAAAAAAAAGTATAGAGTACTAAAAGACGAATAACCCAAAAATACTAAGTTAAACAATGCTTAAATATGCAAAACAACACTTAAACTTTATAATGAGCACTTAAGGACTAATTAGTGATTAAGTCAAAACTAAGGGTTGACTAGTCCATTTTGGTCAAACTTTGGCTTTTTAAGTCAACATAGACCAAGTCAAGATAAAGGAACCCATCTTAAATAATGTACTTAGAAATAAGTGAATCTTTAATCAAATCTCAACTAATGAACACTTCAAATAATATATCTCAAATAAAATGTTCTAAATCTCTTACATCAGTATACTAAAACTATCAGTTAAGATAAATTTTACGACGATTGATAATGTTTGTTAATCTTAAAATCGACATACTTAAATTCCATAGGAACAACCGTACTTCTAGTCGGTGTGTTACCTAAGTCGGTGATCAGACACGTTTTCACGAACGTTGTTATCAACACCAATCATGGTGAAAATGAACATGTGCCCTGGCAGTACCCTCTGAGTCGTCTTCACCATTCCATGTTGTAATGACTTGTTCCAAGTCAATACACAGGCCACAGACCGGTCATCCTTATGGAACCCGGTATTGTTTCATCCCTCTGGTTATCAGACATGTGCCCCACGATGACCGCTGAGCTCGATATTCCAGAGACTCTGTCTTTATAAGACACCCAAATTCAGCCTACGTTTCGTGTTGGGCGCTATCTTGGTAAAGTTTAGAAGACGATGCGATAGAAGACAGCTTTGAAAGTAGACTACGACACTCGGAGTCACTGCTCATGGGAGGCCATGATGCATCCTGCCGGTGCGAGAAAATGCTAAGAAGTAAATGGGCAGCCAACTCTTTTTGAGTTTGTCGGTAGAGTAGTAGTCGTCCAGTTGCCATTGAGGTGCTCGGTTGTGTAAAGGTTCTCTTTCCCGAGACCAAGAGTATGGATTGGGTGTGTGCGCATACATAGACAAGGGCACTGATCAGCTCTCACTCTCTATATTGGATATCTTTGGGGGCGGAATACCTTCCGACCTTTGCCTTAGCAGTGTATGGGACATGTTCGGTTTAGCGGGGCCTCTGAGTCCATGCACTTGCAGTCCTTCTTCTCCGTATGTCAGTCGACTAAACCGAGTCAATTTAGGTGTTCGATCCTATTGAGCACTAGGGGTGAGATGTAAACCTCCTAGTATCGATATGATTGGCGGGATTGATGTTCCCATCCGCACTTATGGTGGGATGCAAGCCTTAAGTGTGCATGAGACATTAGTAGTCACGTCCCGTGCATTATGTGAAAGGAAACCATTGTTTTTAAAAGTAAATGACTACAGTTTTCTAAATCACATTATGCTTCATTACTGTTCTATACTCTTATGACTAATGATGTGATTGAAATGCTTGATAATGGGAAGTGATGTTTTGTTATATGTCTTGCCTGAACATTGATTATGATTGATATTATGTTTCAAATGATTTGTATTATGTATGTCTTACTCTATTTTGACATGACACTTCTATGAATCCATGATCCATGCTTTACTGTATGCACATGATACTCAAATGATGTATGTATTACTTTATTCTATATAACCTACGTGTCTTATATATGTAAGTTGATTCGCATGTTAACTGAAATCACTTCATGTGTATCTCACATTGTATACATGTCGATTTGTAATGTGACATGCCTGCTTACCTGTTAATTAGATAACCTAAACGTTATACTACATTGATTATTCGGGGTCGTGTTAGAAGGATGGTTAGGTTACTCCCACTAAGTGGGACATGTATATTTAAATATGCATTCAGGTTGACGAACCCTCGAGACTGGACATGGGTGCATGCTTGAGTGCAAGAGATACAACTTAGCAGATGAGAGTGTCAATCTATAAATCTTGTAACACAATTTTTGTCAGACTATTGTATTTAGAAATTTGTAATTCGGGTTTCAGTTGTTGTATTTTAACAAACGGTTCATTTATCGGTAAAAGACTCACTTGAGTCAACGGTTTTTTTTTATTTTTACCCCTTTTTACGACTTAATTATTTTCCGCCTTGTTAATTAATGTCATTGGAAGAACCGGGTTGTTACAGTTGGTATCAGAGCGACCTTGAGACCGTGTGTAACTATGTGCGATGCATAATTACATTACCTATCGAGGGAACGCGCCTGGAGCTCATGACACGTGTCTAGAGTGTCTAAAGTGTCTAAAACATGTAGAAAGTTTAAGATCACTAAATGAGAGATTCACTAGCATAACCCTAGGAGTAAATAATATACTTGGGTAGAATGTCTAGATGGGTAGAACTACTAAGGATTACCGTACCGTCCGATTTAGGTTTTGGCCCCTCGCTTTTTTTCATATTCTATCTGCATAGTTGAATGTAGAGTGATTGCCTTAACTTTTAGCCTTCTGGCTAATTTTAATTTAATTGTGATCGACGCGACAACTAAGATAAAGGACTTGAAGCCATCAACATCTCAAGTCTGGTAGAACACCATTGCAAGCACAAATGGACGCATCTTCCCAATCAACTATAGTAGCCAAATCAAGTTGGACCATGTTCATGTACCAAGTGAAGTTATGCAGACGAGATGTAACATACAAGGAGATCAAGTACAGACGCACATAAGATAGTAGTCCTCGAGTCCTATTTAGGTGTCGACTTAGACTTGACCGAGACTCTACTTACCTATATAACTTGTACATCGGAGATCATTTATTAGCCTAAATTGTAGTCATGGAAATGAACCCTTCTTGCCCATATTTATTTCACAGTAACACCTTACACCACATCTAATTCATTTTTTCTAGCTTATCTCAATTTTCTACCTTTGCCCCCACTTTCTTCATCTAACCAAGCAACGATTTGAGTTCAATTCCGAACTATCTTCAATGCTTCTGTTGAAATTCTTAAACATCACATACAAAGCTTTCCTTCGCGTCTAACATCCAACCTTCATAAATCGAGGAAAACCTTTTACCCTCTTATTATTTTTCTGGTTAAACTGTGTATGAACCAAATTTTACATTTAAACCGAGGCCATATCATTATGCATACAAAAAGTCATTCGAAGCTTAACCCTTGAACCATCATTGAACAACTTCTAATCTTTTCAAAAGAAGTTGAAACTTAACTAATTCATTCTCTTTGTTTCTAAACTCATTTTGAACTCTCCTTGAACCAATTCTTAGGTCTGGCTTCTCATCTTGATTCGGAAAAGAAGTCTTCTGTTTATTTCACCTTCGTATATTCTGGCTCAGCTCACCTTAGTTTGATGTCTTCCTATTTGATGGAACCTCTGTTATTTACCGTTCTAACTTATTTCCTTTTTATTTCTTCATCTTGCTTTCTCTTCTTTGAAATCACCATCAAACGGCATGTATCCTAACCTCATACATACCCATCGTCTTTTATCCATACTTTTGTACCATACCCTCTTTCCTAGCTTGTCATAACCTTTGACCATGGAGATAAACTTCAATACTCTTATTTATTAATCTTATCAACCTACTAGTTTTCAACTCTTGAATATTTATTCTTTCAATTTATTTCTTAAATATATTCTTACATCTTCAATAAACCATGGTTACTACTTATCAGAGTGCATAGTAGAAGCACAATGAACCCTTAGCCCACTCATGAAGATGTAGTTATGCCCATGATTCTCAGTAGTGTAATGTACTTAAAGTATCCAATATTCTTTCAAACCAACCACAATTGGATCACCCAATCTCTACCTTTTAGTCAGCCTGTAATTATTGGACTTAGGAACCTATTTATTTTGGAATGACGAGAGGTGGCAAAAGATGAGAACCAACAAATGTTGTTGAGGGTTGAATTTAGGTTGAACAATTTTGAGGATAGTAAAGAATAACGGAGGATTGGAAGATTTAAAATTGTAAGCTAAGAAAAAAAAAAAGAATGACATTTATGGAAATCTAATTCATACATAGTGACTACTTGATGAGAAATTAAGTCATACAGATTTTTGTGGAATTTAGAAGCCTTGTATTTTCAATGTTTTTGCGGATTATGTTAAGCAACAGACGAGTTTTGTGGATGAGTAACTATTACTAATAACAAGAGAGTATTGACCTTTATGAAAAGATATCGGGGAAAGGAACTAGTAAAGAGTACTAAAGGATAGAATTTAACAATGCATGTGGTAGTTATTTTGAGGACTAAGATAATTTTATGAAAATTTTGAAGAATGAAACTTGTAATCCAATGATAAGATGCATAGTTCCGACTGAACGGATTTATGGAACTCTTTGGTACATCATGAATAGCTTTAGAATTGGTAAATCGAGGTCAATAGCCAATGATTGTATAGAGAACTTGATTATCTGAGGACTTGTAACTTGAGTCGGGTAGACTTCCAGTGAATTTGTTAATTATAATTTTTTTTATTCGAGGATATAGATGAAACTTCATAAAAATTATTGGGATTGTTTAAATCGAAATTAGATGTAAGGTTGTGTAACCTTTAGAGAAAAATCCTTGATGAATGGAAACACCTATGGATCCTACCTTACTGGTTATCAGGGAGTTAACTGGAAGAATTAAGTTAATCAGTATAATTGAGCAAATAAAGGACATTATTATATACTATTGGAGATGTATACCTATGCGAGATATACTCAAATGAACTACTTGAGGAATAATATGCCGAGAGTTTAAGGAACCAAACTTCTAAATATAAAGGTTAGAGAAACAACTGGAGGAACAAAAAAAAACATTTTTGAGGATTAACTAGAAAGGAATGTAGAATGATGAAATTACGAAGAATAGACACATGAGTGACCCAATCTAACGTGGTTCTAGATTGATGGTGTGTTGTTTCCATTATCAGTTAAATCACTCCATATTAATTTTCATTTGGAATACTTTCCCGCTACTCCTTAAACTAAGCCTTTCATGGATCAGTGATGTTCCCATTATGATCCTATATGTTCCTATTCGAATTATTATCTAGAGTCGTGGTAACACTTCTTATCCCGACTTCGTACCACAACAGAACCTATGCAAATCTTCAACCATGACCTTTTGGTCTTGAATTCGGCTTTGCCTGTTATCTAAAACCTCATAGGTTATTTGAAAACTCACTAATACTTCTATTCTTCTCATTGAAGAGTACATCAATAACGTATCTATCTCGATCCTTACCTTGCTCATTCCTTTGAAAAACAAACTTTGCTAGAAATTGTCTGATATAAACTCAAATTATCTTCTCGTTCCTTCTATCGGACGAGAAACCCTTGGTTAGTTGGAACAATGTTCTATTCGGTGTCACTTCCCTTACCTCTTTTACGTGACAAATCCAATGACAATTTTTGGTTTCACTTACCACTTCTTTTCATATACATTCTTTTGTGAAACCTAATCCCACTTCATTGATCAACTGTTCCTACATACTTTCATTGAACTTTTCTATGCATCTCCGATCGAATTAACCCAACCAACTAGAATATTGTTATTAACCTTTGACCGGACGATTTAGTACTTAGACGAGTAGAGGTAACGTTGGAACTGCTGGGAGAAAGAGCACGACTTCACCAGGATCGTATAGAAGAAAGACTCTTAATATGATGAGCCTATTCAAAGTTGATCCAGAAGAAAATCACCAAGAAGCATAGACTTCAGAAACCTGATCAGGGACGATATCATCAAAGAAGACCTATTAGATCAATGTGCGAACCTTGGACTGAATCGTTGCTAACCTAGTTTTTGTTTTTGTTCTGCCCGACCACTTGCCGACCTTAGAATACTCTTAGGACTTGGAACCTTAAGTCAAGTTATCAGTGTGTGTCTTACGTATAATCCTCTTTAAGCGATAACCTATCGTGAGACATAGCCTATAATTTTCCAGTCAAAATCTTAACTATCTTGTTATAACAAAGTTAGAACACCTTTGAGGTCGAGAGATATTCGAGATGTCATTACCTTATATTTGTGGAATTAGGTGTTCGAAAGAAGTATGAAAACGATCAATGATCAAATTATTTGAGGATTTTCTTTATTGACTTCAAAAGCTTTTTCGGAGAATAGATTGTGAACAAGCCTTAGCAGATCTCTAGAAGTTTCAGGATTGGCTGAGCTGATTTATAACCTATAATTTTGGGAATCCCTAGGAAAACTATATATATTTTGGTGACTTATTTATATTTTGGATGATGGATGATAATATTACAACCCCAAAATATTGGAATGATGACGGACACTTCAAAACCCACAGACTCTCAATTTGAAATTTTGGAATAACCTTCTAATCGACGAATCAAGAAACAAGGGAACAATTGAAAATTTTAGAAACGTAAGAGAAATCAATACAAGAGTTTTGGATAAACCCCAAGAGCTTATCACCGAAAGAACCACGCAACCCTAGGAGATCAACCTTTCGATTATAAATATTGAGAGTGCCATGAGAACCATGAATGTTGATACGATTGATAATGGAGGATATACGAGTGAAAGTCTAGTTAAACCTAAAGATCAAAACTATTAAACGTTTTGAAATTTTATGGAAATTAGGACAACCTTTATTTTAATGGATTTATACCTTAAGCCAAACCAGCATTTCTCAAAAATAAAATAAAAATGTTATATCGTTTTTAAGGCATTTAGATATTTTCTGGTTTTGGAGTTAGAGCCGATAGTGAACCAAATCTCGAAATGACCCGAGATTGTTCTACTTTTGAGAACTTGAGAATACCCTATGGATATATAAGAACCACCAAAAAAAAATTAAAGGAAAACCTTAGTCTAACCTTAGGAAATATATACCGTATCAACCTAGTAGTTGTGAATTTCGAGGACGAAATTTTCTTAAGGGGGGTAGTCTGTAACACCCCGTGCTTTTGACCATTTTAGTTATTTATAATAACGATTAATATTAATAAATCGAGTCTCGACAAAATATTTTATATAGTAATATTCAATTCTTGTGTCTTTGGAACCTTTCTATTTCACTTCATTGTTTGCAAAACTGAAATTTCTATCGTTATCGAAATTCTGCGCGATTTCGTATAACGGTTCGTATTTTCTCATACGGACTCCGATTGAGGCGTTTCAAAAGTCTAAATTTATTAATTTTCCAAAATTTACACAATGGTGATATTCAAAATTACAATTTATAAGTTCATCATAAAAATATTGTACTGGACAGCTCCTTTACTATGAAAATCGTCACCCGACGAATCGTTTCTCGACATTCGATTTCCGTACTTCTTTCCTAACCATGGTGTGACCAAATAAACTCAAAAACATCACCCTAAGGCATGCCATACCGTCACTTTGAAGTCCAAGCCTCAAAATATGCTTTTCTAATCAAAAACACCAAATAGGGTATGTACCTCTTAAAGTATGCTTAGCCACTTTTGGTAATTGTCAAGTTCTTGTCCACCCTTTGCTCCCCCATCTAATGCACGACTTGTGTGCTTATAACCAGCCATTTTCTCTTCATTTACTCATCCATTCACTCACTTAAACACTCCTTCAAAGATCCATCTAAAAACCAAAGAAAATCATACAAGTTCTTTTAAGTTCTAAGGTGTTTACACCACCATATCTCAAGAGCACATACTCTTTCTTTTCCTTACCTTATACTCTTTATTTTTAAGTCTTATTCCTATTATATTTACTAACTTACTTTGTTTGTGTGTCCTTCTAACTTATTCATGAAGAGGAGCAAGAGGAAGGGGGCTTCGATCTTTGTATATTTGATTTCATAGTTGATCCGGAAAATTGCTAATAGGTAACCTAACTTTTCTTCGCCCTCAAATCTCGTAGTATAGTTTTTAGACTCTAACTAACATGTAACATCATGTTTAGGACTAAACCATTAGATCACCAAGTTTAAAGCTAACTATTTGTTGATTTATCACTTAACAATACATGCTGAAAAATGGATTCTGTGATGTATGATGTATGTTCACGATTTGTATGTGTAAAATATGTTTCGAATTAGCCTTGGGTACCTTCATGAAAGTTGTAGATCTGAATGTCTAGAATATTTTTAAAATATGAAAAGTAAGTTTTTATGAAATATATATTTAGTAATGATTTATTTCGTAAACTGGTACTGTATGATTTTATGTACTGTCTGAGAAAATAGTATGTTTCGTGATGTTAAACGTTTCTTTTGGACTTGGAAATATTATGTTATGTTCCTGATGATGCCTACAATGTGTATGTAAAATTTCATCTAAATCCATCATATATATTTTCATTTATAAAATTTGTACTAAAATGGGTCAGATCTGGAAAGAATATTTTATTTATGGATTTTTATAAAGTATTTTAATCTAAATTTTGGGGTATAAGTTATGTACAAGTATAGGTATCCAAAATAAAAGTTTGGTTCACTTTAATGATGTTTAAGTATTTTAAACGATTTAAAAGAAAGTATTGAAAACCGTACTGTTTTCTATTTTAAATTGTTAAAAATAATAAACCTTATTATTTTTGAAAAATGACTTTATATCTGGAAACCTAACTTATAAAAGTTTGTTGAGTATGAAAATCGAAACTTAAAAATAACATTTGAAAAATGACTCATTTAGTATCCTTAATAATATTATCGATTTCGTTATTACTTAAATTTATTTTTGTAAAACTCGATGTTTTGAGAAATATGATACCTAATAAGGTTAAAAATGATTTTTTTATAATTATTATTGATTTATTTGGTGTTTGAAATATTTTAATAAGTATAAATAGGCTTTAAGAGATAAGTATACTTGTACAAATACGAAACCGTATAAAAATACTAAATACGTACACTTGAACAATAAATGTACTAAATACTTGTGCCCAAAAAGTATAGAGTACTAAAAGACGAATAACCCAAAAATACTAAGTTAAACAATGCTTAAATATGCAAAACAACACTTAAACTTTATAATGAGCACTTAAGGACTAATTAGTGATTAAGTCAAAACTAAGGGTTGACTAGTCCATTTTGGTCAAACTTTGGCTTTTTAAGTCAACATAGACCAAGTCAAGATAAAGGAACCCATCTTAAATAATGTACTTAGAAATAAGTGAATCTTTAATCAAATCTCAACTAATGAACACTTCAAATAATATATCTCAAATAAAATGTTCTAAATCTCTTACATTAGTATACTAAAACTATCAGTTAAGATAAATTTTACGACGATTGATAATGTTTGTTAATCTTAAAATCGACATACTTAAATTCCATAGGAACAACCGTACTTCTAGTCGGTGTGTTACCTAAGTCGGTGATCAGACACGTTTTCACGAACGTTGTTATCAACACCAATCATGGTGAAAATGAACATGTGCCCTGGCAGTACCCTCTGAGTCGTCTTCACCATTCCATGTTGTAATGACTTGTTCCAAGTCAATACACAGGCCACAGACCGGTCATCCTTATGGAACCCGGTATTGTTTCATCCCTCTGGTTATCAGACATGTGCCCCACGATGACCGCTGAGCTCGATATTCCAGAGACTCTGTCTTTATAAGACACCCAAATTCAACCTACGTTTCGTGTTGGGCGCTATCTTGGTAAAGTTTAGAAGACGATGCGATAGAAGACAGCTTCGAAAGTAGACTACGACACTCGGAGTCACTGCTCATGGGAGGCCATGATGCATCCTGCCGGTGCGAGAAAATGCTAAGAAGTAAATGGGCAGCCAACTCTTTTTGAGTTTGTCGGTAGAGTAGTAGTCGTCCAGTTGCCATTGAGGTGCTCGGTTGTGTAAAGGTTCTCTTTCCCGAGACCAAGAGTATGGATTGGGTGTGTGCGCATACATAGACAAGGGCACTGATCAGCTCTCACTCTCTATATTGGATATCTTCGGGGGCGGAATACCTTCCGACCTTTGCCTTAGCAGTGTATGGGACATGTTCGGTTTAGCGGGGCCTCTGAGTCCATGCACTTGCAGTCCTTCTTCTCCGTATGTCATTCGACTAAACCGAGTCAATTTAGGTGTTCGATCCTATTGAGCACTAGGGGTGAGATGTAAACCTCCTAGTATCGATATGATTGGCGGGATTGATGTTCCCATCCGCACTTATGGTGAGATGTAAGCCTTAAGTGTGCATGAGACATTAGTAGTCACGTCCCGTGCATTATGTGAAAGGAAACCATTGTTTTTAAAAGTAAATGACTACAGTTTTCTAAATCACATTATGCTTCATTACTGTTCTATACTCTTATGACTAATGATGTGATTGAAATGCTTGATAATGGGAAGTGATGTTTTGTTATATGTCTTGCCTGAACATTGATTATGATTGATATTATGTTTCATATGATTTGTATTATGTATGTCTTACTCTATTTTGACATGACACTTCTATGAATCCATGATCCATGCTTTACTGTATTCACATGATACTCAAATGATGTATGTATTACTTTATTCTATATAACCTACGTGTCTTATATATGTAAGTTGATTCGTATGTTAACTGAAATCACTTCATGTGTATCTCACATTGTATACATGTCGATTTGTAATGTGACATGCCTGCTTACCTGTTAATTAGATAACCTAAACGTTATACTACATTGATTATTCGGGGCCGTGTTAGAAGGATGGTTAGGTTACTCCCACTAAGTGGGACATGTATATTTAAATATGCATTCAGGTTGACGAACCCTCGAGACTGGACATGGGTGCATGCTTGAGTGCAAGAGATACAACTTAGCAGATGAGAGTGTCAATCTATAAATCTTGTAACACAAATTTTGTCAGACTATTGTATTTAGAAATTTGTAATTCGGGTTTCAGTTGTTGTATTTTAACAAACGGTTCATTTATCGGTAAAAGACTCACTTGAGTCAACGGTTTTTTTTATTTTTACCCCTTTTTACGACTTAATTATTTTCCGCCTTGTTAATTAATGTCATTGGAAGAACCGGGTTGTTACAACGAGGTCCTGGCTTAAGTAATGTACACCCCTCCTGGACACCAACTGTAATCCAGTTCAACCCGACGGCGACTTACACGATGCGATATCTAAGTTTAAGGTCAAAATATACACACTCCTGAACACAAACCATGCTCAGTTCAACGACCAATGTGTCTCAACATAGACACACCAGCTTTATAGTTGATGGCAAAACGTACATCCCAGACTATATTACTCTAAACCCACACTTATCCTTATTCCATAACTCCAAAAAAAGCCATTATCGATAAATAAAAGATATAAACAATATAAATAATATGAGGACAAAAGAAGTAAACATTTATATTCTAAAAGGGGAAACTTTCTATTTTAGGAAACTTCTTTTTTTTGGAAACTTTACTAAAAATAGCATTATATCAAAATAGTGAAAATATTAGTTCATACTAATACCACATTTTTAGTAAACGATATAGATTTATAAAACTATACTTTCGGCCTTAACGATATTAATTACCAAAGTGAACATTTAGTTTTATGAAATTATAAAAATATCGTATAAGCGTTATAAAATGATTAAAAATGTCTTAAACATTTTAATACTACTAATTAGGGTGTTTTCAAAAGTTAAAAAGCTAAAATTCCCTAATTATTATTAGTTTCGACAATAAAATTATAAATAGGATTTTACGGCAAACATCAAATTAAATATTTGAACGTCTTTATTTAATTAAACCAACAAATACATTTAGAGTATGTTAAGGGATGATTTAAATCTTAAAGTTTCAGATTTAAATACTTTCAAAATTGCTGGAAAAATAATTCTTTTAGGTAAGACGAAGCATTTTAACGATAAATCACAATTTGTCCGAAAATCAATACTTATTAATTAAAGACTTTAATAAATAGTACAAAAATTACGTAAAATAGTTAAAATATATTTATGGACATTCTGTCCAGAAAAGAAAATTTCCAGAATTCTAAAACCCGGTTTTTAAAGCGTTTTCTCGTTAATCGTCCAATCTCGACAATAACGATTAATAAAAATAGTAATTACAAATCGATTTAAGCATTAATATCAATTAAAATCATGAAATACCGAGTAACATCGACGTTACCTCTACTCCAAGTCTGAGTCGATAATATATTCGTCGGCTTCGGGATCGTCCAAAAATCCTACCAAACGCGAAAATCATGGCAAAAAAATACCATGAGAAAACTAATAAAAATCAAGGTAAAAATTGATCGAAAACGACGCTGATTAATACCTTAACGAAGAGAACAGAAAGAGGATTATTTGATGATGAATTTGAGTCGACTAAGACTAGAATTGAAGCAAAAATAATCCTAGAATAGAGGAAGGTGTCACGGCCAAATGAGGATGATGGTAGAATTTTTTTAACTTTGATGAATGAATAAAAATGAAGTATGAAAATGGATGGTTTCCAAAGTGTAAATGAGATTAAAGTTTGATGAAAACTATCCACAACTAAGATGAAATAGCCGGCCAAAATGAAATGATAAGAAGCAAGAAAAGTTTTGATAATAAATCTAACCTAAAACCAATTTCATCTAACTTAAACAATTTGTCATCTAACTTAACCCTATATTAAACTAAAATATAATTTCACCCTAAATCTAATTTCACCCTAATCTAACAAACAAGTTTAATCTAAATTAAACTAACTTAAGTTGATTCATCAAGCATACAACAATAGTAAAGCAAATCTAAACAAAATTAAACAACAAACTCAATTAAAACTCATACCTTGGGTTGAAATTGGGGATTTTCAGAAAATGGGGAGAGGAAGGGTTATTCCGGCGAAGGGATGGAATGGCGGCGGTGAAGCTGGTGTCCGGCAAATGTTCGGCGTCCGGGGAAGGTCCGGCGTCCGGCAAAGGGTAGGGAGGGTTAGGGTTTTCGCGAAGGGGAGGGAGGGTTAGGGTGTTCGGTTTTTTTTTAAACAAACGCAAATGATCAATGAGAGCTGGTGGGGTTTAATACAAAACCGTCACCGACCGACAGTAATCGGTCGGTAATCCCATATAGCGGTCGTTAAAATGGGTCAATGCCGACCGATTTTCCAATGTCCCGACTGATTATATTCGGTCGGTAATTTACCGACTGGAATTATTATAACCGACTGCTTGCGGTCGGTATAACAAATTACCGACTGTTATTTGCACGGTCGGTAAATATCGGTTGCTAAGCTCCGCTTTTCTTGTAGTGTACGAAGAAACCAAATAAATGGATTTAAAAAGAATTTAAATCTTTAAAATTAAAAATAAAAATTATTAAACTCAAAAATTAAAATGGAGCTTAGTAAAATGATGAAATACGAGGCCGAAATGTGACAGAGTTAAGACGGAGTCCTAACGGAAAGAATAAAATGCTTAGGAAAATAGCGGGTGTTACATAATACGACTTGATTAGTCTGCTGAGGAGGAGTAAACTGCCCCGTCATTGTTTATTTTGTTTAGCACGTGAATGTGCGACTCATGGGTATTGAGAATTGCGTTTGGATCATCTCTATTTTCATTATGAAAGGAGGCTCAGGCGCGCGTTATAGGGCGACTTGAAATTGAGGCGCCTAGCCTCCAACATCTTAGAACTCAGTCGCCTGTACCTGTTGTGGTCTAGAAATCGAACGACCGCACTGAGGCGGTCGGGGTTTTGCTCCCAGATTTTGTTTAAAGGTTGCGATTGAAAGGGGGGTGGTTTCATTCGACTTAGAAATTGAATGCGCGCCCTCCTTCGCCTTAAACTCGTACTTTCGACTTTGCTCAACCGATTTCTAACTCAATTTTGTCATATTCGATCATGTCGTTGCCGGGTAATTGTTCCTTACTCACCTTTTGTCGATTTGTGCTTGATTGGTGTAGTTGTGGGTCGACTTTGCTAAAACCATAAAATCGATTTGGGTATCTAGGTTTTGCTATGTTTCGATGCTTACTCTTGGTCCCCTTGTTGAATTAGGGTAGAATAGAGCTCGATAATGTAGTTATTTGCTTGAGGTGAAAGCTTGGAGGTACTTTAGTGGCCTCTCATGTGTAAAAATTGAAATGCTAGGATTTAGGGGTCGATTTCCCGATTATTCCCATACTTGCCTCTTGTAATCTCGCTCGATTATTACTTGTGGTGTTATGGGTATCTCATATGTCGATTTTTGCAAGTTGGAATGTACTCTAGGTCATTCCGTGCGAATTTGTGACACTTACGATGGACCAAATGATACCGTAATGATGTTGGATTTTCCTGAAACCACTTTTATTTAAACCGAGATCGAAAATGGGTGTTCTTGGACTTTTTGGAATTTCGATATTGCTTTCCAAAATTTTGAGCTTATTTTGACCTGTTTGGATTGTCCTGACGTGACCGGAGGTGCATTGTTTGGTTTATTTTGCAGCTGGAGAGGGTATAGAACGTCCCGAGGGAGTCCCTGCTGCTGGCACTAGTGGTGAGGCTACCGGGTCGAGCTCCCTGACTCCCCGGGTGGCCTGTGAGAGGCAACGGAGCGTTCCTTCGCTGCGCCTTGAGCATAGGGCCGTAGACGAGGCTAGTTTTGATAGAGTCACGAGGCGTAAATTTCCCGTGATGGTTGCTCGGAGGACGCATGTTCCTAGGCCTGTTGATGAGGCCGAGGAGGTTGCTTACGAGGATCCCGTTTGGGCTCGGGATTGGGACGGTTGGCAGCTACTGCTTCGTCCAGACTTGCACGTATCCAACCGTATTGTAAACGGCCAGGTGAGTGCCTTGATTTCTGCTATTGGCTTCTGTTTTGACTCTAATTTGTGCTAGTTTTATTTATTCACACTTGTACTATCTCGGTTTGCAGCCCCCAGATCCAATGAGGACCTTCTCAGGCTTCACTACGTGCTTAGAGATTTACGCACAGAAGCAAAGCCCTGCGGCTAAGGAGATAGTTATGGGGACGACTCTGGTTCCCTTATTCGGACATTGGGTCCGGTTAGTAGGTTGCAAGACTAAGTGCAACCTAATGGTAGTTAGAGCGATGATAGATCGCTTTCGTGACACGACCTCGACATTCCACATGTCGTTTAACGAGCTCAGCATGACTTTAGAGAACTTTGGGGTTATCACGGGGCTGCCTTGGGGTCCCGAGTCGATTAGATGGGATCAGAAGGGTTCTAGGTTAGATAGTGCGAAGGTTAGGAGCTGGATCGGGGACTGTTTAGAACCCTCGGCTTTCAGTACGTCTCATGCTTTAGTTAGTTCATACATCACTGACCACTTCGAGAGGGTGGCGGATTTAGAGGGTCGAGTGCCCAACAAGGCGGCGCAGGATGCCCGTCTGTGGTTGTTGTACTTCCTAGGGTCGACCCACTTCTCGGATAAGGGTAAGAGGTTTAGTACTAAGATTTTTCCTTTCCTAGCTAACTTTAGTCAGCTGAGACGTTTTGACTGGGTGACCGCAGCTTTTGCGGAGATGATCCGATGCCTATAGGTCATTATGAGGCTGCAGAGGGTGAACTTTGACTCTGCTATACCGATTGTGAGTCCAGGTCTCGTGATGGAGGTTAGTCATTGACTTTGTGTTTGGTTTTGGGATTTTGCCTACGTTGGTTTGGTTTCGCTAACGGTATCCCGTGTTTTCTAGGCCTGGATATACTCCTATTTCCCACGCTTGGCGCCCACGATGGTGCGCATCCGCCCGACTAGGTTTCGGGATGGGAGACCAAGACTACGACGAGCCACTACTCGACGGAGAATGTGCTGGTGAATCAGCTGCGTCTTGAGGATATACGTTTTCCTTCTTGCTGTTTGCTTTTTTAGGTAGCCCCCAAGATTAGGAGTTTAAGATGTAGGTTTGGTTATGCAGTTTGTGGCCCATCCTTGGGCCAACTATGAGGGTCTGCCCGGGTATGTGGGGGCGGAGTTGAGGCCTAGGAGCTACAGAAGGATGTTCCTCCCTGCCCTGTTTCGTCCGGTTTTGTACTTGGGCGAGAGATTGGTCCGACAATGTCTATATGAGACGTTCTGGGTGCCGGTTAATCCTCCCGGACCATGTTTAGGCCTCCGGCTACTCAAGAGGCCCGTGAGGACAGGGATGGAGAGGGAGGCGAGGCGTTACGTACTGGTGCCTCCTACGTGTCACACGTCTGCCAGCAGCTAGCTTGCCACCGCATTGTGGTGAGTATTTTGTTTTTGTTTGCTTTTGTCTCATGGTTTTGTGTCTGTTTGTGTTCTGATTGGTTTGCTTTTCTTTCAGTTGGCCGACCCGACTGACGTCATTAATCCCCCAGACTTCCCTTTGACACTGCTCATAGTGGACGCGGCTGGGATGGCCTTTACTGAGCCTCTTCCCCCTTGCTCTGCGGAGGAGATGTAGGTCGGGATGGAGTGGCGTAACCGGGTGTACCAGGTAAGTTACGAGATTTTGCCCTGAACTCGGCTTTGAGGGTTAGGCCTTGTTGTTTGACTTGTTTGGTTTTCATTTCTCAGGTTTCGTCTGCTTCCCATCCGCGGTTATGGCAAGCGGTCAACTACTTTCGGGCCTACGCATAGAGGAGGGTTGCTGCCTCGTTCTGCGACACGTCGGGGCCTCGAATGGTAAGTAGTGTTTTCCTATGGGTGTTTCTTAGGTCAGTTGTGTTACCTTTTCTAAGGGGTAGTTATGTTTGCAGGATACCCCGGATATGGTGGCGCAGTTGGAGACGCGGGTGACCGAGCTCGAGGCGGCTGAGGTCAGCATGCAGCAAACTTTGCGGTCTCAGGACATCAAGATTGCTAAGCTTAAGGAGAAGCTGGCTCGATCTCGAGGTGAGACCTCGGCGCAGGGTGAAACTAGGTTTGGGGTCGAGGTGGAGAGAGAAGTTGAGGCTGAGGGTCAGGCTACCGGTGTTACCGAAGATGTTGATCCTTCCGGAGGGGTACCTGACACGGAGATGGTTACCCTGGATATGCTAGCGGGTATAGGTAGTACCGAGTCTCCTACTTTTGATCTAAAGGATCTGGGTTTGGGTGATAACCTCGGTGAGCTTGTACTGACTGTAGTTGCAGCCTTTAGGGGTCCTCCCTAGTTTGTAAACCCGATATGTATTTTGGATTTCGTATATTTTGTATATTTTAAACTTTAGTTCTTTGATCTGTTTAATAGTTTTGTGTTTTTTAAATGGTAACTTAGATAACAAGTAATCACTTCATGTTTGGCTTGCTCATGGTTTAGTCGTCATTCACGATGTTTTAAATGCGTTAGGATTGCATAGGAGCACGAAAATATTTTTTGGGATGCTTAAAATGTGTTAGTTTGAGCCGGAAGTTGGATCAAGTAGTACGTCGATTAAAATGTTTGACTCGAGACGTGCGAAATATGCATAAAGTGTTTTATAGCTAAAATATTTTGACCGAGTGTATGTGCGACGCTGAAGACGAGTGTAATTGTCCCGGGACTATGACGCTTATGTTCAACGCGAAAGAAAAAAGTTGGACCAATTTTTATGCTTTATTGATAATGCCTCGTAGGGCTACAAATATGTATCGACGATACCACATAGGGCTACGACATGCCTAGGTGGGGTAGCTTACACCCCTAGAGAAAAATGAAAAAAAAAAATGTCTAAGTCCGGTGGATCTGGTGGACGAAAACGGGTCGTCCGCTTGTCTGTGGGGACTTTTCATTCTTGCATTGTACTTGTGACAGGAGTTTCCGTTTTTGGAAAGAGGTCGACTGACTTTAGGAGGTCGTTCCTATCATCCGGCGCTGATGAAAAATAGCTGATGAGGTAATGCTCGGCTGACAGCTTGGGGTTCAGGCGCCAGGAGGCCTGCAGTCCAGTATTTGGGCGCTTGGGCTTGGGTGACCTGGTTTTGGGACGCCTAGGCTTGGGCGATCTGGTCCCGAAACTTCCGAGCTGAGGCGGTTTGTTTCTCGATTATGGAAATTTTCCGCAATTTTCTAATTGTGGTGCGATTAAGGCTATATTTGTGGGTTATGGGTGCTCGTCTTAGACATAATTAAATACCCATAGCATCTTTAGATTCTTGTTTTTCTTTTTGAGTCATGTCAGGTTTTGGTAGTCTCTTGACCGGGTGGATGGGTCGTCTCTAGAAGGGTGATCTTGAAGTTTTGCTAGGCGATGGTTTGTCCGTTATTATTGCGCTAAAGTAAGTTAAAGTGCCAGACGACTTTTTGCTAGCGTGTTCTCGTTTTTGGGATGCTAAGAACCATGTTTTTGCATTCCTGAGGGGTGATATTCGTCTTTTTCCCGAGGAGCTAGATGCCATTGAAGGATGGCACTCAGTTCGTCCTTGTATACCCCTTGAGGGTGACGTTCTCGTGGAACGATTTCGTCAGTTTTTGGACATTCTTTTATTGGAGGAGGCTAATGCCTTCTTTGGGGAAGGTGGTATTGACTTAATGCTTCTTGTTAAGGTGTTCTCACGGAATGACTCTCGTGATATTTCGCCTTTAGCTCGTAAGCGGGCTCTTAGTATTGCGATAGCATGCTACTATCTATTTGAGGATGCGTCGGTGCATAAAGGCTGGGAAATCCTCGAATTTTGGATATTGTGATGGAAATGGAGCATGGGCGATCACCCTCTAGGTTTAGTTTGTGTGAGCTTATCATGGGTCTTGATACTCGTGCACGGATACATCGTGCTCCTTTACAGGGTTCTAGAATCATTTTGCAGGTAGGTTAAGGTGAAACACCCCACATTGATTGAAGATGTCCTATTTATGAGCTTTGCTTAAGGGGATTTGAATTACTACTCATATCAACAAAGTGCACTTTCTTTTGTGGTCATCCATGCAAAAGCACTCCGCAGTTAAGCGTGCTTGGCTGAGAGCAATCTTAGGATTGGTGACCTCCTGAGAAGGTTTCCGGGATGCGCATGAGTGAGGACAAAATGCGCTGGAAAGGACTCGTGTTGGTCTGTGAGACCAGTACAGAGCCTGGCGAGCTACCGAGAGTAACATTTCCGGTCCTAGGATTGGGTCGGCGTGTTACATAAGGTGCTACTTTCCTTATTCGAAACTTGCCTTAGTTCGAAAGTTTGACTTTATGTGGTTTTGTGAAGGTTTGGCTACAAGAGAGGCTAGGTTTAATCGAGCCTCCTCAGCTTGTTAAGGGTTATAGCTGCAAAGGTTTCGCTACTTGGAATGTGGTACAGCCATGGAATGCCGGTTATACTGAAGAAGACTGGTTCTATTATTTGCAGGATAATGGAGGGGTTGCTATTGGGTGAACAGTCCCATCAAAGGGTATACCGGGCTTCCGTTCTAATCACAGGCTCGTACTATGCAAATACTGTCCTTAAGTGGGTGTGTTTATATTTACCCGAATAGGTTAATGCGCCAAATGGGTGTGGGGCAAACCGTCTCAGAGATTATTATAGATGTTATTGACTCTCATCCGTGGAAGGAAGATTCTTTTAGGGAGTTCAAAATGTCTTGGAGACGGAGGATTATGCATCTCGTTCCTATAGAAAATGTTCGATCGACCATTCCTACTTACTCTCGGCGGAAGGTTTATGAATATCCGATAGGGAGGGACAAGTCAAAAGTCTGGAAGACAGCAGTGCTACAGGATAAGGAGACTACACGAGTTAATGCCACTTAGCGCTCGACCAAATACTGCGTTACCGATCCTAGTACCGTCAGTTCATCTAAACGGGTCAAGACTGACAAGACCCATATTGAAAATGCGGATGAATAGGGGAAATGGAACTGGTTAGGCTCACGACGAGCTGGAAGGGTGGAGGCTTGCAATCGGAGGGTCTGTTGTGAGAGACCCGAAGAAGCACACCCCACTAGTAGAAAAAAGCTCATTTGCGGCTCCAAAATATCTATCATTTGCGGCGTTTTTGGCTAAGAAGCAAATGACGGGGAAGCAAATAAAAATTATTTGTGGCGTTCTAAAAACGCCTCAAATAATACTTATTTGCGGCATCTTTATGAAAAAATGCCTCAAAAAACTGCATTATCTGCGGCGTCTTTACCAAAAAACTCCTCATATACTCGCATTATTTGCGGCGTTCTATGTAGGAAACGCCTCAAATAATGAATTGTAAATGGTGCTTTGTAGGTGGCTGACGCCTCAAATAAATATATTTGGCGCATCCAAATCAATTACAAATACGCCGCAAATACATTTCTAAAATGAAAAAAAAACCTTTTTTTTTAGACTTTTGGTACCATCCAAATTTTCAATAACACCAAAGATGCCGATATACGCCTCAAAAGGGCATCAACAAATTGTCAAATCCAAATGATTCATAGTGATGCAACTTACATATTATCCACCATTCAAAAGAGCATTCTACTACATTCTACTTAGAAATCTAAAATTACTTAGCATTTTACGTACAACGAGAAGTAAAGTAAGAAGCACACTTGTCCCGTACATCATTAAGCTCATCTTGGCTGTAGTTGTACCGCTGCTCTTTGCGTGAGATACAAACCTAACATAATGCCACAAAATCGACCAATATTCATAATTCATACGCATCCATATTTACAAAATATCCAATTTCAACAACTTCAACATCCACAAAATTCACCAATCAAGCACAAGTTCACGAACCTAATTTCATAATCCATATTCATCCTATAATAGTTCACTCATAACCCATTGGATCATAGTAATGAAAAGCGTACCTTATCCAAGTCACTTATTGTGGAGCAATTTTTTACTATATCATGCATAAACCGCATCACATAGAAGCCATGGTCTATGTCTCCACTTTGTTGAGGGCACTACCAAGACAAATACAAAAACATCAGTATTCTCATCCCAATAATTGAAGCTCAAATGATCGAAAACACAAAGAAATGAACTTTTAAACGTTTACCCTCATAGATTTCCAGAATGGTTCATTTCTTTTGACCTTCATTTCACCACCACTCATTTTGAATCTCTTTAGAGCCCTACAAATCAAACGTTATTATGTTTTTTATTTTGTTTTTAAAGTTACTCAAACAAAATTAAGCTTTTAATTTTTACTTACCTATTGACCACCATCTTCACGTATAACTTGCGACCTTCTTTAAGGGTTACTGAGTCAAACTCATATCTGGTGTAAGTTCGAGGGCAAATCACAAGTAAGACCCAATGCTTACTGCAAAAAAGACACGTTAATGTGTATTACTCCGTAGTATACAAAAATGAGAAAAATACTAGTAAGTCAACGATGATGATATTCGTTAGTATTACCTGTCACATATCGGGGCCGAGATAAATTCCTTACCACCAACAGTTGACTTTAGGAATGCATTACTAATGTAGGCTATTACATCCTCTGTTTTTTTTCTTCAACCTACTTTCAATCGTGGCAGCCGGACATAACCATCCAATTTGGAGTCCACTTTCGTCTTTCTCCATATCCTCTTGAAGAGCCCTACATAAACATTAAACATTATAATCTAACACAAGAAAAAAATAATGAATAAACAGGGAATTATATAATGGTTTTGCAAAATTAAACCTCATCAATATCTGCATGATCGAAATATTAAGTTCAATCCCTTTAAGAAAATTTGTTAGGTCATCTTGGTACACTTCTGTCTTTCCTTCCTCATTATAATAGAATAATGGGGTGTTGACATAAAGTAGATTGTAAAAGACACTAGATTGTAAAATTCCTCCACTCCCTTCTTAAACTCGGGTGAGTTACGCTTACCATACATCCAATTTTGGTTCATAACATATATAACACACTACAAATAAACCAATTAGGTCCTTAAATGAAAATATTTTTTCTGTTTACTAATCACCATCAACATTACTTAACCATGTTGGGTGGTCCATGGAATTGCATAACCAGGGAAAAAAAAGATATTAAGATATGTTAGACATAGAAAAATAGTCACTGAAATAGAAGGAAAAAGAATCGGCTACTTATCTATTCGTTACATGACAGTTCACTGCTTTTAATTGGTGATATACGCCAATGCTAGTTTACTAATGGAAATTGTTATTCTAGCCACTTATCTAGCCTTTTAATTGGTGATATACACCTCCTTAATACACAATATTGTATAGTGTATATATTTCAGCTCCTTAATACGTAGTAGTACTATAATTATGCTAGAAGTAGGGATACAACGAAATGCTTCGTAATTATTTCAGCTCCCCGGATCTCTATCCCTTCATTTCGCCTTAGCAGATACAACCAAATGCTTCAATTTTGTTTTTACTGTTTTCATTAATTAAAAGTTCCATATTTTAATGCTATGAATGATTCTGTAAGCTGATCCAGATGAATTAGGGCTACCGTTTTCTGGGTTTTGAGTTTGGTTTATTGTTTAATTGATTTCATGGTGGATATTGAACGATTAATGCTTCAATTCACTGTTTTGAGCAATTAAATTTTCAAATTATAGCTTGTTTTACAGCTGAATTAGGACTCCATCATCAAAACTAAACCCAACCCAGAAAAAATTATCTAAATACAAACCAAATAGCCCAATTAAGTAAGTAAGAAATCAAACGTCATCATATTACACATACTTAATCTACACAAAAACTTAGAAAAGACGGTCTTAATTCTTACGGCAGTAATAAATCAAACAATAGCGACTTAATCTACACAAAAACTTATCAATCCATGAATTTGAAGGGATGAAGTATTATTTAGGGTGATTTTGTTGGTACCAAAAGAAATGCAAGTCCACAAGTGGGGTACACTTACTTTGATTCATTCCTAAAATCTCTAACATTTTTTTTACCAACGGCTTTTCACCCCTTCAAACAGTAACTTCAGCTCTAATCAACAAAACAAACAAACATACATACATACATACATACATACATACATACATACATACATACATACATACATACATACATACATACGTACATACGTACATTTATAACTATCTAGATTCTAGATCACTTCCTCATCCCATGTATTACCCTTATTAATTTATTGATTCACCTCTAGCCCATTTAATTTCATCCACTTTTATATATATTATATATATGTTTTCCCATTGTTCCATCTTCAATAAACAAAGAAACAAACAAAATCTTATACCCAAAAAACTGTAGGATCTATGAGAATTTGATAATCCAAGTTTATTGTTTTGACCCATTCTTGTTGATAGAAAAAGTCCCCCTATTTTTTCTCGTAGGGTCGAACTTGTATTTTACTTTATTTCTCTTGCTCATCAATTTTTGACTTCTTTCCAGCACAAGTTTTATTTCTAATTTTTTTTTTCATACGTTTTGTCTCTTGTTTTTCTGGGTTTAACTGCATCAGCCTCGGTACACCCTTGCATCAGGCTCATGTTCCTTGATTCGGAATGAAAAGGGTGTTGGCCTAGTGAGTAAGCGTAGATCCGACAGACATAAGTCTAAGGTTCAAATAGGTTCAAATATTCAAATACAGTTAAATCAAACACCAAAATCCCTTTACTTAGGAGTATATATTAGCAGTTCAAGACGACGACAAAAGAGGGTTTCGATCAATGCCAACAATCAACATACTGTACCTGAAACTAATCTTACTGATGAATGACAAAAAGTTACTTGTTTCTTGTAATATACTCAATGCAAGTCATAAACTGACGACAAAAATCTGCAAACGGGTTCCTATCACAAAAAAATTTGTCCACTGACCTGCAGGTTTCAGACGGAAAACTTCCAGTAAAACGGTTTTTAGACAGACGAATGTTTCAGACAGACAAACGAAAGACAAATCGAACGCGGTTCAGACAGACGAAGGAAAAAAATGGGCAGTCATACCGTTTGCAAATTCAGTTTGGGAAGTGAGTTTTGCAAATTCAGACAGACCAAGAACAGAGAAAACGCGGTTCAAAATTCGAAGGAAAATGGGCAAACGAAGAACAGAAGATACGGTTCAAATTCAAATAGATGGATGAAAAGTTGTTACCTTGATTCCAGTTGAAGTAAAGTGATTGCTGAAATGAAGAATTTTGAATGATCCAGTTGAAAGGAGGTTGAAAGGAAGAGAAATCGAGTATAATGATAGAATCAAACATAAACTCTAATTACAGGATGTGAGAGAGGGAGAGATAATGAGGAACGACTTGATGGTGTAGGCTGGTAGGGAGAAGAAATAAGTTAGGCGTTTAATTTATTTATTTATTTATTTTTTTCTTTTTTGTTTTGCTGCAAACAATAAGAACAAATTGGTGTTAATTTGTATATCCAACTAAGAGCACACAGTTTTTATAACTTAATTTAAACTTACGGTGATATTAGACCGGTTAAAAATTGACCCGACACAAAAACTCGACCTGAAACCATTGGAATAAAAGTCCGGAAAATTTCACTCGAAAATGACCGAAATCCGAAACTAACCCCACCAAATAATAACCCGAATATTTTGCGTCAAAACATGCCCGAATACGTTACCCGTCCGAAAATAGACAAATAATTAAAACAAAATTTGCTATTATACATTAAGTCAAGGGTACGACGTGGATGGGAGAGTGCCGATTTTTTTGTTTTATTTTAATAATAAATTAAATAATCTCAAAATTGGTAAAGACCCTTTTTTTTGCTTACAATAAGGTGGGTGAAAATTTAGAAGTAATATTATTTGCTGCTATTTGGCTAAGATGTCGCAAATGAGGAGCCGCAAATGAGCCTTTTTCTACTAGTGCCCGAATGGTAAGGGAAAAGAAAAGTTAGACCGGTAGGGCCCAATCGTTAGTACTATGTTGTATTAATTGATATTATGTGGCGTATTAGTACTAGTTTTTCATAAGGTTTTGCTTGACACGTTGTCATGTTTCCGGATTAGCCAGGTAGTAGATGCTTGATGAATAACGCCTCGACAAATGCTTGATTTAATTAATTTTGCATTAATGAGAAACACGTCTCTTTTTTTGTGTATTTTTTTTGTGGTGGCTCGCAACTCGATTCTTCATTTTGCCCGGAGTGCCCTTTCGGGTCTTCACTCCATCCTCGGCTCACCTTTTATTTTGTTTCTTTTTTGCTCTCTTTTTTTGCTTTTTTTTACGACTCGCAACTCGATTCTTCATTTTACCCGGAGCGCACTTTCGGGTTTTGACTCTGTACTCGGCTCGCCATTTTTTTCATCTTTTATTTTTCTTTTTCAACAATGACTTGCAACTCGATGCTTCATTTTACCCGGAGTGCCCTTTCGGGTTTTCACTTCGTCCTCGGTTCGTCATTTGGGCTTCGTCATTGAAACCACCCATTAATCGGAACGTGGGATGGTTCCGATTTGTATATGGATCGAATAATCAATTTTTTTAGTTTTGGTTGTACCCTCGGAGGGTTGCCTACGTATCCGTGTTTTTGGTTCCACTCTTCTTCGAGAATGCCGCTTTCGGCTAGTATCCTTAGTGAGGGTATTTCTAATTCTATTTGTTGTACGGCTTCTGAACCAAGGATTAGGTAATAGGGTGTGGCTTCTGAACCTACGATGGTTTTGTTTGATGCTTCTAGAGCCTCGTTTGTTTGAGGTCTGTAGGGTGATGATTTGTGTCGTTGGATTTTGTATTTGTCTCGGAGTTTTTGGGAGTCGGCCCTGAAGTGAGCCCCCTGGTCACTGATGATTTGATGCGGTATGTAGTAGTGGCAGATGATGTTGTTTTGTAGGAATTTGACTACTTGTTTGGAGGTTAATATTGTGTATGAGGCTGCTTCTACCCACTTGGTAAAGTAATCAACGGTCACTAGTATAAAATAGTGTCTGCCAGTTCCGGATGGGTGTACTTTTCCTATAATGTCTATTCCCCAAGTGGAGAAGGACCAGGGTGTTGTTGTGGTGTGGAGTGGATATGGTGGTAGGTGTTCGATATTGGCAAATATATGGCTATTGTGACAATGACGGATGTGATGCTGACAGTCTGCCTCTAGGGTTGTCCAGTAATAGCCTAATCCCATTATCTTATGGGCTAATGTGTGTGCGCTCATGTGGGGTTCGCATTCCTCGTCATGTACTTCTTCCATGACTTTTTTGGATTGGGCTTTGTCTATGCACCTAAGGAGTACTCCTTGTGGGGTTCGTTTGTATAATAGTCATTGGTTTAGGAAGTAGTCGGTGGCTTGCATTCTTAAGGCTCGTTTGTTTTTGGTGTTTGTATTTGGTGGATATGATCCGTCGGTTTTGAAATCTAGGATTATTCTGTACTAGGGTTCTTCGAAGGTGTTATTGGTTTCGATGTTGTGGATATAGGCGGGTTGTTCACTTCTTTCTACACAGATGGGCATAGGGAAGAGGTTGTCGGGCATGTTTATTAGTGAGGCTAATTTGGATAGTGCATCCGTGAATTGGTTTTCCTCACGGGGTATGTGTATAAAGCTGATTTTTTTTGGTAAAGTGTAAGTATATTATTATCATGTCACCAAAACATCAATCCAATTACATCCAACAGTAGCATTCAAGCTACAGAAATCTAATTCTTACTTAACAATATTTTCTCTAGCCAATTACTGTCTCTAGCCTTAAGAATCTCTGTGATTTGACTAGAAATACGAGCTTTTATCTCCTTTTTGATGATACAACAACAGTAGTCTGGCGTGGCCATCTTTCCTTCTTGTCGGGCACTATTTCTTTGGGTCCATATGTGGTACACAGCCGCGTTTAATATGCTATTAACCACACCTTGCTTAAGTTTAGAGTATCTCATCTTCTTCCTCCAATTTAGGTCGTCATATTCAGGCAGTTGAACTCCCGTCCATTCCTGCAGTGAGTTCAGAATCCGTTTGCTGTAATGACAGTGGAAAAAGAGGTGAAGCAATGTCTCTCCAACTTGTCCGCAAATGCAGCAATAGTCGTCAGCAATAATTCCCCATTTCAGCAGCTTGTCCTTGATATTCAAGCTCTTTCGATGGTACATCCATGCTTTAAAAGCTTGTTTGGGTAATGTCCAACGATTCCACGTCTGGTAGAACTAGTCGACAATAGGACCTGCAGGCACCAGCCACGCATACCCCCTGGCAACGCTATACCTGTTGCTAGTCCTAGAATTTCATTCTCCTTGCATATACGCCTGTTTAAACAATTCCTTACTCTTACAAATTTTCTTCCACACCCAACTAGATTCTCGAGGAGGAACATAGTTAGTCCAGTCATTATCTTTTAAGTAAGAGGAACATAGTTAGTCCAATCATTATCTTTTAAGTAAGTATGTTGGACCCATTGAACCCATAGTTTCGAATGTTGGGAATATATCCACCACACCAATTTCCCGACTGCCGCTTTATTCCATTCACAATCAGCTTTCAATCCCAATCCTCCTTCTTTCAGTCCAGTGCAAACTTTTCTCCAAGCAATAGGATGATATCTTATGTACTCAGCTCCCCCATCCCATAGATAGTTCCTGCAAATAGACTCTATCTTGGATATCACAGCTTTAGGAAGGATAAATATTGTTGCTCAGTAAGAGTGGAGCGTCTTCAAAACCGCTTTAACAAGCACTAATCTTCTGGCATAAGACAATTTCTTGGTGCCCAACGCTCTGATTCTGGATAGGACTTCGTCAATAAGAGCCTGACAGTCCTTGATTCTCAGCTTGGAGGGTTTGATAGGTACTCCAAGGTAACTGAAAGGCATCTGCCCTTCCACACACCCTGAAATGAGAATAATATCCTGTTTGAGTGCTTCAGAAACTCCATTGAAGTAGACATTAGTTTTTCCTTTACTCATGAGCAAGCCAAAAGCTTTGGAAAGTGTAGTAAAGGTTCTTAAAAGGATCATCATAGAGTTAATATCTCCTTTAGAAAATAAAAGAAGATCATCAGCAAACATGAGACAGCTCAGTTTAAGGGTCTTGCATAAAGGGTGGAACTTAAAGTTCATTATGGAAGTAATATAGGCTAATAGTCTTGTCAAATACTCCATACACACAGTGAGGAGGAGATGAGAAAGGGGATCGCCCTGCCTCAGCCCTCTCACGCCTTTAAAGAACCCAAAACTATCCTCATTCAAACACAGAGTGTAAGCAGGAGTAGTGACACATTCCTTAATCAATGCTATAAAATATTGAGGGAAATCTAGAGCCTCAGGCATCTGAAAAAGGAATCTCCACTCAATGGAGTCGTAGGCTTTCTGTAAGTCCACCTTAAACATGCATCTTGGGGACACCGACCTCCTTTCATAGAGCCTCACTAAATCCTGACAAATAAGGATGTTTTCCATGATGTGTCTCCCTTGAATGAAGCCCCCTTGGGTCAAAGAGATCACATGAGGCAGAACATCAGTTAACCTAGCACACAAAATTTTAGATATGCATTAGTATATGACATTGCAGCCATCTATAGGCCTAAACTAGGTCACATTCTCAGGATTAGTTACCTTTGGAATAAGAGTGATGTGAGTAGCATTAATTTGCTTTAGTAACTTTCCTGAATTAAAGAAATCTTGTATTGCATTATGTGGACGTCCGTCCGCACTGCCTGGCGCCCCGCGCGCGCCCGCGCGAGACCGACCCGGTTTTTCAACGTGTGGCGGCCACCCACACGCCCCCCCTGTCGGGGGTCGGTCCGATCTCGCGTACGGGGCGATGTTTCGGACCTCAATTTGGATGACGATCCAGACTTGTACTAGACGGGTGGGGGCACTCGTGTTTCCGTTTGGAATTGATCGAGTCGTGGTTCTAAATGTTTAAAGACCGATTCATTTGGTAAGGCGACCTTTTTAGTGAACTGAATTCGTTGCCGATTTGTGGAGTTGCCACCGAGTCAATTATGGGGACTCGGAAACCATTCAAGTCAACTTTGATCCCTAGTCGGCTCAAAGTTGAGGGGCATGAGACCTAAAGATAAAGACTTGTACCCTTAAGCACTCCATGCGTGGATTGACTCTCATTGCCAATGGTTTCGGACATCCGTAAACCGTCGATTCTAAGTAAGGGGTGAGGGTACGTATTGGGAAACCAACATCCGATAGATGTCAACACCTAATCCCGCCCGCACTATAGCGGTCTCTACTAATCAATCGGTTGGCTGATAACCTAATTCTTTTGTTGTGGAAGAAATACAGTAACATCCGTTGTTTTCAACCTATACCTTTTGCTACGTCGGTTGTTTAAGGACAAGTAAGTTTTATCGTCGAAGTAGTTGTATTTACACTCTTTGCATGCGATTTCACGTGACAGGCAGGCCATGAAAAGATGCACGTAGGAGAGTAGAGAGTACTAGTACTATATGTATTAGCAAGTCAGTTTTAACGCGATAATACGGATATTAGTCGTTCTCGTGGTATACCTTACCTGGTATTCTGCTTAAGATGCGTCGGTTCGGTATTAATAGAGATGCATCAAACCTAATATGGCGAGCACCCGAACTAATACGGGACCCGACCATTGCTTTGTTCAGTTTTAGTTGTTTTACGTTTTGAATTCCGTGTTAGGTGATTTAGCATGCGATTATAAGGTCATAAAAGCAATAAATCATACGAAAAACCGTAAATGCGAATGTAAGTAAATCACATTGTGAGGAGTTGCACCCTCGGAGTATACACTAAACGGGACACGATGCATAGATAGTTGAGAACGGATCTCGGAATTACTCGGCTCTATTTAATGTATTTTAGTGTTTGTGGTTGAAGTTGGGACATTACGTATCTTAGTAGATGTTGGTGGACCTAGTGTCCACATCTAGTGTTGTCGAAGTGCATAATAAAAGAAAGTACGAGAATGTAAAGTTTTGTTTAGATGACAACCTAGTAACGACTCGGCTTCAAAGGCGGATCCTCCTAGTTCTCCTAGTGATTTTGGCAGAGCTCCGTTACCGTTGACCCTTCCTGCGGCTACTCCGACAGAGCTCCGTTACTATGGACCGTTTCTGTGGCTAATCCGGCAGAACTTCGCTACTAGACTTGAGCTAGTCGAACACAGGCACCTCGGTATCGAGTGGGGTGCTCGAAGGTGAGGAGTAGCATCGATGTCGCTTTTATCGGAACTACGATCGAGTGGATCGTTTGCCTCGCGTGTCGGAGTGCGAGCCCTTAGCGAGAGTGTGGAGGGAGAGGAGAAGAATGAATTGTGTGTCAAATGAATGAGGTGAAGGGGGGTATTTATAGGTGTTTTCGGCCCTCGTCACCCATATGGACGCCTGAGTTGAGGCGTACCAAGACTCAGGCGCCTGGGTTCAGGCGTGGGGAGTCTCAGACGCGTAGGGTGAGGCGGTTGGAGTTTGGAAGATATGATTTTGATACTTTCTAAAATCGAGAGGGAGGAGTATAATACGTATCTTGGGCCCTATGGTTTCCCCGTGTTTAACCTAGCGCCGTGAGCTTGATGGGCCTCGGGTGTGCATCTCGAGGTTTACTTGGCGCGGTGCTGACTCGGTTTGAGTTTCGGGACCGACTCGGGATCCCGTTGTCAAAATTGACTCTAATTAGTGTCTATGCGACCGTAACCACACGGCTAAGGCGACCATAATGTTAGTTTAATTTTTCCGAGTAATTTATTTGATCCGTTCTATAGAAAAACTACCTAAAATATTGTGAACCCGCGTCGCGTTGCAGTCCTATCGTCATCGGGTGTTGGTTGGGCACTTCTGTAGCCACCAGGTCCAAATCTTAGTGTCTATAGATGCCCCCACTTTGACTGAGGCTTGAACTAGGTGAAAGTCAAAGTATAGCCACCCAGGTCAATCGAGGATTACGACCTGGTGGCTGTCCGGCCGGGTCGTTTTAAGTCCATTGGACTACGTGTTGAGGCTCGCCAGCCAAGGCTTAGAGATCTTACATGACGTCTTCGCTTGTGGTTGCTTGCTTGGACCCGGGCCGGTGCTTGTCATCTCGTTCTTGGTTCTTCATGCTCGCGCGTTTTGCCTTTTTGGATTATTTAAAAGTTCGTTTAATTTTAAATGTTTTCGTGTGTAGGTGACACGTTAAGCGTAAGTGCAAAGAATGTTCATATGTGTTGGCTTCAACTTGAACAATTTTTTTTGAGATGCTTGTGAACCCTTGATGAAATAAAGCGTTTGAGGGCGTCAGTCTCCACTCGAACACTTGTCTTTGGGATGCCTCTAACCCATAGGACGAAATAAAAACAAGATAAACTACTCGAGGGCGTCAGTCTCCACTCGAGTAGCTGTCTTTCGGGATGCCTCTATCCCCTAGGACAAAACAAAATGAGATAAACTATTCGAGGGCGTCAGTCTCCACTCGAACAACTGTCTTTCGGGATGCCTCTGACCCCTAGGACAAAACAAGATGATATAAACTACTCGAGGGCGTTAGTCTCCACTCGAATAGCTGTCTTTCGAGTTGCCTCTGACCCCTAGGACAAAACAAGATGATATAAACTACTCGAGGGCGTCAATCTCCACTCGAATAGCTGTCTTTCAGGATGCCTATGACCCCTAGGACAAAACAAGATGATATAAACTACTCAAGGGCGTCAGTCTCCACTCGAATAGCTGTCTTTCGGGATGCCTCTGACCCCTAGGACAAAATAAACCATTCGAGGGCGTCAGTCTCCACTCGAATGAAAAATGTTGTGGAGGTATCAGACTCCTTCGAGGGCGTTGGTATCCACTCGAAAAATTGTTGTGGAGGTTTCAGACTCCTTCGAGGGCGTTGGTATCCACTCGAAAAATTGCTGTGGAGGTTTCAGACTCCTTCGAGGGCGTTGATATCCACTCGAAAAATTGCGGTGGAGGTTTCAGACTCCTTCGAGGGCGTTGGTATCCACTCGAATTAAAATTGTTGTGGAGGTTTCAGACTCCTTCGAGAGCGTTGGTATCCACTCGAATTAAAACTGTTGTGGAGGTTTCAGACTCCTTCGAGAGCGTTGGTATCCACTCGAATTAAAATTGTTGTGGAGGTTTCACACTCCTTCGAGGGCGTTGGTATCCACTCGAATCAAATTGCTGTGGAGGTTTCGGACTCCAACGCCTCTCGGATAACTAAGACCCGTTAAGCGAAAAATTGCTGTTTGTTTGTTTGTTTTAGTTAAGTGTTTTTGCTTTGTGGGTTTGTCTTATTTTGTTCAGGTTCGTTGTTTTAGTAGTTTTGAACCTTTTGCTTAAGTACTTATTGGTGTCTTAGTTTTGATTTAATTCCTTGTGGGTGGTTGAATTAAGTTAGATTTGTCCCTCCCGGGTGGCTGCGTTAGATTTATCCCTTTCGGGTGGCTGCGTTAGATTTATTCCTCTCGGGTGGCGCGTTAGATTTATCCCTCTTGGGTGGCTGCGTTAGATTTATCCCTCTCGGGTGGCTGCGTTAGATTTATCACTCTCGGGTGGCTGCATTAGATTTATCCCTCTCGGGTGGCTGCGTTAGCTTTATCCCTCTCGGGTGGCCGCGTTAGCTTTATTCCTCTCGGGTGGCTGCGTTAGATTTATCCCTCTCGGGTGGCTACGTTAGATTTATCCCTCTCGGGTGGCTGCGTTAGATTTATTTCTCTCGGGTGGCTGCGTTAGATTTATCCCTCTCAGGTGGCTACGTTAGATTTTGTTTTGTTTTCTTCGGAATAGGATCCATCAATTCCTGGACTTTTGCCTTCTTTGGGATAGTTTCCGACTATCCCTAGACTATTGCTTTCTTCAGGATAGTTTCTGACTATCCCTAGACTATTGCTCTCTTCGGGATAGTTTCTGGCTATCCCTGGCCTATTGTTTTCTTCGGGAAAGTTTTTGACTATCCCTGGTTTACTGCTTTCTTCGGGAAAGTTTCTGACTAACCCTGGTCTATTGTTTTCTTCGGTAAAGTTTCTGACTATACCTGGTCTATTGTTTTCTTCGAGAAAGTTTCTGACTATCCCTGGTCTATCGTTTTCTTCGGGAAAGTTTCCGACTATCCCTGTTCTATTGATGAGTGGTTGTTTGGATTTAGTGATTGTTTTGCCTTTAAATTACTAGCGTTGATGTGTAAGCTCTTTGCATTAGTTCTTGGGCTTGCATTTGCTTAGTGAATTATTCCGAGAATGTGCTAAAATAATAATCCCCCTGGGATGTAAATTGAGTGCTTAGGGACTTGCTAGGATAACAGATTGCTTCAAGTGCTTCGGGGCTTGTTTTAGACTAAAGATTGCTTCGAGTGCTTTGGGATTGTAAATTTGTTTTGTTCATTTTATCATGCGGTCAAGCGCGGGCATTCTTATTAATCGTGGTTCTCGTGTTCGTTTATTGTTGGGGGTCGATTTTGACTAGAGGAGGTTTTAAGGCTTGCTTTACGGGCTGGAATTTACTCCTAATTCCCTTGATTGGCATCTAAGACGGTGCGCGCTCGTCCGATTAGGTTTTTGGCGGGGATTGAATGAAGGTTGGCTCAGACTTAGAGCACGATGAGTCACTACTCGTCGGAGAATGTGCTGGTGAACTAGCTGCGCCTTGCAGATGTAAGTTTCTTTCTTACGGTTTGTTTTATTTAGTAGCCCCCAAGGTTTAGGATTATCGACGTGTCGGTTTTGGTTTTATCGTTTGTTTCGTCCTATGGTCTAGTGTTTTTCGTTTTGAATGGTTCGCTTTTCTTTTAGCTGACCGATTCGGCTGATGTTGTTCAGCTCCCAGACTTCCCCTTGACACTGCTCAGGGTCGATGTGGCTGGGGTAGCCTTTACATAGCCTCTTTCCCTGTGTTCCGTTGAGGAGATAGAGGCTGGGATGGGGTAGCGCGACCGGGTATACCGGGTGAGTTTCGGTTTCTGTTTCGGATTCTAAGGGTTAGGTTTTGTTTGGCTAACTTGCATGGTTTCACCTTTCAGGTTTCATTGGCTTGCCATCAGCAGTTGTGGCAGGCTGCCAACTGCTTCAGGGTCTATGCCTCGAGGGTCTCCCGTGACACTTCGGGACCTCGACCAGTGAGTTTGCGTGACTAGGGTGGTTTTCTAGGCTGCTTGTGTGTTTTCCTAATGTTTTAGGTGTATTTGTAGGATGTCCCGGATATGGTGAGACAGCTGGAGACTCGGGTAGCCGAGCTCGAGACAGAGGCGGTTGAGGCGCGATGGCTCCTGTAGTCTCGGGCTGACGAGATCGCTTTCCTGAAGGAGCAATTGGCTCGGTCTCGAGGTGAGACCTCCGCGAAGGGCGAGGCTAGTCATCGGGTTGAGAGGGAGAAAGAGGTTGAGGCTACGGATCGTGCTACGAGTGCTACTGAGGAGGTTGGAGAAGTTCCTGAGACAGTTACCCTAGACATGTTGTCGGGAATGGATGGTAGCGAGTCTCCTACCTTTGCTTTAGAGGACTTAGATTTGGACGATAATATCGGTGAGCTTATGATAGCTATAGGCGCAGCTTCTAGGGGCCCTTCCTAGTCTTATGAATTCGAATTGTGTATGAATTTATAGGTTTTGTATATTTTCTTAAGATTTTTAGTGTTTGAAATAATTGGATTAGTCCTGTGTTTTCGTTTGGTGAAATGTTGACCTAGATTGACAACTAATCACTTCAAGTTCGGTTTGTTTGCAATTTCGTGGTAGTTTAGTACGTTTTAGAATGCGTTGATATTGCATGAGAGTACGAAAATGCTTTTTCGAAATTCTTAAAATGCGTTAGTTGGAGCCGGGATTTGAATCAAGTAGTACGTCGATTAAAATGTTAGACTTGAGACGTGTAAAGATGTAAGAAAGACTTCGTAGCTAAAGTGCATCGACCGAGTGCGTGTTCGCTGTTTGGAGACAAGTCTGACTGCCTCGACATTCATGTTTAAAATGAGGCAAAGAAAAAAAAAAGTTAGACCACTTTTTATATCTTAGTGACAAACCCGTGCTGGGCTACAGACGCGAATTGACGATGTCATTCGGTGCTACAACACGCCTAGGTGGGGCACCTTATCCTCCTAAAAATAATATTAAAAAAACGTCTAAGTCTGGTAGACCCAAAGGACGTAATGTATTGTCCGCGTGGACCTGTCACTCTTGCGCGGACATTCCGGCTTTTGGAAAGGGGTTTAGCGACTTCAGGAGGTCGTTCCTGATGTCCGGGGTTGTTGGGTGTGAGGAAAAGATTAAGGATTGTGGAGATGACCGTACTACAGAATAAGGAAGCTATATATGTGGGCTAATGTCGCTAAGCGCCCGACCGAAGACGGCGTTACCGATCCTAGTATTCGTCAGTTCATCTAAACGGGCCGAGACCGACAAGACCCATATTGAGAGTGAGTGAGGAGGGGAAGTGGGATTGGTTGGGCTCGCATTTAGCTAGGGTAGTGGAAGCTTGTGTTCGGAGGGGCCGATGTTGAGAGACCCGAACAAGCACACCCGAATGGCGAGAAAAGGGGAAAGTCGGACCGGTAGAGCCCAGCCATTTAGTACTATGTTCTATTAATTGATATTATGTGGCGTACTAGTACTAGTTTTTTGTAGGGTTTTGCTTGACACGTTGTCATTTTCCGGGGTGGCCGGATTTCGGATGCTCAATGTGAAGGGCCTCGACAAAGGCTTGATTTAACTGATTTTTTTTTTATTAATGAGAAGCACATTTTTTTTAATTTTTTTTTCGTTTTTTTTTTGTGGTGGCTCGTAACTCGATTATTCATTTTGCCCGGAGCGCCCTTTCGGGTTTTCACTCCGTTCTCGGCTCGTCGTTTATGCTTCGTCATTGGAATCACTCGTTATTTAGAGCGTGGAGGGAGATTCCGGTTTGCCTGTGAATCGAGTAATCGATTTCGTTATTTTGGTTGGTTGTACCCGAAGAAGGGTTGCCTACGTATCCGTGTTTAGACGGAATCAAACCATGTTCGTAGTTCTTTAAATGTGAGTGATTTTGCTTTAGACTTGTTATGCCAGTTATCGATGTGAGACGTTTAGAGTGTATCACCCTAGTTAAAGAACCAAGGTGGAGTGATTGGGTGTGACCTCTTGAAAGTGACAATTACCGAGATACGTGTTTGGGTCAGGGTGACTGGCTTGGATGGTTTTTGGAATGTGGAGCTAGGTAGTAAGTGGTTTCGATAGATCAAAATCTGGAGTTTGATTTTTGTGGAGTCAGGGCTATGGGCTAAGGTTTCGTAATGTGGTAGGAAAGGGGAAGCTGAGTAAAAATGACTCAGACTTCAATCGGGCGGGATATAAATTATGTGGGATCTGATTCCCATGTCTGGCCCTAACAGTTGGGATTATCCTGTTAAGCTTGAATCCTCAAAATTCCGGACTATTTCCTAACAAGTGTCTCGGGAAGGTCTTAAGGGTTGTAATGTAGGGAGGCTAGTATTTGGGTGCTAGTTAACTGGTCAGTTCATTTTTCTTTTTCTTTTTCTTTTTTTTTTCTTACTTTTTGCTCGGACTTTGCACTTAAAGTCGAGTTCGATGGTTGGGGGTTTCATTTTGAACGTTGAGTCTGGTCTTGATCATTGAATTGGGCCAGTTTAGTTTGGCCATGGTTTCTTTTTTTTCTTTGGCTTCTTTTGGCCATTTCAGACTTCTTTTTCTTTTTGTCAGATTAGCACCTATGGTAGGAATTGGTCGGTCTTTATTTGAGGGATATTTATTGTGGGAAATGGGTTTACCTTCCGTCTTCGATCACAAGCTAAGAGACTATCTAGATTTGTCATAGGATTCAGTAATACTCGTTCTAAGGGATACCTATGTGGCTTTATATACCAGACATGGAATAGGTAAAAAAAGAACACGGGATCTCAGTCCTTGTAATTCCTCGTCGTTTCGAGGTATGTTTGATTGTTATCGATAAATGGCATAGTACCGAGCTTTAAGCAAGAAAGTGCATTATTAAATCTAGCGATTGTCGAGGCGCATTATAAAGGATGAAAAGTTTATTTCTTTTTATTGATAGTAATAAGCGGGCTACGTGCCCGAGATATTGTTTTCGGGGAGGTGGAGGACAGATCCTCTCGCACCTCCTGACTCGATGTAAAACAGAAGACATTTGTTATACTACTAGGTCTAGGCCCTAAGACGAACTAGACTCCGACTCAGAAACAGATTTACTCGTCTTGGCGGACGCCCGTGCGTTGCCGGGATCTTTCTCGATATTTAGGACATTTTCCTCTATAAGGGCGAGGTTGGAACAATTGATGGCGTCGTCGAGGAGAGCGTGAACGCTAAAGGGGTTTGTGGTATTGCCTGGTTTCTCGAGTGGATGGAGAAGAATCGTCCCCTTTTCGATCATGTCTTGTATGACATGTTTGAGTCGATAGCAGGATTCGGTATCGTGCCCGTTACCTTGGTGATATAGGCAATAAGCATTAGGGGTCCAACTTATGCCTCGTCTGCCGACTAGTGGGTCCGGAGTGGAACCCATGGGCAAGAGCAACCCTTGATCGACTAGGTGCTTAAGAGCTTTGATGTAAGATAAATTGATTGGGGTAAACTCTCTCGGTGATCTTTCTACTTTGTTGGATGTGGTCTTATAAGGTCTTGGTGTTCTTTCCGTATCAACTTTGGTAAGCTTTGATCGGGCGGAGTGTTGGGATAATCTATCCTGTGTAGGCTCTTGGGCGTGGTATTTTCCCGGATTGGCGTTCGTTTCACTTTCTGGGTCTCTACTCTCAAGGAAATTGAGGCGGTTATCGATGTAATGATCGGAGAAAGTCAAACGGGTTACAGAAGTATGGATGTTGGGAACCAATTTAGCTAGGGTATTGACATCGTTGCGGATGCTTTCGATGGCGCTTGAATCTACCGACATGTTGGGGAGTGATTCTAGTGGGAAAGGATCAAAAGATCAGATCGGATCCACCGGACAATTTTAAGGACTCGAGGAATGCTCGCGACTGAGCGACGCGGAAATGATATCCTTGACTCGCGCGTGTTTGCGGTCATTGGCTTAGGGACTCGGGTTCTTCGAACTTTTGGTGTGTTCGGCGAAACGCCTAACGAATTTTAGGTCTCTGTAACGAGACGATTTGACACAAACCTTGGAGGTGAGGTTTAAAGAGGACTTCTCGAAATGAGACGACCCAAAATGTAAGACCTCGAGTAGAGGTGATCCTAGTAACTAACACAGACAGTTAATCACACGGTTGTACGACGTAAGAAGTTGATCGCGATTCCGGCTCAGGATCAAAGAATTTGACATATGTTTTTTTTTTTAAAATGACCAATTCTTTGCAGAAAAGAATTTTTTTTTTTGAAAAGGATGATTTGTAAAAACAGTGAAACGATGGCGTGATGACATCGTTTGTGACGTGAAAGCGTGTTGCTATATGTGTGCGTCGGGAATCCGGCGATAGCAAAAGTGTAAATTTTCTTTCTTTGAAAGGAGCATGGTTCCTAGAGGAACCAGTTTTGAAAATGATGACGTAATGCTTTTATCGAGACTACTATTAATTAGCTAGTTCGATACCTGTGGTAGATGTGGTGCTCGTGGTAGAGCGTGGTGTCTGATGATGGTGTTTTAAAGGTGTGACTAAATCCTTATCAAGGAATTTAGGTGGTGAATGGTTTTTTTTAAAAGGTGATGTTTCGTGAATGTGACCGTTTCGGGTTCCTTGACTTCATTAATTGAAGTTTTGGTCGTGTTAACGGTACATGTGTAAAAACTTTTATTTTTTTAAAATAAAATGTAACCGTTTGGTGTACCTTGATCCCATTGATCGGGAGTTTTGGTGGGATTAACGGTAATCGTTGTTGACGGGTTTTGTTTTGGCCAAGGTGATGGCACTAAAAATATTACAAAAAAAAAATTGAAAGGGCTGAGTGTAAAATTTGCCATGATAACGGCATCTAAAAATGTTTTTTTTTTCTTTTGAAAATCACGATTTGACCGGGGTGTCGGGGTTTAAAAGGTCATTTTGAAAAGACGAGGTATTTTTTGAAAACGGAGACGGGTGCGGTTGAATATGTTAGCGTGGTTGAATCCAGATCTTTACTTTTTTATTTGGGTTGTTCCAAACACGCTACACTTAACTAGAAATGCATACACTCATGCAGGATGCAGACACGGGTAGGTTAGGGTAGGCTACCGCCCACGAATAGTCTTTACTTAGGTGTTGACAAATCATCTAGGGAGATGAGTGTCATACGTACCATCCGTTCGGAACTATCCGCTTATTATTCTCGTGGGGTACGCGTTAGGCGGCCGGGGCATCAATCGAGGATCTCTCCGCGTGTCCCTAAGGATCTTACCGCGAAGAGGTCGATTGGTCCTGATATCGGTTAGGGTGGGCTTTTTAGAGCCAAAACCCGTAGTGACCACAACTTGGAACTAGGAAATGAGCTTCACCGACCTCGTTCAAGTTACACCACCACTGGAAATTTATTTCCAAATCCCCAGCGGAGTTGCCAAACAGTAAACGTCCGTCCACACCGCCCGGCGCCCCGCGCTTGCTCGCGCAGGACCGACCCGGTTTTTCAACGTGTGGCGGCGGCCACCCACGCGGCCCCCTCCCTGTCATAGGCCGGTCCGATCTCGCGTACGGGGCGATGTTTTAAACCTCGATTCGGATGACGATCCGGACTTGTACTAGACGGGTGAGGGCACCCGTGTTTCCGTTTGGAATCGATCGAGTCGTGGTTGTAAATGTTTAAAGGCCGATTCATTTGGTTAGGTGACCTTTTAGTGAATTGAATTCGTTGCCAATTTGTGGAATCGCCACCGAGTCAATTATGGGGACTCGGAAACCGTTCAAGTCAAATTTGATCCCTAGCCGGCTTAAAGTTGAGGGGCACGGGACCTAAAGATAAAGACTTGTACCCTTAAGCACTCCATGCATGGAATGACTCTCATTGCCAATGGTTTCGGACATCCGGAAACCATCGATTCTGAGTACGGGGTGAGGGTACGTATTGGGAAGCCAACATCCGATAGATGTCAACACCCAATCCCGCCCGCACTATAGCGGTCTCTACTAATCAATCGGTGGGCTGATAACCTAATTCTTTTGTTGTGGCGGAAATACTGTGACATTCGTTGTTTTCACCCTATACCTTTTTCTACGTCGGTTGTTTAAGAACAAGTAAGTATTGTCGTCAAAGTAGTTGTGTTTACATTCCTTGCATGCGATTTCAAGTGACAGACAGGCCATGAAAGATGCACGTAGGAGAGTAGAGAGTACTAGTACTATACGTATTAGCAAGTCAGTTTTAACGCAATAATACGGATATTAGTCGTTCTCGTGGTATACCTTACCTTGTATTCATCTTAAGATGAGTCGGTTCGGTATTAATAGAGATGCGTCGAACCTAGTAAGGCGAGCACCTGGACTAATACGGAACCCGACCATCACTTTGTTTAGTTTTAGTTATTTTACGTTTTGTATTCCGTGTTAGGTGATTTAGCATGCGATTATAAGGTCGTAAAAGCAATAAATCATATGAAAAACCGTAAATGCAAATGTAAGTAAATCACATTGTCAGGAGTTGCACCCTCGGAGTATACACTAAATGGGACACGATGCATAGATAGTTGAGAACGGATCTCAGAATTACTCGGGTCTATTTAGTGTATTTTAGTGTTTGTGGTTGAAGTTGGGACGTTACGTATCTTAGTAGATAGTTTGTAGACCTAGTGTCCACATCTTGTGTTGTCGTAGTGCATAATAAAAGAAAGTACGAGAATGTAAAATTTTGTTTAGATGACAACCTAATGACGACTCGGCTTCAAAGGCGGATCCTCCTAGTTCTCCTATTGATTTCGGCAAAGCTCCGTTATCGTTGAACCTTCTTGCGGCTACTCCGGCAGAGCTCCGTTACTATGGACCATTTCTGCGGCTAATCCGGCAGAACTGCGCTACTAGACTTGAGCTAGTCGAACACATGCACCTCGGTATCGAGTGGGGTGCTCGAAGGTGAGGAGTAGCATCGATGTCGCTTTTATCGGAACTACGATCGAGTTGATCGTTTGCCTAGGGTGTCGGATTGCGAGCCCTTAGCGAGAGTGTGGAGGTGTAGACACCCACATTTTGCTGCCAGTTGTCTATAGTAGTTTCCGACAAACACCCGATGATGATCGGACGCAAACGTGCTTTAACGTACTCGGAAATGGGCTCGAAAAATGGATATTTAGCATGGGCTTTTTAAGGAGTACAAATTTCACAAAACCAACCTCAAATTCAGGCCCAGTGGGCCGTTTCGAGTCAAATAACACTAATTTGGGTCGAATCCGACACCAGGGGTAAAACCGTCTTTTAGCGACCGAGTCAAAACCCGGTCAAAGATTTTCCCGAGACAGGTGAGTCAGCCATGACACCTCACACGGCTGATTCTTACCCAAACTCTACAAAAAATCAGCTTCACAAAATAATAAACAATTCCGTTTAAGGATGGAATTCGATCTCAAGCAGGAATCCTATCCGAAAATCGATTCAAACACCCGACCGAGTGCAAACACTCGGCCGAGCAGCATAAACCAGCCGGGTTTCCTTTTCTTCCTTCACAAGAAAACGGAATTATCGTTCTTCTCAGCTTCTTACCCAAGTGGTAATTCTAATTCAAGTGCAACTCTCCTAGCCAAGGTCGGGAACTCCCTATAAATAGCCCCTTGCATACAACAACTTGAGACACCAATTATTAGCAACATACACATTATTCAGAGACGAATCAATCACACACACACAGAATTCCTGAGAAATATCGGAAAATATCACAACACACATCCATAAAACTCCTTACACTTAGCATCGAAAAACCGATATTACATCCAAACCCGAAGGAAATCGACTCCCTCGTACCCGTCACCTTCACCGAGCCACCCTAGCCCGACCGACATTACTCGACGCTCCCGTGCCTAGCCACATTCCGACGAGCCCCGATCCGAGTTAACAAAAGCATGTAGGTTGAGGGTGTAACCAAACCCGATTTCTCCTTTTCTTCTCTTCTCTTCCTCGTCGTCCGTTTTCCTTTTACGGGTCAAGCGTCGTCTTTTTTATTTTATTTCTAATATCGATATTAACAAAAAAAACAATTTTCATAACAAACATTCTTAAAAATATGATATCGATTTTCCATAATCGAATATTGTATGAAAAAGAATTATATTAAGATCTCGACGATATCAAAAATCGTTACATCTTTTCTCGTTCAAATTCCTTTTTTCAAATAATTTTACAAAACCATTTTAAATTCATTCCAAATATCCGATATCGATTTCATAATCGAATATCGGATATGAAGAATATCGAAAACGTAAATCGAGTACAAATTAATTCATATTTTGTACGCGATTTATCAAAATTAGCAATTTCGAACAAAAAAAAACCGGACAGACCCGTACGCGAGTCGCGCCACGCCCAGGCGGCTCGCGCACGGGCCTGAAACCCGGACCTTTTTTAAAAACTTTTTCGTTCGTTTTATTATTTATTCTACGAATCGATTTCTAAAACTTGCATCTTTCCCAAAACTATTCCGAGTATTTGATATTGATTTCGTAGTCAACTATCGAATATAACGAATATCGAAAATATTAAGTCGAGTACAAATTATGCAATATTTTTACGCGATTTAATAAAAACATCGATTTTCCAAAAACCGCTTTCGAAAACAGGCCGACACGCGACTCGCCGGCGTCCCGAGCGAGCCGCGCGGCCGGCTGCCTTGGCGCGCCTTTCTCGTTCTTTTTTTTTTTCGAACATCATTTTTTATACAAAACGTCTTTTCAACAATATTTTTCAGATTTCGATTAATATTTATTTTCTCGATCTCGTATATTTATTTGCTGTATTATTATTTACAAATCGATACTAACTCGTTTGTTTATTTTGTAGCAAATTCATTCCTTTTTATCGTTTGTTTTATTATACTAAAACGAACCTCACATGCTAAATTCAACTTCGACGTTAATTTTTCATGCATTAAACTGACTTAGCAACCCATTCAATTCCTCACATGCTTAGGAAAACAATGTTTGCATATCATTCATCGTATTACTAACGCGCGTATTAAAAAATCATTCGATATCCTAGTTGAGGCCGCTAATGTGTGGGCGGGGTTGGGTGTTCTTAGTGAACTTCCTGTAGACACCCGCATTTTGCCTGCTAGTGTCTATAGCAGTTCCCGACAAGCACCCGATGATGATCGGACGCAAACGTGACTTGGTATACTCAAATATGGACTCAAAATCAATAATATCTGACATGGACTTTTAGCGGAGTAATAATCTCACAAAACAGACCTCAAATCCAGGCCCAGTGGGTCGTTCCGAGCAAAATGAGACTAATTTGGGCCAAAACCGACACCAAAAATAAATCCCGTCTTTTAGCGACCGGGTCAAAACCCGGTCAAAGACGAAACCGTCCCATAAATCACCCAGGTTCAGCTGGCGCACAAATCCAAATTCAAAAAATCAATCAAAACAACAAAATCAATTCCTTCCTATTTTGTCTCGATTTGCTTGACCCACTCGATCGAGTGGATTGACCCACTAGGTCGAGTGGAGCGTCATTTACCGGATCAGGCCCATTTTCTAGGGCACTCGACCGAGTGCACTAGGGCCACTCGATCGAGTGACCCTAGGTCGTGGGGTAAACTCTATAAATACCCCACGACTCCCACACATTTGACAAAAAAAAAAGTTTTTCCTAAGGTTTTAACCCACATTTACCCCACATTTCTGCTATACTCTCTACACTACAACCCTAAGCAAGCACACACAAAAACCGAGTCCCTTGTCCCTCGAAAAACCGACATACACACACACACATACACATACACACCATAACTTGCATACATCCTCGATACTCCGACGTCCCGTCATTATTCGCGAGTCCATTTCCGAGGTCCCTACTAAGCATGTATGTTGAGGGTGTCCTAAACCCCACTTCGATCCTTGTTACTCTTTTGTTTACGTTTTTCTATCGTTTATATTATATCTATACTAGTATTATAATTCTAACTTCTAACATAATACTAACATTTTAATTTTTCGTATACTAACTCTTTACATTCTCGTTACTAACTTTATTATACCGCGTATATATAAACTAGTATCAAAATTCGGTTTTGAATACGTTTAACTACAATTGTCGCCTAAAGTCCGTCTAATCCCTTTACGAGCAACGACGGAGGTGGAGCCCTTTCGAGGAGCCCCGCCCCAATGTACTCAAGGGCGTGACGTGATCGCGACTAATAATAGTTGAACGCATTTGATCCCATTTTAATTAGTACGGAATCCTTTGACACGAAAACCGACATCACATAACCCGAAAGGGTTAGTTTAGATGTCGTGACGTAGAGGGATGCATTCCGTCGCTAATTTAAAATTTCTAATATAAACATTTTCATAAAATCTCGACAACGGTATTATAATCATATATATACACGATTATGGTAACGGAGGTCAAGTTAAATTCAAATTGTGCAATATTTGTATTTAATTTGGCCGACCGTCGATTTTAAACCCAAAAAACGAGACGAGTTGACACTCGTACAGGGACCACTCGACGGAGTACGTAGGCTACTCGATCGAGTAGCGCCCATAAACCTGGGCAGAACCCTTTTCGAGGGCACACTCGACCGAGTCAGTCCATGACTCGACCTAGTGGGTCCTGTAACCCAGAAAACAGAGAGCTTAAATGCAACATTTAAGCCTCGTCTTTTTTTACGACTTTTAGTCGACACGTGTAAAGTCAATCACGTGATCCTATTTTTCAAAACTCATGCATATCATATCACTTAAAATGACTTTGATCGACGGTCTTGCACTATTAATCTTGTGTCGACGACTCTTTAGTCGTATCCGACACATAATTAATTTAGACTCTATTCCTCAATGTGATAAGTTGGGACAAGGCATCGAGATTCGGGATCGGGCTAGCACCACGTCTAGGTTCCATATCTCCGTCCTCCGTTTAATACACAATATAATGTGTATTTAATCGAAGTTCGTCCGTTTGCACAACTTACGGTCTAGTTTATATTTATTATATACGGGTCCGTTTCTAGTTAACGTTTACCATTTCCTATTCGATTATTCTATTTTATTGCTCGTTGTATTGTGAATTCCGGGTTGTATTCCGCCCGTGTAATTTGTAATTTATTTACGAGTTTTCTATTATTTGATGTTTGCCATTTATTTATTTAAATGAATATCGCATGCTAAATCACTTTGACGTGAATCAAGATGCATTAAAATGACGTAGCTCACATTTAATTCGCATGCTTAGCCGAAAACGTTGTTTGCATATCATTTAGTCGTTTCACTAGCGCGCGCACACGAACACGAACACGAACGATGTCTTAGTAGAGGCCGCCATGTGCGGGCGGGGTTGGGTGTCCTTAGTGGGCTTCCCAACACGTACCCTCACCCCTTACTCAGAACCTTGGTTTCCGGATGCCCGAAACCATTGGCGCTCGAAAGTCATTCTATATACGAAAGCCGGTTTAAACGGTATCGATATTGCAATGCAATGGGACGAGCCCCATAAACTCTGAAATCGAGGTGGGCCGTACTTTGTGTACAGCCCATGACGATATAGAGTGGGCTTGTATGGTTCCGAATAACCACAAAATTCGGTGGCGACTCCATTTTGACTTAAATTTCGAACACGAGAACAATCTCACCACGAGATTCATTCGCCTACCCAAACCCGCGCGTGGCCGCGTCGGGGTGGACCTACGTCATGTCCACAATTTGGCGACTCCGCTGGGGATACCTGATGTACCACATGTCATCGGGGTTCCTAGGGTGAGACTCGAAGAGAAATCGTTCGAATAATAGTGCGCGCGCATTAGTTTAATGATTCATGCATAACCCAAATTTTGCCCGGGCCGGTTACTTGTGACCGACGTCCCACTATACCACGGTGCATTCCTACATGGGTGCACTAAAGACTTCGATGACGGAACTCACCGAGGTTTTACGGCAGGTCCTAGTTCCAAATCGGCTAGGAAGTCCGTCCCGTTTCGTGAGAATGCTATCGTTGTTGGTATAGACCCTACTTTGACCGACCGAGACTTGGTGTAAAGCATACATAAGCGTCATTATAATGCTTGTTTGACTACATGCTACTTGGTTTCCGTGTCATTTTTCAAAAACCATCATTTCAAAAATGCATCTTTCCAAAAACACCCAAATTTTGAAAAACCCGAAACGCTGTCCGTTTCGGGACCCTTCTTTTCAAAATATCCAATTTTCAAAACTCGGAATGCCGCCGAAATTTAGGATCAACGATTTGACTCAAAATGTCCTTTTCTCTAGTCGGCATGCTGCCCGTTTTAATTCTCGAATGTCCAACACCATTCCGATTTTCTGAATTTTCAAAATTCTAATCTTGGTTTTCGAAATTTCGTTTTCAATTTTCGAACTCTCGGAAATTCATCCAACTTTCCTAGTGAACCTTCCTTATTATAGGACCTACCGTCTAGCCGTGTGTCGGGTCTTTGCATAGTATGTCGAAGGTCTATAGCGTCGAAACTCCGCCGATCCTATATCGCGAGTTTCCCCCCTTTCCCGAGTCCGCCTTATCTGTCAAGGCACGACCAACCCGCGTAGGGCATACCCCTACAAAGGAAAGTCCGTCCATACACTCGAGTCAAAAGTCTGGGGAAAAGTCTCACGTGGACCTTCCTTCGAACGGGATTAGGCCCACAAAGCCAAAATCCTAAGGAAGTTATACTACCCATCGAGTCATCCGTCTAGATGCCTTTCTCGAGTCTTTAGTCTTCCTTTCTAGTGTCGCTCGGGATGTACTTTTCCTTTCTTTTTCCAAGATCTGGGTTCAATTTCTGATTACGCGGTGTTCTTACAGACAGGCCGCCGGCAACTAGACACGCTCGAAGGATGGCTACTTTGAACAGCCTACAAACCTCTTTGGAAGCCATGGTCGCGAAGCAAACCGACATCGAAGCCGAACTGACTGAAATGAGGGCTGGCCAAGTGGCCATTGTTGCTCGCCTAGCTACGGTGGAGCAAAGGGCTCCCAATGTCGAGGCTGCTGAGCCTCTAGCTGAACTAGTCAGCGCGGTGCGCCGACTAGAGGAACAAGTCCATTTGGCTGGGAGTAACAACATCCATCGGGAGAATAGTCGAGAGTACAACCCGCTGAGTGACAAACTACCCGCAAACCTGAACCTTACAGGCTTGCCCATGTTTGAGGGAACTGAAGACCCGTTACTACATGTACGGGCCTTCAAGGAATTCATGGCCATCAAGGGAGTGGATTCGTCCATGTTCAAAAACCTCTTCGCTGCATCTCTCGAGAAGCACCCACGGGCCTGGTACTACAGGCTAGACCCGAAAAAATACCCTACATGGGATGATGTGGCCACCGAGTTCGCTCGGAACTATGCTGATAACACCGAGATCCAAACCACAATGCGATCTCTGGGGGTTATGGCCCAAGAGCCAAAGGAAGGTTTTACTAAATACCTTCAACACTTGAGGGCCGAGAGCGTGAAACTGGTCGATAAGCCCAATGAAAAGACTTTAGTGGAGGCTTTTGTTAAGAACCTCCTCCCTTCCTACCGAGTTCACCTCCGATACGCTGTCATACCCAATTTCACCACCCTTACTGAAATGGGTATGAGAATCGAAGACGATCTGAGACTAGAAGGCCTCACTAAGGCCGCTAGCAAAGGATATCAAGGGGCTTCTTCCTCCACCACTAAGCCCCAAGCTGCGACTCGTAGCATTTTTGACGCGGTTAATCTACTAGATGCCCCGTCCAAAAAGAACACCCCACCTTGGGTTTTCACTGATATAGGCACCACCTATACCTATGCCTTACAAAGGCTGTCCTTCAAAGGCCTAATCCAACCGATAGGCCCAACTCCTGAAGTTCCGGTCGAGCGACGCTCCAAGAACTACAATGCTCAGGCCTATTGCCAATACCACCGGGGCAATGGGCATGATACCGAAAAGTGCTGGAAGCTGAAGCACCTGATCCAGGACTTGATCGAAAGCGGTAAAATCCCGCTACCCGGAGATAAGCCAAGCAACAAGGAGAACCCTTTCAGCTCCCACGCCATCTTTGCCGGGGAGGTGATTGATTGCTCTCACCTTATCTCTCCATTTATCCCGCAAGTGAACGGGATCTGGTTTGATGACGAGGATGATGTCTACCTCGCTAAAGGGGAAACCCATCACCCCTGAACAGATTCGCGAGGCCAAAACTCGAGTCCTAGCCAGCAACAACCTTGGTCGTCCCTATTTAGCCACAAGCACTAGGGACACCCCTATCCCGGCAACCATCACCGATCCACTCGGGATGGAAGTCTCCCCTGAAGAGCCTACCGCTGAAACAGCTACTGTAAAGCAACTGAAGAAGACCCGAGTTGACCTCACTATTTGGCAGCTCCTGGTTAGCTCTCAAGAACATCGAGAAGCACTTACAAAGGCTCTCGATCAAGTCAAGATCGACTCTTTGGCTACCCCTGCTGAAATGGTAGCCACGGTCCTACCCCACCTAAAAGGTAAGGCCAAGGAAGGAGGCCCAATGATCACTTTCTCTGAAGCCGACCTGCCACCGTTCGGGGCCGCTCATAATCTGGCCCTTTACATCACGGTAATCTGCCGGGGAAAATACCTCCCGATGACCCTAGTCGATGACGGGTCAGCCGTGAACGTCCTTCCCTTAAGGACCGCCAAAGCCCTCGGCATTACCGAGGCTGACTATATCCCGACGGCTCAAACCATCCAAGCCTTTGATGGGAGCCCGAAGACGGTAGCTGGGGCCGTAAAGCTGACCATTATAATAGGCCCGATAGAAAAGGAGCTTGAATTCCAAGTGATCGATGTCACCTCATCTTTCAACTTGCTCCTAGGAAGGCCGTGGATCCACGCGGTCAAGGCGGTATCTTCCACCCTCCACCGTAAGATCAAGGTGCCTTTGCTCGACAACGTTAATACTTTAGAGGCAACCCCAATGACCGTGGCTAGCTGTAACGCCACAGGCCGCACGGACCTCTAGGGGTTCGACTTTGTGGGGATGATCGAGGGAGAGTACCTTTTTAGGCCTTACTTCACCACGAGCATTGACACGATGCTCCAGAACCTAGGGTACCTTCCGGGGGCTACCTCTCGACCCGACCTTCCAGCTGGGAGGATCATCGAGGTCCTTAAGGACGAAGACTCTCACTTCGGCCTTGGCTATGCCGCCACTCCGGGCAACGTTGTCCGAGCAGGAATCGAAAAGGCCTGCAACATCATGAAGGGTATCCACTTGAGCCCTTACAGCCCACGGTTGTCTGACTACTTTGTCACACCCGTGTTTGGGGCTATCCAGGTTGTACTATACCAACCCAATGTTACGCACCTCGGGACCCACTCGGCCCGGGACTGCAACTACATCCCGGATGAGGTGTTCGCCCTCATCCAGTCTAATGAAGCTAATGACGCCGAGCCCGCGCTAGGGCTGCTCTTCGGGGAAGACACCATAGCCCCGACTTCAAAAGAAGACCTGGTCAACCTAATTCCCCGCAGCAACAGGTTTGACCCGACCAAGCTGATCTCGGATGTTGGCTCCGAGACGGGAAACAGGGCCTGGAGGAAGACTGTCAAGTGGACTGACAGTCAACGAAAGATCTACAAGCTGGTCACCGGAGAGGGAGACATGCCTGAGTCTGAGTCCGAGTCTGAGTCGGAGTCTGAGTCAGAGTCTGAGGTCGAGTCTAGGAGAGTCGGTGCTAGAGTCAATCCTGTAACCTCTCTCCCCTCTATCATCCCTGTTGCTGGCACTTCGGGGTCTGTCCCGAGTGCCTTACCAATTCCGCCACTGACCAATGATTAGATGGCTGCTCTCTTTGAGCTGTTTTCCAAATTTTCAATCAATAATAACAACCGTTCTGCTTATGACTTGTCTCTTTTAAATTCTGCTTTCAAAAAAGTTTTATGCTATGACATTGAGAAATCCGACGAACAGGTACCCTTACCTCCACATCTGATCGAGCAACTAGAGCAAAGGGAATCCCGGAATCCGGTAATCGAAGAGACCGAGTCCATAAACGTGGGAACGACCTTAGAGCCTCAGATACTTAAGATAGGGTTATCCTTAGATCCCGAGGAGAAACAACAATTCATAAACCTCCTCCAAGAATTCAAGGATGTCTTCGCGTGGTCCTACAAGGACATGCCGGGGATAGACCGGGAAATAGCCGAGCACCGCATACCTATCAAAGACGGGTGCAAACCGGTCAAGCAGAAGCTTCGTCGAATGAGGCCCGAATGGTCTCTCAAAGTAAAGGAAGAAGTCGACAAACAGTTCAAAGCCGACTTCATACGAGTGTCCGAGTATCCGGACTGGGTTGCAAACATCGTGCCGGTTCCTAAAAAGGACGGTAAGGTGCGGGTGTGCGTAGATTTTCGGGATCTTAACAAAGCAAGCCCGAAGGATGATTTTCCGTTACCACACATCGACATACTGGTGGATAACACGGCCGATCATGCCCTTCTATCATTTATGGACGGGTATGCCGGATATAATCAAATCAAGATGGCGGAAGAAGACATGAGTAAGACTACCTTCACTACACCTTGGGGTACTTACTGCTATACCGTCATGTCGTTTGGCCTCATTAATGCTGGGGCCACATACCAAAGGACCGCTACCATTCTACTACATGACAAGATGCATAAAGAGGTAGAGGTCTATGTAGACGACATGATCGTCAAATCCAAAGAACGGGACGGTCACATCACCGCCCTAAGGAAATTTTTCACCCGATTGCGCAAATACAACATGAGGCAAAACCCTCAAAAGTGCAGTTTCGGGGTAACATCAGGCAAATTAATGGGTCATATCGTTAGCCAACGAGGTATCGAGGTCGACCCAGCTAAAATCAAAGCCATTACCGAGATGCAAGCTCCTAAAACCGAAAAAGAAATAAGGGGATTTCTCGGGAAAGTCCAGTATATTACTCGATTCATTTCCAAACTGACCATGGTGTGTGAACCAATTTTCAAGAAACTGAAAATAGGGGAACGGATACTATGGGATGACAAGTGCCAAGCTGCTTTCGACAAAATCAAGGAAATTATGTCTGCTCCGCCGGTTTTGATGCCACCTCAACCCGGTTTGCCTCTGTCGTTATATCTAACAACGACCGAGACAGCCATGGGGGCTATGCTGGCTCAGACAGTCGACTCCGAAGAACGAGCTATTTATTACATCAGCAAGAAGTTTTTAGAGTATGAGTGCAAATATACCATGCTCGAAAAGACGTGTTTGGCTCTAGTCTGGGCCACCAAGAAGCTCCGACACTATATGCTCAGCTACGAGGTCCACGTTCTATCAAAGATGGATCCAATCAAATACCTCTTCGAAAAGCCCATTCTCAATGGCCGGATTTCAAGACGGACTCTAATGCTGGCAGAGTTCGACCTGAAATTTGTACCGCTAAAGGCTATTAAGGGGCGAATAGTATCTGAATTCCTCGCTGACAGCCCGGTAGTCGAAGAAGGACACACCGACACCTGGTCCTTCCCAGACGAAGATATTTTCCATACCGATGCCGAAACATGGGATTTATACTTCGATGGAGCATCTAATTTTCGAGGGTTCGGAGTCGGGATCCTTCTAATTTCACCAAGAGGGGAGCATACCCCGTCTCCATCAAACTGGACTTTGATGTTACTAATAATGCAGCAGAGTACGAAGCGTGCATTTACGGGCTACAAGCCGCCGCCAACCTGGGGATCACGAATCTCCGGGTACATGGCGACTCATCCTTGGTCATTAACCAAGCACTCCAAAAATGGAAGACTCGGAATGCTAATCTCGTGGCCTACCAGGCACGAGTAAGGGATCTCGAGAAACAATTCCAGAAGGTAGAGTACATATACTTGCCTCGGGAAGAAAATCAGTTTGAAGATGCACTCTCAAAATTGGCATCTTTACTGAATATTCCCGACCACGTGACCAGTATGCCAATTTGCGTCAAAATACGGTCCGAGCCGGCATACGTTCATGACATTGAAGACATCGAGATCACTGATCCCCAACCCTGGTACCAGGCTGTGTTAACATACCTGACCAACGGAGAATATCCTCCCGGGACTGAGGGTCGAGCCAAAAAAGCCTTGCGAAGGGGGACTATTGTACAAAAATGGACTATTGTACAAAAAGAGCCAAAAGAGCCAGTTCATCCGTACCGATGATAGACTATTGTACAAAAAGACGGCACAGGGGGCTCTTCTCCTTTGTGTTGATAAATATAAGGCAGAGAAAGTAATGGCCGAAGTACATGACGGTGAAAACGGCCCACATATGAATGCTCACATGTTGGTTCGAAAAATCATGAGGCTCTGGTATTACTGAAATACCATGGAGGTCGACTGCCAGTTGTATGTCAAACATTGTCATAACTGTCAAATCTTCGGCAATGTGCAACATATGCCGTCATCTCTGCTTTATACCATGACGTCGCCATGGCCGTTCTCGACATGGGGTATCGACATAATCGGGAAAGTGAATCCCTCCGGTACTGGCGGACACTGTTTCATTTTAGTAGCTATCGACTACTTCACCAAATGGGTCGAAGCTGAATCATATCGCATCCTCAATGCTAAGCATGTCGCCAAATTTATCCAAAACAAGATAATATGTCGGTATGGAATCCCACATGAATTTATCAGTGATCATGGGACTCATATCCAAGCTGAGACCGCAGCCCTACTGGCTAAATATAAAATTCAAAGGCACACGTCCTCGCCCTACCGTCCCCAAACGAATGGAGCAGTAGAGGCGGCTAATAAAACAATTGTCACCATACTCAAAAAGATGGCTGATAATTATCGGGACTGGCCAGACAAAATACCTTTTGCCCTATGGGGGTACCGGACATCAATTCGCACCGCAACCGGAGCGACACCATATTACCTAACCTATGGGATGGAGGCAGTCCAACCAGTTGAACTAGAGGTGCCATCCCTCAGAATTCTGTTAGAAAGTCAAGTACCCGAAGCTGACTGGGTTCGAGCACGGTACGATTCGTTGGTTCTACTAGACGAACGACGATCCCGCGCTCTCAACAACATCCAAATCTACCAGAAACGAATCCAACGGGCCTTCAACAAGCGAGTAAGGCCCAGAAACATTAAAGAAGGGGACTTAGTCCTTATGTCTGTTCAAGCTTTACTACCAGTTGACCCAAGGGGAAAATTCTAACCCAACTGGGCTGGGCCATATCTGGTGAAGAAGATCCTATCAGGGGGAGCAGTAATGCTAACGGACCTGGACGGGAATGAGTTCGTCAACCCAACCAACCTGGACCAGTTGAAGCGTTACTACCCTTAGCCATTTCTCAATGTCATTAGCAAATTTTATCCAAATCTTTTTTTTATATAAAAAGCAAGTCAATAAGCTAGAATTATTTATTCTACTGTCACAAAACATCTTGAACCACTAGTCTTGGTGTAATTCGAGATTGCAAATTTACTGAGTCTGAACTACGTTTGGTTTGATTCTGCTAATCGCGGATATGTAGGCAGCCCCTCAAAAGGGCACAACCAGTGCAATCAAGAAAAGGCAGGAACAGTTTAATAATAAAACTCCTTTTATTAATTATCACAAAAAAAAACCCGATAAACTCGGGAAAATTACAAAATGCAGGAATTCAAAAATTACCAAAAAAAACACACGACACTCCCAAAATAAATAATAATAATATTTAAATAATAAAAAAGCTAAGGACTCGGTATTTAAGGCATCTTGCCCTTCCCCTTGTCCTTGGCCTCCTTGGCCGTCCACTGACGACGACGCGGAGGAGAGCGTTCCCGAATCACCACAGGAACCTCTTTAGCCCGGACTCGTTTCTTGGAACTCGAGTCCACATCCACCTCGATAGGCCCGAGTCGGGCCCTCACGGGCTCTGGGAGCCGGTCTCGCGGACCTAATCGGTCCCGGGCCGCTAGCCTTGGCCCAAGTCGCCGTTCCAAATCAGTCTGGGGGCTTAGCCGCCCCCGCGTGCCACTAGCACTGGCATCTTTAGCTCGAGTCTTAGTATGTGACTTAAGACCCGATTCTAATCGGACTAAGGTAGCAGGGGTCTCTCCCTCATCGAAGAACCCCCTATTATCCTTTGCCGTCTCCCGACGGACCAGTTCGAAGGCCTCATCGACCTTCAGAGCTTTACGAGCTTCCTCGGACTCCTCGGAAGTCCATTTCTCGTAAGCCCGAGAAACCCAAGCGGATTGGCAAGGGTTGGGAATAGTCCATGTAGGACGAGTGAACCATCTATGCAACCAAGTGTCGCACATAGCGTCTGTCAGTTGGAGCGAGACGCTAATAATGGCTTCAGTCTCAGGAATGCGCTGAGACGAACCGAACTGCCTCAGGATGCGGTCCGGGTAAATGTGAACTGTCCAGTCAAGGGACAGGATCACCAAGTAACGAGCTTGGTCTCTCTTGGCCAGCCCCGTCATCTTAGAAAGGAACCACCAAGCGACGGTCCACCTGATTAAGGGGCCACCATGGAACACCAATTCCTCATTCCAGTAAGCTCGATTTATATGGTGATTTGAGCTTATCCGACGCCCCCTTGAACTGATTTGACTGCTACGGTAGTTGGGAACGCTCGGGGGAGGCTCTATGATCGACAGGCGTTCCGACAACCAAACCTACAAAGAATATACAAAATTCATAAGCAACGGAATGGTCCGCTATAGCTCACTCGATCGAGTATACCATCCGACTCGATCGAGTAAGGCTCTCTAAAGGCAAGCAGAATCACGTCAGGTATGCCACTCGATCGAGTAAAGCACCTCACTCGATCGAGCAAGCCCTCCACAGATGGGCAGAAGCACTTTGCAGACATCACTCGGGCGAGTGACAGGTCCACTCGATCGAGTGACTTACGGACCTCAAGAAATTACTCGAAACGCAAAAAAAAAGAAAAAATTGAAAATCGCGAGACATATACCTGCAGAATAAGGGTGCTCCCCGTCAATTGGCGGTTTGGGTCAAGTCGCCTGGCATCCAAACCCATGATGATTTCTCCAGTGGCTAGCCAAGCAGGGCTATGACCAGTCTCCATCTGGTCAACCACTCCGATCAGCCTAATTTGACCCACGCATGAGTCAGCATCCATCATCCCCTCGAAAACATAGCGGTGCAGCATGCAGAATGCGAAAGCCCTACGCCTATGAGAAGGCGTAGCCCTTACATCTTGACCGTTCATAAACTTGTCAGCCAAGTCGAAGAGGGAAACAGTATCTCCCCGCACTATTCGATCTGCCTCAGCATGAGACAGACCCAGGAAATCCCTCAGTCTTCTCCTCGGGTCCGGGTAGAATGGAGGGATGGCAGGACGAGCAACAGGGCTCCAACCCCCGATGGCTGCGATCTCCTCGGGAAGAGGGCATATCTCTCCCCGCGGGAACGCAAAGACGTGATGAGTGGTATCCCAAAACGATAGACAAGCGTCTAAAAAATGCAAGTCAGGTACTAGATGCCGAAGAGGAAACAGGCTGACGATCCCCATTTGGGTCAGTTGAATTTTGTCCTCATCCCGGAAGTGCTGGGACCAGGCAAAAAGCATTGAAGTAAGATGCTCGATACCCATGGCAGGAATTTGAATCCTCTTGAGAAACTAAAAGATTTTTGAGGAAGAGAAGGGATTTTGATTTGAGATACAGTAAACTGAAGCAGGGAGACCTATATTTATAATAAGGAACCCTAACTGTAAACCTAACTACCCTGCCTCCTCAGCAAACCTGGGCCCCAGCATGTGCAGGCCTGACTTCAGACTAAAACCCAGAATAGGAATCAAGTTGTCCCGGGCATTCCTAGGAAATTCTAAAATTCTAAAAATTTTCCAAAATTTTCGACTTTTCAAAATTCGGTACATTTTCCCCAGCACGAGTCGGTGTTTTGCCTATGTGTTACATGCAATTTGTTATGTGTCAGCATACAGGTACACCCCAGGCTTCAGAAGCAAGTCTCCGCGCAATTACTTCACTCCCCAACGTGAGTCAATATTCATCCCATAATGCTACAATCAGAGCTATGATGTATCAGCATACGGGCGCACCTACACCTTCAAAAGCAAGTTTCACTCCCCACGGAGCTATCATCAGCAGGACAGGTATGACCCCCTGCCTATGGCTGGCGAGCCCTTCACGGGAGTCTAATGGACTATAAACAACCCGACCGGAAGGCTGCCAGGTCGTAATCTGCGATTAGCCTGGTAGCTACTCTGATTTTCGCCTTGTCCAAGCCTCAGTCAGAGTGGGGGCTCTGTAGACACCCGCATTTTGCCTGCTAGTGTCTATAGAAGTTCCCGACAAGCACCCGATGATGATCGGACGCAAACGTGACTTGGTATACTCAAATATGGACTCGAAATCAATAATATCAGTCATGGACTTTTAGCGGAGTAATAATCTCACAAAACAGACCTCAAATCCAGGCCCAGTGGGTCGTTCCGAGCAAAATGAGACTAATTTGGGCCAAAACCGACACCAAAAATAAATCCCGTCTTTTAGCGACCGGGTCAAAACCCGGTCAAAGACGAAACCGTCTCATAAATCACCTAGGTTCAGCTGGCGCACAAATCCAAATTCAAAAAATCAATCAAAACAACAAAATCAATTCCTTCCTATTTTGTCTCGATTTGCTTGACCCACTCGATCGAGTGGATTGACCCACTCGGTCGAGTGGAGCGTCATTTACCGGATCAGGCCCATTTTCTAGGGCACTCGAGCGAGTGCACTAGGGCCACTCGATCGAGTGACCCTAGGTCGTGGGGTAAACTCTATAAATACCCCACGACTCCCACACATTTGACAAAAAAAAAGTTTTTCCTAAGGTTTTAACCCACATTTACCCCACATTTCAGCCATACTCTCTACACTACAACCCTAAGCAAGCACACACAAAAACCGAGTCCCTTGTCCCTCGAAAAACCGACATACACACACACACATACACATACACACCATAACTTGCATACATCCTCGATACTCCGACGTCCCGTCATTATTCGCGAGTCCATTTCCGAGGTCCCTACTAAGCATGTATGTTGAGGGTGTCCTAAACCCCACTTCGATCCTTGTTACTCTTTTGTTTACGTTTTTCTATCGTTTATATTATATCTATACTAGTATTATAATTCTAACTTCTAACATAATACTAACATTTTAATTTTTCGTATACTAACTTTTTACATTCTCGTTACTAACTTTATTATACCGCGTATATATAAACTAGTATCAAAATTCGGTTTTGAATACGTTTAACTACAATTGTCGCCTAAAGTCCGTCTAATCCCTTTACGAGCAACGACGGAGGTGGAGCCCTTTCGAGGAGCCCCGCCCCAATGTACTCAAGGGCGTGACGTGATCGCGACTAATAATAGTTGAACGCATTTGATCCCATTTTAATTAGTACGGAACCCGTTGACACGAAAACCGACATCACATAACCCGAAAGGGTTAGTTTGGATGTCGTGACATAGAGGGATGCATTCCGTCGCTAATTTAAAATTTCTAATATAAACATTTTCATAAAATCTAGACAACGGTATTATAATCGTATATATACACGATTATGGTACCGGAGGTCAAGTTAAATTCAAATTGTGCAATATTTGTATTTAATTTGGCGACCGTCGATTTTAAACCCAAAAAACAAGACGAGTTGACACTCGTACAGGGACCACTCGACCGAGTACGTAGGCTACTCGATCGAGTAGCGCCCATAAACCTGGGTAGAACCCTTTTCGAGGGCACACTCGACCGAGTCAGGCCATGACTCGACCGAGTGGGTCCTGTAACCCAGAAAACCGAGAGCTTAAATGCAACATTTAAGCCTCGTCTTTTTTTACGACTTTTAGTCGACACGTGTAAAGTCAATCACGTGATCCTATTTTTCAAAACTCATGCATATCATATCACTTAAAATGACTTTGATCGACGGTCTTGCACTATTAATCTTGTGTCGACGACTCTTTAGTCGTATCCGACACATAATTAATTTAGACTCTATTCCTCGATGTGATAAGTTGGGACAAGGCATCGAGATTCGGGATCGGGCTAGCACCACGTCTAGGTTCCATATCTCCGTCCTCCGTTTAATACACAATATAATGTGTATTTAATCGAAGTTCGTCCGTTTGCACAACTTACGGTCTAGTTTATATTTATTATATACGGGTCCGTTTCTAGTTAACGTTTACCATTTCCTATTCGATTATTCTATTTTATTGCTCGTTGTATTGTGAATTCCGGGTTGTATTCCGCCCGTGTAATTTGTAATTTATTTACGAGTTTTCTATTATTTGATGTTTGCCATTTATTTATTTAAATGAACATCGCATGCTAAATCACTTTGACGTGAATCAAGATGCATTAAAATGACGTAGCTCACATTTAATTCGCATGCTTAGCCGAAAACGTTGTTTGCATATCATTTAGTTGTTTCACTAGCGCGCGCACACGAACACGAACGATGTCTTAGTGGAGGCCGCCATGTGCGGGCGGGGTTGGGTGTCCTTAGTGGGCTTCCCAACACGTACCCTCACCCCTTACTAAGAACCTTGGTTTCCGGATGCCCGAAACCATTGGCGCTCGAGAGTCATTCTATATACGAAAGCCGATTTAAACGGTATCGATATTGCAATGCAAAGGGACGAGCCCCATAAACTCTGAAATCGAGGTGGACCGTACTTTGTGTACAACCCATGACGATATAGAGTGGGCTTGTATGGTTCCGAATAACCACAAAATTCGGTGGCGACTCCATTTTGACTTAAATTTCGAACCCGAGAACAATCTCACCACGAGATTCATTCGCCTACCCAAACCCGCGCGTGGCCGCGTCGGGGTGGACCTACGTCATGTCCACACTTCCCAACACGTACCCTCACCCCTTACTCAGAACCGTGGTTTCCAGATGTCCGAAACCATTGGCAATGAGAGTCATTCAATATACGATAAACTGCTCAAGTCGGCATCGGTATCGAACTGCAAAGGGACGAGCCCAATAAACTCTGACATTGGAAATGGGCCGTATTTTGTACATGGCCCACTACGACATAGAGTGGGCTCGAACGGTTCCGAATAACCATAAAATTCGGTGGCGACTCCAACTTCGATTTAAATTTCAATTTGATCATCTCATATGGAGATTCATTCGCCTCCTCAAACCCGCGCGTGGCCGCGTCGGGGTGGACCTATGTCATGTCCACAATTTGGCGACTCCGCTGGGGATTTACTGATGAGTTACTAACCTTCGGTATTCTTCATGGTGAGACTCGAATAGAAATCGTTTGACTAGTACAATGCGCGTTTTAGTTTTACGGTTCATGCATAACCCCATTTTTTCCGGGCCGGTACTGGTGACCGACGTCCCACTATACCATTGATATAGTCCAAATTGGTTATGTCAAAGGTGTCCATTAGCTAATTCGTATGGGTTTTACGGCATGTCCTAATCTCAACTCGAGTTAGGAAGTCCGCCCCGATTCTCGATAGGCTATGTACACTGGTATAGACCCTTATAGACTGACCGAGACTTAGCTTAAGAGCATACATGGCGTCATTATACTGTTTCCATGACTACGTGCTACTTGATCCACATCTTTTTCAAAACCGTCATTTTCAAAATTTGCATCCTTTTCAAAATATCCAATTTCAAAACCCCGGACATATACCGAATTTAGGACTTATGATTTTACTCAAAATAGCCTTTTTCTAGCCGTTATTATGCCCATTTCAAAACTCGGAAATATTTTCGAAACTTTCAAAACCCGTCATTCGGCCCACTTCTTTTTCTTTTTCGAAAAGGGGCCGGATTTTTCTCCCCGATTTTACTCGGGATTTCAAAATCATATTTCAAAACTTCCTCTCCTTAGACTTCCCGTATTTAGCAGTGTCGGGTAGTGTCATAAGTCGTAGGAGTCTCTAGCGTTGAAACTCCGTCGATCCTACATCACGGATTTCCCCCCTATCCTAGTCCGCCTTATTTTACTAAGGCAAGGCCCACCTACGTAGGACATACTCCTACAAAGGTTGGCCCATTTACACAATCGAGTCTAAAAGTCTGGGAATGTTGGATCCTGAGGAAGGCCCACCTTTTCACAAGTCGCCCGTCTAGGTGTCTTTTCCGAGTCATTACTGTCTTAGTCTTCTTCCTTTTCCCTTGCTCGGGATGTACTTTTCTTAGGATTCGGGTTAAGTTGCTAATTACGCGGTGCTCTTACAGACAGGCCACCCTTCACTCGAGCCATGACACAACAAGCCATAGACGACTTGACCGCCTCGTTGACCCAAATCCAGGACCAATTGAGGAAAATGCGGGGGGACCAAATTGCCATCGTCACTCGGGTTAGTGCCGTGGAACAGGGAACCCCCAATGCCTCGATCGAAGATGACGGACCCTTGGCCGCACTGGCCGGCGCGGTCCAAAAACTGCAGGAACAGGTTCACTCGACCACCAGAAACACTATTCTCACGGAAAATGCTCGTATTATTCACCCTTAACTGATGAACTGCCCGCTAACCTCAACTTAACGGACTTGCCAATGTTCGATGGGACTGAAGACCCGGTACTCCACATTCGGGCTTTCAAGGACTTTATGGCTGTTAAGGGGGTCAAGTCGACCATGTTTAAGCATCTCTTTGCTTCCTCTCTGGAAAAACACCCGAAAGCCTGGTACTACAGGCTTGACCCCAAGAAATACAAAACTTGGGACGATGTTGCAATGGAATTCGCGCGAAACTACGCGGATAATGCTGAAATCCAGACTACCATGCGTACTCTGGAAGTTATGGCCCAAGAGCCTAAGGAGGGTTTCACCAAATACCTTCAAAGGTGGAGGACCGAAAGTGTTAAGCTGGTGGACAAGCCCACCGAAAAAGTGCTAGTGGAGGCCTTTGTCAAAAACCTCCTCCCCGCTTACCGAGTCCATCTCCGGTATGCCATCATACCCGACTTTGCCACTTTGACCGAAATGGGTACTAGGATCGAAGATGATCTAAGGCTAGAGAACCTTACTAAGGCCTCTACCAAGGGGTATCAAGGAGCCAGTTCCTCCTCCAGCAAGCCCGCCACCACAACGGCGGCCCGAAGCATCTTCGACGAGGTTAACTCACTGGACACCTCGACCAAAAAGAATACTCCAAATCGGGTATTCACCGACATAGGGACAACCTATGCTAATGCCTTACAAAGGCTGTCTTCGAAAGGCCTAATCCAACCGATAGGCCTAATTCCAGAAGTTCCCGTGGAAAAGCGATCCAAGAGCTACAACATTCATGCCTATTGCCACTATCACCAAGGCAATGGGCATGACACAGAGAAATGCTGGAAATTGAAACATCTTATTCAAGATCTGATCGAAAGTGGCAAGATACCACTACCCAGTGATAAGCCAAGTAACAAAAATAATCCTCTTGCTACTCACGCCATTTTTACTGGAGAGGTAGTTGACTGCTCTCATCTCATTTCCCCTTTCATTTCCCAAATCAACGGGATATGGAATGACGACGAAGATGATGTTTACTTGGCCAAAGGGGAAGCTGTTCCCGTCACCATCAAAGAGATCCGGAAAGCCAAAGCCAGAGCTCTGGCCGGTACACACACCATCACAGCCAGTCTCACCACTCCGGAAACCGTCACTGAACCTTCCAGGACGGAACTCGCTCCCGAAGAGCCAAACGCTGACACGGCCCTAGTCAGACAATTGAAGAGGGTCTGAACTGATATTACTATATGGCAGCTTTTGGTTAGCTCACAAGAGCATCAGGCGGCACTTACTAGGGCCCTTAATGAAATCAAGGTCGACTCATCGGTTACCCCCACCGAGATGGTAGCCACGATCTTGCCACACCTCAGGGACAGGTCCAAAAGAGAGGGCCCACTTATCACTTTCTCCGAGTCCGACCTTCCACAATTCGGGACCACCCATAACTTGGCCCTATATATCACGGTGATCTGCCGAAACAAGTATCTCCCAATGACCCTGATTGATGACGGGTCCGCGGTAAACGTCCTTCCTTTAAGGACAGCCAAAGCCCTCGGCATTACCGAGGCTGACTACCTTCCAACTGCGCAGACTATCCAGGCTTTTGATGGAAGCCCAAAATCAGTTGCTGGGGCCGTTAAGCTAACCATCATAAGGAGCCCGATCGAGAAGGAGTTTGAATTCCAAGTGATCGATGTTACTTCATCTTTCAATCTGCTACTCGGGAGACCGTGGATTCACGCGGTCAAAGCTGTGTCTTCCACTCTTCACAGGAAGGTCAAGCTGCCTTTACAAGATGGGATCGTCACTCTTGAAGCTACTCCCATAACCGTGTCAAGCTGCAACACGGCAGGCTCAGCTGACCCACGAGGTTTCAACTTCGTGGGAATGATCGAGGAAGAATACCTTTTCCGGCCATACTTCACTACTAGCATCGATACGATGCTACAGAATCTGGGTTGTCTACCGGGAATCACATCAAGGCCCTATCTTCCACCCGGGAAAATTATCGAAACCCGGAACAACGGACAATCTCGCCTCGGTCTAGGCTACACCATGGCATCCGGATGCATGGACCAAACCAAGGCGGTCACTTTCGTCACCCCGGTGTTCGGAGCTATTCAAATGGGCATCTATCAGCCCACCATCTCATATCCCGGGACCAAACTGGCTCGGGAATGCAATTTCATCCCAGATGACATCTTCGCCCTTATCCAGGCCGAATCGAAGGAGGGCACAAACAATACTGAGCCCATCCTAGGACTACTCTTCGGGGAAGACAAGGTCGTCCCAACCCCTAAACAAGAGTTAGTCAGCTTGATTCTCCGCAGCAGCAGGTTTGATCCAACCAAGCTGATCTCTGAAGTTGGTGCCAACACTGGGAAGAGAGCTTGGAGGAAGACAACTAAATGGACCGACAGTCAAGGTCGAGTCTACAAGCTAACTACTGGTGAAGGAGATATGCATGCTATCGAATCCGAATCTGAGTCCGAGTCCGAGTCAGAGTCAGAGTCGGAGTCAGAGTCGAAGTCTAGAGGGTCCAGTACAAGGATCGAGTCTGTAACCCCTCTCCCTTATTTAGCCACACCATCGAGAGCCCCGGAGTCTGTCCCGAGGGCTCTCCCTATCCCGCCTCTGACCAACGATCAGATGGCAGCTCTCTTCGAGCTATTTTCAAAATTCACTATCAAAATAACGATAACCGTTCTGCTTACGACTTGGCTTATTTTCAAAATATTTTCAAAAATCTTACTTGTAATGACATTGAGAAACCCGACGAACAGGTGTCATTGCCTCCACATCTAGTCGAGCAACTCGAGCAAAGGGAGTCCCAAAATCCGGTAATCGAAGAAACTGATTCCATCAACGTAGGAACCCCTTTAGAACCCCAGATGCTTAAGTTGGGCCTATCTTTAGATCCCGAGGAGAAACAACAATTCACAGATCTCCTCCAGGAATTCAAAGGCGTCTTCGCATGGTCCTATAAGGACATGCCAGGGATAGACCGGGAGATAGCTGAACACCGAATACCCATCAAAGACGGGCACAAGCCGGTAAAACAGAAACTCCGAAGAATGAGGCCCGAATGGTCTCTCAAAGTCAAGGAAGAAGTTAATAAACAATTCAAAGCGGGCTTTAGCCAAGTGTCTGAATATCCAGACTGGGTTGCAAACATAGTACCAGTACCCAAGAAGGATGGCAAAGTCCGAGTACGTGTAGACTTTCGGGACCTTAATAAGGCCAGCCCAAAAGACGATTTTCTGTTGCCACACATCGACATACTGGTGGACAACACGGCCGACCATGCCCTTCTATCATTCATGGACGGGTATGCCGGATATAATCAGATAAAAATGGCGGAAGAAGACATGAGTAAGACCACCTTCATCACACCTTGGGGGACTTACTGCTATACCGTAATGCCATTTGGGCTTATTAACGCAGGTGCCACTTATCAACGGACCGCCACCACTTTATTGCATGACATGATGCATAAGGAAGTGGAGGTCTACGTCGACGACATGTTGTCAAATCCAAGGACCGAAACGGGCACATTGCATCCCTAAGGAAGTTCTTCACCCGATTACGCAAGTACAACATGAGGTTAAACCCTCAAAAATGCAGTTTCGGGGTAACATCGGGCAAGTTACTGGGCCACATTGTCAGCCAACGTGGCATCAAAGTTGACCCAGCAAAGATCAAGGCCATCACCGAGATGCAACCGCCTAAAACCGAAAAAGAGATAAGGGGGTTTCTCGGGAAAGTCCAATATATAAGTCGGTTCATTTCAAAGCTAACCATGGTATGTGAACCCATCTTCAAAAAACTGAAGATAGGAGAACGAACACTATGGGACGACAAATGTCAAATGGCCTTCGATAAGATCAAGGAGATTCTATCCTCTCCGCCGGTGTTAATGCCACCTCAGCACGGTTTGCCTCTGTCATTATACTTGACAACGACCGAGACGGCCATGGGCGCTATTCTAGCCCAGACGGTCGATTCCGAAGAACGGGCTATTTACTACATCAGTAAAAAGTTCTTAGAATACGAATGCAAGTATACAATGCTCGAGAAGACGTGTCTAGCATTAGTATGGGCCACTAAAAAGCTCCGACACTACATGCTTAGTCACGAGGTACACGTGCTCTCCAAAATGGATCCAATCAAGTATCTGTTCGAGAAGCCCATCCTCAACGGCCGTATATCCAGATGGACTTTAATGCTAGCTGAGTTCGACCTCAAGTTCGTACCTTTAAAAGCCATCAAAGGTCGGGTAGTAGCGGAATTCCTCGCCGATAGCCCGATATCTGAGGAAGAACACACCGATACCTGGGCTTTCCCAGATGAAGACATATTCCATACCGACACCGACACATGGGATCTGTATTTTGACGGAGCGTCCAACTTCCGAGGATTTGGTGTCGGGATCTTACTAATCTCACCACAAGGGGAACACACCCCATTATCAATCAAGCTAGATTTCGACGTGACTAACAACGCAGCCGAGTACGAAGCATGCATTCACGGGTTGCAAGCCGTAGCTGATTTAGGAGTAACAAACCTCCGGGCCCACGGTGACTCATCTTTAGTCATAAATCAAATCCTATAAAAATGGAAGACTCGGAACGCGAATCTCGTGGCTTACCAAGCACGAGTAAGGGTTCTCGAAAAACAATTCAAAAAGTGGAGTACATTTATCTGCCTCGGGAATAAAACCAGTTTGCAGATGCTCTTTCAAAATTAGCATCTTTACTGAATATCCCAGCACATCTAACCAGCATGCCCATTTGCGTCGAAAGGCGGTCCGAGCCCGCATACATCCACGTTATCTCAGATATTGAAATAACTGATCCAGAACCTTGGTATCAGGCTATTCTAACCTACTTAACGTCAGGGGAATATCCTCCGGGAGCTGAAAACCGGGCCAAGAAAGCTCTACGAAGATGGTCAACCCAGTTCATCCGCACAGACGATGGACAGTTATATAAGAAGACAGCACAGGGGGCTTTACTTCTATGCATTGACAAAACTCGAGCCGAAAGAGTCATGGCCGAGGTACATGATGGTGAAAACGGTCCACACATGAACGCCCATATGTTGGCCCGAAAATCACGAGGCTCGGTTATTACTGGAATAGCATGGAAACTGACTGTCAGCTGTATGTCAAACACTGCCATAACTGTCAGATCTTCGCTAATGTTCAGCATATGCCTTCATCTCTATTATATACGATGACATCACCATGGCCATTCTCGACATGGGGAATCGATATAATCGGAAAAGTGAACCCTTCAGGGACGGGAGGTCACTGTTTCATCCTAGTGGCTATCGACTATTTCACTAAATGGGTCGAAGCCGAGTCATACGGGATCTTGAATGCCAAACATGTGGCTAAGTTCATCCAAAACAAAATTATATGTCGATACGGGATTCCGCACGAGTTCATCAGCGATCACGGGACCCATTTCCAAGCTGAAACTGCCACTTTGCTGGAAAAGTACAAGATCCAAAGGCATACATCATCGTCTTACCGTCCCCAAACAAATGGAGCGGTGGAGGCGGCTAATTAGACAACTGTCACCATACTTAAAAAGATGGCTGAAAATTACCGGGACTGGCCCGACAAGATACCTTTTGCCTTATGGGGATATCGGACATCAATTCGAACTGCAACCGGAGCAACTCCATACTATCGACATATGGAATGGAAGCAGTCCAGCCAATCGAGCTAGAAGTACCATCCCTTAGGATTCTGCTCGAAAGTCAGGTACCAGAAGCAGATTGGGTCCAAGCCCGATACGACTCGCTAGTCATCTTAGACGAACGGTGGTCCCGGGCTCTGAATAACATTCAGATATATCAGAAGAGGATCCAACGGGCTTTTAACAAAAGGGTTAGGCCCAGAAATATCAAAGAGGGCGATCTAGTCCTAAAATCTGTTCGAGCTTTACTACCGGTTCACCCAAGGGGGAAATTCAAACCCAATTGGGCTGGGCCATATTTAGTGAAGAAAATTCTTTTGGGAGGAGCTGTAATGCTAACAGACTTAGACGGGAACGAGTTCGTCAACCCAACAAACTTGGACCAACTGAAGCGTTACTATCCATAAACCCTATCTCAATGACATTTGCAAAGTTTATAAAATTTCCTTTTTTATCGATTTTCAAAAATTTTAAGCAAGTCAATAAGTTAGGATTATTTATCCTACCGTTGCACATCTCGAATTAATAATCTTGATGTACTTCGAAAAATTGCAAAAATACTTCTGAACAACGGAAGGTTTGATTCCATTAATTTTGGATACGTAGGCAACCCCTCAAAAGGGTACAACCACTGCAATAAACGAAAAGACGGGAACGGTATTCACTAATATGTCTTTTTATTATTTAAGAAAAACCGATAAACTCGGGAATTTCAAAAATACATCACAAAAAAAAACACAAACAAAATCACACCACAAAAATAGTAGTAATACTTAAATAATAAATTTAGGAGACTACTCGTACATTTTTCCTTTCCCCTTATCTTTCGGGTCACGTGGAGCCCGAGGCCGACGGGGTGGGGGCGAACGTTCCCTAATCACAAGGGGAATTTCTCTAGTTCGAACCCGCTTCTTCGATTTTGGGTCGTCCACCATTTGCACCGGTCCAAGCCGAGCCCTAACGGGTTCGGGAAGCCTGTCTCGAGGACCAAGTCGGTCCTTAACCGCCAGCTTTGGCCCTAGTCTTCTTTCTAAATCTGTCTGGGGGCTCACTTTCCCCCATGCACCCTTAGTACTAGACCCTACAGTCTGAGTCCTAGATCTTCCTTTCTGACCTGTCGAAGTAGCTTCTTCGGCAAAGAAGCTTCTATTATCTTTAGCATGTTCCCGGCGTAACAGGTCATAGGCCTCGTCAGTTTTCAAGGCAGCACGACTTTTAGCTGAATCAGCTCGGGTCCATCTTACATAAGAGTCAGTTACCCAGATCGAATGAGGATTTTTGGGAACAGGCCAAGTAGCTCGTGTATACCACCTTTGCATCCAGGTGTCACACATTACATCCGTCAACTGAGTAGATTCACTCACGACTGCCTCAATTTCGGGGATTCTTTGCACCCGACCATATTGCCTGAGTATGCGATCGGGGAAGAGGTGAATTGTCTGGCTAAAAGATAGGATTACCTGGTATCTAGCCCTGTTTCGGGACTCCAAGCCGGTCCAAACGTAAATCGGCCACCATGGCACGGCCCAGCGGATCAGTAGGCCTCCATGGAAGGATAGCACCTCATCCCAGTATTTTTGGGTATTGAAGCGAGAAAAGGCAATAGCTTGTCTCCTCGCCATTACTTGCCTGGGTTGATACCGGCTCACGTCTAAGGGAGGATCCAAGATCGATAGCCTCTCGAACAACCATAGCTGAAAAACCCGCAAAAAATCGAAATCGCAAAAAAATTGTCAAAATCACGTTTTAAAAAAAAACGTGAAAAAACGTGAAAACCGAGAAAACCGCAGAAACCGGGAAAATCGGGAAGAAACCACACAAACCGGAAAATCGGAAAAAAAAAACCGGAAAATTGGGAAAAGCCGAAAAAAAAGTCAAAAACGGCATACCTGTAGGAGACGGGTACTCCCAGTCAGCCGGACCGACGGATCCCTTTTGCGATTATCCAAACCCTGAATAATTTCTTCTGTAATTAACCAAGCCGGGCTATGCTCCGTCTCCATCAGATCAGCCACCGTGAAAAGTGTAACGTGGCCCATGCAAGATAATAAATCCATATGCCCTTCGAAGGCATAGACATGGAGCATGCAAAAAGTAAAGGCCCTACGGCCATGAACTGGCCTGACCCGGACGTCATCTGGGTTCATAAATTTTTCAGCTAGATCGATCAAGGAAACGATATCTCCTTCTAGCATACAGGATACCTCCATATGAGAAAGCCCTAAAATTTCCCGTAACTTCCTCCTTGGGTCAGGAACTGAAAAAGGGATAGCAGGGCGAAGTATGGGATTCCATCCCCCTGCAGCAGCAATTCCTTCAGGAATAGGGCAAATTTCTCCTCGAGGAAAACCAAATACATGGTAGGTATCGTCCCAATAGGACAGGCAAGCATCCAAGAAGTGACGATCTACTTGCATCTGACGGATCACGGACAATTGGGTAACGACATTCTGATTTATGATAGCCCTATCGGCATCTCTGAAATACTTGGACCATTCATGCAGCATTCCAACTAATCGGTCGATCCCCATAATTGATTTGCTAAAAGAAAGAATAAACTTTTCAGGGCTTATTCTTTTCTTTAAGGAATTGTGGGAATTGTGAAAATTTATGAAGCAAGGAGCGGGTATTTATAGCATGAAACCAATTTCTCCTCCTCACTTTAGGATTCCCAATCCTAGAGTATTTAGCATACAATCCTTATCCTAAGGTTTAGCTAAGTCGTCCCGAGCATTCTTATTCCTTTTCAGAGTCAAAAAATTCCCTAATTTTCAAAGACTCCTACAAATTCACAAATTCAAACCTTTTCTCAAAATCTTTATTCCCCAGCACGAGTCATTTTTCCTACAAATATTACATGCGAAACTTTGCTACTTTGCATAAATATGTACAGGACGACTCGAACAGGACCATGCAATTTGCATAACTCCCCAACGACATTTAACAAGATGAGCCCACATATAGGCCCATTTTAAGTCTTATGCGACGAGTTCAATTCCCCACGGAGTTATCATCATCAGTTCAGGTACATTTCTAGTCCATGGTCGGCGGGCCCTTCACGCAGGTCTAATGGACCTTAAACGACCCGACCGGAAGCTACCGGGTTTTAATCCTTGATTGACCTGGTAGCTACTCTGACTTTCGCCCTGTCCAAGCTTCAGTCAGAGTGGGGGCTCAGTAGACACCCACATTTTGCTGCCAGGTGTCTATAGTAGTTTCCAACAAACACCCGATGATGATCGAACGCAAACGTGCTTTAACGTACTCGGAAATGGGCTCGAAACATGGATATTTAGCTTGGGCTTTTTAAGGATTACAAATTACACAAAACCAACCTCAAATTCAGGCCCAGTGGGTCGTTTTGAGTAAAATAACACTAATTTGGGTCGAATCCGACACCAGGGGTAAAACCGTCTTTTAGCGACCGAGTCAAAACCCGGTCAAAGATTTTCCCTAGACAGGTGAGTCAGCCGTGACACCTCACACGGCTGATTCTTACCCAAACTCTACAAAAAATCAGCTTCACAAAATAATAAACAATTCCGTTTAAGGATGGAATTCGATCTCAAGCAGGAATCCTATCCGAAAACCGATTCAAACACCCGACCGAGTGCAAACACTCGGCCGAGCAGCATAAACCAGCCGGGTTTCCTTTTATTCCTTCACAAGAAAATGGAATTCTCGTTCTTCTCAGCTTCTTACCCTAGCGGTAATTCTAATTCAAGTGCAACTCTCCTAGCCAAGGTCGGAACTCCCTGTAAATAGCCCCTTGCATACAACAACTTGAGACACCAATTATTAGCAACATACACATTATTCAGAGACCAATCAATCACACACACACACAGAATTCCTGAGAAATATCAGAAAATATCACAACACACATCCATAAAACTCCTTACACTTAGCATCGAAAAACCGATATTACATCCAAACCCGAAGGAAACCGACTCCCTCGTACCCGTCACCTTCACCGAGCCACCCTAGCCCGACCGACATTACTCGACGCTCCCGTGCCTAGCCACATTCCGACGAGCCCCGATCCGAGTTAACAAAAGCATGTAGGTTGAGGGGGTAACCAAACCCGATTTCTCCTTTTCTTCTCTTCTCTTCCTCGTCGTCCGTTTTCCTTTTACGGGTTAAGCGTCGTCTTTTTTTATTTTATTTCTAATATCGATATTAACAAAAAAAACTATTTTCATAACAAACATTCTTAAAAATATGATATCGATTTTTCATAATCGAATATTGTATGAAAAAGAATTATATTAAGATATCGACGATATCAAAAATCGTTACATCTTTTCTCGTTCAAATTCCTTTTTTCAAATAATTTTACAAAACCTTTTTAAATTCATTCCAAATATCCGATATCGATTTCGTAATCGAATAACGGATATGACGAATATCGAAAACGTAAATCGAGTACAAATTAATTCATATTTTGTACGCGATTTATCAAAATTAGCAATTTCGAACAAAAATAAAAAAAAACCGGACAGACCCGTACGCGAGTCGCGCCACGCCCAGGCGGCTCGCGCACGGGCCTGAAACCCGGACCTTTTTTAAAAAAAAAAATCGTTCGTTTTATTATTTATTCTACGAATCGATTTCTAAAACTTGCATCTTTCCCAAAAGTATTCCGAGTATTTGATATTGATTTCGTAGTCAACTATCGAATATAACGAATATCGAAAATATTAAGTCGAGTACAAATTATGCAATATTTTTACGTGATTTAATAAAAACATCGATTTTCCAAAAACCGCTTTCGAAAACAGGCCGACACGCGACTCGCCGGCGTCCCGAGCGAGCCGCGCGGCCGGCTGCCTTGGCGCGCCTTTCTCGTTCTTTTTTTTATTATTTTTCGAACATCGTTTTTTATACAAAACAACGTCTTTTCAACAATATTTTTCAGATTTCGATTAATATTTATTTTCTCGATCTCGTATATTTATTTGCTGTATTATTATTTACAAATCGATACTAACTCGTTTGTTTATCTTGTAGCAAATTCATTCTTTTTTATCGTTTGTTTTATTATACTAAAACGAACCTCACATGCTAAATTCAACTTCGACGTTAATTTTTCATGCATTAAACTGACTTAGCAACCCATTCAATTCCTCACATGCTTAGGAAAACAATGTTTGCATATCATTCATCGTATTACTAACGCGCGTATTAAAAAATCATTCGATATCCTAGTAGAGGCCGCTAATGTGCGGGCGGGGTTGGGTGTTCTTAGTGAACTTCCCAACACGTACCCTCACCCCTTACTCAGAACCGTGGTTTCCGGATGTCCGAAACCATTGGCAACGAGAGTCATTCAATATACGATAAACCGCTCAAGTCGGCATCGGTATCGAACTGCAAAGGGACGAGCCCAATAAACTCTGACATCGGAAATGGGCCGTATTTTGTACATGGCCCACTACGACATAGAGTGGGCTCGAATGGTTCCGAATAACCATAAATTCGGTGGCGACTCCAACTTCGATTTAAATTTCAATTTGATCATCTCATATGGAGATTCATTCGCCTCCCCAAACCCGCGCGTGGCCGCGTCGGGGTGGACCTATGTCATGTCCACAGGAGGGAGAAGAGAAGAATGAATTGTGTGTCGAATTAATGAGGTAAAGGGGGGTATTTATAGGTGTTTTCGGCTCTCGTCACCCATATGAATGCCTGAGTTGAGGCGTACCAAGACTCAGGGGCCTGGGTTCAGGTGTGGGGAGTCTCAGACGAGTGGGGTGAGGCGGTTGGAGTTTTGAAGATACAATTTTGATACTTTCAAAAACCGAGAGGGGGGAGTATAATATGTATCTTGGGGCCTAAGGTTTCCCCAGGTTTAACGTAGCGCCGTGAGCTTGATGGGCCTCGGGTGTGCGTCCCGAGGTTCACTTGGCGTGGTGCTGACTCGGTTTGAGTGTCGGGACCGAATCGGGGTCCCGGTGTCAGAATTGACTCTAATTAGTGTATATGCGACCGTAACGACACGACTAAGGCTGCCATCATGTTAGTTTAATTTTTCCGAGTAATTTATTTGATCCGTTCTATAGAAAACTACCTAAAACATTGTGAACCCGCGTCGCGTTGCAGTCCTATCGTCATCGGGTGTTTGTTGGGCACTTCTGCAGCCACTAGGTCCAGATCTGGGGGTCTACACATTACAAACCCCTTCTCCATCAATCTCCCAACTATCCTTGAAAAATTTACTATAATAGTCGTCTGGGCCGGGAGCTTTATCATTTGGGATACTGAACATAGTCTTTGTGATCTCCTCGTTGGTCACTGGTCTCGGTAATTTTTGCACCTGATCAGGTCCTGTAGAGACCCAGATTTGGGCCTGGTGGCTGCAGAAGTGCCCAACAAACACCCGATGACGATAGGACTGCAACGCGATGCGGGTTCCTGATGTTGCAGGTAGTTTTTTTATAGAACGGATCAAATAATTATTCGGAAAAATTAAAACTAACATGATGGCAGCCTTAGTCGTGTCGTTACGGTCACATAGACACTAATTAGAGTCCATTGCGACACCAAGATCCCGAGTCGGTCCCGAAACTCGAACCGAGTCAGGACCGTGCCAAGCGAACCTCGGGACGCACACCCGAGGCCCACTAAACCCACGGCGCTAGGTCAAGCCGCGGGAATCCTTAGGCTCCAAGCTAAGTACCACACTCCTCCCTCTCGGTTTTGGAAAGTATCAAAATCGTATCTTCAAAATCCCGACTGCCCCACCTCACGCGTCTAAGTCTCACCGCGCCTTAGCCTAGGCGCCTGGGTCTCGGTGCGCCCCAACTCAGGCGTCCATATGGGCGACAAGGGCCCGAAAACACCTATAAATACCCCCCTTCGCCTCATTCATTTGACACACATTCTCATCTTCTCTTCTCCCTCAACTCTCTTGCTAAGGGCTCGCACTCCGACACCCAAGGCAAACGATCCACTGGATTGTAGTTCCGATAAAAGCGACATCGACGCTACTCCTCACCTTCGAGCACCCCACTCGATACCAAGGTGCCTGTGTTCGACTAGCTCAAATCTAATAGCGAAGCTCTGCCGGATTAGCCGCAGAATCAGTCCATACTAACGAAGCTCTACCTGAGTAGCCGCAAGAAGGGTAGAGGGTAACGGAGCTCTACCGAAATCACTGGTCAAGCTAGGAGGATCCGCCTGTTGAAGTCGAGTCGTCACTAGGTTGTCATCTAAACAAAACTTTTCATATTTGCACTTTCTTTTATTATGCACTACGATAACATTAGATGTGGACACTAGGTCCACAAACATCTACTAAAACACGTAATGTCCCAACTTCAATCACAAATACCAAAACACACTACATAGACCCGAGTAATTCCGAGATCCGTTCTCAACTATCTATGCATCGTGTCCCGTTTAGTGTACACTCCGAGGGTGCAACTACTCACAATGTGATTTACTTATATCCGCATTTACAGCTTTCGTATGATTTATTGCTTTTATGACCTTATAATCGCATGCTAAATCACCTAACACGGAATTCAAAACGTAAAACAACTAAAACTGAACAAAGCGATGGTCGGGTACCGTATTAGTCCGGGTGCTCGCCTTATTAGGTTCGATGCATCTCTATTAATACCGAACCGACACATCTTAAGCAGAATACCAGGTAAGGTATATCACGAGAACGACTAATATCCGTATTATCGCGTTAAAACTGATTTGCTAATACGTATAATACTAGTACTCTCTACTCTCCTACGTGCATCTTTTCATGGCTTGCCTGTCACGTGAAATCGCATGCAAAGAATGTAAACACAACTACTTTGACGACAATACTTACTTCTCCTTAAACGACCGACGTAGGAAAAGGTATAGGGTGAACACAACGGATGTTACAGTATTTCCGCCACAACAAAATAATTAGGTTATCAGCCCATAGATTGATTAGCAGAGGCCGCTATAGTGCGGGCGGGATTGGATGTTGACATCTATCGGATGTTGGCTTCTCAATACGTACCCTCACCCCTTACTCAGAATCGATGGTTTCCAGATGTCCGAAACCATTGGCAATGAGAGTCATTCCAGGCATGGAGTGCTTAAGGGTACAAGTCTTTATCTTTAGGTCCCGTGCCCCTCAACTTTGAGCCGGCTAAGGATCAAAGTTGACTTGAACGGTTTCCGAGTCCCCATAATTGACTCGGTGGCGACTCCACAGATCAGCAACGAATTCAGTTCACTAAAAAGGTCGCCTTACCAAACAAATCTGTCTTTAAACATTTACAACCACGACTCGATTGATTCCAAACGGAAACATGGGTGCCCGCACCCGTCTAGTACAAGTCTGGATCGTCATCCGAATCGAGGTCCGAAACATCGCCCCGTACGCGAGATCGGACCGGCCCCCGATACGAAGGGGGCCGCGTGGGTGGCCGCCGCCACACGTTGAAAAACCGGGTCGGTCCCGCGCGGGCACGCCCGGGCGCAGGGCGGTGCGGACGGACGTCCACAGTTTGGCGACTCCGCTGGGGATTTGGAAACAAATTTCCAGTGCTGGTGTAACTTGAACGAGGTCGGTGAAACTCATTTCTTAGTTCCTAGTTGTGGTCACTACAGGTTTTGGCCCTAAAAAGCCCACCCTAACCGATATCAGGACCAATCGACCTCTTCGCGGTAAGATCTTCAGGGACACGCGGAGAGATCCTCGGTTGACGCTCCGGCCGCCTAACGCGTAACCCGCGGGACTAATAAGCGGATAGCTCCGAACGGACGGTATGGCACTCGTCTCCCTAGATGATCTGTCAATGCCTAAGTAAGGACTATTCGTGGGCGGTAGCCTACCCTAACCTACCCGTGTCTGCATCCTGCATGAGTGTATGCATTCCTAGTTATGTGTAGCGTATTTGGAACAACCCAAATAAAACACTAAAAATCTGGATTCAACCACGCCAACTTATTCAACCGCACTCAATTCCGTTTTCGAAAAATACCTCCTCTTTTCAAAACGACCTTTTAAACGCCGATACTCCAGTCAAATCGTGATTTCTAAAAGGGAAAAAACATTTTTAGATGTCGTCATCATGGCAAATTTTACACTCACCACTTTCAAAAAAAATATTTAATATTTTCAATGCCATCACCTTGGCCAAATTAAAACCCGTCAACAACGAATACCGTTAAATACCACCGAGAGTCCCGAGCAATGGGAACGAGGTACACCAAACGGTTACATTTTTATTTTCAAAAAAATCTTTTTACACACATACCATTAACACAGCCCGAAACTTCAATTAATGAAGTCAAGGAACTCAAAAACGGTTTCACTTCCAAAACACTTTTTTTACAATACACCCTCCCACCGTTAAATGCTAGTTAACGCAACCAACGAACGTGGGTTACTAGTTTTTAAGAGTTCTTCTAAAAAAAGAACGAAAGTGTTCTAAAACACTATTCACCACCTAAATCCTTCACTAAGGATTTGGTCAAACTTTTAAGAACACTGTCATTAGACTTTACGCTCTACCACGAGCATCACGTACACCACAGGTATCAAACTAGCTAATTAATAGTAGTTTCGACAAAAGCATCACGCAATCATTTTCAAAACCGGTTCCCCTAAAGAACTGTGCTCCTTTCAAAAAATATATTTACATTTTGTCATCGTCGGATTCCCGACGCACACATATAGCAACACACTTTCACGTCATAAACGGTGTTGTCACGCCATCGTTGCACTATTTCTACAAATCGCCCTTTTCAAAAAAAAACTTTTCAGAAAAGATTGGTCGTTTAAAGAAGAAGCATATATCAAAATTCTTTGATCCTGAGCCGGGATCGCAATCAACCTCTTACATCGTACAACCGTGTGTTTAACTGTCTATGTTAGTTACTAGGATCGCCTCTACCCGAGGTCTTACATTTTGGGTCGTCTCATTTTGAGAAGTCCTCTTTAAACCTCACCACCGAGGTTTGTATCAAATCGTCTCGTTGTAGAGACCTAAGATTCATTAGGTGTTTCGCCGAATACACCAAGAGTCTAAAGCACCTGAATCCCTAAGCCAATGACCATACACATGGGTCAAGGGTCTCATTTCTGTGTCGCTCAGTCACGAGCATCCATCGAGTCCCTAAACCGCCCGGTAGGCCCCGACCTCATACTCCTTTCTTTCATCTAGGAATGACATCGAGTAGCAACGAAAGTAGCATCGACCAACGAACTCAATGCCTTGATGAACGTGGTCCATGGGATATTGGGGATAGTATTGTTGATTTCTTCCTCCATCGACGACGTCAGGCGCCACCTTGAGGCCCTCAAAGGACCCGAGAGAAAACCTCAGGGAGGACCGATAAGTCGGGAACTGGTACTTAGTGTGGATCCGTATGTTAAATATGCCAGGCTCGCACACCCTGTCGAACCCACAGGCCTTCGCCGTCCCCTTAGGCAATTCACCGAATTGGGGGAATCCTACGCTGAAGCCCTCCGGAAACTGCAGGAGGCCTGGCTATTATGGCCAGTGGGACCCACCCCAGACCCACCAATAGAAAAGAGGGGAGCGGGTTGGAATCCGAACGCTTACTGCCTGTATCATCAAGGCCGGGGGCATGAGACCCAAGTATGCACCGAGCTCAAGCATGAAGTACAGAACCTGATTGACAAGGGGGTCTACGTCCCCGTGGGGTGTCTTCGGAGGAGGACTGGCTCCAGGTACCAAGAGAGCGACCCGCGTGAACACCGGGAGCCCAATCAACGAAGGTTCCTCAAAAGGCACGTATAGCCAGTTTCAGGAAAAGTCCAGTTCATCTTAGGGCCTAGACTAAAATAATAATAATGAATGTCTTGTCTTCTTTCTTGTCAAGTCTAGGGAGGCGTGAGGGAACATGTCCTCCGCCTTCACCCCAAAACCAAAATCACGGGCATCTAGCCCGTTTACTATTATCAATAAAACAACTTCTTTTTTTACAAACATGCCTCGACAATCGCTTAACTTCTTTCAACAGTTTACTTTAACGCTAAAAAAGGCTCGACCTTATGCCAATTATCGATAACAACTGACTAAAATGCAAGGGCTACCACAAACAGCCCACTCAACTTCACCCTAAAAAGGAAATCGGGGAATAACAACCTTAGGTTCAACCAACCAATGACCAAGCAACAATAAGTTTGCAAACTAACAAACAGCCACCCAACCAGACTTACCAACAACACAGCCAAATGCGAAGCCTGCCTAATAGGTCTAAATGCAGCCATATCTCTAGGAGTCAAAAACCTAAGAGTACATGGAGATTCATCCTTAGTGGTCAACCAAGCTACGGGTACCTGGAAATTTTATAGCGAAAGCCTAACCCCGTACCAAACCAAGATGGAAACAACGTCCCGGGAATTCACCAAAATTGACTTCATACACATACCCCGTGAGGAAAACCAATTCGCCGATGCATTGTCCAAACTAGCCTCACTAATAAACATGCCCGATCACCTTTTCTCCATGCCTATCTGCATAGAGAGAAGCGAACAACCAGCCTACATTCATGGCCTCGAAATCGATGATACCCCCGAAGAACCTTGGAACAAAGCAATCCTAGACTTTAAAACCCACGGGTCATATCCACCCAACACTAACACCAAGAACAAAAGAGCCCTACGAATACGTCCTAAATCAAGGGCTACTATACAAACGAACCCCACAAGGAGTCCTCCTTAGATGCATAAACAAAAACCAATCCGAGAGAGTCATGGAAGAGGTACAAGACGGAGAGCGCAGACCCCACATGAGTGCACACCTACTAGCCCGAAAAATAATGAGATTGGGCTATTACTGGATTACCTTAGAGACAGACTGTCGACGTCACGTTCGCCATTGCCACAATTGCCAAATATTTGCCAACATCCAACACCTACCTCCTTATCCTCTACACACTATAGCCACACCCTGGCCTTTCTCTACTTGGGGGATAGACATCATAGGAAAAGTACACCCATCCGGGACCGGCGGACACTGCTTTATATTAGTGGTTGTCGATTATTTCACCAAATGGGTAGAGGCTGCCTCTTACACCGTACTAACCTCAAAACAAGTAGTCAAATTCTTACAAAAATACATCATCTGCCGCTACGGTATACCTCATGAAATCATTAGTGACTAGGGGGCTCACTTCAGGGCCGACACCCAAAAGCTCCTAGACAAATACAAAATCCAAAGACACAAATCCTCACACTATAGACCGCAAACAAACGGGGCCGTAGAAGGAGCCAACAAAACCATCACCAGAATCCTTAAGAAGATGATAGACAACTACAGGGATTGGCCAAACAAAATCCCCTTCGCCTTATGGGGGTACCGAACATCGTATCGAACACCCACCGGAGCCACACCATATTACCTAACTTACGGCTCCGAAGCCGTCCAACCAATAGAACTAGAAATTCCGTCACTAAGAATACTAGCCGAGAGTGGTATCCCCGAGGAAGAATGGAACCAAAAACAATATGACGAGCTAGTACTCCAAGACGAACGTAGGATACATGCCCTATCCAACGTACAAGCTTACCAACAACGAATCCAGCGAGCCTTTAACAAACGAGTGAAATCCCGAAACATACATGAGGGAGATTTAGTAATTAAGTCCATTAGAGCACCTCTTCTTGTTGACCCTAGAGGGAAATTCAAACCAAATTGGGCGGGCCCATACCTCGTTAGGAAAATACTCTCGGGGGGCGTTGTGATCCTCACCGACCTATACGGTCAAGAGTTCTCAACCCCAACCAACATGGATCAGCTCAAACGATACTACCTATAAACACCCTGAAAATCACTTCCCGACCTCCGACTTAGAGGGAAGCAAAAAGAAAAAACATAAAAAAATCCAAATTCGCATCGATAAATGGCACAAACGAGTCTAAAGCAAAAACACTCACACTTTTTGAAAGAACTACGAACATGGTTTGATTCCGCCTAAAAGCGGATACGTAGGCAACCCTTCTCCAGGTACAACCAAGACAAAACAAACAAACAAAAAAAAAGAAAAATCGGTTACTCGATTCATGTACAAACCAGGACTCCTTCCACGTCCCGACCAACGAGTGATTTAAAATGACGAAGCAAAAACGACGAGCCGAGGACGGGGTGAAAACCCGAAAGGGCGCCCCGGGCAAAATGAAGAAACGAGTTGCGAGCCGTCGTAAAAAAAATAGATGAGCCGAGGACGGGGCGAAAACCCGAAAGGGCGCCCCGGGCAAAATGAAGAATCGAGTTGCGAGCCGTCAAAAAAAACAAAGAAAAAGAAAAAAAAAGGTGAGTCGAGGACAGAGTGAAAACCCAAAAGGGCGCTCCGGGCAAAATGAAGAAACGAGTTGCGAGCCCCACCAAAAAAACAAAAAAAAAACAAGAGAAAAAAATGAAAGAGTATACGTGCTTCTCATTAATAACAAAATTCGGTTAAATTGAGCCTTTGTCGAGGCATTTACATCAAGCATCTGAAGCCCGGACACCCCGGAAATCAACAACGTGTCAAAACTCCACAAAAACTAGTACTAATACGCCACATAATATCAACTAATAATACATAATACAAACGGCTGGGCTCTACCGGTCCAACCTTTTCTTCCTCTTGTCATTCGGGTAAGCCCGCTTGTGTTTCTCATTTTCAAGCCTATGAATACAAGCTTCTACCGCCTTAACCAAAGGCGAGCCCAGCCAATCCCACTTTACTTCCTCGTCCACGTTTTCGATTTGGGTCTCGTTATTCTTGGCCCGCTTAGATGAACTGACGAAACTAGGATCGGTAATATTGTCTTTGGTCAGGCACTTAATGGCGGTCCTTCGAGTCACCTCCTCACCTCTTAGTGGTGCTGTCTTCCTGACCTTTAAGTTGCTCTGTCCTGATGGGTGTTCACAAACCTTCTGCCGGACGGAAGCGTTGTTGGTCGGTCGAACATTGGGACGCAAGAACCTCTGCTCCCAAGACACCCTAAATTTCCTAAACGAATCCTCGGTCCATGGATCAGAACTAGAAATAACCTCAGCATCCTTGGGAATGGAAGGCCTAACACCCATTTGACTTGACAACATACCCGGGTAAACATAAACCTGATCCCTAATGGATAGTGTTAGCAAAGCCCAGGTCGAAGACGAAAATGGAAACCCGACACGCCCACTAATATTCCACCATGGGATGGACCACCGAATGACCACATCCCCTTCGGCCAAATACGAAAGCCAGTCCTTTTCCTTGTAATCCTTGCCCCATGCCTGCGCCGTCTTCCGACCCGTGAAACCCTTATAGTTATAACCTTTGATGCATCGGGGAGGGTCGACTAGACCAAGTTGTTCTTGCAACCAAACCTGTACAAAACACGACAAAACATCACACCTCCAAGCCAAAGCAACCACAAAACAAAGAAAACCAAACTACAGAAACATAGCGCGAAAAAAAAACAGCTGTAAGATGATCCTGGAACCTTGGAAAGATGCATCGTGGAGTCGAGCACGAGCATTAAGTCCTAGAATAAGCTCGCCCAAAATAAGCAAAGAAGGTGATCGTCCGTGTTCCATCCCCATCACCACATCCAAAACTCGAGGGTTACCCCAGCCTTCACACGCCCTCGCATCCTCAAAAAGATGATAACAAGCCATCGCAACATTAAAAGCGCGTCTACATGCTAAGGCCGAAACATGATGAGAACCAACCTGTGAGAACGTCTTATAAAGAAACTCTAAGTTAATGCCATCCCTACCAAGATAACCTTTAGCCTCCTCCAATGACGAAAGATCCAAAAAATGGTAAAACCGCTCCACGTAAGCATCATCCCCGTAAGGCACACAAGGTCGAACCGAGCTCCATCCACCTATAGTATCTATCTCTTCGGGCAAAGGACAAATTTTACCCCCGAGGAAAACAAAAACATGGCCCTTCGGGTCCCAAAACTTAGAACATGCCAATAAGAAGTCATCTTGTATCTTGACTCGACTTAGCGCGGCAAGCACCGACAAACCATCATTTGAACAAATCTTGGGGTCGCATTTCTTAAAAGAACTAGCCCACTCGGTAAGGATGTTCCCAAAATCCGACATGACGCTAAATATCGACGTGCTAGACTCTATGGATACCCTAGTATGTCTAAAACGAGCACCCACAACCCGTATATATAGCCCTAATCCCACAAGAATTAGGAAACAACGAAAATTTCCATAACCCGGACCCGAACCGTCTTGGCCCAGGCGCCAGAATATCCGGCCGCCCGAGCACAGGCGACCCTGGAATCGAGAGCCTCAGCCCAAGTGCCCATATCTAGGCAGGCAACATCTAGAACAACCCCAAAGGTAGAAACATCGATCCCGCATCATAACCATGGCTACCACATGGCACCCCGGACATCGGGAATGACCTCCCGAAGCCGTTAAAACCCGCTCCGAAAACTGAAGCATCCTTGCAGGGACCACAGGAACGCCAGTTCACCCGTCGGACGTTCCACACTTAGGCGTTTTTTATTTTTTTAAGGGAGATAAGCTATCCCACCTAGGCGTGTTATAGCCTATTGGCAGTCATCGTCAAGTCGCGTCCGTAGCCTAACAAGACAATATTATGAGTATGCAAAAAGTGGTCTAACTTTTTTTTAAAAGTTGCCCGAATTTTTTAAACTTCGGTTTAACTCTGAATGTCAAAGAAACCAAACTCATCTCCTAATACACTCGGTCAGAACATGTTAATGTTTTACGTTAGCATTTTACATCTCGTCCATCTCGAGTCAAAACATTTTAATCAACGTACTATCTGATCCGATTCCCGGCTCAAATTGACGCATTTCAAAACATCCAAAAGGAACAGTTTTCATACTTCTGTACAACGTCAACGCACCCCAAACTAGGTCAGATCGCAAATGAATGAACGCAAAAGTGATTACTTGTCAATCTAGGTAAACGATTCGCCAAACGAAAACACAAGACTAATCCAGCTAATTCAAGTACTAATAAAAAACAAATATATAACATATACAAATTCATACACGAATCGAGGCTAGGAAGGACCCCCAGAAGTCGCGCCAATGACTATCACAACCTCGCAAAGGTTGTCATCTAAACCTAGATCCTTCAAGTCTATAAGAGGAGACTCGCTACCATCCATCCCCGACAGCATGTCTAAGGTAGCCGTCTTGGGGACTCCTCCGATCTCCTCGTTAGCACCCGTAGCCTCAGCCTCCTTTTCGATCCGATGTCTGGCTTCGCCCTGCACAGAGGTCTCACCCTAAGACCGAGCCAGCTGCTCCTTTAGGAAAGTGATCTCGTCGGCCCGAGATTGCAGAAGCTTTCGCACCTCAGCCGCCTCCGCCTCGAGCTCGATCACCCGAGTCTCCAGCTGTCCCACCATATCCAGGACATCCTACAAATACACTTAAACGTTAGGAGGGTACGCCAACAGCCTAGAAAACCACCCTAATCACGCAAACTCACCGACCAAGGTCCCGAAGTGTCACGGGAAACCCTCGAGGCATAGGCCCGGAAGCGGTTGGCGGCCTGCCACAATCGTTGATGGCAAGCTGATGAAACCTGAAAGGTGAAACCACGGAAGTTAGACAAACCAATCCTAACTCTTAGAACACAAGCCCAAAACGAAAGTCAAAACTTACCCGGTATATCCAGTCACGCCACTCTATCCCGGCGTCCATCTCCTCAGCAGAACACGGGGGAAGAGGCTCGGTGAAAGGTATCCCAGCCGCATCCACCCTAAGCAGCGTCAGGGGAAAATCTGGGGGCTGGATTTCATCAGCCGGATCGGCCAGTTGAGAAAACAACAGATTGGTCGGTCAGAGGGCAAGGAAACAACAAACCGCAAAACAAATCTTAGAACCAAAATTAGAACATTACCACGAGGCGGTACCAAGCTAACCGTCGGGTGACGTGAGATAGGTAGAAGGCACCTGGCACCAAGAGCGCATCGCCTCCTTCTCCGTCCCTATCCTCGAGGATCTCTGCGGTGGTCAGTGGTCTAAACATGGTCCAGGGAGGATCAACCGGCACCCTGAAATCGTCATATAGGCACTGACGCACCAACCGCTCGCCCAAATACCAAACTGGGCGAAACAACGCGGGAAGGAGCATCCTCCTATAACTTCTAGGCCTCAGCTCCGTGGCCACATACTCCCGTACGCCCTCATAACCAGCCCAAGGACGGGCCACAAACTACACAAATGAACCAACACTCTGATAAATCCTAAACCTTGGAGGCTACTAAGCTAGGTAGGACGTAAAAGAAAACTTACATCCTTGAGGCTTAGCTGGTTGACCAGCGCATTCTCCGACGGGTAGTGGCTGGTAATGCTCTTAGGCTAAGCCAGCCTCCACTCGATTCCCGTCGGGAAGCCCTTCGGGTGAATCTGCACCGTCTTAGGTGCCAAACAATGAAAGTAAGAGTAGATTCAAGCCTGCAACAAACCCAGAATACACTTAGCAACACTAAGCCTAAGCCAAGCAGAACTCGAGATACAAGAGTGAGAATAGTAGCTAACCTCCAGTATAAGGCCCGGATCCACAATGGGCACAGCTGAGGCCGACTCTATCACCAACGGCCTCACTATGACTTGCAGGCAGCGAGTCATCTCCGCGAAAGTCGCGGTCACCCAATCATAACGTTCTAGCTGAGCCAGGTCAGCTAGAAGAGGCAAAATCCTAGTGCTAAACCTCTCGCCTTTATCCGAGAAGTGGGTCGACCCTAGGAAGTACCACAACCACAACCGGGCATCCTGCTCTGGCGTGTTGGGTTCTCGACCCTCCAACACCTCCACTTGCTCGAAGTGATTGGTGATATACGAACTCACCAAAGCATGAGGCGCACTATATGCCTCACGCGGTAAACAGTTTCCGATGAGGCACCGCACCTCATCACTATCTAGCCTAAGGCCTTCGGCGGCCCACCTAATCCTATCCGGAACCCAGAGCAAACCGGTAATCATCCGAAAATCCTCTAGGGTCATCCCGACCTCCCCAAAAGCCATGTGGAAGGTCGAGGTAGTATCGTGGAAGCGATCTATCATCGCTCTAATCACCATAAGGTTGCACTTAGTTTTACAACCCACCAACCTAACCCACTGCTCAACCACGGGACCTAGAGCGGTCCTTGCAATAATTCCCTTTACCGCGAAGGTCAACTTCTGAAAGTAAATCTCGAGACACGTAGTAAATCCCGAGAAAGTCCTCATCGGACCTGGGAGCTGCAAACCAAAACAACACAGGTATAAGCAAAATATACCTAACCTAACCCGAGCCAAGAATCTAAGACATAGCTAATCAGCACAGACAGAACACTCACCAGACCCCGCACGACGCGGTGAGAAACGTGAAGGTCAAGATGAAATAGCAGCTGATGACCATCCCAGTCCCGAGCCCACTCGGGATCCTCGTAGCTAATCTCCTCATCCTTCAGTACAGGAACCGGAACATGAGCCCTCCTAGCCACCGTCTCCGAAAGCCTATGCTTCCTCACTCTATCAAAATCGGCCTCATTAATGGCCTCAGGGTCACGACGACGCTGAGACGAGATACTCCGTCGTCTCCTAAGAATCCCTCGGGGGGTCTGTGAACTCGTCCCGACAGTCTCATCACTAGGAGCTCCCTCGGGACGCTCGATGTTACCTCTTACTACAAAATTAAACAAAAAAAAAAGAAATTTGTGTCTCGGGTCAGGCTAAAGCAGCTCAAACAGGTCAAAATAGGATCAAAATTTCGGATAAGGATATCAAAATTCCGAAAAGGCCGCTACCATTCATTTTTGTTCCCGGTCACGATGGAAGCGGTTTCGAGAAAATCCGGCATTGTTACGACGCCTTTTGGTCCGTCTTAAGACACACAAAACCCCACGGAGAGTCCTAAAAGTCATCCCAGCCCATAAAAACCGACAAGAGAGCTACCCACATCCTCACAAACACTATTTGAACAAAATTACACAAAATAAACACGGGAATAATCGAAAAACGATCCTTAACCCTAGCATTCCAAGCACATTTCCATAGGGAGCCATTGACGCACCTCAAAAACCCCAATCGAACTTATAACTACCCTAACAAGCTCTAATCGACCCTAATTTAACAATGAGACTAAGCACAAGCATCGAAACTTAACGAATCAAAAAACCCCAAAACAATTTTCTAGGGTTTTCAACAAAACAAATTCATAATCAAGCAAATCAAGCAAAAACGACAATAAACAAGTAAAGAACGTTTACCCGAAGTCGACATTGTCGCGTAAGACGGAAATCGAGACGAATTTGGCAAGAAAAATCGAGAAATCGGCTTTGGGGCGAAAGGGGCGACGCGTTCAAGTTTCGTGTGGAATGAACGATCTCCCCAATTCTTGTTTACTTAGACAGACCCGGTCCACGGAATCCCGACCGCCCCATGTGACGCGCTTGAGTCCTAGCGCGCTGGGGGCTAAGTGCCTGAATATTAGGTCGCAGACGGATGCGCGTCCGAGCGGCCCAGTACAGACTAAAACAAAACAAACGAGACTCAAAGTTCGATACACATAAAACACACACCTTATAAGACAAGCAAAATAACAAATAATGAAGCAATTACTAATCAACATCGACAAAACACGCTCGATAATAAAACAGGCATCAGAACCGCACTTAACCTAAACGTTGCACCCGGACGCGTAACAAAGCAATCTAAAACCAAACTAATCTAAACAAACTCTAAACAAATCTCAAATGCATAACAAACTAAAACAAAGCAAGAGCAAACCCAAACAAAATAAGACAAACTCACAAAACAAAAACTTTAAACTAAAACGAATAAACAAACAGCAATTTTGCCCGAGGGACGTTAGTATCCCGGAGGCACAGCAACAGCAATTTTGTCCGAGGGGTCAGAGAATCCCCGAAGACAACTACTCGAGTGGAGACTGACGCCCTCGAGTAGTTTACAACAGCAACTTTGTCCTAGGGGTTAGAGCATCCCCGAAAACAACTACTCGAGTCGAGACTGACGCCCTCGAGTAGTTTACAACAGAAATTTTGGCCTAGGGGTCAGAGCATCCCCGAAGACAACTGCTCGAGTGGAGACTGACGCCCTCGAGTAGTTTACAACATCTGATTTGTCCTAGGGGTCAGAGCATCCTCGAAGACAGCTACTCGAATGGAGACTAACGTCATCGAGTAATTTATCTCATTTTGTCCTAAAGGTCAGAGGCATCCCAAAGACAGGTGTTCAAGTGGAGACCGACGCCCTCGAACATTTTTTTTGTTTCACCTCATTTCGCTCAAGGGGTCACAAGCATCCCAAAGACAACCGCTCGAGTGGAGACTGACGCCCTCGAACATTTTATCAAGGGTCCACAAACATCCGAAAGACATTTGTTTAAATAAAAGCCAACACATTCGAACGTCGTTTGCACTTACACTTAACGCGTCACTAAAAAGCATTTAAAACTAAACAAACCGTTTAAACAAGCCAAAGAAGACAAAGTGCGCGCGCATAAAGAACCAGGAACGAGATATCAAGCAACGGCCTGAGCCCAAGCAAGCAACTGCAAGCGAAGACGTCAGGTATGATTTCTAAGCCTTGGCATGCGAGCCTCAACACGTAGTCCAATGGACTTAAAACGACCCGACCGGACAGCCACCAGGTCGTAATCTTCGATTGACCTGGGCGGCTATACTTTGACTTTCGCCTTGTCCAAGCCTCAATCAAAGTGGGGGCTTCTGTAGACACCTAGATTTGGACCTGGTGGCTGCAGAAGTGCCAAACAAACACCCGATGACGATAGGACTGAAACGCGACGCGGGTTTGCGATGTTGTAGGTAGTTTTTCTATAGAATGGATCAAATAATTACTCTGAAAAATTAAAACTAACATGATGGCAGCCTTAGTCGTGTCGTTACGGTCACATAGACACTAATTAGACTCAATTCCGACACCGGGACCCCGAGTCGGTCCCGAAACTCGAACCGAGTCAACAAGGTGCCAAGCGAACCTCGGGACGCACACCCGAGGCCCACTAAACCCACGGCGCTAGGTCAAGCCGCGGGAATCCTTAGGCTCCAAGCTAAGTATCACACTCCTCCCTCTCGGTTTTGGAAAGTATCAAAATCGTATCTTCAAAATCCCGACCGCCCCACCTCACGCGTCTTAGTCTCACCGCGCCTTAGCCCAGGCGCCTGGGTCTTGTTGCGCCCCAACTCAGGCGTCCATATGGGCGACGAGGGCCAAAAACACCTATAAATACCCCCCTTCACCTCATTCATTCGACACACATTCTCATCTTCTCTTCTCCCTCTACTCTCTCGCTAAGGGCTCGCACTCCGACACCCAAGGCAAACGTTCCACTCGATCGTAGTTCCGATAAAGGCGACATCGACGATACTCCTCACCTTTGAGCACCCCACTCGATACCGAGGTGCCTGTGTTCGACTAACTCAAATCTAGTAGCGAAGCTTTGCCGGATTAGCCGCAGAATCAGTCCATAGTAACGAAGCTCTGCCGAAGTAGCCGCAAGAAGGGTAGACGGTAACGGAGCTCTGCCGAAATCACTGGTCAAGCTAGGAGGATCCGCTTGTTGAAGTCGAGTCGTCACTAGGTTGTCATAAAAACTTTCCATATTTGCACTTTCTTTTATTATGCACTATGATAACACTAGATATGGACACTAGGTCCACAAACATCTACTAAAACACATAATGTCTCAACTTCAATCACAAATACCAAAACACACTAAATAGACCCGAGTAAATCCGAGATCTATTCTCAACTATCTATGCATCGTGTCCCGTTTACTATACACTCCGAGGGTGCAACTCCTCACAATGTGATTTACTTATATTCGCATTTACGGCTTTTATGTGATTTATTGCTTTTATGACTTTATAATCACATGCTAAATCACCTAACACGGAATTCAAAACGTAAAACAACTAAAACTGAACAAAGCAATGGTCGGGTCCCGTATTAGTCCGGGTGCTCGCCTTATTAGGTTCAATGCATCTCTATTAATACCGAACCGACGCATCTTAAGCAGAATACCAGGTAAGGTATATCACGAGAACGACTAATATCCATATTATCGCGTTAAAACTGATTTGCAAATACGTATAATACTAGTACTCTCTACTCTCCTACGTGCATCTTTTCATGGCTTGCCTGTCACGTGAAATCGCATGCAAAGAATGTAAACACAACTACTTTGACGACAATACTTACTTGTCCTTAAACAACCGACGTAACAAAAGGTATAGGGTGAAACAACGGATGTTAAAGTATTTCCGCCACAGCAAAAGAATTAGGTTATCAGCCCACCGATTGATTAGTAGAGGCCGCTATAGTGCGGGCGGGATTGGGTGTTGACATCTATCGGATGTTGGCTTCCCAATACGTACCCTCACCTCTTACTCAGAATCGACGATTTACGGATGTCCGAAACCATTGGCAATGAGAGTCATTCCAGGCATGGAGTGCTTAAGGGTACAAGTCTTTATCTTTAGGTCCCGTGCCCCTCAAATTTGAGCCGAAGGATCAAAGTTGACTTGACCAGTTTCCGAGTCCCCATAATTGACTCGGTGGCGACTCCACAAATAGGCAACGAATTCAAATCACTAAAAAGGTCGCCTTACCAAACAAATCGGCCTTCAAACATTTACAACCATGACTCGATCGATACCAAACTGAAACACGGGTGCCCGCACCCGTCTAGTACAAGTCCGGATCGTCATCCGAATCAAGGTCCGACACTTCGCCCCATACACGAGATCGCACCGGCCCCCGACTGCGGGGGGGGGGCCGCGTGGGTGGCCGCCGCCACACGATGAAAACCAGGTCGGTCCCGCGCGAGGCGCCGGGTGGTGCGGACGGACGTCCACAGTTTGGCGACTCCGCTGGGGATTTGGAAGCAAGTTTCCAGTGGTCGTGTAACTTGAACGAGGTCGGTGAAGCTCATTTCTTAGTTCCTAGTTGTGGTCACTACAGGTTTTGGCCCTAAAAAGCCTACCCTAACCAATATCAGGACCAATCGACCTCTTCGCGGTAAGATCTTTAGGGACACGCGGAGAGATCCTCGGTTGACGCTCCGGCCGCCTAACGCATAAAACAGGGGCTGTATGATTTGTGCATTCCTTCCCGACCGGGAAGGCCACTATCCCGCCCGGTAAGGGTCTGTATGCCTCCAATAAGAGCTCTAAGGTTCCTCCTTGCTTCTCATGGGCTTCTCATCGATTCTCGGGGCTCGGGATTGAGTCTTAGTGGCTCAGGAATGGGTCCCAAGGTCTCGGGATCAAATCCAAGGCACCGAGTGATCGTTCCTTCTCTTCTTTGGCTCCAAAAGCGTATGAAACGAGTCGGAATCGTTCCAATTCTCCATGTATGATCTTGGGGACCTAAAACGAACTAGAAGAAGCATAAGTAGCCCAGAAACCGCTCCAAAGAGCGGTTCCACAAGGAAAACAGGACCAAAACACAACAAATTAGGCACTACAAACTACACTTATAAACTCCCCCACACTTAACCCTTACTCGCCCTCGAGTAAGCACAAACTAACTACTAAACTAGCCGAGCGGGTATTAGTGCACCCTACGCCCTTTCAACTCACGCGAGAACACCTAGAGGACAAGTGCTCTCCGCAAGGCAAGTGAGGTCTTGCGATAAAACCGTGGATGCAACCGGACACAAAAATACATAAACAAACATACAAACAAACAAACAAACAAACAAAAGGTTGCACCCAAAAAGAAACAAATACCGCTTCCCTCTAAAAAGCGGTGAAAGAAGCACCGGTTTAGGACTCAAGGCAAGTGAGAACGTTCCCAAGCTAATAACACAAATCGAAATGAACTAAACCCTAATAGTATGACAACAAAGCAATAAGAACGTTGATAACTTACCTAGGTCCTCCTAACCTTCTAAGAACGTACTACGGGACGATCGGCGGGATGGAAAAAGGATACCACGGTGTTAGTCGACACTGTAGGTAAGTGAGACCCCGCCCCCTTTAGCGATGTGCCAAGAGGGTCGTCCCATGTTTAAGAACCGCCTAACTAGTCCAAGTAAAAAGGTGGATAAGGTTTGCAAAATGAGGGAAGACCGATCATTACCGCTATCATCCTTTCTAGGGACTCGGTCCTTTGGTAGGCTCTTCACGGTAACGATCGGAAAAAGGCTTATTTTGAGAGGGTGAGAATCTTTTTGTGAGACGGTTTTCTTTGGCATTTTCTTTCTTTTGCATTTTTGCTTTTTGTGTGTTGCTATGCCATTTCTTTTTCATCTTTTGTATTTTCTTTTTGGCTTTTTGTGCCTTTTCTTTTTCTTCAATCTTTTCTTTCTTTCATTTTCTTTTCTTTTCCCTTTTGGCTAGATTTAAGTTGTAGGCATTTCTTTTTGCAACTAAGAAAGAGATTTCAACAATTTGCAACTTTATTTCGTGAATATGTGTAGGAGGTAGGGGAATGGGAGAGTCGGGAGCGTGCTTTCCCTTCAAACCCACAAAAGGGGGAGAACTTGGACTAATCAAACAATCTCAAACATGGTCACCTAAGAGACGGAACTCGGCAACCAAGGCCTTTTCACACCGTGGGTGGTCAAAATGGTCAAAATGCAAATCCCGTAGTAAATCCCTAGTAAGCTAGGTGGACTCAAGGTAAGAAACCAACGAAATCATTGATTTAAGGTCATTCTACTAGACTAAGATCCAAGACTCGACTCATATTGCTAGGAAGGGAAAGGAAACACTTGCTCACTAGCCTCAAAACCGGGTTTTCGAAAACCGTTTACACACTAGACACGTCTACGCAACGCAAAACAAAGACTTGACGAAAACGAAAGAAAAAGAGACAAAAGGCAACAAAACAAGACAACCAAAATAAACATACAAAGAGAACAAACATCACCCCAAATTTCCAAATAAGCGACCAACCAACCACAAATCTTCACAAAGCTCCACCCGAGCGCACTTCATCACAAATCTCCTCCACAGTCCACAAGAGATAAAGAAGAAAAAGGGATAGAAAGGCGTTACCGGATGTCTTGAAAGCCTTCCAAAGTCAACGGTGATTAGGCGACCTACAAGGAAAAAGGGAGGCAAGCACACACAACACAACAAAAGTACGACATAACGACACAAGAGGAAAACACACAAAAGCAAATCTTTTTGATTTTTGTGGAAATTTTTCAAATTTTTAGGGTTTTTAAAGATTTTTCAAAAAAAAGTACGAAAATAAAACTAACTACGATAGAATATCCCTCCCCCACACTTAAACCGAGCAATGTCCTCATGCTCGATCGTAGTGTGTGGAGACACCAAAAAGAAAAGAAACTACGAAAATAAAGCTAAAAAAATCAAAAAGAAAGCGGAGAAAAGGGTAGAATGTGTCCGGCCGAGGTGTAGTCAAGTCACCATGGGCCGAGACAAGAAAAGATATGGAAGGGGGAAGAAATAAAAAGAAGGAAATAAAAGGAAATGGGAGGGGTGGACTAGGTGTAATCAAGTCACCTAGCCCGGATTCCTTCCAAATCCGACTAAATCCTACAAAAAAGGGTGAAAATCTTGTAAATTTGGATTTTTCAAATGACTCTCGATGTAATCACATCATCGAGAGTCGGGAGCAACATTTACCAAGGCCCCGAGGGCCACCATGACAAAGGGAAGGGGAGTATTCACCTTCACTTCACACCTATCAAAATAAGCTCAAATACTCATCAAATTCTCTCCCTCACATCACTCATCAAAATATCAAATTACAAGAAATTCGCAAAACTCCAAGAAACTACAAGGAAGAGATATATACAATAAGACGGTTGTTTTGGAACTCCGTCAAACCAAGGATGGTGCATTCTTCAATTCTTTTTCATCAACACTAAGGATAATTCCATCTCCATCAAGGGCTCGAAGAAACAAATTGAAGGCTCTTGCAAAGTCTTCAATCAAGCTTGTGGTGTAACCATCCACACTACAAGGCTCTTCACAACCTTGTCTCGACGTTCCCGGGGCATCCCGATCTACTAAGTTCAATGGCTTGAACTTGTACTTTCGATCCTTCGATATATACCCAAACGTCCATCTATCCTCATGTGGCCCCAAGGGAGGCTCATCTTTCTTCTTGTCTTGGCACTTGTCTTCAAACTAATGGTATGGGCACTAATCCGCCTCAAGCTCGGAATCATCATCCTCAATTCCATAGAAGTCGTTCTTCAACCTTTTACTCGACCCATCCCCTAGACCGATGTCTTTCACGGCGTGGATCATTTTACAAGACTCATCATTAGTAGGCGAGATGTTGCCTTGGAGGTCAAACACGAGCTTTTATTCGCCTAACTCAAATGTGATCCTACCATTCTTCACATCAATCGTAGCACCGGCGGTATGTAGAAATGGGCGCCCATGGATAATGGGAGTGATAGCATCTTCCGGCATGTCAAGTACAAGGAAGTCGACCGGAATGAAGAACTTCCCGATTCTTATTGGCACATCTTCCAACATCCCCAAAGGTCGGTTGAGGGAACTATCGACCATTTGGAGTGTAATGGAAGTACTCTTGAGCTCCTTCATCCCAAGACGCTCACAAATGGAATAGGGAATGATGCTTACACTCGCACCCAAATCACATAGTGCTCTCTCAATCTTGAAGTTGCCTATGGTGCAGGGGATCGAGAAACTACCCGGATCCTTCAACTTGGGAAGCGTAGAACCTTGAATAAGCTCGTTCACCACTCTTGTGAACGCTATTGTTTCTTCCTTGTCGACGGATCTCTTCCTAGCCAAGATTTCTTTCATGAATCTTCCATATGCCGGGATTTGGGTAAGTAGATCGGTAAAAGGGACACTTACATCCAATTTCTTCACAATGTTAAGGAACTTGTCATATTGAACATCCACCTTAGTCTTCAATTGCCTTGTTGGGAAAGGCAACTTAATATGCATCTTGTCTTGCTCATTAAGGTTGGACTTTTCAAATGACATTTTCCCTTTTCCCTTGTCTTTTCCTTGAAGTGGGGGAAACTTGTCTTCATGGGGTTTCTCAATCTCCCACAAAACATGCTCCTCCATTGAATTTTCCAAGCTTGGATCTTCTTGAATTGGAGACACAACTTCTTTTATTGATGCGTGCTCATTAGGGGGTAAGGGGGAGTTATAAGATGACCCACTCCTCAAGGTAATAGCATTCACATGCTCAAATTTCGCCGTTTCACCTTGAGGAGGTAGTTGCCCCTTTTGCCTTGAAGAGCTACCCGAAGCAAGTTGAGCTATTTGGGTCTCGAGCATCTTCATATGCGCATCTCTTGCCAAGTTATCCCTTTGAAGTTGAGCAATAATTTCTTGTTGTGTTCATTGTGTCTCCAATTGACTTCTTTGCATGTCCAACATTGACTTTTGCATGTCGAAATCCCGAGGGGGAGATTGTTGGTTATGCGGAGTATCGGTGAGGGCTAAGGGAGTACCATAATCATGGATAGGAGACCGACTCCTTGGCTTGCTTTCTTGTCGATTACCTTGGGTTGCTTGTTGTTGTTGATGGTTCCCTTGGAACCCATGAGAGTTGCCTTGATTAAGGCCTTGATTGTTGCCATGGTTGTAGTTTTGATGTCCTTGGTTGTGTTGGTTTCCTTGGAAACCACCTTGATTGAAATTCCCTTGTTGGAACCCTTTATTGTTGTTGAAGGTACCTTGGTTATTTTGCTTGAAGTTGTTGAATGGCCTTGGGTTGCCTTGATAACCTTGGTATCCTTGATTATTGTCCCTTAAGGGAGGTGGAACATAGGGACGGTGTTGTAGAGCTTGTTGTTGAGAAGCTTGATGGGAAGCTTGGAACATGTTAGGATAAGGGGCACCTTGCTTGAACGCTTGAAAGGCGTTCACTTGTTCAATACTTCCCCGACAATATAGAGGCTCATGTCCAACTATCCCGCAAGTATCGCACATCCCATAATAAGGTGTAGGAGATACAACTCCCAAAGCATTAACTTGTTGAATGGAATGTTGGTGGGAGGCACTTGCACATTGACCTTGATCAAAATGGCTTTGGAGCTTCTTGTCAATTGATTCCATGTGGATTTTTAGTTGAGCTCCAAGATCAATGCTTAGTTGTGTAATGGCATCGATCTCGTGCCTTCCTCCTCGATTCGCCTTCCTAGGCCTTGAGTATTGAGAGTTGTGTACCGCCATCTCCATGATTCTTGACCAAGTTTGGGCATCATGCACCTCGGTAAACCTTCCGTTCGATCCCATATTGAGTATGGCCCTTGAATCTTCATATAACCCGTTCCAAAATTGTTGAACAAGGAACCATTGTGATAGACCATGGTGAGGACAAGAGCGGATCAAGGCTTTGAATCTTTCCCACGCTTCGTAGAGGCTTTCTTCATCACGTTGTTGGAATCTCGTGATAGAGGCTCTCAATAAATTTGTCTTCTCCGGGGGATAGAATTGTTGGTAAAAAGCCAATTCTAGCTTCTTCCAAGTATCAATACCAAGAGTCGCCTTGTCTAACCCTTTGAACCATTGCTTTGCTTTACCGATCAAAGAGAAAGGAAATAGTACCCACCGGATTTGGTCTTGGGTTATTCCCGTTTGTGAGATAGCATCGCAATAGTCCAAAAAGGTTTCCATGTGTTGATGAGGATCTTCGGTTGGTAACCCACTAAATTGACTTCTTTCAACCAATTGGATGAATTGTGTTTTTGCCACAAAGTTGCCGGTATATGCCTCTGGTAAAGCGGTTGGACCGGGCAAAACGTCTTCCGTAAAGGTTGAATGAGAAGAGAACTTAGGCATTATTGGATATGCGGGAGAGGACGGTGTAGATGGTGTTGATGTAGATGTTGATGGAGAACTAGGTTGAGAAGTACCAAAAGGATTTATGAAGATCCCTTCGGTATTGCCTTGAAGTTGCTCGGTAAAGTCGGATCCTTGGGCTTGTTCTTCGGTGGTATTGCTAGCACTTGGTTGAGAGATTCTAACCCGGCCAATCGTCCGTTGGCAAAAGGCTCTAAAGAGTCTTTCCGGCTCTGGATTGAAGAGAAAGAAATCGCCTCCCCTCCTAGGCATACACTACACACTAGAGCAAACGTGAGAACACCTAGTGTTTTATGGGCACTAGGCAAAGACAATAAACGAACACTACCCAAGACAAAGAGAAAAAGAAGCTAAAGAAACTAAGAAAAACCTACACAATATGCACAAGAGATAGAATAAGAGCACAAGAAGGGTAACTAAGTCAAGCTAATAAGCAAACTAAGTCTAAACATGCACCGTCCTCGGCAACGGCGCCAAATTGATGGTGGGATTTGCCATGGGTCCCAACCGATCGAGTAGAGTCCAACTAATCCTAACGGTAGCTAGGGTAAGTCGGGTCGTGTCCACGGAGACGGTTATAGGTGTCTAGACTAGGTCTACCTAGAAACAAGGCAAAGTCACACAAACAAACACAAAGAAGACGATAATTGACAAACTATGATGATTGAGAGGTATGGAAATGGACTAACAATGAACTAGAAATAATGTGAACTAATAGAAACAACTTAGATTAACTAAGCAAATAAACTAGAGAAAATGATCGACTAAAGAGATAGAGAATTCAAATATGGGAAGGAGTAGGGTTAGGTCGGGTTCGTAAGTGTAGTAGGATGGTTGGGTAATCAAGGGTGTAGGTGTCTCTTGGCCACTAAGGTCGGTTTGTGCTCTCGCACCAAAGCCAAAGTCCGCACTCTCGTGTCTAAGACTAGACCCGAACACTCATGCTAGATGCTACTCAAAACACAAGGATTACATCACAAATTTGTCAAACAATGAGAAGAAGAATGCAAGTATAAGAAGCATTGGCCACTACTACCCACACAAGCAATACAACAAACACATAATGTGCCCAATAAGTGACTAGAAACAAAGGAATCACCTTTACCTACAATTAAACCCTAATCACCCATAATCCACACTTAATCCCCCTACTAACCTCACAAGGAATCTACTCACTCATAATGAAATCAAAACTAAGACTAACAAGAGGAATAGACATAATAATCAAAACATCCATAATGAACAAACAAGAACAATGAACAATATGTAAAGATTCAAACTTGATGAATAAAGAAAGAACAAGAGAAAAGAGATTATACCAACTACAAGAGGATGAAAAATCTGAGAACTTGAATTAATAAGAAACCAAAATAAATCTCCAAGGTTGTCAAGCTTGGAAGAGTCTTCAAGAATCTTCTTAATACAAGACTAATTACTAGACTAATCTAAGATTAACAAAAGTTTTAAAGGAAGATTAAGCTAATGAGAGGAGAACTAAATCTAGGGTTTAAACAATGTAGAGAGGCTTAAGATAGTCTAGGGTAATGTAAGATGATTAAACAATACAAGGGAGGAGTATTTATAAGGTTACAAGAGTGAAGGAGAGGAAAGGAAAGTCACGCGGCTACAACACAACCGTCCCGCCCGAGACGAAATGGTCCCGCCCGGGACGAGACGGTCCCACCCGGGACGAGAGCCTTCTCGGCCGAGACGGCCCAAAACAGGGGTTGTATGATTTGTGCACTCCTTCCCGACCGGGAAGGCCACTATCCCGCCCGGGAAGGGTCTGTATGCCTCCAATAAGAGCTCTAAGGTCCCTCCTTGCTTCTCATGGGCTTCTCATCAATTCTCGGGGCTTGGGATTGAGTCTTAGTGGCTTGGAAATGGGTCCCAAGGTCTCAGGATCAAATCCAAGGCACCGAGTGATCGTTCCTTCTCTTCGTTGGCTCCAAAAGCGTATGAAACGAGTCGGAATCGTTCCAATTCTCCATGTATGATCTTGGGGACCTAAAACGAACTAGAAGAAGCATAAGTAGCCCAGAAAGCGCTCCAAAGAGCGGTTCCACAAGGAAAACAGGACCAAAACACAACAAATTAGGCACTACAAACTACACTTATCACCCGTACGCAAGATCGGACAGGCCCCCGACAAGGAGGGGGCAGCGTGGGTTACCGCCGCCACACGTTGAAAAACCGGGTTGGTCCCGCGCGAGCGGTGCGGACGGACGTCCACAGGTCCACATTTATTACCATAATGTATGACCTTCTTGCTGATATCCGAAGTAGGTTTACTAGACCCAAGAAGCATCTGATAGAAGTCCAGGAATGCGTCTTGAATACCTTCGGAAGAGTGTTTCAGAACGCTATTCATATCAGCAATTTGTAGTACCTAATTTTGCCTCCATCTCTTTTTCAATGAACCATGGAAATATCTAGTATTGGAATCACTGTCTTTCAGCCATTGTGACTTGGATTTCTGCTGCAAAAATTCAGCCTGAGCCTCATTTAAACGCTGTTATTGCTTCCTGTATTCACTTTCTCTTTGAATCAGATCTTTATCAGATGGGTTTTTCCTCAGCTGTGCTTGGATCGTAGTCAATTGAGTGTACATAAGCTCTGTACTTGTTTCAATGCAATTGAATTTCTCCTGTTGAGTCTTTTCAGTGCAGGCTTTAACTCCTTCAGATGCTTAGTGTCTTGATTTATGGCAGTACCGGAGATTTGTCTCCCCCCACACTTCCTTTACAATCCCTTGAAAGCCTTCGTCTTTACTCCACATGTTGAAGTATTTGAAAGGCCTTATCTTCCTTCCCCCTGAGTAACACTTTGAACCAAACAAGGGGTGTGATCAAAGTCTCCCTCAGGTAAGAACTTAGCACTGTAGTCGTTAAGTCTTTGCATCCATTCATCATTCACTAACCACCTGTCGAGCCTGCTATAGATTCTGTAAATACAGTTGAAGTCGCCCGCTATTGCCCAAGGCCCTGAATTAGTCCTTGCAATTCTCCCAAGACTCTCTCAAAGCGGGATCCTATCTTGTTCATCATTGAAGGCATAAAAAATAGTAAGATTCATGCTGAATTGAGTTTGCCTATGATAAATTTTCATATGTACAAACTGGGCATCATACTCCAAAAACTGAATCTCTCCAGTATTGAAATCCCACAAAATCCAAATTCTACCACCAGGGTGGCGGTGAGAATTAGTGGATATGCTCTAGTTGGTGAAAGTCATCCTCACCTTATTCTGATTATGTTGCTTTATTTTAGTCTCTAACAATCCGTAAATATCAACCTTATTTTGCATCAGTAATTTATTCCCAACATGTTGTTTATTCAGCCTATTCATACCTCTAACATTCCAAAAACCCATCTTCATTGGATAATTGATAGATTAGGTGTACCCATTTGTTCTTTTGAGTGAGTCTGCATAAGAAGTTCTTGTCATTCTAGGAATTTCTAATCCCTGCCCCCCCGCTCACCTGTGCATCCTCAGTAACAAGCATCACATCATGTACGCTAGTAACTGGTTGTGCAGGTCTCTCAAATATTGCAGGGCTAGCATTCGGGGTTGGCTGTACATTCAGAGTTGGAGGCACATTCTTCTCCATTTTCCTCCAAATCTCCTTAGCTTGAATTGGTTGTTTTATGCCCAGTCTATTCTCTTTACTGTGTCCCAGTTTGTAACGTCTCTTGCACAAGATGGGTTTCCATTCATACTCTACATCATATCAATTTCCCTTAGCTGTTGTTTCTTGTCTAGAAATCTCACCATTGAGGGAAATTTTTGATCGACCTTAAGTTCAACTAGCACTCTGGCAAAGCCCAGGCGTGCTTTGATGTCTGTCGAGGAGTCACTCTTAATGTATGGCCCAATAATACTAGCAATCTTAGGTAAACTTTGCCCCTAGTATTGAACTGGTAGTTTATGAAGTCTTACCCAAGCAAGCACGCTTTTGATCTCTTCCTTCTCAAGGTCTACGTCTTCCTTCCATGGTTTAATAACCACTGGTTTGCTATCGAACATGTATTATCCCGCTTGTAGAACTTTCTCCTGCATTTCTTTTTTCTGAAACCGGACAAGGAACACCCCATTGGGCATAAAGGAAATCATGTCTATAGCATGTTGTTTCCATATTCTTCGTAAATAACCTTTCATAACAGTCATAGGTGAGTTAGCTCCTACGACAAACCTGTATATGGTCTGCTTCCAGTAATCTAACTCTTCCTGTACATCCTCCATGTCCAGTTGTAGCAGGTTATCAGAATCATTTTCCAATAAATGTTCTAGTCTCTTCCCGTGATGATCGAACCATTCTCCTTCTTCATCCTGACGTAGTTGTTCAACTTCTACTTCATTATTAACGTCCACAATATCATCGTCGTCAAGGGAGAATGGTGCAACTCCAATAATGTTATTCAGGTTGTCGGGTTTCTGTTACTTATTTTAGTTCGAATGATTGCTCTCCTTCCCCATTTTTTGGCTTAGATCCCTTCCTTCTAGTGATGTTACACAAATTAGCAGTTTTTGATGCTGAATTCCTAGCCATATTGCACGAAATTGAACCTCAAATATCACGCCCCAATCGCCTATTAGAGCTTTTTCTCCAACCTCAAAGCTGATTTCGGTGAATTCTCGGGAGATTATCTTGATTTCGGTTTGGTATGGAACTAGACTTTCACTATAAACCTTCCAAATGCATGTGGATTGGTTGACTACTAAGGATGAATCTCCGTGGACCCTAAGGTTTTTAGTCCCTAGTATTACTGCGGCTCGTAGTTCTATTAGGCAGGCCTCATACTCGGCCGCGTTGTTGGTTACTGGGAAGTCTAGTTTGACGGATATGGGTGTGTGGTCACCTTGTGGGGATATTAAGAGGATTCTTATACCATAGCCTCTAATGCTTGAGGCGCGATCGAAGTATGGGTCCCATGATTCGCCATCGGCGAATAAAATGTCTTCGTTGGGGAAGGACCAAGTATCGATTGTGTGGGTTTCCTCTATTGGGTTTTTGGCTAGGAAATCGGTTTCGGGTTTGGGTTGAGTGCCTAGGATGGTTGCTTTGATCTCAATTGGGGTGAAATAAGGTTGGATGTTAGTTGAAGCCCTTATGTTTTGATTAATTGTTATCGATAAATGGCATAGTATCGAGTCGTAAGCGAAATAATGTATTATTTTAAATCAAGCAATTGTCGAGGCGCATGGTGGATAAGAGTTTATTTTTATTAATAGTAATTTGAGGACGATGTGTCCGAGACATGACTCTTTTTGGGAGGCGGGGACAGACCCCCTCTGAACCTCCGACTCAATGCGTAAAAAAACTTATTACTATTATTATTAAGTCTAGGCCCTAAGACGAACTAGACTCTGGCTAAGATCAGACTCACTTCCTTCAGAAGAACCTTCGTTGGCAGGGCTCTCGAAGTTCGTTTGGGTCACCCTCTTGGTTGGCTTAGTATCGGAGATTGGTTCGTCTCGGAAGGCACCCTACGGGGATATCAACTCCCTTATCGATCAGGTCCTGCACCTCGTGCTTGAGCTCGGTACATGTTTGGGTTTCATGACCTCGGCGTTGATGGTACAGACAGTAGGCGTTTGGATTCCAGGCCGCACCCCTCTTATATATTGGTGTGTTAGGAGTGGGGCCTGTAGGCCACAACAACCATGCCTCTTGTAACTTCTTGAGGGCCTCAGCGTAGGATTCTCCTAACTCTGTGAATTGCCTAAAGGGTCCTCGAAAGGTCATGGCCTCAGTGGGAGGGGCGAACTTTGCGTATTCAATGTATGGATCACCGTCGAGAACCAATTCTTGCCCTATTGGCCTTACGTGATGTTTCTTTTCGGTTCCTTCCAAGGTTTTGAGTTGGCGCCTGACGTCGTCGATGGAGGAAGAGATCGACGATATCAGCCCCAGGACGCCATGGACCACGTTCATCAGAGCATTAAGTTGGTCGGTGTTGCTTTCGTTGTTGTTTGAAGACATCCTTGGGTCTGTGGAACCAAACCAAAAGTAAGAATGGATCCACCGGGCAACGTAAAGACTCGAGGGATGCTCATAGGCGAGCGACACGGAAATGAGACTCTTGATTTGCGCGTGTTTGCGGTCACCGGATTAGGGACTCGGGTGAGTTAGATACTTTGTGTACTTAGCGAAATGCCTAATAGACTTGTATCTCTAGGACGAATGATTAGACACAAATCTCGAGGTGAGATTTAAAGAGGACTCTCGAGAATGAGATGACCCAAAATGTAAAACCTCGAACAGAGGTGACCATTAATAATTAAACACAGGCTGTTAATCACACGGTTGTTCGACGTAAGGAGTTGAACTCGATCCCGGCTCGGAATCAAAGAGTTTTGATGTTTTCGAAAATAAATGTTTTTGGAAAACAAGTTTTTGAAAGTAGAAGTTTTGAAGTCGACATTACGATGATTTAGTGACATCGTTTGTGGGATGTCGGAAAGTGTCGCTATGTGGGTGTCAAGGGTTTGACGATAGCAAAAAGTGGATTGTGATTTTGCGAAAATAAGGTTGTAGAAGAACCGGTTTTGAAGATACGTGAAAACTGTGAAGTTGCATTTATTATCGAGACTTCTATTAGTTAGGAGTTCGACGTTTGCGGTGTAAAGGGTGTTTGTGAAAAAACACGATGTCTGTAACGGTGTTTTGAAAGCGTGGCCGAATTCCTATTATGGAATTTAGGCGGTGATAGTGGTTTTAAAAAATCATAAAAACGAGTGAACGTGTGACCGTATTTGTCGATTCCATCTCATTGATTAGGAGTTTGACGATAGTGACGGTATATGTAAAAATCTTTCTTGGGTGTAACCGTGCTAGATTCCTTGATTTCATTCATTGAAATTTTGGCGATGCTAACGGTTGTACAAAAATCTTTGGAAAACAAAATGTAACCCTATTAGGTCCCTTGATCCCATTGGTTGAGAGTTTAGCGATAGTGACGGTATACGCGAAAATGTTTTGAAAACATATTGTAACCGTATTAGATACCTTAATCCCATTGGTTGGGAGTTTGGTGATAGTGATGGTATATCGTTGATTTTGAAAATGATGAGTTTTAGTTTGGGCAAAGTAATGGCGCTAAACCAATTTTTTAAAACGGTAAATGTGAACTTAGCCAGGGTGATGGCGCTAAGGTGTATTTGAAAAGAAGTTTGATTTTGGGTAGAGTAATGGCGCCAAAAAGTGATTTTGTAAAAGGATGTCCTTTTCGAAAATGGAGTTTGGATGTAGTTGAATATGTTGTCATGGTTGAATTCGGATTTAATCTTTTATTCGGGTTTTCACAACACGCTACACATAACAAATAATGCATACACTCATGCAGGATGCAGACAGGAGTAGGCTAGGGTAGGCTACCGTTCACGAATAGTCTTACTTAGATGAGGACGGGTCACCGGGGGCGGTGAGCATCTGATAAGTGTGTTTTGTAGTGCTTATTTGTTGTGTTTGGTCCCGGTTTCTCTTGTAGAATCGCTCTTCGGAGCGGTTTCTAGGCTACTTACGCTTCTTCTAGTTCATTTTAGGTTCCTAAGACCAATCTTGGAGAGGTGGAACGATTCTGAGTCGTTTCCGACACATTTGGAGCCAACGAAGAGAAGCAACGATCACTCGGTAGCTTAGACTCGATCCCGAGCCCTTGGGACCCATTCCCGAGCCCCTTAGACTCGATCCCGAGCACCGAGAATCGATGAGAAGCCTATGAGAAGCAAGTAAGGACCCTTGAGAACTTATTTGCGGCCTACAAGACCCATCCCGGTCAGGATGAGGGTCATCACGAACGGGATGAAGAGTGCAAAGCAAGCGCGGCTACCGGAGCCTCTTCTTGACCGAGAAGAAGGCCTTCCCGGACGGGATGGGTCCCTTCCCGACCGGGATCATCCCTTCCCGGCCGGGATGGGTCCAGCACAGCCCCGTGTTCTTCTTTTCTTCTCCTTTGCTCGTGAACCCTTATAAATACCCTTCCTTTGTATTGTTAAAGCACATTAGACTACTCTCCACTATTTTAAACCCTAATTAGACTCTCTTCATCCTTATCTTAGTTTACATTAATCTTTTCATAATCCTTGTTAATCTTAGATTAATTTAGTTAGTTAATCTTGTATTAAGGATCGCTTGAAGAATTCATTCAATCTTGACAACATTGAGTGGAGATTTTGGGTGTTCTTATAATACAAGTTTTCATCTTTTCATCCTCTTATTAGTTAGTATAATCTTCTTAATCTCTTTTCTCTTAATCCTTGTTTAGTTACTCAAGTTTTAATCTTTACATATTGTTCATTGTTCTTGTTAGTACATAATGAATGTTTGGATGTTTGTGTTGATTTCTCTTGTTTATGTTATTCTTAGTTTGATTATCTATGAGTAGACTTATTGTGGGGTTAGTAGGGGGATTAAGTGTGTATTATGGATGATTAGGGCTTGATTAGGGGTAAAGGTGGATTCTTTGTTACTAGTCACATGTTGAGCACTCTACTAGAATTGGCCATCCTTCTCATGCTAGTTTTTCTCTTCTCATTCTGTGGTTGATTTGTGATTGAATCCTTATGTATTGGGTAGTATCTTGCATGAGTATTTGGGTTTTGTCTTTGACGCGAGAGCGCGGACCGACCTTAGTAACTAGGTGAAGCTTGTATCCTCGATTTCTCAACCATCCTACTACACTTATGAACCCAAACTAACCCTACTCCTTCCCATATTGAATTCTCCATCTTGTTAGCATATATTTATCTAGTTAGTTGATTGTTTTAGTTCTAGTTGTTCAATTAGTTCATGTAATACATAGTTCATTGTTAGTCCTCTTTCATCTCCTCCAATCATCATAGTTAATAAATTTTTTGTTAGTTAGTCTCCCTTTGTGTTGTGTTGGTAATTTAGTCTTGTTTGTGAGTTGCCCTAGTCTAGACACCTACTACCGTCCCCGTGGACTCGACCCGACTTACCCTAACTACGTGTTAGGTCTAGTTGGACTCATTTGGTGGCGGGACCCACGGCAAATCCTACCATCAGCATCGTCCCATTTGCTCAGTGCAGTTCGCTTGGCATATTCACGGAATGCGTGACTACCTTGGACAGTCGAAACGTCAATCGAGGGTCTCTCCACGAGTTCAAACTGAGGATCTTACAACAAAAAGGTCGATTGGTCCTAAAATTGGCTAGGGAGGGCTTTTTAGGGCCAAAACTTGTAGTGACCACAAAAAAAAAGAACTAGGAAACGAGCTTCACCGACCTCGTTCGAGTTACACCACCGCTGGAAACTTGTTTCCAAATCCCCAGCGGAGTCGCCAAACTGTGGACGCTCGCCCACACCACTCGCCACGCGCACCCGCGTGGGAGGCCCATCGTCGCAGGCCGATCCGATTTCGCGTACGGGACGATGTGTCGGACCTCGATTTAGTTGATGATTTGAATTGTACTAGACGAATGTGGGGGCATCCGTGTTTCCGTTGGAATCGATCGAGATGTGGTTCTAAATGTTTAAAGGTCGATATGTTTGGTAAGACGACCTTTTTAGTGAACCGAATTCGTTGCCGATTTGTGGAGTTGCCACCGAGTAATTTTGGGAACTCGGAAACCGTTCAAGTCAACTTTAATCCTTAGTCGGCTCAAAGTTGAGTGACATGCGGACCTAAAGATAAAGACTTGTACCCTTAAGCATTCTATGTCTAGAATGACTCTCATTGCCAATGGTTTCAGCCATTCGGAAACTGTAGATTCTGATTAAGGGGTGATGGTACGTATTGGGAAGCCAACGTCTGATAGACGTCAACACCCAATCCCGCCCACACGTAGCGACCTCTACTAATCAATCGGTGGGCTGATAACTTTGTTCCTTAATTGCGGCGGAAGTACGATCACATCCGTTGTTTTTACCCTATTGATGGTGGTGATTGCCGTCTATCCTACCGATCAATATATAACCAACTAATCCTAACGGTAGCTAGGGTAAGTCGGGTCGTGTCCACGAAGAGGTTAATGTAATGCCTAGACTAGGTCCACTCACAAACAAGGCTAAGTCACACAAACAAACACAAAGAAATGATGATTGACAAACTAGGATGGGAGAAGAGGTGTGAACAAGACTAACAATGAATAAGCTATAACAAAAACTAATGAACAACTAAGGATTAACTAACCAAATAAACTAGAGAGGATGATCGACTAAAGAGATAGAGAATTCAAATATGGAAGAGAGTAGGGTTAGGTCGGGTTCATAAGCATGCTAGGATGATTGGGTAATCAAGGGTGTAGGTGCCACTTAGTCACTAGGGTCGGTTTGCGCTCTCGCGCCAAAACCAAAGTCCGCACTCTCGTGTCTATGACTAAACCCGAACATTCTTGCAAGATGCTACTCAAAACACAAACATTCAATCACAAGTTGAATACACAATGAGAAGGGGAGAACAAGCATGAGAAGCATTGGCCACTACTACCCATACAAGCAATACAACAAACACATGGTGTGCCCAATAAGTGACTAGCAACAAATGAATCACCTTTACCCACAATCAAGCCCTAATCACCCATAATCCACACTTAATCCCCCTAATAACCCCACAAGGTATCTACTCACTCATTAACAAACTAACTACAACAATGCTAAGAGAAATCAACATAAACAACCAAACATTCATCATGAACAAACAAGAATAGATAAACAATATGTAAAGATTAAAACTTGATAAATAGACAAAGATTAAGAGAAGAGAAATTATACCCAGCACAATAGGATGAAAAAGATGAGAACTTGAATTAATAAGAAACCCAAATAAAACTCCAAGGTTGTCAAGCTTGGAATAATCTTCAAGAATCTCCTTAATACAAGACTAATTACAAGATTAAACTAAGATTAATTAAAGATTAACTAGAGATGTAAGGAGGCTACTTAGGGTTTTGAATACTTAAAAGAGATCTAAAATAATATAGGGTAAAGTATGGTGCTTAAACATTACAAAGGAGGAGTATTTATAGGGTTACAAGAATGAAGGAGGAGAAAAGAAACAATGCGGGCTACAACTATCTCATCCCGTCCGGGACAAAATGGTCCCGTCCGGGATGGAGTGGTCCCGCCCGGGACGGAGCCAAAACAGAAGCAGTGCTAAATGCGCACCTCATCCCGAACGGGATAAGTTCCTTCCCGTCGGGGATAAGTCTTGTAGGCCTCCAATATGATCTTTAAGGTTCCTCCTTGCTTCACATGGGCTTCTCATCGACTCTCGGGTCTCGGTATCGAGTCTAAGGGGCTCGGGATCGAGTCACGAGGTCTCGGGATCGAATCCAAGGCATCGAGTGATCGTTCCTTCTCTTCGTTGGCTCCGAAAAGTGTATGTATTGAGTCGGAATCGCTCCAACTCTTCACGAATGGTCTCGAGAACCTGAAACGAACTAGAGGAAGCATAAGTAGCCCATGAACCGCTCCCAAAGAGCGATTCCGCAAGAAAAAAGGGGACCAAAACACAGCAAATTAGGCACTACAAACTACACTTATCAACTCCCCCACACTTAACCCTTACTCGCCCTCGAGTAAGCACAAATTTACTACTAAACTAGCCGAGCGGGTATTAGCGCACCCTACGCCCTTTCAACTCACGCGAGAACACCTAGAGGATAAGCGCTCCCCGCAAGGCAAGTGAGGTCTTGCGACAAAACCGTGGATACAACCGGACACAAAAATACATAAACAACAAACATACAAACAAACACACAAGAGGTTGCACCCAAAAAGAAACAAATACCGCTTCCCTCTAAAAAGCGGTGGAAGAAGCACCGGTTTAGGACTTGAGGCAAGTGACAACGTTCCCAAGCTCGCAATACAAACCAAAATGGACAAAACCCTAATAGTATGACGATAAAGCAACAAAAACGTTGGTAACTTACCTAGATTCCTCCTAACCTTCTAAGAACGTACTACGGGACGATCGGCGGGATGGAAAAAGGAATGAACCACGGTGTTAGTCGACACTGTAGGTAAGTGAGACCCCGCCCCCTTTAGCAATGAGCCAAGAGGGTCGTCCCACGCCCAAAACCGCCCAACTAGTCCAAGTAAAAAGGTGGATATGATCGCAAAATGAGGGAAGACCGACCACTACCGCTATCATCCTTCCTAGGGACTCGGTTCTTTGGTAGGCTCTTCACGGTAATGATCGGAAAAAGGCTTATTATTGAGATGTGGGGATTATTTTTGTGAGACGGTTTTCTTTTGGCATTTTTCTTTCTTTTGCATTTTTGCTTCTTGTGTTGCTATGCCATTTCTTTTTCAACTTTTGTATTTTCTTTTTGGCTCTTTGTGCCTTTTCTTTTTCTTCAATCTTTTCTTTCTTTCATTTTCTTTTCTTTTTCTTCTCTTTGCCCTTTTTATTGTAGGCATTTCTTTTAGCAACTAAGAAAGAGATTTCAACAATTTGCATCTTATTTTGTGGATATGTGTAGGAGGTAGGGGAATGGGTGAGTCGGGAGTCGCGATCCCCCTTCAAACCCACAAAAAGGTGGAGAACTTGGACTAATCGAACAATTTCAAACACGGTCACCTAAGGGACGGGACTCGGCAACCAAGGCCTTTTCCCACCGTGGGTGGTCAAAATGCAAATCTCGTAGTAAATCTCTAGTAGACTAGGTGGACTCAAGGTAAGAAACAAACAAAATCATTGATTTAGGGTCATTCTACTAGACTAAAGTCCAAGACTCGATTTATACTACTAGAGAGGGAAAGTAGACACTTGCACACTAGCCTCTAAACCGGGTTTTCGAAAAACCGTTTACACACTAGACACAAGTACACATCACAAAACAAAGACACGACAAAGAACGAAAGAAAAAGAAGCAAAAGCAACAAAAAAAACAAAACAAAACGAACACATAAACAACACAAACACCACCCCGAGCTTCCAAACAAGTCACCAAAACAACCACAAGTATGCACAAAGCTCCACCCGAGCACACCACATCACAATCTCCTCCAAACTCCTCAAGAGACAAAAGGGGAAGAAAGGATAAAAGATGTTACCGGATGTCTTGAAAGCTCTCCAAAGCTATCGGTGATTCAAGCAACCTATAAGGAAAAAGGGAGGCAAAACACGCACGACACAACAAATATACGAAACAACGACACAAAAGGAAAACACACGAAAGAAAATCTTTTTGATTTTTGTGAAAAAAATTCAAATTTTTAGGATTTTTAAAGATTTTTTGGAAAAAATACGAAAACAAAACTAACTATGATAGAATATCGCTCCCCCACACTTAAGTCGAGCAATGTCCTCATGCTCGACCGTAGTGTACGGAGACGAAGAAAAGAAAAGAAAAGAAACTACGAAAATAAAGCTAAAAAACAAAAAGAAAAATGGAGAAAAGGGTAGAAAGTGTCCGGCCGGGGTGTAGTCAAGTCACCATGGGCCGAGACGAGAAAAGATATTGATGGGGAAGAAATAAAAAGAAAGAAATAAAAGGAAATGGGAGGGGAGGACTAGGTGTAATCAAGTCACCTAGCCCGGATTCCGCCCAAATCCGACTAAATCCTACAAAAAGGGTGAAAATCTTGCAAAGTTGGATTTTGAAATGACTCTCGATGTAGTCACGTCATCGAGAGTCGGGAGCAACAAATACCAAGGCCCCGAGGGCCACCATGACACAAATGATATAAGGGAAAGGGAATAAACAAATGAAGACAAGCTATAAAAGACGGAAAAGAAAGGATAGTTGTCGTACCATGCGGTTAGCAGCTCACTCGCTCCATCATCTCATAAGTCAATATTGGCACGTAGCTAGTCGTCGTTGCTATTCCCCTCCAATCACGATATGGTTTCATGGTTGGGGCACAAAGGTATAAAAAGGTGGGTTTTGATGTGAAAGTCGGTGCAAAGGGAAGAGAAAAATGAGGTAAAGATGTGTATATGAGATGTATGGGTCATTTGATGAGAGCAAGGATAAGTAGGGAGGTTGGGAGGGGGTATAAAGTGGTAGGGTGGACTCAAACGACGAAGAAAAGACCAAAGGAAGAACAGGGGTCCATCCCGGTCGGGATGGATGGTCCCGGTCGGGATGACCTGCCCGTCCCGGTCGGGAAGACCTCGTCCCGGTCGGGATGGCACTCCAGTAGACCCAATTTTTGCACACCCATCCCGAACGGGATGACATTCTTCCCGGTCGGGATGCACTCTTCTCGGCCGGAAAGAGTCTTCTAACCCTTTATAACTCCCTAAGCTCATTCCAAGCTTCAAAAACTGACTCCCTTTCGCACAATCCAAGCTCTAACAATGACCACTCCTCCCTAGGATTCATCTTCACTTTGCACCTACCAAACAAGCTCAAATACAATCATCAAAGTTCCTCCCTCACATCACTTAACAAAATACCAAATCACAAGAATTTCACAAAATCTAAAAGAGTAAGAAAGAAATATATACAATAAGACGGTTCTTTTGGAACTCCGTCAAACCAAGGATGGTGCACTCTTCAATTCTTTTTCAACAACACTATAACCAATTTCATCTCCATCAAGAGCTCGAAAAAACAAATCGAAGGCTCTTGCAAAGTCTTCAATCAAGCTAGTGGAATACCAACCTCCACTCCAAAGATCGTCATGGCCTAGTCTCGACGTTCCCGGGGCATCCCGATCTACTAAGTTCAACGGCTTGAACTTGTACTTTCGATCCTTCGGTATATACCCAAACGTCCATCTATCCTCATGTGGCCCCAAGGGAGACTCATCTTTCTTCTTTTCATTGCACTTGTCTTCAAAGTCATGATATGGGCACTCATCCGCCCCAATCTCGTAATCATCATCCTCAATCGCATAGAAATCGTTCTTCAAGCTTTTACTTGTCCCATCCCCTAGACCGATGTCCTTCATGGCGGTGATCATTTTACAAGACTCATCATTAGTAGGCGAAGTGTTGCCTTGGAGGTCAAACACGAGCTTCTCGTCGCCTAGCTCAAATGTGATCCTACCATTCTTCACATCGATCATAGCACCGACGGTGTGTAGAAATGGGCGCCCAAGGATAATGGGAGTGATAGCATCTTCCCGCATGTCGAGTACAATAAAGTCGACCGGAATGAAGAACTTCCCGATTCTAATTGGCACATCTTCCAACATCCCCAAAGGTCGCTTGAGAGAGCTATCGGCCATTTGGAGTGTAATGGAAGTACTCTTGAGCTCCTTCATCCCGAGTCGCTCACAAATGGAATAGGGAATGATGCTTACACTCGCACCCAAATCACATAATGCTCTCTCAATCTTGAAGTTGCCAATGGTGCAAGTGATCGAGAAACTACCCGGATCCTTCAACTTGGGAAGTGTAGAACCTTGTATAAGCTCGCTCACCACTCTTGTGACGCTATAGTCTCTTCCTTGTCGACGGATCTCTTCCTAGCCAATATTTCTTTCATGAATCTTCCATATGCCGGAATTTGGGTAAGTAGCTCGGTAAATGGGACACTCACATCCAACTTCTTCACAATATTAAGGAACTTGTCATATTGGCTATCCACCTTGGTCTTCATTTGCCTTGTTGGGAAAGGCAACTTGATTTGAATCTTGTTTTGCTCAATAGGGGTGGACTCTTCAAATGACACTTTCCTTCTACCCTTGTCTTTTCCTTGAAGTGGGGGAAGCTTGTCTTCTTGGGGTTTCTCAATCTCCCATAAGACTTGCTCCTCTATTGGATTCCCCAAGCTTTGATCTTCTTGAATTGGAGGCACAACTTCTCTCATTGGTACATGCTCATTAGGGGGTGGGGGAGAGTTATATGATGAACCACTCCTCAAGGTAATGGCATTCACATGCTCAAATTTTGCTATTTCACCTTGAGGAGGTAATTGCCCCTTTTGCCTTGAAGAGCTTCCCGAAGCAAGTTGAGCTATTTGGATCTCGAGCATCTTCACATGAGCATCTCTTGCCAAGTTATCTCTTTGAAGTTGAGTAATGATTTCTTGTTGAGTTCTTTGTGTCTCCAATTGACTTCTTTGCATGTCCAACATTGACTTTTGCATGTCAAAATCCCGAGGAGGAGATTGTTGGTTATGAGGAGTATTTGTGATGGCTAGAGGAATGCCATAATCATGAGTAGGAGACCGACTCCTTGGCTTGCTTTCTTGTCGATTACCTTGAGTTGCTTGTTGTTGTTGATGGTTCCCTTGGAACCCATGAGAATTGCCTTGAATAAGGCCTTGATTGTTGCCATGGTTGAAATTTTGATGTCCTTGATTGAAGTTCCCTTGTTGGAACCCTTGATTGTTGTTGAATGTACCTTGGTTATTTTGCTTGAAGTTGTTGAAAGGCCTTGGGTTGCCTTGATAACCTTGGTACCCTTGATTGTTCTCCCTTAAGGAAGGTGGAACATAAGGTCTGTGTTGTAGAGCTTGTTGTTGAGAAGATTGATGGGAAGCTTGGTACATATTAGGATAAGGGGCACCTTGTTTGAACGCTTGAAAGGCGTTCACTTGCTCAATACTTCCCCTACAATGCATAGGCTCATGTCCAACTATCCCACAAGTGTCACACATCCCATAATAAGGTGTATGAGGCACAATTCCCAAAGCATTTACTTCACAAATCGAGTGTTGGTTGGAGGAACTAGCGCTTTGAACTTGATTGAGGTGGCTTTGAAGCTTCTTGTCAATGGTCTCCATGTGAGTTTTTAGTTGAGCCCCAAGGTCAATGTTAAGTTGTGTGATAGCATCGACCTCATGCCTACCTCCTCGATTTGCCTTCCTAGGTCTTGAGTATTGGGAATTATGAACCGCCATCTCTTCAATTCTTGACCAAGTTTGGTCATCATCCACCTCGGTAAACCTTCCATTAGATCCCATGTTGATAATGGCCCTTGAGTCTTCATATAACCCGTTCCAAAATTGTTGAACAAGGAACCATTGTGAAAGACCATGGTGAGGGCAAGAGCGGATCAAGGCTTTGAATCTTTCCCATGCTTCATAGAGGCTTTCTTCATCACGTTGTTGGAATCCCGTGATAGAAGCTCTCAATAGATTTGTCTTCTCCGAGGGATAGAATTGTTGGTAGAAAGCTAAGGCTAGCTTCTTCCAAGTGTTAATACCAAGAGTCGCCTTGTCTAACCCTTTGAACCATTGCTTTGCTTTACCGATTAATGAGAAAGGAAATAACACCCACCGGATTTGGTCTTGGGTTATTCCCGGTTGTGAAATAGCGTCGCAATAATCCGAAAAGGTTTCCATGTGTTGATGGGGATCTTCGGTTGGTAAGCCATTAAATTGACTTCGCTCGACCAATTGAATAAATTGTGTCTTTGCCACAAAATTGCCGGTATATGCCTCCGGTAAAGCAGTTGGACCGGGCAAGACATCCTCCGTAAACGTCGAGTGTGAAGAGAACTTGGGCATTATTGGATATGCGGGAGAGGACGGTGTAGACGGTGTTGATGTAGAAGTAGAAGGGGAACTAGGTTGAGAAGCACCAAAAGGATTTATGAAGATCCCTTCGGTATTGCCTTGAGGTTGCTCGATAAAGTCGGATCCTTGAGCTTGTTCTTCGGTGGTATTGCTAGCACTTGGTTGAGAGATTCTAACCCGGCCAATCGTCCGTTGGCGAAAGCCTCTAAAGAGTCTTTCCGGCTCTGGATTGAAGAGAAAGAATTCACCTCCCCCCCTAGGCATACACTACACACTAGAGCAAACGTGAAAACACCTAGTGCTTTATGGGCACTAGGCAAAGACAATAAGCAAGCACTTCCCAAAACAAAGAGAAAAAGAAGCTAAAGAAACTAAGAAAAACTACACAATATGCACAAGAGATATAAGAAGAGCACAAGAGGGGTAACTAAGTCTAGCTAATAAGCAAACTAAGTCTAAACATGCACCGTCCCCGGCAACGGCGCCAAATTGATGGTGGTGATTGTCGTCTATCCTACCGATCAATATATAACCAACTAATCCTAACGGTAGCTAGGGTAAGTTGGTTTGTGTCCACGGAGACGGTAATGTAATGCCTAGACTAGGTCCACTCACAAACAAGGCTAAGTCACACAAACAAACACAAAGAAATGATGATTGACAAACTAGGATGGGAGAAGAGGTGTGAACAAGACTAACAATGAATAAGCTATAACAAAAACTAATGAACAACTAAGGATTAACTAACCAAATAAACTAGAGAGATGATCGACTAAAGAGATAGAGAATTCAAATATGGAAGAGAGTAGGGTTAGGTCGGGTTCATAAGCATGGTAGGATGATTGGGTAATCAAGGGTGTAGGTACCATTTAGTCACTAGGGTCGGTTTGCGCTCTCGCGCCAAAGCCAAAGTCCGCACTCTCGTGTCTAAGACTAAACCCGAGCATTCATGCAAGATGCTACTCAAAACACAAACATTCAATCACAAGTTTAATACACAATGAGAAGGGGAGAACAAGCATGAGAAGCATTGGCCACTACTACCCATACAAGCAATACAACAAACACATGGTGTGCCCAATAAGTGACTAGCAACAAATGAATCACCTTTACCCACAATCAAGCCCTAATCACCCATAATCCACACTTAATCCCCCTAATAACCCCACAAGGAATCTACTCACTCATTAACAAACTAACTACAACAATGCTAAGAGAAATCAACATAAACAACCAAACATTCATCATGAACAAACAAGAATAGATAAACAATATGTAAAGATTAAAACTTGATAAATAGACAAAGATTAAGAGAAGAGAAATTATACCCAACACAATAGGATGAAAAATATGAGAACTTGAATTAATAAGAAACTCAAATAAAACTCCAAGGTTGTCAAGCTTGGAATAATCTTCAAGAATCTCCTTAATACAAGACTAATTACAAGATTAAACTAAGAATAATTAAAGATTAACTAGAGATGTAAGGAGGCTAATTAGGGTTTTGAATACTTAAAAGAGATCTAAAATAATCTAGGGTAAAGTATGGTGCTTAAACATTACAAAGGAGGAGTATTTATAGGGTTACGAGAATGAAGGAGGAGAAAAGAAACAATGCGGGCTACAGCTGTCTCATCCCGTCCGGGACGAAATGGTCCCGTTCGGGATGGAGTGGTCGCGCCCGGGACAGAGCCAAAACAGAAGCAGTGCTAAATGCGCACCTCATCCCGGACGGGATGAGTTCCTTCTCGTCGGGGATGAGTCTTGTAGGCCTCCAATATGATCTTTAAGGTTCCTCCTTGCTTCACATGGGCTTCTCATCGACTCTCGGGTCTCGGGATCGAGTCTAAGGGGCTCGGGATCGGGTCCCGAGGTCTCGGGATCGAATCCAAGGCATCGAGTGATCGTTCCTTCTCTTCGTTGGCTCCGAAAAGTGTATGTATTGAGTCAGAATTGCTCCAACTCTTCACGAATGGTCTCGGGAACCTGAAACGAACTAGAGGAAGCATAAGTAGCCCATGAACCACTCCCAAAGAGCGATTCCGCAAGGAAATAGGGACCAAAACACGGCAAATTAGGCACTATAAACTACATTTATCACCTATGTCTTTGCTATGTCGGTTGTTTTAATGACAAGTAAACTTTTGTCGCCGAAGTAATTGCTTTTACATTCTTTGCATGCGATTTCACGTGACAAGCAGGCCACGAAAAGATGCACGTAGGAGAGTTGAGAGTACTAGATATTATACGTATTACGGTATTAGCAAATTAGTTTTATCGTGATAATACGGATATTAGTCATTCTCGTGATGTACCTTACCTGGTATTCTGCTTAAGATGCATCGGTTCGGTATTAATAAGGATGCATCGAACCACGTGTGAGGGGTGAGCATCGGGATTGATATGGAACCCGACCATCACTTTGTTCAGTTTTAGTTTGTTTACGTTTTGAATTTCGTGTTAGGTGATTTAGCATACGATTATGGTCATAAAAGCGATAAATCATACAAAAGCGGTAAATTCGAAATGTAAGTAAATCACATTGTGAGGAGTTGCACCCTCGGAGTGTACACTAAACGAGACACGATGCGTAGATGGTTGAGAATGGATCTCATGACTACTCGGGTTTAATTAAGGGCATTTTAGTGCTTATGGTTAAAGTTGTGGACATTAAGTATGTTTACGACGCGTCATGGATCTAGTATCCATATGAGATGGACTCGACGTTATTGAAATGCATTATTAAAAGTGCGAATTTAAAGTTATGTTTAGATGACAACCTATTGACGATACGACTTCTTAAGGCGGATCCTCCTAGCTTTCCTGCGGCAAATACGGCAGAGCTTCGCTGCGGTCGCTAAAGTTGGCTAGTCGAACACGGGTGCCCCTTTTCATTCGGATCGAGAAAAGGACTCGAGGAACTACGAAGAGTAGTGTTGATTCACTAATCAAAGAGAAAACGATCGAGTGGATCGTGCCTAATGTCGGAGTGCGACGCTAAAGAAGAGCAAGGAGCTCATAAAGAGAGGGGGAAGCAGAATTGGAATTTTGAATTGTAAATGAGCGAAGAAGGAGGGGTATTTATAGTTTTCTCATAGCTCAACTCGAGATCTCAGGCGCCTGGTGGCGTGGAACCCAGGACTAGGGAGCCTGAGTCGGGGCAGTGCAATTCTTAGGCACCTAGACTGAGGCGACTGGGATTTTGAAGATCCGATTTCAAAAGTTTCCAAAGCGGAGATTATACGTAATCTTATGCTTGCTTAGGTATTAAGACTTTCCTCTTGACCTAGCGCATCGTGCATCGATGGGCCTCGGGCGCGCGTCTCGAGGCTCACTCGGCCTCACGCGTTGACTCGGGTTTGACTTTGCGTGTTTCGGGACCGATTCAGAGTCCCGGTGTCGGAATTGACTCTAATTAGTGTCGACGCGACCGTGATGACACGACTAAGACCGTCTTGATGTTGAATTAATTTTTCCGAGTAATTATTTGATCCGTTCTTTAGAAAAACCATCTAAAACATCTTAAAATCGTGTTATGTTGCAGTTTGATCATCATCGAGTGTTCGTTGGGCACTCCTGCAGCCACCAAGTCAGAATCTGGGTGTCTACACGTTCATCTTCTGTATTCCAATCATCCTACTCGATTTGTGGGTTGATTGGGGTTGGCAGGCTCAACATATCTTGCTGAATTCTGAGTATTGAGTTTTGGATTTTGAGTTTACGTATTTCCCGTATTATACGTATTTCTTGGATTTTATGTGTTTCCATACTCGTTTTTCTGGATTTTACAGGGAGTATTATGGAACAAGAGGAACCATCACAAAAGCACGGTAGAAGCGAAACAGAGAGAGAGACTGGAGCGCCACTCAGATGAACTCAGCAAGCACGAAAACTGAGGTGGCACTACCTGAGTTGGATTCTGACCATAAGGGCCTGGTTTGGGGAACCTTGTACATAATCGGTATCTCTCACCCTCACTATTTAGTTGCTTATTTAGTTCCCTTGTCCTTCTCTTCTTTTGTCTGATTTGTGTATACAATGAGGGCGTTGTATTGTTTGGTTTTGGAAGGGCAACAAATTCGCATTAGTTTGCACATTTTCTGTATTTTAGCATGCATTTTTTTCGTTTTTAGACATTTTAGGAGTCGGAGCGGGTTAAACGACAATGATGAAACCGCTTTTGCCCCTCCTATACTAGTTTCATTACTTTCTCACTTTAGAAATACTTTAGTTTACTTGATCGAGTCTTGAGTTATGGCATAAATCGATTGTAATTTCAGTAACGAATAAGCTTGTCTTAAATATGGTTGTAAACTACTTAAAAATTCTGAGATTAGAGCCCTTTGAGACCAATGACATCCGTGATCGGTTTATTTAGGAATGAGAGTAGTTCTCCCTATTTCACATGTAACATCAATTTGCATAAGTGTGAAGTTTGTCTCTTAAATCTTTGTGTATTCAGGTCGTAACTTTGACATGTGTTGAGGCTTTCTTATTCCCCTTGTATTTCCCTTTCCGTTTTAATTTTTACAAAAACCGAATTATCCCTTCACTACAATATTTAACCACGAGCCTAAATTGCTTACCTTGGTCGAGCTAGACATGTTGATATTGATGTATTGTTGAGATACGTCGGTTTTTTGTATATACATTTAGGTTTTATATATATGTCTCAAAAAAAAAGATAAAAAGGAAAAGATTAAAAAAAATGGAAAAGAATTGAGTTGTGGACTCCGATACTTCATTGTGATTATATTATAAAGTCGATTTGGGTGAAATAAGAATGATATGGAGAACACATCCTTAATCGACGTTGATTTTATCGTTCGTGTGATTGGTATTTTGGTAATGTAAATTGGAAGTTTGGATTGTCTAGCTCGACTACTACTTCCATATTCCCAAAATTATAACCCCTTCTTACCCATCTCTTATCACATACCCCTTTCCATCATTCTATGACTCGATACGTGTTTCGGTTTCGATTATTTTGAATGTGCAAATGATTGGTAGAGATTGTCATCACATTGGATTGCATGCATGTGTTTATAGGTTGCAGATTAGGTGAGTGTCTCTCTCTTCTTCTCAATCTTACAGATGTATGACGTATCTGTTCCTTTAGATTTTTGTGTGTTTGATTGCTTGAGGACAAGCAATAGCTCAGTTTGGGGAGATTTGATACGTGTCTTTCCTATTCGATTTTTCACCTCCTTGGTACGAGTTTTTGTGTCGTTTCACTTTTATAGGAGTCGGTTTGTGTCATTTTCTCTCATTTTGTGCTACTCGGGTACGTGTTTCTTGTTTTACAGATATTTTGAACCGAGGAGCCAAAAGAGCCTGAAAAAGTCAAAGTTAAACATAAAGACCAAGCTCAAAACCAATCTACGCGAAGTGAGGTTGATAGACGAAGCGCAAAAGTTAGAAGAAAGACTTGAGACGAGAGCCAATCGGCCAAGTATACATGAACCAACATCATTCGAAGATCGAGCTCGACATGGTCAAACTCAAACGCCAATATCTTTAGTTCTACAACTCTGATGGAAGTGATTCAAGTTGCAATGGAAATTCTCTCTCTTAGCTTTCCAACGGTAGGTCACACATCCAATTTTGATAAGTAACAAAGAAACTACAAGTGTTTGAAGTTGGGTGCGCAAAGTAGAAAGTGTCAGTCGATAGACCAGCAATCCCAGTCGACCAGACTGAAGGTCCCAGTCAACCGACTGGGAAGTCAGTCGATTTAGGCCTTTTCATCAAGTCGATCGACTGAAACTCAATTGACTCAAGCTATTTCTCGTCTAAGATCCCACGATCTCCCTCCTTCTGTATCACGCTTCCTTTACCCCACTACTTCTGTTTTTACGTATACGGTAAAGATAGTGGGAATTGAGGTATTGATACTTAGTGAGGAGTTATTGTGGTAGTTAATAGAGGGACTTGAATAGTATAAATAGGCATGTAATCTCCCATTATCAGGGAATCTTTTACTCAGTAATTCAATCATTCACACAATTCTGTATGTAATCCCCTATAAAGTCTAACGCAATACAGTGGCGGAAACACTATAGATTTGGGATTAAAACACTGATGTTCTATATTTTAGAAAAAGAACGGTCAGTCAATACAAAAGTCACTTTTTACAAAAGGGCTAAAAATAAAAATCCTTCAAATGGGTTTACCAATCCATAAAAAAACATAATTAAAGCAGAGTAGGATCCATGCCACTCGCTAGCGCACACCAAACCCCGGAACACAGAATACCTGTCATGTTATAAACATAACAGCCACAATTCAGTGGGGAGTAACTCAGGCGGTTCTCCCAGCCATATTACATAATACATAGGCAATAGAAGCATAATATAAGAAAATACATTAAAACTCAAAACACTATATGTATCAAAATAGATTCAAAACTAGAAAACAATTCAGCAGCCTGACGACGTCAAAACGAATAATGGAATTTAAAACCGATTATAAGTACATCTTTTACTACTAGAGATATGTCAAAACAACACCGAAGTGTAACTTAGTGCCCACGAAGCGACCCCTAAGCCTCACTGGTTAAGGAACTCAGTGCCCACGAAGCGACTCCTAAGCCCTCTCACCAGACAACTCAAACTATAATAGGACTGCGTTCAGCGAGGTCCTAGCCTAAGTACATGCGCATGACTCCTGAGCATAAACGATACCCAGTTCGACAATCAATGTATCTCTGACGCAAATACACTGACCATATAGCTGATGGTAACAACCAACATATCCTAGGCTTATATACCGTACATTCTCATTTCCAACATTATTCCATATTCAAACCAATAAATATTTTATCCGAAGATATCTTAAATATTCCCAAAATAGTAACTTTCCAAAGATAGAAACTTTCTTCAAATAGTAACCTTCCAAAATAGGTATTATTATAATTAGAAATCGTTTAACATATGAGTTATATAAAATATTTAATATTAGGCCTTGAGACATAAACATTATATTTATTAGATAAATGTATAATTAAAGATTAAAAGTCAAAGAAAGTAAAAATCATAATTATTTCTCAAAAGGTTGGAGTTTAAGTAATTAAAAGTAATAAATTACAAATTTACAGATTTTTCAGATTTGCACTGTCTTGCTACAAAATTCATAATTAAATCATTAAAAATCAAAACAACATAAGATCAGTGGGGTTGAAACCTTTAGAAGCTTAACTAAAACTTTTGTTTCTGGATAAAATCGAAATTCTTAACTTAACCGGGGATTTTATTCTTAGTTTTATAAACTGACAAAATCCGACACCCGATCGTATTTTCTTAATAAAACATGTTTAAAATTTTATTTTAAAACAAATCCAATTAGAAATATTAACTAGACTCTTTAAAGTTAATTTAAGTAAATTAGAACAATTAAATTCAAAGTTTATCATAGGTTTTAAATTAGGTTTTACAACAACTGACAGATTCGCGAACTAATCCGTCACAGTTTCATAAACTATTTGTTGTGATGAAAATAGTTGGAACTAATTTACTAAATTTAACAGACGTGTAATAGACTTAAAATAAATAGTAGTCTATTTTCAAACTTTTTGAAAATAAGATCTGTAAACAGGAGTAAAAATCGTACAAAAGTAGTATTAGATTCGAAAACATGCTGTAACTTTACTAAAAACAATGAAACTTTCAATTTGATAATTCATAGTATTAAAAATCAGGAAATTAATAAATTAATTCTTATTTATACGTTTTAGTCTCGGCCTTATAATAATTTTAGAGGCTTCGAAACATATTATCATAATATAGTTCAAACACGTTTACTAGTATAAGAATTCGATTTAAAACAATACTACAAGCAACTACAACATATATATCATGCAATACCGAGTCATGCCATCATGTGTTACTTTCATCGAGATCCGAATTAATAAAATAACCATCCTCATCGGATCTAGCACGATAACCTACGAAAAATTAAAACATATGGTATTAGAACCATATAACTTAATAAAAAGTGGAAACGAGGCGAGGATAAGAGTAAATAAATTACCCATGAGATTGGACTGAAAAAGGACGGATTTAAGAATCAGATTGATGAACAAAATAAGGTAAGCACGGGCTGATTTGTGTGAGACAGCAGCATCACAGCAGCAACGCATCAATGAAGGAAGACTAATAGAAGAGAGTTTGTGTTTGGATGGTTTACAAGACGTGATTAAAGAGGAATAGAAGTAGGAAAATTAAGAATGCTATTAAATAATAAGAGTAGTGTTTTGGTTGTATAACACGATTGAAATCGAGGAAAACTAGGAGTCTCTTGCAACAAAGATTTTGACAGCCACTAGGAGGATAAGAGGAAGGTTAGTCTTCCTAAAAGATAATAACATGTGATTAATAAAATTAATATAAATAGTGAACTAAAGTCAACAAATAATTGACTAGTTCCAAAAGACGTTAACATTGGACTCGATTTGGGTAAGGAAATAATTCACGGTGTGATCGAAATCATTAATAAAAATAAATAATTGGCTTACAAATAAATTGGGTTAAAATCGCATAAGAAAAGAATTATGCCCAAACTTCGAGATGGGCTAAAATATTATTTTGTCGCAACATTAAATATTTGGGTCAGGTTCGAAGTTGATAAAAATAATTAGTTGACTAGAGAAATCAAATGGGTCAATCTCGAGTTTAAATAATTGTTTGTAAGGAAATTGAGTTTCTCGACGAATAAATAGTTTTCAACGAAAATGAATTAAATTGATTTATCGAAAGCAAAATGATGATTTTTCAATGAAAGTTTAATAAAAATTTCTCGAAGAAATAATAAAACGTTTTAACGAGTTTCGAGTTGAAAATAGAAATTCGAGCTAAAATAAAGATTTTAGGAGTTTACGAAGTCAAAGTAAATCCGATAAGATTTAAAATGAAGGATTACAAGTTAAATCGCAAACCAAATAAAAATATGGATACAAATTTAATTTATAAAAATTAGGGGTGTTACACTATAAATAGTTAATTTTAGTTTATTCCTAATTACTTTTCTCAGAATTGCATTATTCGTATTATTCGGGTTTTATTATTTTCGTCTTTATTTTTCCGTCTTCATCCTAGAATATTCTGGTCTCGGTAATTCCTCTCTTCTTCCCTAATCTCCTTCATCTCATTACCGTAACTTTTGTTTTTGTTTATTTTCATATTATATGTACTTTCTCATTTTCCTAATTCTTCCTGTTCCCCATCTTCTTAATTTTTCTTATCATATGTAATTATTAATTATTCTGTTTTCTTTTTTTTCTTTTTCTCATCCTGATTCTTCTTTTCTTTTTACCTTTTTCTCATCATTTTCATATATTTTATTCTTTTTTGTTAGTTTATTTATTCATCATGTTTCATTCAGTAATTATTGTTATCATTACTGTAAATATGTTTAGCTAATTTTCGTCACTAGAATTTAGATGAACTGCGAATTGAATCGAGTTTATATGTGATATCTTAATAATCGACTTTTACGAGTTAAATCGCTCTTGCAACATTATAACGACGAGTAAATAATTATAGACCGTACTTGATTATTTGTATCTCGTAAATCCCGACCTATGTAGCGAGAACTCGGGAACGGAATAGACTCGTTGTAATCGATAGAAATCCCTAATACGTAGCGAGAGCCCGTTAGGTGACTTGTAGGATGACTAGTGACCCGAGAGGACCATATCGATATTCTTTAGCTCGTCTTAACTGATTATCTGGAAATCGCATATTTACCTGTTTTAATCGTAGTGCGTGATTCGACAGCTCTGGTATTTCATATTTTTATTCTCTTAATTAATTTCTTCAGTTTTATTAGATTATCCATTCACCATAAACCAATCTAAAATTCATGACTCGATAATTTAATTGACTAACTTATAACTTTCAACCTGTCTCCCTGTGGAATCGACCCTACTTACCGCTAGCTACCCGTTAGTAGTAATCTAGGATTATTTTGATTACGGTGACGCAACTTATCCGTATCATATTCAAATGTAATAAAGCACCCGATTTCTGCTAAAGATGATAGATGGCTACATAATTTATTGTAGTTCTGTGGTATCTTTTTATACTTATGATTATTGATTATTATACTTACATTCATCAAAAAAACACAATATATAAAACTCCCTCCACTCCACAATAGTTTTCCCACTTTGTTTGGACACATTGATAAAGAAATTATTTTTTTTAAATGAAATTAAATGTGGAGGGAGGTATCTCCAGTCAAATCATATTAAACATGGAAATTATATAACTGTGGGGGTTCAATTATAGTTTTATTATTGTAAATATAGATAGTATATAGGGGTGTAATAATAACAGTTTTATGCTTAATAAGATGAGTTTTAAAGTTGACAAATCTTACTGATTTTTTCTTTTAAGGAAAGCGGAAAAGTCTTAGTGGAATGGAGGGAGTAACAAAATGGTTCACTACATATACCAACATCGTTAGAAGATGCTAATCGTAAAAATATCCGTTTCGGAAAAAACTTGAACGTTGGCGCAAAAACTAGTAGTTCCTCTAGCCTTCTAAGATCTTCTCATCTCATTTTTTTATTCTCACCTAAATGAATATATAGTGGAAAGATGTTAAAGAGTCGGAGGAGTATCTATATAACCTATATAAAAAGAGGGAAACGAAACAAAGTGAATTTGGGTAATTTTTTTGAACATAATTGCCCTCTTGATTTTGAAGAAATTACATAATTGCCATTATTACTTTAGTTTAGTAGGAGTATATAATTAGCACAATCACTCATTTTTTTAGCAAAATAATTACTCCATTTTTAACTATGATCAAATTTTCATTTACATTTTTTTTGGAAGATTTAATGAAAATAATCTGAACTATGAATGACCATATATTACTCCCAATTATTGATTAACTCAAAAAAATTCGTACTATTCATTCATTTAACTTTCTTCATCCTCCCTATAATTTTGACCTGCTAAAACCGGTGAAGAGTGAATGATTTAGGTAAACACACATCCATCACTCTCCTCTTGTTTCTTTTAAAAGACTCATCTTTCTTTCTTCCATCTTCTTTGTAAAACCACTTCAAAGCACAAGACAACCAAATATTCATATTGAAAATGCATGATTGAAATCGAAAAAGAAATAAATAAATTGGTCCATGCCATTTACTTCAAGATCGATTGCAATTGAATATACATGGTTCGATGTTGGTTAGCTTGATGATGTCTAATAAAAAGTGGGAAAAGTTGGTGATGCTTGATGAAATGGTGAAGGTTGGTGACGATGAAAATGAGGATGGTTTGTCAAAACTCAGAACTTGGAGAAGAGATCCTAATCTCGTGGTTTCAGTCTTGTTGCTGCTACGTCTCGTGGTTGCTGCAGCTGCTATGTTTGTTCGAGTCCTTGTGTGCGAGAAGTCTCGTCAATCTCGATCTGTTCTTGTTCTAGTCCTCTCCTTCAGATCCTAATCTTGATTGCATGAAGACCGACTGAGGACAGTACATGTACATGATCGTTCCGGTTGCCGACTCAAGGTAACTTTAGGACGTTACTCGATTTTATATCGTATGTTTGAGTAGTAGTTTGTAGTAAATATTTTAACTTCGGTTTTCTAATTTTAGCTATTTATTATTTGCTAAAAATATTATTTTAAATTATGTACCTTGTAAAAAATTTACGACTTTCGATATCGTTTTAAAAATTGATAGTAATTTTATTATTTACGATCGTCATAATATTTTGTTGGATTATCGTGACATTAGTAACTAAATAATAACGATTTCATATTTTCTTCATATTTCGTTAATTTATAATTTTAACTCAGAATCGTATTTTTATATTATAATCGAGATTTGTATACTTGTTTAATAAATTAATTTTTACGATTTATACTAATAAATGAGAAAAAAGTCGATTTTGTTTTAAATACATTTTTATTCGAGACTATTTTTCCCTGATAATTTCTCATTTGTCTACGATTTCTTATTTTTATTAAAACCCGTATTATTTATCAATAAAAGCTATTTATTAAAAATAATTTGAAGCCTTTGTAAATCTCATAAAACTCGTTGACTCAATTAATTTTGATATCGTTTTTCTTAAAACACCTCTTTTCTAAAATCTATAGTTTTAACTCGATTTCTTAATTATCTATAAAATACTATGTATTGACTTATTATATTTTATTTATATTTTGAGTAACGGATTTAGAAATATATTAAAGTTACGATAACGACGATAATAATAAAATGATAATTTCGTTAGAAATGCTATTTTTATACATTTCACTTATTTTAATAACTTACGAATTTTCTATAACAATATTTCTATTTTAAGTAAGTTTCTAAAATTAGTAAGTTTCTATTTATAGAAAGTTTCCCTTTTAATATAAAATGTTTATTCCTTTTATCTTCTTATTATTTATAATGATTATATCTTTTATGTATCGAAAATGGCTGTTTTGGAGTTATGGAATAAAGTCAAGTGTGGGGTTAGAGTAATAATCTGGGGTTTACGGTTTTGCCATCAACTATAAGACTAGTGTATCAGGAATCGGTACATTGGTTGTTGAACCGGGTGACAGGTATCCCGGGAGTTTTGTACATTTTGACCTTAAGCTTATGCCTCGCAGTAAGTCGCCGTCATAAGTTGAACTGGGTGACAGGTAATCCCAGGAGGGGTGTGCATTGTCTTAAACTAGGGCCACGCATTTATAAGTCGCCGTCCTATTATGGTTGAGTAGCCTAGTTAGAGACCGAAGTTTGATTTGTTTGAACTAGGTTTTCGAAACTCGTTTTTAGTATTCTTCTGTTGAAAGTCTAGCCTTCTACACTGAATATATCCATAACGTCATTTTGAATATTTTTATTATTATCGATACATTTTGGTTTGCAGGTTGACAAATATTTGATGTTTTCTTCTGAAAACTTGTTATGATCTTATTGTTCCAATATTTTAAGTTTTCTCCGAAAGCTTATTTTTATTATATTGTTTAATGTTTTCCATTTTAATTATTTTGATATAATAATACTATTATTTTCCATATGATATAGTATGGCTGGGAGAACGTCCGAGTTACTCCCCACTGACGTGGCTGTTATGTTTGTAACATGACAGGTATTTGCTGCTGGGTTTTGGGTGTGAGCTAGCGAGTAGCGTGGATCCTACTCTTTCTTCATTCATGTTTATTTATGGATTTGTATAACCTTGTTTGGAGATTTCCCTTTTAGCCCTTTTGTAAAAAGAGACCTTTGTATTGACTTACCATTTCTTTTAATAAGATATAGTTTGTCAGTGTGTCTTTAATCCTGACTCTACAGTGTTTCCGCCACTGTATCGCGTTAGATTTCTAGGGGATTACATATTAAACATGGAAATTATATAACTGTGGGGGTTCAATTATAGTTTTATTATTGTAAATATAGATAGTATATAGGGGTGTAATAATAACAGTTTTATGCTTAATAAGATGAGTTTTAAAGTTGACAAATCTTACTGATTTTTTCTTTTAAGGAAAGCGGAAAAGTCTTAGTGGAATGGAGGGAGTAACAAAATGGTTCACTACATATACCAACATCGTTAGAAGATGCTAATCGTAAAAATATCCGTTTCGGAAAAAACTTGAACGTTGGCGCAAAAACTAGTAGTTCCTCTAGCCTTCTAAGATCTTCTCATCTCATTTTTTTATTCTCACCTAAATGAATATATAGTGGAAAGATGTTAAAGAGTCGGAGGAGTATCTATATAACCTATATAAAAAGAGGGAAACGAAACAAAGTGAATTTGGGTAATTTTTTTGAACATAATTGCCCTCTTGATTTTGAAGAAATTACATAATTGCCATTATTACTTTAGTTTAGTAGGAGTATATAATTAGCACAATCACTCATTTTTTTAGCAAAATAATTACTCCATTTTTAACTATGATCAAATTTTCATTTACATTTTTTTTGGAAGATTTAATGAAAATAATCTGAACTATGAATGACCATATATTACTCCCAATTATTGATTAACTCAAAAAAATTCGTACTATTCATTCATTTAACTTTCTTCATCCTCCCTATAATTTTGACCTGCTAAAACCGGTGAAGAGTGAATGATTTAGGTAAACACACATCCATCACTCTCCTCTTGTTTCTTTTAAAAGACTCATCTTTCTTTCTTCCATCTTCTTTGTAAAACCACTTCAAAGCACAAGACAACCAAATATTCATATTGAAAATGCATGATTGAAATCGAAAAAGAAATAAATAAATTGGTCCATGCCATTTACTTCAAGATCGATTGCAATTGAATATACATGGTCCGATGTTGGTTAGCTTGATGATGTCTAATAAAAAGTGGGAAAAGTTGGTGATGCTTGATGAAATGGTGAAGGTTGGTGACGATGAAAATGAGGATGGTTTGTCAAAACTCAGAACTTGGAGAAGAGATGAAAAATGTTTATTTTTCTTGTGGATTATTTTTTTACATCGAGTAAATAACCAGTTCAATAGATTGCCGGTCAATTAGAGTAAAATGAGAACAATTATGGAACAGTTTGGATTATTTTAGTTAATCAATAATTGTGAGTAATATCGGAAGATTATCCATAGTTCGGATTATTCTCATTAAATTTTCCTCTTTTTTTTGCAATTTTGATTAATTAATTTTCTTAATTCTTGGTTATACCGATGTTCTTTATTCCACAACATAAGTACACATGTAATGTGGCATCATCGAATATATTACATTTAATTGTTTATGTTTGATAAATATACTTATTACAAAACTGTTCTTTACACCTTATTGAATCGATATATATATATATATATATATATATATTTTTTTTTTTTTTTTTTTTTTTTGAGGAAAGCGTAGCCCATTATATTAGATCAACCTCCGATAACTCAACCGCCGTTATCGGGAAATCAGAAACAGAGACGTACTTGTCACCCACCGAATTACAAAATCTGGCCATCCAGTGGGCAACAGTGTTACCACTACGCTTTATGTGTACACAACGAGAAAAGGAAAAATGATCAAGAAGAAAATAGACATCATCGAAACATGACCCTATAGGTGATCTCCACTTCACACGTTTGGCTACTGCTTGAATCACATTCAGCGAGTCTCCCTCCAAGATGATGTTACTAAACCCACCTGCTAAAGCTTCCTCCAAACCGAAACAAATCGCTTTTGCTTCTGCTATTTCCGGGGTCCAACTCGCGAGAACTCTCCTGCAACCCACCATAACCAGCCTACCCTCCTCGTCCCTAATAGCAAAACCCAGTCCCACATCCTTCTGAGCCAAAATCGCCGCGTCAACATTGATTTTGACAGTACCGCGATCCGGCATGCCAATTGTTCGGACCCACCCCGTTAGCAAATCCCGAGCCCCTCGATACAGCAGACTGGTTCACCTTATAATCACTAACGAGCTGCATCATGCCCCGGAGAATGACCGTAGGGTGTACCGGCTCTTCGTCGAAAGTGAGAGCATTGCGCACAGTCCAGACCGACCAGAGAAAAGACAGGAAACTGATCTTCGCATCACCATCCATGGACTCCAATAACGCCATCAAGACCTCAGCAAAAGGCAGGCTCGAATCAACCTGTTCCACCACCATCTCGAAACCCGATCCAACCCAGACCCAATTGGTCCTTCGGCAACCCCATAAGGCGTGAGTTATGGTCTCTACATCCTCACTACAAAGGCTGCAAACAGGTGAGTCCACACAGTGACGCCGGTGTAGTCTTTGACGGACCCCCAACGATTCCGTAGCTGCCCTCCAAGAAAAGTGAGCAAGTTTAGGAGGCATACGAAGGTTCCAAATCATCCTCCACACCGGGTTCGGGGAAAAAGAGACATCTCCACCACTCACCCCAAGATGATACGCGGACCGAACAGTAAATGCACCATCCTTCGTTGGCCACCAGAACATGGAATCTGGGGTATCGTGCTTACTAATCGGGAGCTCAAGGACTGCAAGGACATCATCTGCAACCATAACTTCACCAAGTTTGCCAAGGTCCCATTCTCTAGTAGTATGATCAATCAAATCAGCAACACGAAGCCCCCCCCCCCCCCCCAGCCTCTAGGTTAGGGATCGGGATTCTAGCAGTTGTTTTCCCGGGGAGCCAAGCGTCCGACCAGGCGTTAATACTGACCCCATTCCCCACTCTCCACTTAAGACCCTCCAACAGAAGTGATTTGGCACCCCACAAACTCCTCTAACAAAAGCTCGGATCGTAACCCCTCCTAGCATCCAACACCGAGGAATTCTTGAAATAGCGAGCCTTCAGGACTCTTGTCACCAAAGAAGTCGGAGACGAGAATAATCTCCACAATTGCTTAGCCAACATAGCCTGATTGAAGATTCGCATATCCCTGAGCCCCAAACCCCCTCTTCCTTTGGCCCGACATAACTTTTCCCAAGTCATCCAATGCAGCTTCCGTTTCGAGTCTGTAGACCCCCACCAAAATCTAGCCATAGTTCTGTGAAGTTCATCGATTACACTTTCGGGAATAGCAAAGATGCTCATCATATAAGTAGGAATCGCTTGGGCCACCGCCTTAATTAACACTTCTTTTCCAGCCTTGGACAGCAGTTTCTCTCTCCAACCATGGTTTTTTTCCAAACCCTATCCTTCAATCCCATAAACATCGCTTTCTTAGACCGACCAATCATAGTGGGTAGACCGAGATATTTCTCGTGGCGATTGACAGTACGGACCCCCAGAAAGTTCACCAAATTTTCACGAACATGACTAGTCACCTTTTTGCTAAACACAACCTCCGTCTTGGCATAATTGATTTTCTGTCCCGAAGCTCCTTCATATTGGCTAATTACATTAGCTATCATCGAGCATTCTTCCAGGGTCGCTCTCGCAAAAAGAAGACTGTCATCTGCAAAAAAACAAGTGGGAAATAACAGGCGCCCCCCTACAAATCCGCACCCCATGAATCTGTCGAGCCGAGACTGCTTTCCTAATGAGAAAAGAAAAGGCATCGGCACAAATAAGAAATAAATACGGGGAAATCGGGTCACCTTGCCTCAACCCTCGCGACGGTGAAATATGGTCAGTCAGCACCCCATTAATGACAAAAGCGTGTGAGACGGACTCAATACACCCCATAATTCTCCTTACCCACAGATCAGCAAAACCCAACGCCCTCATCATAGCCTCCAAAAACTCCCACTCAACCCGGTCATAGGCCTTACTCACATCGAGTTTGAGAGCGATATTACCGTGTCGACCATCCCCACCTCGCTTCATCGCATGAAAATTTTCAAACGCAATGAGGGTGTTATCAGTGATAAGCCGTCCCGTTATAAAAGCGCTCTGCTCCTCTGTAATAACATCATTCATAAACGGCTTAAGACGATTAGCAAGTGTTTTAGAAATAATTTTATAGATGACATTACACAAACTAATCGGTCTAAAATCAGTTAACTTCTTAGGAGCCGCCGTCTTAGGAATGAGAACAACATAAGTTTCATTGACCGTCTCCAACGAACCACCTTCCACCCACCAACGCCGAACAAAACAGCAAATATCTGGTCCCACTATGTCCCAATGCTTCTGAAAAAAGATAGCATGCATACCATCGGGACCCGGCGCCTTATTAGGATGCATATCAAATAAGGCTTGTTTCACTTCATCATCCTCAATAGGTCGAGTAAGGGTAGCATTCATCCTCTCCGAGACCCTTGCCTCCACCGCCTCCAGCACATCATCAACACCCGACACCCCCTGGGATTGAAAAAGATCACCAAAGAAGGATAAAGTAACAGCAGAAATTGCCGCCATCTCCGTGTGCCATACTCCTCCATCGTCTTCCAACCCTTTAATTTCATTCCGCTTTCTCCTCTGACTAGCTTTGTGGTGGAAATATTTGGTGTTTTTATCCCCGTCCCGCATTTCGTTTTTCCGTGCCCGAGCATACCAGTATGATTCCTGTTGGCGACGAAGCAAGTTGAGCTCCTGGACTAGTCTCGAACATGCCTCAAGCATGTCCGCCGAGGGGGCCTGTTTTTGCCAATACTCAAGAGCAGCTTCCGTGTCCCGGATTTTCTTCCTGATATCACCAAAAGTCCGCCTAGCCCATCTGCCCAAATCCCGAGCACAAGTACGGACTTTACCCACCACGCCTTCCCCACCTGCCGTATCCCACACCTGCCTGACAACATCCCTACAACCAGGATCCGACAACCACAATGATTCGAACCGAAACTGAGACCTTCCCCCTACTCGGTTTTGTCCAAGCGACGTAGTGATGACAATAGGAGCATGATCCGAAGAGTAAATAGGGAGATGCCTCACACTCGCCTCAGAAAACATTAGTTTCCACAAGCCCGACGCCACCGCTCGATCCAACCTTTCCCTAATCACATTCCCGAAAACCCGTCCACGCTGCCACGTAAACGGGTTCCCTTCGAACTCCAAGTCATTCAATTGACAATCAACCAACGCACCACGAAATGCATTCATCTCACGGTCTCCCCTAATCGTACCACCCTCCTTCTCGTTAGATCTCAAAATTTCATTGAAATCCCCGAAAACAATGCGTGGGGTATTAGAAGCTTGACACAACCTTCTAAGTAGATTCCATGTTCTGAATTTATCCGTAGCACGTGGCTATCCATACACTCCAATCGCCTCCCAACTCAGTCCCCTCTCCGCATCTCGAACCCTAATGCAGACATGTCGGCTGTCATACGTAACCAGGTCAGCATCAAGGTTTCTCCACCACAGGCCTATCCCTCCCGATCTACCATTGCTATTTACACAGATACCTTTATTAAAACCACACTTAAATTTAACTTTCTCCAACTCTCCCGCCTTCAGCATCGTTTCCATGACGAAAACGATGTTTGGGCCCTTCCTCCAACACCTATCTTGGAGGGTGTTCACCGTCAGGGGATTGCCCAACCCCTGACAGTTCCAGCTTAGGATTTTCATTGTCCTTCGCGGGGCTGCTCAACAGCAGCCTCCGCTACTTCCATTAAATGTACCTTCTTCCGATGTTCGCCTTCACCCACCCCCAAAAATTTATTATTGGGGAGAACGTTTACTTCCTGATCCTCCTCAACTCCACGGCCTCTCTTTTTCCCACCACTAGTGACGCTCTCACAGACACTCTCCTTCGTCACCCCCGATAACTTCGTCCCTGTTTGCCTAACTGCCCTGAACGGCTTTAGTCTTCGATTAAGCTCCAAGGGTTGGGACACATCCTTGGAGCTAGTATGTTCAACCACCCCGATTCTGCCACCCATAACACTATCATTGGCAGTATGGCTAACAGCGTCGCTATTCTCAGAATTACTATTTGCCACGCCCTTAACACGCGAGTTAATGGGTTTCTCACATAAAGAGACACTCCTCAACATCTTAACCATTTTACCTAACGCTTTACCCTCCTTCTCCACAACTTCATCCTCCTCATCAAAGAGCTTCTTCGCACATCTACTAACATTTTCTTGGGATGACTCAGCAGCATGTCGGGCAATCCTCCACGGCGAAGCTCGAAGCCATTCTCCATATTTTCTACCAGAGCCTATCGGTCCTTCTCGCTCTCGACAATCCTTCTCGCCGTGACCAAGACAGCCACAGACATAGCAAAAGATTGGGAGACTCTCATAGGCAACTCTCGCTTTCCACATCTTACCCCCCTTTCTCCTCATGACAATAGAGTCTATCAAAGGTTTCCTAACATCTATCACAATCCTCAGACGCATGGATCTATTAATAGATGGATTAACCGAATCATCCATAGACACAAAGGACCCAAGGGTATTCCTCATATTCACAACATTTTTCATATTGTTTCTCCCCATAATAGGAAGATCATAGATACGAGCCCAAATCGGGGAAAAGAAAAGAGTTACCTCCGAAGGAATGGCATTACCCTCCAGATCAGCTAGAACCATCAAGTGACGATCAAAGTGCCAGGGTTGTTCTTTCAACACCCTAATTTTGTCGGATACGTCATCAAACTTGAAGGTAAAAATCTTTGTTTGCTTCTCCACAACCTCTCCAACAACCGGCGCCTTCGTCCTCCATGCTGCACACATGGTGTCAATAACTGCTTTGAGATTTACCCGACGATCCGTCCACAGCCTTCCCACAATGCACTCCTGGACAACATTATCAGCCGTAACATCGTCCTCCCCCGCCCACTCAACATCCGCCTCCTTTCGGCTATCATCATCGCCCTCGACAGGATTATCACTATTCAGATCGATTAGACGTTGTGGGCTTTGGTGACTCATAGCGAAAAATCGAAAAAACCACCTCCAAACAAATGGGAAAAGAATGACAGAGACACAGAAATTGAAAAGAAACAGAATGATTGGTGAAAAGTGAAAGATTGGTGAAGAGATCTGACAAAAAGGACAAAAAAGATCCTAGTATACCCTAGGGGCCACAACCCTCCCAAAGAAAACCCTAGAATATATATATATATATATATATATAATTTTAATCAGATTGGTTTAAAAACTACATTAACTTTTTTTGTTTGGGAACAAAAATGGCTCCCCGGCCTTGGGCTTTGCGACTCTCCTTGGGCCTCGGCTTTGGACACGTGCCAACGGTGATCTTGCAAGATGAACTCATAGGCCAGAGGATGCCCATGAGGCGGAGCCTCCGACGCCCAAGTCAATATAATGTATAAATGGATATAAATATTTAAAGAGACTAGTTTTTGCCCGTGCAAAATTGCACGGATGTATTAAAAATGTATATCATGTTCAAATGATGTGCTTGCACAAAAGGTTGTCCATCTCCTCGAGCACTTGCACGACAAAGTCTATTAAAAATGGATCACAGCAAACTTTCAAGTTTTAACTTTTGACGTTTTTTAAAATCATGGTAAGTGAGTATCCAATCTAAGAAAGAAGGTTTCACATTACTTGAGATAGTGCAATTACTTTTAAGGTTGTCATGGATGTTTTTGAAATTGCAAGGTTTAGAGCTGGTAAGACAATTCTAATTACTTTCAGATAATCATCCTCTGCAAATTTAGTTCATGATCCTCCTCATTAATCCTTGCTAATGGCTGAAAAGTCTTTAGACCATCCTAAATCACTATTACGAATGCAATAAAACATTCTAACAATGATGTCTCTTGTTTGATTGTCTACTCTTTTTCATTTTAGACCATCCTAAATCACTATTTACGAATTGGTCTTTGCCTTTTTTTGCAATATTTTGTCATGTCAAACAACAAATATGATATATGCACAAAAGTCCCTCAATCCTATTTCGATGTGAACCCTAGCACCGTTCTAAGACATTAAAACTTTGGGCCAAAAGTAAACGTAAACAATCAAATGAAGCAAAAAAGAAAGAATGTGTATATGAAAGATTTGTCACTATGTCATAAAAGAAGGAATAATGATTTGAATCAAAATTCTAAACGGAAACCACAGGAAACATGGGTTGGTGAAAAGGCTTACTTGTTTACTTGGTTGAATAACGGGTACTTTGTCGAATAAAGGATCTTGAAGGCATAATTCTAGATTTCTATTTTGTTGACGGTTTCTGTTCCGCGTGATATACATCAACTCCTCCTTGGACCTTTAAAAATAGAATATCAAATCACTAACTCATTATTTGAAAAATCGGTAAGAAACAACAAAATTATTTGAAAGATATATAATATACATATGTTGCAGACTCGCACAAATCATGTACCAGCCTGCCCATTGGATTCTCATTTAGTAATATGACTCTATTAAAGCTCATTTTTACCAATTTCTATCAATAGCTAGTGTCATATACAAAGAGATGAGGATTTAGCTCATTTATTTTTATCTCAAAACTTAAAATCTAGTCTCATCTTACATAATCCCTTCTCATTTAGCATACAAAATTTGCTCTCATCTAGTGTCAAATAAGGTCAAGTCATATGTAAAATCATAATTTCAAGTTTTCGAACTCTGTATTTTTTTTTGGAAAAAGTAAAGTGTTTAATACCATTTTCACACAACTTAGGACTATTTGAATATTATCAACATCGTTGTCATCTTATCAAAAATTGAGAAATGGCAAAAATCAATATTAGCATATATTAGCAAAAATCAAGCATATATTAGATCCGTAGAAAATTCATCTTCTTACAAAATAGGTCTCTTAAGAACATTCACCACATGAGTTTCAGCCTGGAGTTCCTGTCTGATGAAGACTTGCATAGGTGATTTGTATTAGTGAAAACAACTTTGCCTAATGACGATTCTTCGTTTATGGGAACCAATGCAACCTTGCGATTGTGGCTTCAATATGCGACATTGTGAAATCCATCCACTACGTCCGGTAATACAATATCGATAGTTCGCCTACCGCACCGTCATTATCCTACCACAAATATAATACACAGTTCATTTTCATGACGCCTTTTAAGATACATATTTCACCTATTACCTATATACATAGCCCGAGGTCATGTAATGAGGATTTTTGTTAGTTTGAAATATAATATCATATTAAATTGTTTATTTTTGATCGGATTACTCGGGACAAATGGTCTTGAGTCTGGTTGGGTCTATTAGAGATTCAACAAACTTTAGTCAAATTGGTATCAATTTAGTGTTTGAGTTATATTTCGGAGTTAATTCAACTCGATTTTATCATATCTAAATAAAAGCAGCCAAAAAGAACCGAGTTTACCTTATTAAAGACGGCTTGAAGCACATTGTCAAAAGAGTCATTCATAACCATCGGGCTTTTGGAAGGGCACAAATTCGAAGGGAATAAGAGTAGAAAATGTGTAATCCACAATTTCTTTGAACATCTTTATTGCAAAACCATTTCAGTTCTCAAACCCTGGCAAATCAAATCGCTAAAATCTCTCTTTATCGTGCAATTTGGAAATACACAGCGCTCGAAGTAATATACTTACCAAATTTCCGTGACCTTATACTTCACTCTTATTCCCTTCGATTTGCTTGATTAATCAAATCCTGTGCTACTCATCAGGTACATTTATCAATCAAATCTCATTTTTAAGGTTCATATCCATAATATTAGCATAATTAATTTGTTAATCAACTTCTTCTGATGTTAGATTTTTTATTCCTGTGCACTGATTTGATTGATATCCATAATATTAGCAATTGAATCCATACTGATGTCGAGGGAAGGGAGATTCAATTGAAAAGTAAATCTTTGGTATGAAAAACTTGAAAAAAATAAATCAAATTTCAACCGAAAAATATGTTCCGAAAAGTCTTACATATTATTTGTAATGTATTCTACCAATTTGAGTTCCACACTTAATCCCGTGATACCTTCAATTTTGACCTCATGGAGGTGATCCAATGTGTTGTTATAATTGTAGTCAAGTATGTGTTCGTCCACATTTTCACCTGGAACAACCTGCCGTAAGAAGTAAATTTAAGTAACGGAAACACACAGTAAGTTAAGAAAGAATTCATAAAAATCCGATTTACTCACTGAAATGTCGAGCTTCTTAATGTTCGGACAACGTTCGATCATGACAAAATGTAACGAAAAACACCGAAATCACCCAAATTTAGATCATGTAGACAAAATTCGTCAACGTCGTTGAATGTGACCGGAGGCGATCTTATGATGCTTCCTGCAGCAAAGAGCTTACACATACAAACAGAAGGGACATGTATCAGGTTGGAGTACATAGAAGAAAGTCTGGTTGCAGTAAAACATAGAAAGGTCATTTGTTGGCATTCGATTAATGTATAACGGATTATGAGAAAACGCATTGCACAAAACTTCATCTTCTCCTCAATTAATCCAAGAAAAAAAGTCCATTTAGAAACCACCAAATTCAATCTTTTAGCTTGTTTTAGTTCTCTAACCTATAAAGTTTCGAACTTTACGTTCAATTTCAATTACTTTAGCTAATTTAGTTAACAAAAAGGAAAAATTTCAAGTTAAACTCCATCTAAAGTTTGAATCATTGAGACGTTGACAACTACTCAGTATACCAAATTCTCCAGGTTCTTGTTTTTTCCACTTATAATAGCCAAATTATTCAACAATGGACTTTATATTAGCCAAATTATAATAGCACTAAAATCAAATTATACAATAGAAATGACAGTAAGGGAAACCTGAGTATTAGAATGGTGATATCTTCATCAAACTCTTAACACACAAAGAAACAAACATATTGAAATTAGATAGGTGCATATATCATAGAATCAATAACAAATGTAAACCAAAATTAGAATTAAAATAATGTGTCAACAAAAGCAATGAAATCAAATATATTTGGCAATCAGAAATTAGAAACAAATCAACATTTCTTAAATGATGTATCAACATATATAGCAATAAATCAGAAATATGAACAAATAAATCTGAAATATGAAGAAGTGGAGGGAATGAAGGAGCTAGAGAAAAAAATATGAAGAAAGGGGGAAATGGAGGAGTTAGAGAAGAAAGGTTTCAAAGTGGTGGTTTACTGGGTTTAAGTGTAGAGGGGGAGTTGACGGTTCCAAACCAAAACCGTCTATTCTGAGAAGTTGTCGACAGTTGGGTTAAATGAAATACTATCTTTTTGACAGTTATTGCCTATTATATCACCAATTTGACGGTTTTTAAGGTGCCACATCAGATGACACATCAGATCCAACTCATCATCCTAATCACGATCTTACGTGGCGCAATGTGGTGCCTCAAAATGTTGCTACTTTAAGAAATAAAGGATAGGAGAGTTAGACAGAGAGTAGGGAGGAATAAGTGTGAATAATGACTCTCCCCTCACTATTTTTTTTTTGAGCGAATATATCATTTCATTAATAAAAAGTCATACGACATCTACAACTTATATCGAAATTGAACAGGTACAATACTATAAAATTTGAGTGAAATAAATTCTCATTAAAACAACGGAATTACTTTTTCATAGGTGCGTGTTACTCAATCATCACTAAAATTTCCTAATTATTCCTATATTGCCCTTCCCATAATTTTTCATGCTTATTCAAACCTACTTCTTTATTTCTTTTCTAAGCCACCTTTAATCAAAATTTCTTTCTTAAATCTCATCAAATTTGACAATCGATCGATCGCTAGTTTGGAATTCGCTATGGATTACAATTCGGTAATCAATATTTTAATTTTATTTGCAAATTATGATTTAATTGATAAGTATGTTTAATTGTTTTTAGAATTTTAGGGTTTAGGGTTTGGGACGCCGGAGATTGCCGGAATAGATGGCGGTGACTGGAGGATTTGTGGAGGGCAGCGAGTCAGCGACGGCGGAGGGGCGGCACCGGCGCCGGCGACCTGTACTTTGTTTTTATTTATTTTTTTATTTGAGGTTTATTTATTAGATTTTGAAAATAGTATTTTGTAATTAGATTTTTGTGTTAATTATTTCGAATTTTATTCGAATTAATTTTGATTTGTGCGATTGTAATTCTTGTATTTTAATTCTCGCATGTATAATTTTCCCCAAATTACAAATAAATTTGAGTGCTGATCATTTTTTTCGAGAAAAAAACTTGGCAATAATAACATTAATATTTTTTTTTTCAAAATGAAAAAAAAAAAATCGAAAAGGAAAAAGAAAAGAAAAAAAGTGGTGGCCGGAGTGGCGGCCGGAATGGTGGCAGCCGAAGTAGGGAGGTGGTGGAGGTGGAGGTGGATGGAATTTGAAACGTTGAGAATTTTTGAGATTTCCCTCAAAACTCTCTATAATGCAATGATGAGGGAGGAGGAAATGGGGAGGACAATTATGTAATTTTCAAGTACAAATGAGTAATACACACCTATAAAAAAGCACCACCCTAAAACAAAGATCTCTCACTAAGATTTTGATCTCCGCTTTTTCACATCCTCTTTCAACATATCGTTGTTTAATGATACAGCTTTTCACAAGAGGGTTTTCGGATCTTCCAAGGTTTTGAAGAGAATCGATTTCATCTAACCTGATAGAATGTAGCCGATAGTCTGACATGAATTGAGATACCATATAATGAACAATTGTGGTACTGATCTTCCACGTCCTCTCCGCTGTTATAGATTCAAGGATCTCTCCTAAAAAAGATGGCGAAACCCATAAATTGATGGGGTCGAAACTCTCCAAAAGAAGAGGACATAACAATTATTATACGTAGAAAACTAATATTATTACTATTATAATTAGTTAAAATTGGGGGACTTACCACCAATTATATTAGGGCTTGCTTGAGATGAGAGTAATATGTTAAGGGGTAATGGTGCTCAAAATGAGAAGGGAATGAAGGTGAGTGGTGGTGTTTTGTGGTGTAAACAGGAGGTTGGGGAGGAACAATTACCTCCATATGGGGTAATACATTACCCCATCTCCACCTAAGTAATGTATTACCACCATATGGGGTAATTGTTCCTCCCTCACCCCCTCTTTACACCATCAAACACCACCACTCACCTTCATTTCCTTCTTATTTTGAGCATCATTACCCTTTAATATATTACCCCCCATGGGGTTTTGAGAGCTTATTTGTTGATACTTAGGTACTTTGCCACCTAATTAGAATAATACGAAGTATAGTTTTTTCTTCCCTCACACTAATTAAGTGGGGTATTTATAGGGAGAAAGGTAATAGTGACATCACTAGGCTATTGTCACCCATGATATCAGTAGGGTGATGTCAGCAAGGGAGTCCATCTAAGTCAGTTAATGACTACCGTTAAAGGCGTTGTTTAACAGGGAGTTCGGCCTTTAGGGTCTGCTAGGTCCTAGGCGGGCCTTTCCGATCTAGGGAGCAAATCCTATATGTCTGGAGGATTTATCCCCCCATTAGACCTCAACCCAGCTCCGCACCGCCCAATCTAATTCCAATGGTACTCTGAACGACATTTTGGGATTGGAAATAAAATTAAATACCAAAAATTAGATTGATAAAAATGAAAACATTTCCAAGTTTCCAAACGCATCTTTAATTAAACTAGAGAGCAAGGGAAATGGATATATATAGGGGCGAGGTGGACCTGACAAAACTGACCCGACCCGAATAAGTCAAGTCAAACCCAACCCGACTCGACACTTGAACTGAATACCCTAATTTGATCTGTAACCCGAATTGACCCGGCTGATCCGAAACTAACCCAGATGTCATCGTAGAAAACAAGTTGATATTCATAAAAAGTTGAAAATAGTAAATCCAAAATGACCGGAATTCAAAATAATCCGACACGGCCCGAAATCTATCCAATTTTTATAACCAAAATGACCCAATCCAAATCTCATCCTCACCCGTTCACCAAGTCTAGGCCGGGGTAAGATAATAGGAGAAAGTTAGAAGATGAGAAAGGAGATATGGCAATAATAATAAGCAGTAAGTGGATAGGATTAGGGGGGCTATGGCTATGTTATTGTCCTCCCAAAGTGGTAACAACAACGTCAATTGCAATATCATCATCATCATCATCATCTCAACTCAACGTCTCATCATGCAACTACGACGACATCAATAATAATACTCTCACTCTCTCTCCTTCCATTATCAGCAAAACTCTTTCTCACATCCAAACTTCTGGCATCATTGCTTGCCTTCGTGCACCCTGGTACGCTACTTACCTATCCACCCTTTCTTTCTAAATCCATCATTGCTATAGAAGAGTCGTCTTTTCTTTGTTGGGTCGTTTTTCTAAAAGAATTACATTTGTGTTATTCTTCTTTTGTTTGATTTTTATGGTTAATAATACCTGTGACCGCACGAATTTTCTAGCCACCTAAATTCTTAATAAAGAGGAGGGTTACTCTTCTAGAGAAATGGAAAAAGTATACTCTTTCGAGTCTGACTCATGATTCATCTTTTCCTTTTGGACTGGACCATTCTTTCTTTATCTTTCTTTTTTAGGGGTCGTTTGGTTCAAACAATAGAAATGGATTGAAATGGATTCTAAAACCAGGAAAGTATGGAGTTAGAATTCAAAATTTATTAATACTTGTTTGGTTTGATGCTGGAATTGATTGTAAATGTGTTTCATGACAGATGATAGGGGATGGAATTGGAATCATGGGTAGAAGCTTAGGATTGAGATTGCAAGGGGTTGGAGGGGAATTAGAAGGTTTCTAACTTCAATCTAAAAGTCATCAACCAAACACTAGGAGAGGTGATTCCATCCCAATCCAATCCATTCCAAAACCCCCCAACCAAACACCCCATCTTATATTTTTTTCCCCAAAAATCCTAGAAGTATATATCTTAGATTCGGAGGGAGTATATATATATATATATATATATATATATATATATATATATATATATATATATATATATATATATCGTCATTCTATTTTAGGTTTCTAAGTGAATTTGACTTTCTATTTTAAGAATAATACTCCCTCCAATTCATTTTATTCTTCACGTTTGTTTTACCACATTTGTCAATGCATGTTTTGTTTTATTTTTATTATTTTTATTTACACATTATTAAAAATCGTAAAGGTTTGATATTCTTAATGTACTCATTAAGACGATTAAAAAAAGATATCATGTAACTATATTTTAAGTTATACTCGTACATGATCAGTTAGATATTATTTCCACCCACAAATAGTGCCAAAAAGGGAATATACTCTTTTTGGTCCACATGCAGTCGGATTACAAAATCTATAAATGTTAGTTGTCTCCTCTCTCTCGCTCCCGTTGGTGATTATATTGCGCCAAAACGAAAGATAAACCATCAATGATGGTGTGATCTATCACGATTATATATGCCTAGGCCTCGTTTGGTTACTCTCCTACCTCCCGAAAAGTGGGAGATCCCATGAAATACAATTTCATAGAGTTGTTTCGTTACCTCGGAAGTGAAAAATTGGGGAACTCAAGTTTCCACCATGAGTTGCATTTCCTGGATGATGTAGAAGTTGCTCACCAACTCCCCCTTGGTGGGTTGTACTTCCCATATCTCGAACCCGACTTATGTCAGTGACTTTTATACCCTTATGCACTCATAAGAGCATGGTTAGCTATGGATCCATAGGTAGGATGGATTGAAAATGATATTCGGATTGAGCAAAAGAAAGGGATGAAGAGAGGGAAACAATCCTTCCTGATAGATGAAAAAAAATGGAAAGAGCGAGGGGTAGGGTAGGACCCATATGATAAATGTCATTATTTAATTATTTTTTTGCTTTTTTGTGTAGGTGTGATTGACTCATTTATAGGAAAAAAAAATGATTTAAAGGATAGATAATGTCTCCATGGATATGAAAGTTTTTTATAAGATATAAAAATTGGGTAGAGAAAGTGAGGCGGAAAGATTGGGATCCAATATGGAGAAAAAAATAGATACATTGATAATCTATGGTCTAACCCTAATTTTTCACTCAACTCTCCATTTACTGTTTTCCACTCAATTCTTCTCTATTGATTTTTTTTTCTGGAACAATGATGGTAATGTAACTCAGAAAGTTTTTTAAAAATAATGTTCCTTTTTTTATGTTGATGAAGTAATTTGGTTACGACTGCATATCATGGAGAAGACAATTTCAGTTATTTCATAAGTTGCTGTAAAAAAAATTACTCGTATTTCATAAGTTTATACCCTTGATTAATAAAGAACATAATAGTCATTATAAATAAAATCATGAGAATTAGGTCAAGACAATTAAACAAGATGCAGGAATACAAATCATTTGTAATTCCAGATGTCAACCAAATTCTCGGGAAGTTGCAATATCTGAAGTAACATCATGGAAAATGCAACTTCTTCCGAGAAATAAGTTCCTGGTGAACCAAACAAGGTCCTAGAGTATAATTTCTGCTGATACCGAATGCATCATCAAATTAAAAGGTCTTATCGTATCCATAACGAATTTAGTTAGTAGCAAATGGTAGCATTCGTTACCCCAAATTTAAAAAACAAGTGGTTAAGATTATTGATTTTTGCTACCCAAAATTCATAAAAATGACACATTTTCGTATATAGTAAGCAAACATGAACTCGCTATCCCTAAATTTTGACTCTGGATTAGCCTTCCTATCTATCTTCAGCCGAACCGTACTAACTTAATAGATGATTGTATGTGTGTACGTATGTTTCAGTGCGGAGCTAGCACTTGGAGCTGCACGAGCTGCATTAAACAGTGGAATCAAAGTAGTAAGTTTTTATTTTGATTCCCAAATCCCAAGCTGATGTACTCGATCTGCTTCCAGCAACTTAATTTCACCTCCAATTTCTATACTCATTTTAATTTATCTCGATCGATCTGCAGTTGGAGGTTGTGATATCTACTCCTGGTGCATTTGAGGTACTTCTTCTCCTCGCCTCATGTAGCTTCCTCCATCGACCGCTCTAATTAAGTTAATTGATTTATTATGCTGCTTCCTGTCTGCCTCTTTCTTGCGTTGCATGTAGGTTTTACATCAGCTAGTGAAGGAGTATCCAACAGTCACATTAGGGGTAACATTACCTCATTTCATCGTACCATTTTTAAAATTTTTGTTTCTTAACTAAACCTTTATGATTCTTGCTTTCAGTGTTTATTTTTGGTTCCTTTTTTTTAAAACATAGAAGTTCATGTTCTACTCAAAGGCCGCGCCAGGGGTGGTGTGTGTTTGTGTGAACTGTTTTGCTCCGATAAGATATGGTGACGGGGACTTGAGACCATAATGGCAGGATAACTGATTCACATGTATGCATGTGTTTCAGGTGGGAACTATTCTGAAAGCACAGGATGCTAATGAAGCAATTAAGGTTGGTGCCAAGTTCCTGATGAGTCCTGTTATGATTAAGGTATGTGCCACTAAACTCTTTAACATTAAATTAATTAGTATACTACTCATTTGAACTAACACTCCTTCCATCCAAATCATTTGTGTACCTTTTATTAAAATACCTTCTCACAAAGAATGAAAAGGTAAACAAATGACTAAAAAGGAGGGAGACCTGGCCTATTTTATTACCTTGCATACCTACACTTGACACTTGACACTTGGCACTTGGCACTTGGACCTCGATATGAATGTGTGATACTTGGACACATCATCGTAAGCCTAAAATAGGTGATTTATCATAAGTAGACCCCAAGTTTGACACTTAACACCCACCTGCGCTGGATACTTCTAAGTTCTATAATAGACCTTGCGAAACTGACCCTGTACGACCCATACTCAAACGGACAAAGCTGATGATGACCATGAACCAGATTCAGTCCAATCTGACCAAATGTCAATTGCTTCGAGCGTATTGTGTTGAATTCCACAAATGGGTCTGGGTCAGACCTAGAAGTAAGAGAGAGATCCACTTCAAAAGCAATTTGGCAATGGTTGAAGACTTGAAGTTTCTCTTTGGTTATGACGTTATCAGCTCTCCAATCTTTTCAAGAAACTCACGTGTGACACTCATCAAAGGTGTTGGAGGTCCATTAGAACTGGGGTTAGTTCTTCGCTCCTCCACTTGCAAATAAACAGATCGCTTGACCAAATGTAACTGATCTGAATAACTCACCTGCAATGCTACTTCTAGACGAGTTTGAGTGACATTGACGGTAGTCACTAATTGATCAGGAAAAGACATCCTTTGGTGTTGATCTACTCCACACTTTGTCATAGATCATAGGACACGCTTTTACATATTTTGTTACACTAATTTAAATAGGATGTTGTTTCTACAGGATGTACTTTTGAATGTCCAAAATGAAGAGGTTTTGTACATACCCGGTGCAATGACTCCAACAGAAGTATGGTTAAGTGCTTGATTGCATATTACTAAATAGTAATACTGCTCTTTTGACTCTCAACATTCACACTTGCAACGTTAATCATCACTGGTTTTGCAGATATTGACTGCTTATAATGCTGGTGCCATGATAGTGAAGGTGCATTTGTTTTTCATGTTATGAATATCTAACCAGGTATTGGGACAATTAATGGAGTTTATGACATGCATGCTCTTGGTCTGACAGATCTACCCTGTGTCTGCATTAGGAGGTGTCAAGTACATAGCGGCTCTGAAGAAGCCTTTCGGTCATATCCCCATGGTCGCCTCTCAGGGAATCAAAATAGGTACTCCTTTAATTTGTCTCAAATATATTTGGACGTTCTCTGTCATTTCTTATACGTAGCTTACAATTTGAATGGGTACAAGTATAAATGTGGCTTTCTCATCATTTACTCGTTCCACTTCTGATGACGTGGAGTGCGCCCGGTATCTAAACATCTATTTGAAACTGTTTCTTCAGTAAGTAATGTGAAAATATTATTGACTCAAGGTCAAATTCGGGAATACATTGTACGAGGAGCATCGTCGGTTGTGCTGTCCGATGCCATTTTTGAGAAAGAATCGGTTAAGCAAGGCAACTTTGATTGTGTTTCCCAACGAGCACGAATTGCAGTTTCAATGGCCAATGAAGCAGTGGAACATATGAAACTGGTACAAAATCAATGACAGTTTCAATCTTTTGCGGGTAGAAACTAGTAGCCCGCTATGGAGGAAAGGGTATTTGGAAACATTTTCCCTCCAAATCTTTTCTATGGAGGAAGGATTTCACTGTAATTTGCTTTGAAGAGAGAAAATAGATCCCTTTCCCTCCCTCTCATTTGCTAACCAAACAAGGATTTTACCGGGGGTTGGTCGTATCTGGGGTCATTTCAGCTTCTGCGTTTTATTACTATAATAATTCGTCATTATATGAGTTCAACGCAGACCGAGAGAGCAAGAGACAACGAACAATAATACTTTCCATAGCTTTATTCTTTTTCTTTCATTTCATAGCTTAGTTTACACAAACAATTCACAACAATTTGTACTTTAATTTCACATTCAGATTTGCAAGCATCCTATCTTTGGTTTTGCCCAATTTCCATTTGCTTTGTTGATATTTCTCTCATTCTTCATCCTCATATTCTTTAGTCTTAAATTCTGAATTGGATTTTAGTTATGATGTTGATATGTACGGAGTATTGTTTATCTCTTCATCTAGTATTCGTTTTATGTCCAGTGACACTATGAGTGAGTGGTCACCCTCTAGGGATGATGACCTAGACTTGTAGGGTAGTTATGCATGTTCTTTGATTTTGGGTGTTAATAGTTGTCTCTATTTCATGCTTGGTAATATGTTAGTCTGTGATTACTAACAATAGTCATCCACTAAACGCGCTAATACTGTCATAAGATCGGAAACACGGATAAAATGTTGTATCATCTCGTCTCCTTGAGATCGACCCCTTACTTCCCTAACGCATTTTGTTGTTGGATAAGCAATAAGGATTTTTTTTTGTTGGCCCCGCGACAACTCACTTCAAGGATGTGGAGGGAGTTGGAAGACAAGGAAAAGGGAAGTTCATGTTGGTTCTTGGGCAATTTAGGAAGCTCAAACAAATGGGTGTTCGATAATAAGTTTCCATGAAATAGTGATGTATTGAAAAGAGTTTGGGATATCCTATATGAGATGAATGAAGGGGAAACTGGAAGGAAAGCGGGACGAGGACAACATGTCGGGTTAAAGGATAGTTGGGGAAAGGAAGTCATGGGTAAAAGTCAGGGTGAAGGGAGGTCGAGGGAAGGAAGTCATGGGCAAAAGTCAGGGAGAGCGGAGGTCGAGGGATGGAAGTCATGGGCAAAGAGGGGCCGAGGGTTGGATGGGTGAAGATCAATGGCAACATGGGCATCAAAGAGGGATGGGGGTCGAGGTTTCGAGTGGTGTGTCAGGGTGTAGATGGGAAGGCATGCTGGGCAATGATGGAAGCCCAGGAGGCCGAAGTTGAGGTTACCTCGAGCAACGAGGCACCTTAACTGCCAGAAGGTGATTATCAAAAGCGATAACAAGCTTGTCAACGAGGCATCAAAAGCAAACAAGGGAGGGCAAAGCAACATGCACATGATCTCGGACGAGATCACTTCTATCAGTTCTCATTTCGAGTGTATCCAATGGTCACTTGTCAATCGTAAGTACAACAGAGTGGCACACAAACTAGCTCACTTTGAGTCAAACTCGGGTAGAATGGTTTGGGAGGATTGCTTATATCCTCACTTTGTAGTCTTTATATCATATCCGATTTGAATAATAATGACTAGTCCAGGCTTGGGATTTACAAAAATAAACAATCTACACCGTCAATTTGGGCTAAAAACTAGACAACCTTGTCAGCTTGTATCCAGATTTCAAAAGGGAACTAGAAATGCATAGTAAATAATACAAAGCTGCGAACAGAAATACCATCTACTCAGAAAAAATTTAAACCTGCTACCAGTCCTTGAGTTTTTTTCCTTTGGGTTTCTCAATTGGTCTATCCATGCCAGCCATTTTCTTATCGTACTTGGAACGTAAATCATCATTGTTTGTCCACCTGCATTTGGACAAAGTGAGAACGTCAGCACACTACAAAATAAACTCCGTATTAAACACAATTTACCTTCTTAACATAGACAATGCTAAGAACCAATGATTTAGCAAACAGCCAAAGACAAACACCGTAAATCTTAGATTTTCTCAACACCAGCCATATAAGACAACAATTGTCTGATGTGTGCATGGGATGGTGTCTCATTTCCTACCATGATCACCCTACTATTGACACCTCACTTATTATTAAATACGGAGTACAAGAGAAAAAGGTACCAGAAAACAGGGAGGGTATGTACTCCGATTTTGGTTTTCACTTTACCCGGTAGTGTTTGGGAAGTCATATTTCATTTCAAATCATCATTGTCAAATTAGAAAAGTGAAATGATGATTTTACAACACGGTTTAAGATGTTATTTGGAAATTGGGCTTTTTACTAAGGGGTTAGGATTTGGTTGGATTTGACAAAAATCCAAATCCAAATTTACCTGGTCTCTCAAACAAAGTATTTTGGTTCAAATCCAAATTTCAAAATGAAATCTTTATTCCCAAACGGACCATTAGTGTCGTTGAAGACTTACCATACAATAGTGTACCTAGCGATTATCACAAACAATGAGCATTGTTCACGAGGGGGATTTAGCAAATCTTCACTAGGAAGGTAGTAGAGGTAGTAAGATTCCTTGATATTGTGACCAAGAGCTAAACAAATGGAAATTTGGGGTTAAAAGATGTTTAGACAAATGGCGACTTGATTGCAGCTGGCCATGCTACATTAAGGTTGCACAGATAAAATCACTCCCACCAATCCAGTCTAATACCTGTGACCCTGGGTACAACATCTAAGTAAACATCCACGGTTATAAAATTGAAAACACACTTGCATTTTCACTCTTGTATTTAAAGGGTTAACGATGGTTAGCACTTAGCATAGTAAATTTTGTCTACAAACCCCGCCAGCAACCCCCACCCCCTTCCCTGCAGCACTCACTCCACTGCTGGGGCACCGACCATTGCCATCTTGCCCAAAAATAGGGTTAATGATGTTAGTTTGACCAACAACCGCCATGAATGTATTTTCACAAGCATTTTCTGCAAATTAAGGGCCCAAACTAAACCCTTCAACAAACACAAAATATAAGAACCAGGATGGTTCTGTGGAGGGTTGTGACGAGAAGGCAGAGCGAGATGAATACGAGATAGTGCAAGGCAGGTCCATGAGGTTGAGAGGTAGACATTGCGGGATCATAGCAAGGTGAGTCATCGGGTTGTGACGAAGTAGTGGGACGAGGTGAACAAAAGCTAGTGGGCATGCGCTCGTGCAATGTGGTCAAGGTGGTGAACATTGAACAAGCCTTGGTGATGTTAGAGGGGGACAGCGAAAGGGGGATTTTGCTTGGAGTGGGGCCGTGGGGGAGAACAAGATTAAGTTAGGTTCTTTAAAGTTGATTGGTCATCTAAATTGTTATTTAATCGATTTAGAGTAAAGGATTAGGCCAGTAGGTAGACAAGATTGATGAAGAGATGCACAAATTTAAACGAGAAAAGCGGAAAAGAAATTTGGGGGGAACTATGAAGGGTGAATAGAAGACGACTGAAAAAGACTTGTGCCTCAAACCGGGAAGAACAAACTGGGAAGGTGACACACGAAGGGTTGAGATTGCTCTTAGAAGGGGAAATGGTACCAATTACCATTGTTTATGCCAAAGAAAAACACCAATCAACTACATACAGACAAACAAACAAAGGACTAGGAAAAAAAAGGAAAGAGAGCTCACGGTGTAGTCCAGTCAGTGGTATCCTCATTAACAAGGTGAGTCCATTTAGTCCTGCCACTCCTACCAAAGTGCTTGACCTGCATAACCTTAGGAAGAATAGTCTTATTAAGCTTATCATCCCCAGTTGGGGCTGAGAAATCCCTCTCGTATATTGCATCACTCCCCATGGTTCCGGCACGATCATCGGGATTATCCTGAAAGAAAGCTCCCTTGTGATAGTACTTCTGCATAAACACCCATTTCTGCTTAGGCCCAGCTGGACTTGAACCTGCACCAGACCTGGGGTTCCTTCTCTCCCACTCCTTCCTCTCCTCCCCCGTCATATTCCTCACCCTCTCTATCTCCTCCTTCTCCTTTATCGCAGCCTCCCTGCCCTCCCTGTCCCTCTTTATCCTCGCTATCTCCCTCCCCTTCCAGCTCTCGTACTCCTCCGCCTCGTTTGCCTCATCATCCGTGTCCACATCCCCCACGTCTGCATCCACCTCCGCTGCACTCTTCTGTATCTCCAGCTCCTCCCGTATCTTCTCCACCACAATCTGCTTCGTCTCGGCCTTCCTCTCCGCCATCCGCCTCTTCACCGCCTCCTCCAGCGCCTGCTCCTCCGCCTCTAGCCTCTCCCGCTCCGCAATCGTCTCCCTCTCCTGCTTTGGAACGAACACTGGCTTTGCCATCGCCCTTCTGTTCGCCTCCTCTTCCTCCGAGTCCGTCTCGTACTCGCTCTCCTCCTCATCCTCCTCCGCATCTTCCTCCGCATCCGCATCCGACTCCTCTTCCTCCTCCACCATTGGAAGCTCCCGCTCCTTCTCGCGCTGTAACTTCAACAGCCTCTCTCTAATCCGCCGTCGTTTCTCCTCGACGGCGTCCTCGTCCTCCTCCTCCGCGCCCTCCTTTAACTCCTCCTCCGCTGTGGACACAATCTCCGCCTGACGGATGCGACGGTGGTCGGCGCGTATTTCATCGCGGTCAAGAGCGCGGGTCTCGGCGAGACGGCGGAGACGGGGGTCATCGACGGAGTGGATGTCGTCGGAAGGGAAGGCCTGCTCGAAGGAAGCGCGGTGGCGATGTGATGACGAGGTGCGGAGATCGGCATCTTCTTCAGGTTCGTCGGCCCATTCTGGCGCCTTTCCCGGCCAGTAACGCTTTACTTTCGTCTGTCCGATCTTACCACGGAGCTTCTCTCGTACGGCGATAATGGCATCGCTTACGCCGGCCGTCACAGACATTATTTGCCGCTGATTTTTGTAAAGTTGAGATTGAGGGACAAAGTTAGGGTTTCCAAGGACGAGGACGTATTGCGCATTTGACTATCACAAATACATACTGTACATACTGTACCAATACATACGTTACATATTTACCCATATATAAGATGGTACGCTTGTTATAAAAACAGGTACAAAACAAAGTTGTCGGTACGAATAGTACATGGAGTGGATACAAATAGTACATAGAGTGGTACTGAAGAGTGATCTCTCAGTAAAGTTAATGATAGACCGTTTCTCAGGAGACCTTATCGCTGGCTATTTGCGTAGTAATGTCCGTAGTAATGTCCTCCGTTCCAATAACTTTTTACGCTTGCTTTTTTGAGATTGTCGATATAATCAATATATCTATCAATCAATATATATTAATAAAGCAGGAACTTTTCGAGCGATATGATTGGTCGGAGTTTTTTACATTATTTAATAAAAAGTTTTAATAAAGTAGGAATTTGCATATGATAAATTAATCCTACTCCACCCTCAGATTTAAACGATATTAGATTCGTCTAGGAAAAAACAATCCTACTCCACCAAAGATTTAAAAAATTATCATTATATAAACAGTCAATTATCACCTCAAAATATTACAAAAATTCAACAGAAACCGCGTGGAACGTGTATTCAGTTCTATTTAACGAATTTTTAAATATTTACGAGTATTTATTTATTCACCCTATAATCTATATTAGAAACTCCAAAAATATAAAATTACGATAATTTTGTTGTTTACATATATATAAAAGGATAAAAATTATCTCACATTGAAAAATTATAATAGCGAGACGTTATTATATAATAAATAAGAGGCATCATTGGTCGTTAGGTAATTTTTTAAAAAAAAAAATGAGTCTCATAAGTTTGAATTTTTTGCTCGAAAAAATGTCAGAGTAAGTTTTAATGTGTTTTTCTCCTACATCCAAGATATAATGTAAACGGTGAAACTATTACATATTCCCTCTATTCATATCCAATGCTCTCATCTACTTTTTCACAGTTGTCGAGACGCGTTTTGCACCATCTATATCAAATATACATTAGCAAAAAATATAAAAGTTTGATATTTATAATATATACTCATAACGACTAAACACACAAGATCTCACGTGACTATATTTCCTCTTATAGATTGTCAAGAATATTGAAGATTTTATTTATTTGTGAATAATGTCAAAAACAGAAGTGAGACTAAAATTATCTCACATCGATAAACTATAATGAGGTAATGAAATTTTATTATATAAATAAAAGTAATAATTTGTCTTTAGATATTAACCAAAAAAAATTGAGTCCTAAAAAGAGTTATTAAGACTACAAATTTAAGTAAAATTATCCAAATCAAAAAAGTATAATACTCCGTAATAAATTGATGAAATTCTATTATATAAAATAAAAGTAATCATTTGTATTTAGATATCAATCCAAAAAAAATTAGTTCTAAAAAGCATTCTTTAGGTTATAAACTTGAGTAATCAATATAGGCAATCATTCGTCAATAGATATTAACCAAACATCTTTTGAGTCATATAAAAACTCTATCTCACATCGAAAAATTATATAATAGGGTGATGAATTTTCATTATATAATTTGTCCTTAAATATCGACAAAAATTAAAGAGCTTTTAAGATTATAAAATTAAGTAAAAACTATCACATTGAAAGAATAATGTCATTGAAAGAATAACGTCATATGTATAAATTAAATAGTTTTCATTTCTATAATTGTAGTTATAAGTAAAAAGTGAGGTTAATATAGTAAAAATGTTGGACCAAATAAAAAATATTCCGTATATGCGATGGAATGAAGATAAAAAGACGGACAAAAATAGAATATGGAAGAAGATAGAAGAAAGAACGAAGTACTCCGTAGTATAATTGTACCACATTGAAGATTATCATAAGGGGATGATCATATGATTATAAATTGAAGTCATTATTGGTTCTTAGATATCAACTATCAACCAAATATTTATCAAATTGTCTTAAAGAGATATATTACGAGTTTTAAATACAACGAACGCGGATAATTTTATTTGACATTTACCGCATGTATGACCTCTCAAAAAACACATTCACGTATGTGGATAATATTCCTTTACTATTAAACTTACTTTTACCTTCTACTTACTTTCTACTGTTGTGTAATCTCAAAAATTTATGCAATCATCTGACTTGGTGTCATTATCATTGTCACTAAAAATCGGCCCGTGCATCGCACGGGCTTTCCAACTTTTTTAATATATTTTTTTAAGTTGATAAATAATATAAAAATTGTATATGAAAAAAAATCCAACTCCACCTAAAACTCGATTTTTTAAAAATAAAGAATATAAGAATTTGTATAGGAAAAAAACAATCCTACCCCATTTAAGACTCGAAAAAGTATCACTATATAAACCGATGATTATCACCTCACAAGGCAACAAAAATTTGCAACAAAAATTTGACCGCAAAATCGTGAAACGTTTAGTCAATCATGTTTGAGAATAGTAATTTTGAGGTATGATTGAGTAATGCTAAGGCTTGCCTGGGATGGGAGTAATATATTAAGGGGTAACGGAGGTTGAAATGTGAAGGAAATGGAGGAAGGTGGTGGATAGTGGTGGTATTTTATAGTGTAAAGGGAGAGTGAGGGAGTAATAATTACCTCCATATGGGGGTAATGCATTACTTAGGGGGAGAGGGGAGTAATGTATTGCCTCCATATGGGGGTAATTGTTCCTCCTTCATCTCCTCTTTACACCATAAATCACCACCACTAACAACCTCTCACCTTCATTTTCTTCACATTTCAACCTCCATTACCCCTTAATATATTACCTCCATCCCAAGCAAGCCCTAAAGTATAAAAAAGTACCACCCTTATTTATTTACCCTTAAAAATATAAAATTAAAATTTTTTAAATAATTGTTATTAATAATTATTATAGTTTTAATATATTTTTAAATTTAAATAAAGAATATATAGAAATTAGTGTAAAGAAAAAATAATCATACACGAGTATTATGATGAGGTGTTGAAATTCTATATAAATAAGAGCAATAATTTTTTCTAAGATATTAATCAACAATCTTTTAAATCTTAAAAAAAATCATAAGATTACGAACTTAAATAAAAGTTACCCACATCGAAAAATTATGATGAAGTGATGAAATTCTATATAAATAAAACTAATCATTGTTCTTAGATACTCCTATCAACCAACAAATAAAAACTCATAAGTTTATAAACTTAAGTAAAAAAAATTCACATCGAAAGTTTATGATGAGGTGATGAAATTCTCTATTACAAATAAGAGTAGTCATTAGTCAAATTATGATGTGATGAAATTCTAATTTCTATATTATAAACCAGATTTTATATCATTTTCTCAAGAAAAAAGTGATCAAATTTATCTCGCACTCCATAAAAGTAATAAAATTATCTCACATCGAAAAATTATAATAAGGTGATATATGAAAGAGTTATGTCCACTGTCCTACAGATTTACCCGCTTATGTCTATGTATCCGATATGCCTTGCTAGAGGTCGATGTCGGGTTGACATATAAATGAGTTATATGTCTGGTAGTCTTAAGTGGGCCCTTTGGGTCACACACAATGTGTACGGGATATTATTAATATATATCGATATATTAAATATATCGGGTCAGTAGTAATACGGACCAAGCTGCGTTGTCGGGTTATGGTAATTAGAGTTATAGTAATAATCTAATTATGGTAATTATAGTTATTGTAATAACCTAATTCCACCTTCTCATGTCTCCTATATAAGGAGATTCATATGATGAACCAATATATGGAATAAAGAGTATTGACTCATAATATATATTCGTCTTATAAAGAGTTATAAGAGAGATATAGAGAGAAGTTGTGAGACAGTCTCACGTACCTTTGTACTAGCATATACGTCGCAGTTCTGTACCCGTGTGGATACCAAAGGAGGCATCACGTTTGGGGTGCTTTATTCTGTCCGTGGAAATTATTTATTCTTGTCCGTGGAGATTATTTATTCTTGTCCGTGGAGATTATTTATTCAGTCCGTGGAGATTATATATATTTCTGGGTTTATTATACTTCTTATTAATACGTTGTTCCGCTGCAAATAAGGTATAATTGTTATCCCTCTACTTTTGTCTTTTCGGTTAATACTCGTAACAGGTCCTTGGGTTTAAGGGTTGTAACCCTACAGTGGTATCAGAGCCTCTGTTATGTAGTATTAATCAAATCGACTTGAATCTTTGTCAAATAATTAGTTATGAGGGATTCTATTGCGTATTAATTTGATTATTTTTTAGTCCCGAGAATCGTTCTCGTTGTTGTTCTATCTATTTCGTGAAATAATTGGTTTAATATTGATTATGCCGCATTATTCTCGGTGGTAGCTGCCGCAGTATTGTTTGATTTGATAGTCTGCATGCAATGTATGGGTTTCATGTTTTGAATGATTACGTGGCTTAGGCTTCAGGGTGTGCTAATGTGCTTATCTACACTTTGTTGTTTTCGTTTCTTTCATGCTGCGGCTCATCTATTGTCTTATCGATCAATTTTAGGGTTTATCTTATTTTATGAGTTTAAATTGTTAAATTCAGAAATTGATTATTAAAGTTAAATTGAGATCTAATATCGATTATGTTTTAATTTAATTTGCCCTAAATTGATCTACCATAATCCTCGATTTCCTTGTTGACGATGAGACTAATTAGATTAGTCAAGATTCGATTGAAATTGGGAACGTAAAATTATTAGAATTTATCGTTAACGATGAGACCTAATAAGATTAGGACAAGACTCGTTTTAATTATGGTGGAGACGGAACGAAATAAGGTCAACCCGGTCGACACGAGTGTGACTCGATTAGAACGGGTGTGACTCGGTTGACACGAGTATGACTCGGTAGGCACGGGTGTGTCCCGGTCGGAACGGGGTGACTCGTGCGGCAAATGTTTGCCCAAGACGACACAATATTTACTCGGACGACATGGTGTCGGGTCGAGCGACGCTTTTAAGAAACGTCGTTTTCTTGCGTTTGTGTGTTGATTCTGAATCAAACATGGATTATATTTTATTTTTCCGAATCAATGAAAAATTAGTTTTCTAAATCGGTAAATAATATTATTCATTTTAATTATCATATTATCATAAATAGATCGGAAAAAGAGTTTCTCGAGTCTTATTTGATTTTGATGAATTGTTCATCTATATGACAATTATAAGTTGCAGATCAATTGTGAATCGAGTTTTGTATATCCGTTCAATTTTTCCGGGTGGGAAATTGTTTCTCGTAGTTGGAAAAATGAAAGATATTGGTGAAATTGTTCAAACCAAATAGCAATTATGAATTGTAATATGATTATGAATCAAAATATGGGATCTTTTAACTTGTTTTATGCACAAATCACTAGTAACAATTGAATTATTATGTCATACGATGCATGAATTTTTATTGTTTGAGACTTGTGACTTGTGTGCTTAGGTTGCCTTGTAAGTTGACCTAGCAACATGTTTAGGACCCATAATTCATTAAATCCCTCGCACAAATATTAAGTATTGCCTTTCCAGAATTGACCACTACAACAATTTCATATCATTGGTTGAAGTGACTGCCTAAGCGGTGCTTTGCCGATGTGTGTGGACTGAGTAGGTGGGTAACGGTTACCCACAGGTTCAGTCTGGTTTGCTTAACATTGCTATCAAGTCGGACTTGGGCTTTGAGGCAAATAGTTGGTGTCATATGATGACTAATTCCGACGAACCAAGAATTACATATTGATGTAATTGACAAGTTTGTTGTCTACCTTTACTTTTGGAGCTTGAGCAGTTCGCCCAAGTTCACTTGAGCGACAAAAGGTTTAGGATCTTGGAATATTATGCGAACTTGAGGGTAGTTTTCATGATTTTATCTTAAAATTGTTTAAGATTTTTAATTAATATTAATTATCGTTTTACTTTGCATATACATATAGTTGTAATCATTCGTATATCTCAATCTGAAATTTTTTGAGTCCTAAAAGATATTTTAAAACTATAAACTTAAAGTAAAATTATTTACATTGAAAAATAATGATGAAGTGATGAAATTGTACAACATCAATAAGAGAATTTTTTTTGTTTTTGGATGTCAATTTTTTTTAGTCTTATAATAGCTTTTAAAATTATAAATTTAAGTAAAAATTATCCATACATCGAAAAATTAGAATAAGGTGAAAAAAATTATATAAATAAAAGTAATCATCGTCTTTATTTAGATATCAATTAGAAATCTTTTGAGTCCTAAAAGAAATTCTTAAAATTATAAACTTAAGTTGAATTATCACATATCGAAAAATTATGATAATCTTATTAAATTTTATACTATAAGAGAAATCATTCGTTTTAGATGTTAACGAAGAATCTTTTGAGTCTAATAACATCTCTTAAGTCTTAAGACTATAAATTGAAGTAAAATTATCCCACATCGAGAAATTATAATAAGATGATCAAATTCTATTATATAAACAAAAAGAATCATCCATCAATCAGAAATCTTTTGAATCATAAAAAGAGTTCAAGTAAAAATTATCCCACATCGAGAAATTATGATGAGGTGGTGAAATCCTATATATCATAAATAAAAGAAATTATTCATCCTTAGATATCATTATATCAAATAATTTTTTTTTGGGAATAACAAAATGCACATCATCAGTGTATTTATTATTATATTTTGTACAAGATACTTGAAAAGTATTCATAAAAAAAAGATTTTAAATGTAATTAATTATGATAATTTTTTTTATCAACATCATTAACAAGTGACCCGTGCGTCGCTATATTTGACTATAATTTATTACTAATAGCATGATTCAAGAGTTTTTTTTAAGAAAGTGGGATAACGTAAGAGATTTATATTTAACAATTTATAGAAATTTTCTCAAATTGTTGCACGAACATACGTGTACTTGGTTAATCATATAAGCAATATTTTAATTCTCTATTAGATAAATTATTTATACATTGCTACGTATAATATGTTTTTGAATTATCTATGTCAAATTGGATCTCTTATTTTACATTGATACATTAATATCGTTTGTCATTTTATTTATTAGTTATTACATTTATAATAATAATAATAGTAATAGTAATAGTAATAGTAATAGTAACAACAACAACAACAACGACAACAATAATAATATTGTTGAATACAAAACCTATAGAGTATCAAGTAAATATTCCATCTACATATAAATGACTATTGGTACGGATATGTACTTGAAGATGTAATTGTGCGTGAGATACTTTTAATTAGTCTTTCTAACTATAATGTACGCCTATAATTTAACTTGACGTTTACTGTCAATATTACCACCTAGAAACACATTCACGTATGTGGATAATATTCGTTTACTATTATGCATACTAGTTTGATGTCATTATCAACGCCACTAAAAATCGGCCCGTGCATCGCACCGGCTTTCCAACTAGTCAATATAAAGTAGGAACTTTTCGAGCGATATGATTGGTCCAAATTTTATAATATTTTTTTTAAGTTAAATAAATAATATAAAAATTTGTGTATGAAAAAAAAATTCTACTCCACCTCAGACTCGATTTTTTTAAAATTTAAATAAAGAATATAGGAACTTGTATAGAAAAAAAAACAATCATACTCCATTTCAGACTAAAAAAATTATCACTATATAAACCAGCGATTATCACCTCATAAGGCAACAAAATTTGGACAGCGACAGCGTGAAACACTTAGTAATTCTATTTGATAATTGTTTAAATATTTACACCCTCAAAAAATATAAAATTAAAATTTTGAATTCTTTAATAATTATTATTAATATATTTTTTAATTTAAATTAAGAATATATAGAAATTTGTTAAAACTAAGTAAAATTATCGCATATCGAAAAATTATGATGAGGTGATTAAATTATATATCACAAATAAGAGACATCATTCGTTTTTATATATCAAAAAAATGTAATCTTATAAAAGCTTTAAAAGCTATTTATAAATTTAAATAAAATTATCTCACATCGAGAAATTATAATACGGCGATGAAAATTCTACTAGGTAAATAAAATTAATCATTTGTCTTTAGATATTATCGAGAAATCTTTTGAGATCCTAAAAGAATATTCTTAAGACTATAAAATCATGTAGAATTATCTCACATCGAAAAATTATAAGTTGATTGAATTTTCCTCCGTATTACTCATATATAATATAGAGTAATCATTCGTATATCTCAACCTGAAATCTTTTGAGTCCTAAAAGAACTTTTAAGACTATAAATTTAAGTAAAATTATCTCAATTTGATGGCAAAACTGCACTGGTGTACAACCAGGAAGAAGAGAAGACATTGGAAGGCAACATGGTTTATTGCGTGTATAGCGGCAGCAGTCTACTACATATGGCAAGAAAGGAATGCTAGAATTTTTGAGAATGATAAGAGTTCTATCTCGAGTATAGTTGCTAGGATTAAGTTTGAGATCTTCATCAGGTTAAAGAGTCGTAATATTCGTATAGATAGAAGATTATAATAGAGGATGACCTTTGAACACTTCACTTGTGGATATGACTTTTGTAAGAGCTTAGTCTCATCTTTTTATTAATATGAGGCATACTTTTCGTGCAAAAAAAAAAATTATCTCACGTCGCAAAAGTATGATGAGGTGTACATCATCAATAAGAGAAATTTTTCGTTTTTGGATGTCAAAAATCTTTTGAGTCATATAATAGCTTTTAAGGCTATAAATTGAAGTACTAAAACTTATCCCACATCAAAAAATTACAATATGGTGAGAAATTTCTATTATATATTAAAATTAATCATTCGTCCTTAGATATCAACAGAAATCTCTTAAGTCTTATCGGAGCTCTTAAGGCTATAAATTGAAGTAAAAATTATAGCACATCAAAAAATTACAATAAGTCTTATAAAAGCTCTTAATAAATCATATATATCCCACATCGAGTTTTATTTGTGATATAAAAATTACAATATCGAAAAATTATGATGAGCTGATGAAATTGTATACTACATCATAAAGAGAAATCATTCATTTTAGATATTAACGAAAAATCTTTTAAGCCTTATAACAACTCCTAAGGTTATAAATTGAAGTAAAATTATCCTACATCGAGAAATTATAACAAGATGATGAAATTCTATTATATAAATAAAAGTAATCACCGTCAACCAAAAATCTTTTGAGTCATAAAAAGAGTTGAAGTAAAAATATCCCTTATCGAGTATTTTGAGTCTTATCATAGCTCTTAAGTCTTATAAAAATCATTCTTAAGACCATAAAAATCAAAAAATTATAAGTTGATGGAACCTAAAAGAACTTTTAAGACCATAAACTTAGTAGAATTATCCACATCGAAAAATTATGATGAAGCGATGAAATTCTACCTCATCAATAAGAGAAATTATTCGTTTTTAGATATTAATCAAAAAAAATTTGAGTCTTATAATATGGAGTAACTCTTAAGACTATAAATTAAAGTAAAAGTTATCTCACATCAAAAAAATTACAATAAGGTGATGAAATTCTATTATACAAATAAAAATAATCATCGTCTTAAGATATCAACTAGAAATCTTTTGAGCCCTAAAAAGAGTTCTTAAAACTATAAATTTAAGTAGAATTATCACGCATTGAAAAATTATGATGAGCTGATGAAATTTTATACTGTATAAATAAGAAAAATCATTCGTTTTAATGTTATAACAACTCTTAAGACCACAAATTGAGATAAAATTATCTCACATCGAGAAATTATAATAAGATGATGAAATTTTATTATATAAATAAAAGTAACCATGCATCCGTCAATCATAATTCATAAATCTTTAGAGTCATAAAAAGAGTTCACGTAAAAAAATATTTCTAACTATAATGTACGCCTATAATTTAATTTGAGGTTTACCGCATATATTACCTTCTTAAAACACATTCACTTATCTTCGACTATTAGACATATTCTTATCTTCGACTTACTTTCTACTGCTGCGTAGTCTCATCAATTTAAGCAATTCTTTAACTTAATTGGTGTCATTATCATTGCCACTAAAAATCGGCCCGCGCATCGCACGGGATTTCCAACTACTTTCTAATATATAAGATAAAATATAGTCACGTGAGATCTGGTTTAAATTGTATAATCGAGTACGTTATAAATATCAAAAATTTTAAAAAACATGTAACTAAAGATATAAACAAAAGAAAACGTGCAATGCTAGTGTGAAAAAGCAGACATAATGAATCAAATAGAACGGAGGGAGTAGTACAGTGCAGATGATTTGGGGGTTTATACTTTCACACTTGACGGGTCAAGTACTCAGGTAGCGTAGATTAAAAAAAAAGTATTTATACTCGTAGAGTAGTAGTGGATGGGAAGCATGACACTTATCATTATTTATCGAAGTGTAAATATTAGAGGGCTTAAAGTATGTACAATACAGAGGATTTACCGAAGATGTCTTGGCCTACTGGTTGTGACTAGGTACCGTGGACTATAGGTCCCAGGTTCGAATCTCCCCTCCCCTATATTGTAATGCGACTATAAGTGCGCGTTTCGTTGAACCAAAAAAAAAATAGAGAGGATTTACCTCCTCTTAGAACTCTCTCATCTGAGAGGAATATGATCCTAGGCCCTTCTGCAAAAAAGTATACTTCCTTCGAGTCTGAATGGTTTTTCCCTTTGATTAAAATATACCGCACATATGTATATTAAATAAAGGGGAAAATCATTCAGACTCAGAAGAAGTATTATTTTTTATCGTTTATAAAATTTGGAAATAATTTTATTTGTTTTCATTTTATCTTTCATTTTATATTATGTTTTTATTTTCATTTATTTATCTTTTATATATCATGTTGTTTCATACTCGTAGTTCATTTATTTTGTCAAGAGAATTAATGTTGTGGATTACATGATAAACAAATAAACATGTCTTTAAAGAACAATTTGGTGGAGCACATGTGGACTATGTTCCAAGGCTCGAACATAAATTTAAAATATGTATCAAAATTTTTTTTGTTATGTTTTATATATCTTCATTTAATGTATTTTCTTATAATTTATATTTTACTAAATTAAATTTAATTAACACATTTTTTTAAAATTAGCTTTAGTAATTTGTAAATTATGAAAACAATGTAAAGTAATTCAATATTAACTATACAATAATTAAAATAATAAAAAAATTGTAAGAGGATCATCTCTATTGTGGAAGAAAAAATTGAAGAAGAGAAGAGAAAGAGGATAATGTAGACACCCAGATTTGGACCTGGTGGCTGCATAAGTGCCCGACAAACACCCGATAATGATCGGACTGCACGACACGATTTTACGATGTTTTAGACGGTTTTTCTACGGAATGAATCAAATAAATACTCGGAAAAATTAATTCAACATCAAGACGGTCTAAGTCGTGTCATTACGGTCGTGTTGACACTAATTAGAGTCAATTCCGACTCTGGAGCTCTGAATTGGTCCCGAAACATGCAAAGTCAAACCCGAGCCAACAGGTCAGGCCAAGTCGAACCTTGGGATGCGCTCCCGAAGCCCAATGGCGTGCGCTAGGGCAAGGGATGAAAGTCTTAGCATGGAAGCAAACTTGAAGATCACGTACAACTCCGCTTTGGAAACTTTTCAAATCAGATCTTCAAAATCTCGGTCGTCCAGTGGGGGCGCCTTAGAACTACATCGCCTGAAGCCAGGTGCCTCACTTTTGGGTTGCACGATGTGCGGCGCCTGAAATCTCGGATTGAATTACAAGAAAAACTATAATACCCCCGGCCCCTCCTCCGCTCATAATCGACACACCAACTTCTTCTCCTCTACGAGCTCCACACAACTTGAAGCTCTTCTTTAGCGTTGCACTCCACGACATTAGGAATGATCCACTCAATCGTTATCTCCTCGATTTGCATTCTACGAATCAACGCTACTCTTCGTAGTTCCTTGAGTTCCTGACTCGACAAGAACGAAAAAGGGTACCTGTGTTGGCTCGTCGACTTGCCCCACCGTAGCAAAACTCTGCCGAAATCATCACAAGACGCTAGGAGTATCATCCCATCAAAGTCGATATCGTCACCAGGTTGTCATCTAAACCAAACTTTACATATCGCACTTTAATTATGCATTTTGATGTCATCAAGTCCGACCTATGTGGATACTAAATCCACGACGCGTCCACCACTTACACTCCAAGTGGTGTACAGGCCTTACTTTGTTCGGCTCAGTCAGGACCAACTCGTCAAACATACGTAATGTCCTCAACTTCAACCTCAAGTACTAAAACACCTAAGTCGAATCCGAGTAGTCGTTATAAGATCCATTCTTGATCGTCTACACATCGTACTTCGTTTAGTGTACATTCAGAGGGTGCAACTCCTCATATAATGTGTTTTACTTACATTTCGCATTTTAACGCTTTCGTATGATTTACCGCTTTTATGACCATAATCGCATGCTAAATCACCTAACACAAAATCAAACGTAAACAAACTAATCTTAAACAAAACGAAACAAACAGTGGTCTAGTCCCGTATTAATCTCGATGCTCACACCTCACATGTGGCTTGAAGCATCCTTATTAATGTCCACAAACGCACTTTAAGCAGAATACTAGGTAAGGTATACCACGAGAATGACTAATATTCGTATTATCACGTTAAATCTGATTTTCTAATACGAATACTATCTAGTACTATCTACTTTCCTATATGTGCATCTTTTCATGGCCTGCTTGTCACGTGAAATCACATGCAAAAAATGTAAAAACATTTATTTCGATGACAAACTCACTTGTCCCTAAAACAACCGACATAGCAAAGGCATAAGGTTAAAACAACGGATGTTATCCTATTTACGCCACAATTGAAACGAAGTTATCATCCCACTGATTGATTAGTAGAGGTCGCTACGTGCGGGCGGGATTGGGTGTTGACGTCTATTGGACGTTGGCTTCCCAATACGTACCCTCACCATTAATCAAAATCTACGGTTTTCGGATGGCCGAAACCATTGGCAAAGAGAGTCATTCTAGACATGGAATGCTTAAGGGTACAAGTCTGTATCTTTAGGTCCCCATGTCCCTCAACTTTGAGCCGACTAAGATTAAAGTTGACTTGAACGGTTTCTGAGTTTTCAAAATTACTCGGTGGCGACTCCACAAATCAGCAACGAATTCGGTTCACTAAAGCGGTCGCCAGACCAAATGAATCGGCCTTTAAACATTTACAACCACATCTCGATCGATTCAACGGAAATATAGATGCGCCCATACATCTATCTAGTACAATTCAAATTGTCAGCCAAATTAAATCGAGGTCTGACACTTTGCCCCGAACGCGGGATCGAACCGACCCCAGACTGAGGCATCCAACGGATTGTGTGGGTGGCCGCCACAATGGTCCGCGCGGGTGGCAGCGTCCACAGATATATAGATAGTGAAAAATGTAGTAGAAGTTTGAGAGTATGAGGTGTTTAAAAAATATAGATGAAGGGAAGAAATAAGAGGATGAAAATGTCGTCTCTATTGTACATGGTCTTAGGTCCTGTTCTTTTCGGCTGAAACATGGTTGAGATGAGTTAAGCTGGTCTGATAGAAGTTGAGCTGGACTGATAGGAGCTGAGCTGGTCTGATAGAAGTTGAGCTGGATTGATAGAAGCTGAAACTAATAACTACCTATATAAATTATCAAATAATTTTTAAAAAATGAAAAAAAAATATAAAAAAATCAATTAATAATAATAATAATCAATAATTTTAATAATAATAATAATAATAATAATAATAATAATAATAATAATTCTCTATATCACAGGATGCTGTTTCTCTGCTTCAGCGGATTCGTAAATTCTCTATATCACAGGATATTGGAGCACGTGCCGCAGTTCATATTTTCAGTAGAATTAGTTTTGCAATCGCTAAGGGAGTGGGGGCTCAGACAGTATCTTGGCTCCCCTCCAACTTCTTGTAATTTGTTCTGGTGTTAATGAAAGTTCGGTTTTTTATTAATAATAATAATAATATGTAGTAGTAGTAATAACAACAACAACATAGTACTCCTTCCAACAACAACAACTTTTGTTTTTTTCATACTTGACAACGAACAATTTTTTATGTATATATCTTTATTTACGTAATATACAAAATTTATTTTTTTTGATATTTTTTTTAAATCTTAATACAATACAAATAATACTCATATGTTATATTGTATGGCCTGGTGTGTGTGTGTGTGTGTGTCTGTGTATACATACATACATACTAGAGATTCTCTTCACTCAAAAATAGTGTAAAAAAATAAACGTAACTGAATCGTAGGTAAACATGTCAAATGGGTTGGGAAGTCATGTTTCGGGGTCGTGAAAAATACGTGTCTGACATATTCCGGGTTTGAAATAATAATAATAATAATAATATTGTTGTTGTTGTTAATATTATTATTATTGAAGTATTATTTTAGGAGCTGAAAATATTGGAGTTGGGCTGAGCTAATAGACAGAAATAACAGATATAGTAGTGTGGACATGACATAGGTCCACCCCGACGCGGCCACGCGCGGGTTTTGGGGAGGCGAATGAATCTCCATGAGATGGTCAAATGGAAATTTAAATCGAAGTCGGAGTCGCCACCGAATTTTATGGTTATTCGAAACCGTTCGATCCCACTCTATGTCGTAGTGGGCCGTGTACAAATACGGCCCATTTCCGATGTCAGAGTTTATTGGGCTCATCCCTTTGCATATCGATATAGATGCCGACTAGAGCGGTTAATCGTATATTGAATGACTCTCGTTGCCAATGATTTCGGACATCCGGAAACCACGGTTCTGAGTAAGGGGTGAGGGTACGTGTTGGGAAGTTCACTAAGAACACCCAACTCCGCCCGCACATTAGCGGTCTCTACTAGGATATCGAATGACGTTTTAATGCGCGCGTTAGTTGAACGATGAATGATATGCAAACATTGTTTTCCTAAGCATGTGAGGAATTGAACGGGTTGCTAAGTGGTTTAATGCATGAAAAATTAATTAACGTCAAAGTTGAATTTAGCATGTGAGATTCGTTTTAGTATAATAAAACAAACGATAAAAAGAATGAATTTGCTACAAGATGAACAAACGAGTTAGTATCGATTTGTAAAATAATATATAGTAGTGTGGACATGACATAGGTCCACCCCGACGCGGCCACGCGCGGGTTTTGGGGAGGCGAATGAATCTCCATGAGATGGTCAAATGGAAATTTAAATCGAAGTCGGAGTCGCCACCGAATTTTATGGTTATTCGGAACCGTTCGAGCCCACTCTATGTCGTAGTGGGCCGTGTACAAATACGGCCCATTTCCGATGTCAGAGTTTATTGGGTTCGTCCCTTTGCATATCGATATAGATGCCGACTGGAGCGATTAATCGTATATTGAATGACTCTCGTTGCCAATGATTTCGGACATCCGGAAACCACGGTTCTGAGTAAGGGGTGAGGGTACGTGTTGGGAAGTTCACTAAGAACACCCAACCCCGCCCGCACATTAGCGGCCTCTACTAGGATATCAAATGACGTTTTAATGCGCGCGTTAGTTGAACGATGAATGATATGCAAACATTGTTTTCCTAAGCATGTGAGGAATTGAACGGGTTGCTAAGTGGTTTAATGCATGAAAAATTAATTAACGTCAAAGTTGAATTTAGCATGTGAGATTCGTTTTAGTATAATAAAACAAACGATAAAAAGAATGAATTTGCTACAAGATGAACAAACGAGTTAGTATCGATTTGTAAAATAATATAGCAAAAATAAATATGCGAGATCGAGAAAATAAATATTAATCGAAATCTGAAAAATATTGTTGAAAAGACGTTGTTTTGTATAAAAAACGATGTTCGAAAAATAATAAAAAAAAGACGGACACGCCGAGACAGCCGGCCGCGCGGCTCGCCCGGGATGCCGGCGGGTCGCGTGTCGGGCTGATTCCGGGTGCGGTTTTTTGAAAATTCGATGCTTTTTTTAAATCGCGTACAAATATTGTATGATTCGTACTCGACTTAATATTTTCGATATTCGTTATATTCGATAGTTGACTACGAAATCAATATCAAATACTCGGAATAGTTTTAGAAAAGATGTAGATTTTAGAAATCGTTTCGTAGAATAATAAAATAAAACGAACGAAAAGTTGAGAAAGGGGCGCGGGTTTCAGACTCGTACGCGAGTCGCCTGTGAGAGGCGCGACTCGCGTGCGGGCCTGTCCCGTTTCGCTCGTTGTTCGAAAATTGTTGTTTTGATGAATCGCGTACAACCTATGAATTAATTTGTACTCGATTCATGTTTTCGATATTCGTCGTATCCGATGTTCGATTATGAAATCGATATCGAATATTCGGAATGAAAAAAAGGATTTTGTAAAATAATTTGTTTTGAACGAAAAGTAAAAGAAAAGAATTTTGAACGAAAAAGTTGTAACGATTTTTTGATAACGTCGAGATCTTAATATAATTCTTTTCGATACAATATTCGATTATAGAAAAATCGATATTGTATTTTTAAGAATATTTGTTATGAAAATAGTTTTTCGTTAATAACGATATTAGAGATAAAAAAAGACGACTCTTGACCCATAAAAAAAAAGGACGAAGAGAAGGAAGGAGAAGAAAGGAGAAATCGGGTTTGGTACACCCTCAACCTACATGCTTTTGTTGACTCGGATCGGGGCTCGTCGGAATGTGGCTAGGCACGGGAGTGTCGAGTGATGTTTTGGTTCGGCTAGGTGGTACGGTTTGGACGAGACGGGCGAAGGGTGTCGGGTATAGGACCGGTTTCCTTCGGGTTTGTAATATCAGTTTCTCGATGCTAGATGTAAGGAATTATGTGTGTGTTATGATATTTTCTAATGCTCGAATATCGTGTGACCGTGTATTTTTTGTTGTATGCAAGGGGCTATTTATAGGGAGTTCCCGACCTTGGCTTAGGAGAGTTTGACTACCGCTTAGGATAGGAAACGTAGGAATTTGAGAAGCATGAGAATTCCGCTTTCTTGTGAAGGAAGAAAGGGAAACACGGCTGGTTTGCTGCTGTTTTGGCCGAGTGTTTGCACTCGGTCGGGTGTTTGAATCGGTTTTTGGATAGGATTCCCATTTGAGCTAGAATTACCGCTTGAGTAAGAAGCTGAGGAGAACGAGGATTCCGTTTTCTTGGTGAAGAAGTAAGAAAAACCGGCTGGTTGTGTGTTACTCGGCCGAGTACTTGCACTCGGTTGAGTGTCTGAGTCGGTTCTCGGATAGGATTCCTACTCGAGATCGAATTCTACCTTAAACGGAATTGTTTATTATTTTGTGAAGCTGATTTTTGTGGAGTTGGAGTCCGATCAGGACGCGTGAGACATCACGGTCGGTCCACAAGTCTCGGGAAATATCTTTGACCGGGTTTTGACTCGGTCGCTAAAAGACGGTTTTACCCCTGGTGTCGGATTCGACCCAAATTAGTGTTATTTGACTCAAAACGACCCACTGGGCCTGAATTTGAGGTTGGTTTTGTGAAATTTGTACTCCGTAAAATGCCTAGGCCAAATGCCATTGATTTCGAGCCCATTTCCGAGTACGTTAAAGCACGTTAGCGTCCGATCATCATCGAGTGTTTGTCGGAAACTACTATAGACACCTGGCGGTCAAAATGTGGGTGTCTACAGAGCCCCCACTCTGACTGAGGCTTGAACAGGGCGAAAGTCAGAGTAGTTACCAGGTCAATCAAGGATTAAAACCCGGTAGCTTCCGGTCGGGTCGTTTAAGGTCCATTAGACCTGCGTGGAGGGCCCGACGGCCATGGGCTAGAAATGTACCTGAGCTGATGATAACTCCGTGGGGATTTGAATTCGTCGCATAAGACTTAAAATGGGCCTGTATGTGGGCTCACTTTGTTAAAATGCCGTTGGGGAGTTATGCAAATTGCATGGTCCTGCTTGAGTCGTCCTGTACATATTTATGCAAAGTAGCAAAGTTTCGCATGTAATATTTGTAGGAAAAAATGACTCGTGCTGGGGGAATAAAAATTTTGAGAAAAGGTTGAATTTTTGAGTTTGCAAAAGTCGTTGAAAAATTAAAGAATTTTTGTGACTTTGAAAAGGAATAGGAATGCTCGGGATGACTTAGCTAAGCCTTAGGATAATGGCTTGTATGCTAAATACTCTAGGATTGGGAATCCTAAGGTGAGGAGGAGAAATTGGGTTTATGCTATAAATACCCCCTCCCTGCTTCACAAATTCTCATAATTCCACAATTCCCTCAATTCCTTAAAGAAAAGAGTAAGTCCTGAAAATTTATTCTTTCTTTTTAGCAAATCAATTATGGGGATCGACCGATTAGTTGGGATGCTGCACGAGTGGTCCAAATATTTTAGGGATGCCGATAGGGCTATCCTAAATCAGAATGGCGTTACCCAATTGTCTGTGATCCGTCAGATGCAAGTAGACCGTCACTTCTTGGATGCTTGCCTGTCCTATTGGGACGATACCTATCATGTATTTGGTTTCCCTCGAGGAGAGATTTGCCCTATTCCTGAAGAAATTGCTGCTGCAGGAGGATGGAATCCTATACTCCGCCCTGCTATTTCTTTTTCAGTTTCTGACCCAAGAGGGAAGTTAAGTGAATTTTTAGGGCTTTCCCATATGGAGGTATCCCGTATGCTAGAAGGAGATACCGTTTCCTTGATCGATCTAGCTGAAAAATTCATGAACCCAGATGATGTCCGGGTCAGGCCGGTTCACAGTCGTAGGGCCTTTACTTTTTGCATGCTCCATGTCTATGCCTTTGGAGGGCATATGGATTTATTATCTTGCATGGGCCACGTTAGACTTTTCACCGTGGCTGACCTGATGGAGACGGAGCATAGCCCGGCTTGGTTGATTACAGGGGAGATTATCCAGGGTTTGGATAATCGCAAAAGGGATCCTTCAGTTCGGCTGATTGGGAGTACTCGGCTTCTACATGTATGCTTCCTTTTTTTTTTTTCCGGTTTGCGCGGTTTTCTTGGTTTTCACGCCTCTTTTTTTTTACGTGATTTTGACATTTTTTGCGATTTTGATTTTTTTGCGGGTTTTTCAGCTGTGGCTGTTTGAGAGGCTATCGATCTTGGATCCTCCCCTAGACGTGAGCCGGTATCAACCCAGGCAAGTAATGTCGAGACGACGAGCTATTGCCTTTTCTCGTTTTAATACCCGAAAATACTGGGATGAGGTGCTATCTTTCCATGGAGGCCTGTTGATCCGTTGGGCCGTGCCATGGTGGCCAATTTACGTTTGGACCGGTCTAGAGTCTCGAGATAGGGCTAGATATCAGGTAATCCTATCTTTTAGACAGACTATCCACCTCTTTCCTGATCGCATACTTAGGCAGTATGGTCGGGTGCAAAGAATCCCAGAAATCGAGGTCGTTGTGAGTGAATCTACTCAGCTGACGGATGTGATGTGTGAGACCTGGATGCAAAGGTGGTATACACGAGCTACTTGGCCTGTTCTAAAAAACTCTCATTCGATCTGGGTAACCGATTCTTATGTAAGGTGGACCCGAGCTGATTCAGCTAAAACTCGAGCTGCCTTGAAAACTGACGAGGCCTATGACCTGTTATGCCGAGAGCATGCTAAAGATAATAGGAGCTTCTTTGCCGAAGAAGCTACTTTGACAGGTCAGAAAGGGAGATCTAGGACTCAGACTGAAGGGTCCAGTACTAAAGGTGCACGGGGGAAAGTGAGCCCCCAAACGGAATTAGAAAGGAGACTAGGACCAAGGCTGGCGGTCAAGGACCGACTCGGTCCTCGAGACAGGCTTCCTGAACCCGTTAGGGCTCGGCTTGGACTGGTGCAAATGGTGGAAAACCCAAAATCGAAGAAACGGGTTCGAGCAAAGGAAGTTCCCCTTGTGATTAGGGCCTCATTCTCCGGAGTTTCTGTTTTACCGCCTTGTACCCGTCTTTGATGGGTATTCGGTGTTCAGCTATTTCCCGGTCTATTCCCGACATGTCTTTGTAGGACCATGTGAAAACGTCTTTGAATTCCTGGAGGAGGTTCGTGAATTGCTGTTTCTCCTCGGGATCTAAAGATAGGCCCAACTTAAGCATCTGAGGTTCTAAAGGGGTTCCTACGTTGATGGAATCGGTTTCTTCGATTACCGGATTTCGGGACTCTCTTTGTTCGATTTGCTCGACTAGATGCGGAGGCAATGGTACCTGTTCGTCGGGTTTCTCAATGTTATTGCAAGTAAGATTTTTGAAAACATTTTGAAAATAAGCCAAGTCGTAAGCAGAACAGTTATCGTTATTATTGATAGTAAATTTTGAAAAGAGCTCGAAGAGAGCTGCCATCTGATCATTGGTCAGAGGCGGGATAGGGAGATCCCTCGGGACAGACTCCGGGGCTCCCGATGGTGTGACTAACGAAGGGAGAGGGGTTACAGACTCGATCCTAGTACTGGACCCTCTAGACTTTGACTCAGACTCCGACTCTGACTCTGACTCAGACTCGGACCTCAGATTCAGATTCGATAGCATGCATATTTCCTTCACCAGTAGTTAGCTTGTAGACTCGACCCTGACTGTCGGTCCATTTGGTTGTCTTTCTCCAAGCTCTCTTCCCAGTGTCGGCACCAACTTCAGAGATCAGCTTAGTTGGATCGAACCTGCTGCTGCGGAGAATCAAGCTGACTAACTCCTGTTTAGGGGTCGGGATGACTTTGTCTTCTCCGAAGAGTAGTCCTAGAATGGGTTCAGTGTTGTTTGTGCTTTCCTTTGATTCGGCCTGGATAAGAGCGAAGATGTCATCTGGGATGAAATTGCATTCCCGAGCCAGTTTGGTCCCGGGATATGAGATGGTGGGCTGATAGAGGCCCGTTTGGATAGCTCCGAACACCGGGGTGACGAATGTGACCGCTTTGGTCTGGTCCGGGTATCCGGGCGTCATGGTGTAGCCTAGACCGAGGCGAGATTGTCCGTTGTTCAGGGTTTCGATAATTTTCCCGGGTGGAAGATAGGGCCTTGATGTGATTCCCGGTAGACAACCCAGATTCTGTAGCATGGTATCGATGCTAATAGTAAAGTATGGCCGGAAAAGGCATTCTTCCTCGATCATTCCCACAAAGTTGAATCCTCGTGGGTCGGCTGAGCCTGCCGTGTTGCAGCTTGACACGGTTATGGGAGTAGCTTCCAGAGTGACGATCCCGTCTTGTAAAGGTAGCTTGACCTTCCTGTGAAGAGTGGAAGACACAGCTTTGACCGCGTGAATCCATGGTCTCCCAAGTAGCAGATTGAAAGATAAAGTAACATCGATCACTTGGAATTCTAACTCCTTCTCGATTGGGCCTGTTATGATGGTTAGCTTAACAGCCCCAGCAACTGATTTTGGGCTTCCATCAAAAGCCTGGATAGTCTTCGCAGTCGGAAGGTAGTCAGCCTCGGTAATGCCGAGGGCCTTGGCGGTCCTTAAAGGAAGGACGTTTACTGCGGACCCGTCATCAATCAGTGTCATTGGGAGGTATTTGTTTCGGCAGATCACCGTGATGTATAGGGCCAAGTTATGGGTGGTCCCGAATGGTGGAAGGTCGGACTCGGAGAAAGTGATGAGTGGGCCTTCTCCCTTGGACCTGTCTTTGAGGTGTGGCAAGATCGTGGCTACCATCTCGGTGGGGGTAACCGATGAATCGACCTTGATTTCATCAAGGGCCTTAGTAAGTGCCGCCCGATGCTCTTGTGAACTAACCAAAAGCTGCCATATAGTAATATCAGTTCGAACCCTCTTTAGTTGCCTGACTAGGGCCGTGTCGGCGTTTGGTTCTTCAGGAGTGAGTTCCGTCCTGGAAGGTTCAGTGATGGTTTCCGGAATGGCGAGACCGGCCGTAATGGTGTGCGTGCCGGCTAGAGCTCTGGCTTTAGCTTTCCGGACTTCCTCGATGGTGACGGGGACAGCTTCCCCTTTGGCCAAGTAAACATCATCTTCATCGTCGTTCCATATCCCGTTGATTTGGGAAATGAAAGGGGAAATGAGATGAGAACAGTCAACTACCTCTCCAGTAAAAATGGCATGAGTAGCAAGAGGATTATTTTTGTTACTCGGCTTGTCGCTGGGTAGTGGTATTTTTCCACTTTCGATCAGATCTTGGATAAGATGCTTCAATTTCCAGCATTTCTCCGTGTCGTGCCCGTTGCCTTGGTGATAGTGGCAATAGGACTGAATGTTGTAGCTTTTGGATCGCTTTTCCACGGGAACTTCTGGAATTGGGCCTATCGGTTGGATTAGGCCTTTCGAAGACAGCCTTTGTAAGGCATTAGCATAGGTTGTCACTATGTCGGTGAATACCCGATTTGGAGTATTCTTTTTGGTTGAGGTGTCCAGTGAGTTAACCTCATCAAAGATGCTTCGGGCCGCGGTTGTGGTTGCGGGCTTACTGGAGGATGAACTAGCTCCTTGATACCCTTTGGTAGAGGCCTTAGTAAGGTTCTCTAGCCTTAGATCGTCTTTGATCCTAGTACCCATTTCGGTCAGAGTGGCGAAGTCGGGTATGATGGCGTACCTGAGATGGACTCAGTAAGTAGGGAGGAGGTTTTTGACAAAGGCCTCCACTAGCACCTTTTCGCTGGGCTTGTCTACCAGTTTAACACTTTCGGTCCTCCACCTTTGAAGGTATTTGGTGAAACCCTCTTTAGGCTCTTGGGCCATAAATTCCAGAGTACGCATGGTAGTCTGGATTTCAGCATTATCCGCGTAGTTCCGCGCGAATTCCATTCCAACATCGTCCCAAGTTTTGAATTTCTTGGGGTCTAGCCTGTAGTACCAGGCTTTCGGGTGTTTCTCCAGAGAGGAAGCAAAGAGATGCTTGAACATGGTCGATTTGACCCCCTTAACAGCCATAAAGTCCTTGAAAGCCCGAATATGAAGTACCGGGTCTTCAGTCCCATCGAACATTGGCAAGCCCGTTAAGTTGAGGTTAGCGGGCAGTTCATCAGTTAAGGGCGAATAGGTACGGGCATTTTCCGTGAGAATAGTGTTTCTGGTGGTCGAATGGACCTGTTCCTGCAGCTTTTGGACCGCGCCGGCCAATGCGGCTAAGGGTCCGTCATCTTCGATCGAAGCATTGAGGGTTCCCTGTTCCACGGCACTAACCCGAGTGACGATGGCAATTTGGTCCTCCCGCATTCTCCTCAATTGGTCCTGGATTTGGGTCAACGAGGCGGTCAAGTCGTCTATGGCTTTTTGCGTCATGGTTCGAGTGAAGGGTGGCCTGTCTGTAAGAGCATCACGTAATTAGCAACTTAACCCGAATCCTAGGAAAAGTACATCCCGAGCAAGGGAAAAGGAAGAAGACTAAAACGGTAATGACTCGGAAAAGACACCTAGACGGGTGACTTGTGAAAAGGTGGGCCTTCCTCAGGATCCAACGCTGTGGGTTGGACCCTGTCCGAAGGAAGGTTCACGTGAGACATTCCCAGACTTTTAAACTCGATTGTGTAAATGGGCCGACCTTTGTAGGAGTATGTCCTACGTAGGTGGGCCTTGCCTTAGTAAAACAAGGCAGACTAGGATAGGGGGGAAACTCGTGATGTAAGATCGACGGAGTTTCGACGCTAGAGACTTCAACGACTTATGACATGACCCGACACTGCTAAATACGGGAAGTCTAAGAAGAGGAAGTTTTGAAATATGATTTTGAAAGCCCGAGTAAAAATCGGAGAAAAACATCCGACCCTTTTTCGAAAAAGAAAGAAGAAGTGGGCCGAATGACGGGTTTTGAAAGTTTCGAAAATATTTTCGAGTTTTGAAATGGGCATAATACCGGCTAGAAAAAGGCTATTTTAAGTAAAATCATAAGTCCTAAGTTCGGTATATGTCCTGGGTTTTGAAATTGGATATTTTGAAAAAGGATGCAAATTTTTTGAAAAATGGTGGTTTTGAAAAAGATGATGTGGATCAAGTAGCACGTAGTCATGGAAACAGTATAATGACGCCATGTATGCTCTTAAGCTAAGTCTCGGTCAGTCTATAAGGGTCTATACCAGTGTACATAGCCTATCGAGAATCGGGGCGGACTCCCTAACTCGAGTTGAGATTAGGACATGCCGTAAAACCCATACGAATCGGCTAATGGACACCTTTGACATAACCAATTTGGACTATATCAATGGTATAGTGGGACGTCGGTCACGAGTACCGGCCCGGAAAAATGGGGTTATGCATGAACCGTAAAACTAAAACGCGCAATACTAGTCAAACGATTTCTATTCGAGTCTCACCCTGAGGATACCGAAGGTTATTAACTCATCAGTAAATCCCCAGCGGAGTCGCCAAATTGTGGACATGACATAGGTCCACCCCGACGCGGCCACGCGCGGGTTTTGGGGAGGCGAATGAATCTCCATGAGATGGTCAAATGAAAATTTAAATCGAAGTCGGAGTCGCCACCGAATTTTATGGTTATTCGGAACCGTTCGAGCCCACTCTATGTCGTAGTGGGCCGTGTACAAATACGGCCCATTTCCGATGTCAGAGTTTATTGGGCTCGTCCCTTTGCATATCGATATAGATGCCGACTGGAGCGGTTAATCGTATATTGAATGACTCTCGTTGCCAATGATTTCGGACATCCGAAAACTACGGTTCTGAGTAAGGGGTGAGGGTACGTGTTGGGAAGTTCACTAAGAACACCCAACCCCGCCCGCACATTAGCGGCCTCTACTAGGATATCGAATGACGTTTTAATGCGCGCGTTAGTTGAACGATGAATGATATGCAAACATTGTTTTCCTTAGCATGTGAGGAATTGAACGGGTTGCTAAGTGGTTTAATGCATGAAAAATTAATTAACGTCAAAGTTGAATTTAGCATGTGAGATTCGTTTTAGTATAATAAAACAAACGATAAAAAGAATGAATTTGCTACAAGATGAACAAACGAGTTAGTATCGATTTGTAAAATAATATAGCAAAAATAAATATGCGAGATCGAGAAAATAAATATTAATCGAAATCTGAAAAATATTGTTGAAAAGACGTTGTTTTGTATAAAAAACGATGTTCGAAAAAAAAAAAAAAAAGACGGACACGCCGAGACAGCCGGCCGCGCGGCTCGCCCGGGATGCCGGCGGGTCGCGTGTCGGGCTGATTCCGGGTGCGGTTTTTTGAAAATTCGATGCTTTTTTTAAATCGCGTACAAATATTGTATGATTCGTACTCGACTTAATATTTTCGATATTCGTTATATTCGATAGTTGACTACGAAATCAATATCAAATACTCGGAATAGTTTTAGAAAAGATGTAGATTTTAGAAATCGTTTCGTAGAATAATAAAATAAAACGAACGAAAAGTTGAGAAAGGGGCGCGGGTTTCAGACTCGTACGCGAGTCGCCTGTGAGAGGCGCGACTCGCGTGCGGGCCTGTCCCGTTTCGCTCGTTGTTCGAAAATTGTTATTTTGATGAATCGCGTACAACCTATGAATTAATTTGTACTCGATTCATGTTTTCGATATTCGTCGTATCCGATGTTCGATTATGAAATCAATATCGAATATTCGGAATGAAAAAAAGGATTTTGTAAAATAATTTGTTTTGAACGAAAAGTAAAAGAAAAGAATTTTGAACGAAAAAGTTGTAACGATTTTTTGATATCGTCGAGATCTTAATATAATTCTTTTCGATACAATATTCGATTATAGAAAAATCGATATTGTATTTTTAGGAATATTTATTATGAAAATAGTTTTTCGTTAATAACGATATTAGAGATAAAAAAAGACGACTCTTGACCCATAAAAAAAAAGGACGAAGAGAAGGAAGGAGAAGAAAGGAGAAATCGGGTTTGGTACACCCTCAACCTACATGCTTTTGTTGACTCGGATCGGGGCTCGTCGGAATGTGGCTAGGCACGGGAGCGTCGAGTGATGTTTTGGTTCGGCTAGGTGGTACGGTTTGGACGAGACGGGCGAAGGGTGTCGGGTATAGGACCGGTTTCCTTCGGGTTTGTAATATCGGTTTCTCGATGCTAGATGTAAGGAATTATGTGTGTGTTATGATATTTTCTGATGCTCGAATATCGTGTGACCGTTTATTTTTTGTTGTATGCAAGGGGCTATTTATAGGGAGTTCCCGACCTTGGCTTAGGAGAGTTTGACTACCGCTTAGGATAGGAAACGTAGGAATTTGAGAAGCAGGAGAATTCCGCTTTCTTGTGAAGGAAGAAAGGGAAACACGGCTGGTTTGTTGCTGTTTTGGCCGAGTGTTTGCACTCGGTCGGGTGTTTGAATCGGTTTTTGGATAGGATTCCCGTTTGAGCTAGAATTACCGCTTGAGTAAGAAGCTGAGGAGAACGAGGATTCCGTTTTCTTGGTGAAGAAGTAAGAAAAACCGGCTGGTTGTGTGTTACTCGGCCGAGTACTTGCACTCGGTTGAGTGTCTGAGTCGGTTCTCGGATAGGATTCCTATTCGAGATCGAATTCTACCTTAAACGGAATTGTTTATTATTTTTTGAAGCTGATTTTTGTGGAGTTGGAGTCCGATCAGGACGCGTGAGACATCACGGTCGGTCCACAAGTCTCGGGAAATATCTTTGACCGGGTTTTGACTCGGTCGCTAAAAGACGGTTTTACTCCTGGTGTCGGATTCGACCCAAATTAGTGTTATTTGACTCAAAACGACCCACTGGGCCTGAATTTGAGGTTGGTTTTGTGAAATTTGTACTCCGTAAAATGCCTAGGCCAAATGCCATTGATTTCGAGCCCATTTCCGAGTACGTTAAAGCACGTTAGCGTCCGATCATCATCGGGTGTTTGTCGGAAACTACTATAGACACCTGGCGGTCAAAATGTGGGTGTCTACAGAGCCCCCACTCTGACTGAGGCTTGGACAGGGCGAAAGTCAGAGTAGTTACCAGGTCAATCAAGGATTAAAACCCGGTAGCTTCCGGTCGGGTCGTTTAAGGTCCATTAGACCTGCGTGGAGGGCCCGCCGGCCATGGGCTAGAAATGTACCTGAGCTGATGATAACTCCGTGGGGATTTGAATTCGTCGCATAAGACTTAAAATGGGCCTGTATGTGGGCTCACTTTGTTAAAATGCCGTTGGGGAGTTATGCAAATTGCATGGTCCTGCTTGAGTCGTCCTGTACATATTTATGCAAAGTAGCAAAGTTTCGCATGTAATATTTGTAGGAAAAAATGACTCGTGCTGGGGGAATAAAAATTTTGAGAAAAGGTTGAATTTTTGAGTTTGCAAAAGTCGTTGAAAAATTAAAGAATTTTTGTGACTTTGAAAAGGAATAGGAATGCTCGGGATGACTTAGCTAAGCCTTAGGATAATGGCTTGTATGCTAAATACTCTAGGATTGGGAATCCTAAGGTGAAGAGGAGAAATTGGGTTTATGCTATAAATACCCCCTCCCTGCTTCACAAATTCTCATAATTCCACAATTCCTTCAATTCCTTAAAGAAAAGAATAAGTCCTGAAAATTTATTCTTTCTTTTTAGCAAATCAATTATGGGGATCGACCGATTAGTTGGGATGCTGCACGAGTGGTCCAAATATTTTAGGGATGCCGATAGGGCTATCCTAAATCAGAATGGCGTTACCCAATTGTCTGTGATCCGTCAGATGCAAGTAGACCGTCACTTCTTGGATGCTTGCCTGTCCTATTGGGACGATACCTATCATGTATTTGGTTTCCCTCGAGGAGAGATTTGCCCTATTCCTGAAGAAATTGCTGCTGCAGGGGGATGGAATCCTATACTCCGCCCTGCTATTTCTTTTTCAGTTTCTGACCCAAGAGGGAAGTTAAGGGAATTTTTAGGGCTTTCCCATATGGAGGTATCCCGTATGCTAGAAGGAGATACCGTTTCCTTGATCGATCTAGCTGAAAAATTCATGAACCCAGATGATGTCCGGGTCAGGCCGGTTCATAGTCGTAGGGCCTTTACTTTTTGCATGCTCCATGTCTATGCCTTTGGAGGGCATATGGATTTATTATCTTGCATGGGCCACGTTAGACTTTTCACCGTGGCTGACCTGATGGAGACGGAGCATAGCCCGGCTTGGTTGATTACAGGGGAGATTATCCAGGGTTTGGATAATCGCAAAAGGGATCATTCAGTTCGGCTGACTGGGAGTACTCGGCTTCTACAGGTATGCTTCCTTTTTTTTTTTCCGGTTTGCGCGGTTTTCTTGGTTTTCACGCCTCTTTTTTTTTACGTGATTTTGACATTTTTTGCGATTTTGATTTTTTTGCGGGTTTTTCAGCTGTGGCTGTTTGAGAGGCTATCTATCTTGGATCCTCCCCTAGACGTGAGCCGGTATCAACCCAGGCAAGTAATGTCGAGACGACGAGCTATTGCCTTTTCTCGTTTTAATACCCGAAAATACTGGGATGAGGTGCTATCTTTCCATGGAGGCCTGTTGATCCGTTGGGCCGTGCCATGGTGGCCAATTTACGTTTGGACCGGTCTAGAGTCTCGAGATAGGGCTAGATATCAGGTAATCCTATCTTTTAGACAGACTATCCACCTCTTTCCTGATCGCATACTTAGGCAGTATGGTCGGGTGCAAAGAATCCCAGAAATCGAGGTCGTTGTGAGTGAATCTACTCAGCTGACGGATGTGATGTGTGACACCTGGATGCAAAGGTGGTATACACGAGCTACTTGCCCTGTTCTCAAAAACTCTCATTCGATCTGGGTAACCGATTCTTATGTAAGGTGGACCCGAGCTGATTCAGCTAAAACTCGAGCTGCCTTGAAAACTGACGAGGCCTATGACCTGTTATGCCGAGAGCATGCTAAAGATAATAGGAGCTTCTTTGCCGAAGAAGCTACTTTGACAGGTCAGAAAGGGAGATCTAGGACTCAGACTGAAGGGTCCAGTACTAAAGGTGCACGGGGGAAAGTGAGCCCCCAAACGGAATTAGAAAGGAGACTAGGACCAAGGCTGGCGGTCAAGGACCGACTCGGTCCTCGAGACAGGCTTCCTGAACCCGTTAGGGCTCGGCTTGGACTGGTGCAAATGGTGGAAAACCCAAAATCGAAGAAACGGGTTCGAGCAAAGGAAGTTCCCCTTGTGGTTAGGGCCTCATTCTCCGGAGTTTCTGTTTTACCGCCTTGTACCCGTCTTTGATGGGTATTCGGTGTTCAGCTATTTCCCGGTCTATTCCCGACATGTCTTTGTAGGACCATGCGAAAACGTCTTTGAATTCCTGGAGGAGGTTCGTGAATTGCTGTTTCTCCTCGGGATCTAAAGATAGGCCCAACTTAAGCATCTGAGGTTCTAAAGGGGTTCCTACGTTGATGGAATCGGTTTCTTCGATTACCGGATTTCGGGACTCTCTTTGTTCGATTTGCTCGACTAGATGCGGAGGCAATGGTACCTGTTCGTCGGGTTTCTCAATGTTATTGCAAGTAAGATTTATGAAAACATTTTGAAAATAAGCCAAGTCGTAAGCAGAACAGTTATCGTTATTATTGATAGTAAATTTTGAAAAGAGCTCGAAGAGAGCTGCCATCTGATCATTGGTCAGAGGCGGGATAGGGAGATCCCTCGGGACAGACTCCGGGGCTCCCGATGGTGTGACTAACGAAGGGAGAGGGGTTACAGACTCGATCCTAGTACTGGACCCTCTAGACTTTGACTCAGACTCCGACTCTGACTCTGACTCAGACTCGGACCTCAGATTCAGATTCGATAGCATGCATATTTCCTTCACCAGTAGTTAGCTTGTAGACTCGGCCCTGACTGTCGGTCCATTTGGTTGTCTTTCTCCAAGCTCTCTTCCCAGTGTCGGCACCAACTTCAGAGATCAGCTTAGTTGGATCGAACCTGCTGCTGCGGAGAATCAAGCTGACTAACTCCTGTTTAGGGGTCGGGATGACTTTGTCTTCTCCGAAGAGTAGTCCTAGAATGGGTTCAGTGTTGTTTGTGCCCTCCTTTGATTTGGCCTGGATAAGAGCGAAGATGTCATCTGGGATGAAATTGCATTCCCGAGCCAGTTTGGTCCCGGGATATGAGATGGTGGGCTGATAGAGGCCCGTTTGGATAGCTCCGAACACCGGGGTGACGAATGTGACCGTTTTGGTCTGGTCCGGGTATCCGGGCGTCATGGTGTAGCCTAGACCGAGGCGAGATTGTCCGTTGTTCAGGGTTTCGATAATTTTCCCGGGTGGAAGATAGGGCCTTGATGTGATTCCCGGTAGACAACCCAGATTCTGTAGCATGGTATCGATGCTAATAGTAAAGTATGGCCGGAAAAGGCATTCTTCCTCGATCATTCCCACGAAGTTGAATCCTCGTGGGTCGGCTGAGCCTGCCGTGTTGCAGCTTGACACAGTTATGGGAGTAGCTTCCAGAGTGACGATCCCGTCTTGTAAAGGTAGCTTGACCTTCCTGTGAAGAGTGGAAGACACAGCTTTGACCGCGTGAATCCATGGTCTCCCAAGTAGCAGATTGAAAGATAAAGTAACATCGATCACTTGGAATTCTAACTCCTTCTCGATTGGGCCTGTTATGATGGTTAGCTTAACAGCCCCAGCAACTGATTTTGGGCTTCCATCAAAAGCCTGGATAGTCTTCGCAGTCGGAAGGTAGTCAGCCTCGGTAATGCCGAGGGCCTTGGCGGTCCTTAAAGGAAGGACGTTTACTGCGGACCCGTCATCAATCAGTGTCATTGGGAGGTATTTGTTTCGGCAGATCACCGTGATGTATAGGGCCAAGTTATGGGTGGTCCCGAATGGTGGAAGGTCGGACTCGGAGAAAGTGATGAGTGGGCCTTCTCCCTTGGACCTGTCTTTGAGGTGTGGCAAGATCGTGGCTACCATCTCGGTGGGGGTAACCGATGAATCGACCTTGATTTCATCAAGGGCCTTAGTAAGTGCCGCCCGATGCTCTTGTGAACTAACCAAAAGCTGCCATATAGTAATATCAGTTCGAACCCTCTTTAGTTGCCTGACTAGGGCCGTGTCGGCGTTTGGTTCTTCAGGAGTGAGTTCCGTCCTGGAAGGTTCAGTGATGGTTTCCGGAATGGCGAGACCGGCCGTAATGGTGTGCGTGCCGGCTAGAGCTCTGGCTTTAGCTTTCCGGACTTCCTCGATGGTGACGGGGACAGCTTCCCCTTTGGCCAAGTAAACATCATCTTCATCGTCGTTCCATATCCCGTTGATTTGGGAAATGAAAGGGGAAATGAGATGAGAACAGTCAACTACCTCTCCAGTAAAAATGGCATGAGTAGCAAGAGGATTGTTTTTGTTACTCGGCTTGTCGCTGGGTAGTGGTATTTTTCCACTTTCGATCAGATCTTGGATAAGATGCTTCAATTTCCAGCATTTCTCCGTGTCGTGCCCGTTGCCTTGGTGATAGTGGCAATAGGACTGAATGTTGTAGCTTTTGGATCGCTTTTCCACGGGAACTTCTGGAATTGGGCCTATCGGTTGGATTAGGCCTTTCGAAGACAGCCTTTGTAAGGCATTAGCATAGGTTGTCCCTATGTCGGTGAATACCCGATTTGGAGTATTCTTTTTGGTTGAGGTGTCCAGTGAGTTAACCTCATCAAAGATGCTTCGGGCCGCGGTTGTGGTTGCGGGCTTACTGGAGGATGAACTAGCTCCTTAATACCCTTTGGTAGAGGCCTTAGTAAGGTTCTCTAGCCTTAGATCGTCTTTGATCCTAGTACCCATTTCGGTCAGAGTGGCGAAGTCGGGTATGATGGCGTACCTGAGATGGACTCAGTAAGTAGGGAGGAGGTTTTTGACAAAGGCCTCCACTAGCACCTTTTCGCTGGGCTTGTCTACCAGTTTAACACTTTCGGTCCTCCACCTTTGAAGGTATTTGGTGAAACCCTCTTTAGGCTCTTGGGCCATAAATTCCAGAGTACGCATGGTAGTCTGGATTTCAGCATTATCCGCGTAGTTCCCCGCGAATTCCATTGCAACATCGTCCCAAGTTTTGAATTTCTTGGGGTCTAGCCTGTAGTACCAGGCTTTCGGGTGTTTCTCCAGAGAGGAAGCAAAGAGATGCTTGAACATGGTCGATTTGACCCCCTTAACAGCCATAAAGTCCTTGAAAGCCCGAATATGAAGTACCGGGTCTTCAGTCCCATCGAACATTGGCAAGCCCGTTAAGTTGAGGTTAGCGGGCAGTTCATCAGTTAAGGGCGAATAGGTACGGGCATTTTCCGTGAGAATAGTGTTTCTGGTGGTCGAATGGACCTGTTCCTGCAGCTTTTGGACCGCGCCGGCCAATGCGGCTAAGGGTCCGTCATCTTCGATCGAAGCATTGAGGGTTCCCTGTTCCACGGCACTAACCCGAGTGACGATGGCAATTTGGTCCTCCCGCATTCTCCTCAATTGGTCCTGGATTTGGGTCAACGAGGCGGTCAAGTCGTCTATGGCTTTTTGCGTCATGGTTCGAGTGAAGGGTGGCCTGTCTGTAAGAGCATCACGTAATTAGCAACTTAACCCGAATCCTAGGAAAAGTACATCCCGAGCAAGGGAAAAGGAAGAAGACTAAAACGGTAATGACTCGGAAAAGACACCTAGACGGGTGACTTGTGAAAAGGTGGGCCTTCCTCAGGATCCAACGCTGTGGGTTGGACCCTGTCCGAAGGAAGGTTCATGTGAGACATTCCCAGACTTTTAGACTCGATTGTGTAAATGGGCCGACCTTTGTAGGAGTATGTCCTACGTAGGTGGGCCTTGCCTTAGTAAAACAAGGCAGACTAGGATAGGGGGGAAACTCGTGATGTAAGATCGACGGAGTTTTGACGCTAGAGACTTCAACGACTTATGACATGACCCGACACTGCTAAATACGGGAAGTCTAAGAAGAGGAAGTTTTGAAATATGATTTTGAAAGCCCGGGAGTAAAAATCGGAGAGAAACATCCGACCCTTTTTCGAAAAAGAAAGAAGAAGTGGGCCGAATGACGGGTTTTGAAAGTTTCGAAAATATTTTCGAGTTTTGAAATGGGCATAATACCGGCTAGAAAAAGGCTATTTTGAGTAAAATCATAAGTCCTAAGTTCGGTATATGTCCTGGGTTTTGAAATTGGATATTTTGAAAAAGGATGCAAATTTTTTGAAAAATGGTGGTTTTGAAAAAGATGATGTGGATCAAGTAGCACGTAGTCATGGAAACAGTATAATGACGCCATGTATGCTCTTAAGCTAAGTCTCGGTCAGTCTATAAGGGTCTATACCAGTGTACATAGCCTATCGAGAATCGGGGCGGACTCCCTAACTCGAGTTGAGATTAGGACATGCCGTAAAACCCATACGAATCGGCTAATGGACACCTTTGACATAACCAATTTGGACTATATCAATGGTATAGTGGGACGTCGGTCACGAGTACCGGCCCGGAAAAATGGGGTTATGCATGAACCGTAAAACTAAAACGCGCATTGTACTAGTCAAACGATTTCTATTCGAGTCTCACCCTGAGGATACCGAAGGTTATTAACTCATCAGTAAATCCCCAGCGGAGTCGCCAAATTGTGGACATGACATAGGTCCACCCCGACGCGGCCACGCGCGGGTTTTGGGGAGGCGAATGAATCTCCATGAGATGGTCAAATGGAAATTTAAATCGAAGTCGGAGTCGCCACCGAATTTTATGGTTATTCGGAACCGTTCGAGCCCACTCTATGTCGTAGTGGGCCGTGTACAAATACGGCCCATTTCCGATGTCAGAGTTTATTGGGCTCGTCCCTTTGCATATCGATATAGATGCCGACTGGAGCGATTAATCGTATATTGAATGACTCTCGTTGCCAATGATTTCGGACATCTGAAAACCACGGTTCAGAGTAAGGGGTGAGGGTTTGTGTTGGGAAGTTCACTAAGAACACCCAACCCCGCCCGCACATTAGCGGCCTCTACTAGGATATCGAATGACGTTTTAATGCGCGCGTTAGTTGAAGGATGAATGATATGCAAACATTGTTTTCCTAAGCATGTGAGGAATTGAACGGGTTGCTAAGTGGTTTAATGCATGAAAAATTAATTAACGTCAAAGTTGAATTTAGCATGTGAGATTCGTTTTAGTATAATAAAACAAACGATAAAAAGAATGAATTTGCTACAAGATGAACAAACGAGTTAGTATCGATTTGTAAAATAATATAGCAAAAATAAATATGCGAGATCGAGAAAATAAATATTAATCGAAATCTGAAAAATATTGTTGAAAAGACGTTGTTTTGTATAAAAAACGATGTTCGAAAAATAATAAAAAAAAGACGGACACGCCGAGACAGCCGGCCGCGCGGCTCGCCCGGGATGCCGGCGGGTCGCGTGTCGGGCTGATTCCGGGTGCGGTTTTTCGAAAATTCGATGTTTTTTTTAAATCGCGTACAAATATTTTATGATTCGTACTCGACTTAATATTTTCGATATTCGTTATATTCGATAGTTGACTACGAAATCAATATCAAATACTCGGAATAGTTTTAGAAAAGATGTAGATTTTAGAAATCGTTTCGTAGAATAATAAAATAAAACGAACGAAAAGTTGAGAAAGGGGCGCGGGTTTCAGACTCGTACGCGAGTCGCCTGTGAGAGGCGCGACTCGCGTGCGGGCCTGTCCCCTTTCGCTCGTTGTTCGAAAATTGTTATTTTGACGAATTGCGTACAACCTATGAATTAATTTGTACTCGATTCATGTTTTCGATATTCGTCATATCCGATGTTCGATTATGAAATCGATATCGAATATTCGGAATGAAAAAAAGGATTTTGTAAAATAATTTGTTTTGAACGAAAAGTAAAAGAAAAGAATTTTGAACGAAAAAGGTGTAACGATTTTTTGATATCGTCGAGATCTTAATATAATTCTTTTCGATACAATATTCGATTATAGAAAAATCGATATTGTATTTTTAAGAATATTTGTTATGAAAATAGTTTTTCGTTAATAACGATATTAGAGATAAAAAAAGACGACTCTTGACCCATAAAAAAAAGGACGAAGAGAAGGAAGAAGAAGAAAGGAGAAATCGGGTTTGGTACACCCTCAACCTACATGCTTTTGTTGACTCGGATCGGGGCTCGTCGGAATGTGGCTAGGCACGGGAGCGTCGAGTGATGTTTTGGTTCGGCTAGGTGGTACGGTTTGGACGAGACGGGCGAAGGGTGTCGGGTATAGGACCGGTTTCCTTCGGGTTTGTAATATCGGTTTCTCGATGCTAGATGTAAGGAATTATGTGTGTGTTATGATATTTTCTGATGCTCGAATATCGTGTGACCGTGTATTTTTTGTTGTATGCAAGGGGCTATTTATAGGGAGTTCCCGACCTTGGCTTAGGAGAGTTTGACTACCGCTTAGGATAGGAAACGTAGGAATTTGAGAAGCATGAGAATTCCGCTTTCTTGTGAAGGAAGAAAGGGAAACACGGCTGGTTTGCTGCTGTTTTGGCCGAGTGTTTGCACTCGGTCGGGTGTTTGAATCGGTTTTTGGATAGGATTCCCATTTGAGCTAGAATTACCGCTTGAGTAAGAAGCTGAGGAGAACGAGGATTCCGTTTTCTTGGTGAAGAAGTAAGAAAAACCGGCTGGTTGTGTGTTACTCGGCCGAGTACTTGCACTCGGTTGAGTGTCTGAGTCGGTTCTCGGATAGGATTCCTACTCGAGATCGAATTCTACCTTAAACGGAATTGTTTATTATTTTGTGAAGCTGATTTTTGTGGAGTTGGAGTCCGATCAGGACGCGTGAGACATCACGGTCGGTCCACAAGTCTCGGGAAATATCTTTGACCGGGCTTCTCTTAGACATCACGGATTCTTGTCTTCGACTGAGCCGAGTACTAGAACACACTATAGAAAGGTGACTAGATTTTTGAAAGCAATTTGGATTTTGAGAGTGGATGGAGATATTCTGTCTAAGAGAAGCCCCCAAAATGACACAGCTAACTGTTGAGAACATGACAGTGTCGTGATACGAATGATGATGCTTTTGAATGTGTGTCAATGTGGGTGGTTGTGCCCTTGTTGAAAGGCTGCCTACGTATTCACGTGTAGTGAAATCAAACCATGTCGTAGTTCAGGGGATTGGAAGATATGTTATGGTGCCTTGTTTATTTGGGCTTTGTGTGTAACTAGCCATAGTTTTGGTGTAGGCTAGGTGCATTCCCAATGATGTCTTGATCAAAGGATTAGGACAGTTAGGATGTTGATCCTGTGACTGTGAGCGTTCTCCGGGGTAGCCCCCAGAGGTGGTGTGAACTATTTGAGCATGTTCTATGCTGGCCGCAAGTTGAGTTCCCGTGTTTGAGGCTGGTAACTGGTTTGGATGTTTTTGGAAATGTGGTGCCAGGCAGTAAGTGGCTTTGATGACTTGACATCTGGAACTCGATTTTTGTGGAGCTAAGGCTTTGAGGGTAAGGTATTGTAACGCGGTAGGAAAGGGGGAAGTTGAGTAAAAATGACTCAAACTTCGATTGGGTATGTTGCCAATGCGGGATATGATTTCCATGTCTGGCCCTAGTGGTTATTAGGGGGTAACCTATGGAGCCTGAATCCTCAAAATTTCGAGCTGTCTCTTGGCCTAGGTCTCGAGAAGGTCTTGAGGGTTGTAATAGGGGAAGGCTAGATAGGGCGTTAGGTGACCAACTTGATATTCTTTTATTTGATGGTAATTCTTGATTTGACCGTACCCTAGTCAAGGGATTAACCGTACCCCGGTCAAGGGATTGGCCGTACCCCAGCCAAGGGATTCTTCACTTGGTTTGACCGTACCCCGGTCAAAGGATTGACCGTACCCCGGTCAAAGGATTGACCGTACCCCGGTTAAGGGATTGATCGTACCCCGGTCAAGGGATTCTTCACTTGATTTGACTGTACCCCGGTCAAAGGATTGACCATACGTCGATCAAGGAATTCTTCACTTGATTTGACCGTACCCCGGTCAAGGGATTCTTCTTTTGGGTAAACCGTTAGCCACGGTCAGGGGCTTTTGATCGTTACCCACGATCCGGGTTTTTTGACTGTTAGCCAAAGTCATGGTTTTTTTTGGACCTCTCAACCTTGGTCATGGGATTCTTCCTTTGAGCTGACCTGATTCATTTTGGTTGACCTCTTAACCCCGGTCATTGGCTTTTGACCGTTAGCCACGGTCTTGGGCATTTTGACCGTTAGCCACGGTCAAGAGCTTCTTTTTTGTTTTCACGACTATTCCCCCTGTGGTGTTGGCAATAAGCATGGGTATTCCCGGATATGTGATGTCCATTTGTGGGCGGATCTGGGGTTGGGCCTATCGGTTTGATTAAGCCCTTTTGAGCTAAGCCTTTGTAAGGGGTAGGCATAGTTGGTGTTTATGTGGGTGCAACTCGCGGTGGAATATTTGTAATACCCGTGTTTTATAGTGGGGCAAACCGAGTCAGTAATTATGTAGTAATAACTCGCTAACCGATTAAAAACCCCAACAATACGTAAATATTAGTTAATCGACCTCAGCATATATCGGACTCGGGTCAAATTGTATTTGTGGTCCACTCACAAGCCAAACCACGGTGCTATTTATGATACCCTACCCCACATCTTTAAATACTCCTCCAAGCATACAATACAAAGTATACAACACAACCACACAAATAATAATACATAACCGCACACATAACCGTACACATTAAGAAGAAGAGTAGGGGCCGTACACATCAAGAAGAAGAGTAGAGGCTTACGAGTCGGATCGGACCACCGGTAGGCTAGACCTCGACTATACACGCCACTCGGGTATGATACGTTGTCTTTTACGTTTTTGTTGCATGGTTAGTGTACATTCGTGTCGAATTATCGAAGCCAGTATTGGTATTGTCGGGTAACCGTGGTTGTGCGTCATTGTTGTTATGGTACTTGGTCAGAATGTCATTGTGTCATTATGATAGCGATGTCGTACTAATTATTGTCGGGAATTGGGTCGGGCTAACGTGATAATGCTACTGTCGTTATTGTCGCTGTATTCGTTGCCTCGTGTTGTTGTTCTGGAGTTGCGGTCATGGTTGTACTACTGTGGGAGAACCGAATTGTTGAGGGGTAGATTAGTATTGTCGGGTTTCGTAGTATTGTAAACGGAGGGAGGTCCGTCATTGTTAAGACTTCATTGCGGCTTATATTGTAGTATTGTAAACAGAGGGAGGTCTGCTGTGGGAGTATTGTATTTATAATAGTCATATAATAATAGAAAGTAGTGTACATTAATATGGTGTATGCATTTTTATAATGTAGTAATAGTATTATTATAATGTAGTAATGTATGCTAGCAATAGTAAAGTCACGGTAATGTATGCATTTTTTTTTATAATAGTAAGGTCACGGTAGTGTGCTAGCAATAGGTCAGATTAATAATAATATGTAGCTATAGCATATACCCCAAGTTATTTATGGGATAAAATAGTCATGGTAGTGTTGTAGTCACAACTTTAATTATCACATTATCGAGTCGCTTTATAAATCAAATACGTTACGATCGATATTAATTCATGTATCTAATATTTTATTAGGTTCGGACTTTGTAAAAATTCCGTGGTGATAACTACTAATCACGTAGTAGTGACCTGCTAACTAGGTAAGGTTATCCTTACTCAGTTTACGGTGTATGTATGCATGATGTATGATATGTAATGGTATAATGGTGATATTGAGATTTCGGCTTTGTGCTTATTGAAATTGCGGCTATGTGCCGATTGAGAGAAGCTAGCTAGGACTAGTTAGGCCCGGTTGATCTCGGGACCTTCCCTAATGTTTCCTCCTTGGAGAGCCTAGGAAGGGTGTGCACACTCGGACTGACGGGTGACTGCGGCCGCGATAGTGATGATAGAAATGATGATATTGATGATGATATTTGTGATGTTTATTGTACTAATATTGTTTAGGGTTATTTCATGAGAATAATACCAACTATGCGAACCTAGTTATTTTAAGAAGCACACACATAGTTGGTATTATTCACATGAAATAACCCTATTGTTTAATGTTATCGTAAACTGATCTTGTGTGTGTATTTCTGATGTGTCTGTGATGATCCACTTGACGGTTATGGTCATTTGGGGAGCAAGGATGTATTCAGGTGCTTAATGGAATGTGCTTTTGATTCGGGATGCTATTTACGGGATGAGCAGAGTGCGAAATCAACAGAGTAGTATAGACCCTGATCGTTCATATTCCATCTTATTTATTAGACCATCACGAATACTTTTTATTGTTTGGTTTGAAGATTGAATTTTTATAATCTATTATTAAGTTAAAACATTTTGGACACTCTATTATTGTGAGTAATGATGTCTGCTACCTCGGGTTACCGAGATGGTAACACTCGTATTTGTTTGGGATGTCTTGTTAAGTCTCCTGGACAAATGAGGGGGTTACAGTACTCTACGGTAAGCATGGTGGTTTGGATCTCGGGATTGTCAACATAATTCCGGGCAAGCTTGGTGGAAACATCCTCATGAGTTTGGTATTTCCTAGCGTTGAGCGTATAAAACAACGATGCTTCATTTTCTTTTTTTTCTTGGTCAGACTAATGCCTATGGTTGGGATTGGTCAGTCTTATTTGAGGAGTGTTTATTGTGGGAAATGGGTTTGCCTTCTGTCTTGAACCCAAACTAGAAGACTACCTAGATTTGTCATAGGATTCGATACCGCTCTTGCTAAGGGTGGTTACGTGGCTTTCTATACCAGACATGGAATAGGTAAAAGGGAAACACGGGTCTCAGTTCCTTGTAGTCATTATATATGTGCCTATAATAGTCACGTGCGTATGCTCACAGTGTATGTGTATGACGGTGTTCATCATGTTCTCAGAAACACATAAGGAAAGCATATACAAGAGATAGAAAAGCTGATTTTATTGAATTTTGAAAAGAGGACAGAATACAAATGACTCTGACTCTGACTGGAAAATTGAAAGACAGAAAATCCTAAATTCGGACTCAGACTTGGCCTCAAATCAAATCGGGACTCTTGGATGCCTGGGAGGTAGATTGGATGCTTTGGTCGTCGGGCCCTGTATAGTCCATGAGGGGTTTTACATTGCTGACGGGCGATAACGCTTCCATGACGGGTGTCCTCCGGGCATCGAGGAAATCTTGGATGAGGTGCTTCAGTTTCCAACACTTTTCTGTATCGTGCCCCCTCCCCATGTGGAACTGGCAGTAATGTTCAGTGTTCCATACTTTGTAACGTCTTGCTGAAGGTGGGTCGGCTGTTGAACCTGTAGATAGTATCAGGCCGTTTGAAACCAACCTTTGGAAAGCGACGATGTACGACATATCCAAGTGGGTAAATGTCCTTTCTCTTGACTGGTTCTTGATTTTCGGAGAGGTGACTTGAGGGTTACCTCTATCGGTCTTGCCATCTTGGTGGTACCTGACAGTCTCGTAAGACTCTTCACCCTTTAGATGGCTTGGTTTGGTGACTGGCTGCCCTACCCGCTCTAGTTGTGCTATGCGAGATCGGGTTCTTACAAGATCTTCTTCGATGATTGCTACCCTGGAATTCAGGTTATCTAGGGCGGTATTGATTTTGGGGAAGATATTGTTAATGGGGCAAGATAGCACAAGCATACTCCCCTGGATATCCTCTTTCTCGATGGCGCGGGATTTGTTGTGGTTTGGTAATGCCTCATTCATAGGGTCCCTGATCGGAAGAAACGACAGGTGTTAGAGCTTGCCTAAGCTCGGTTTCGTGCAAACTAGACACGGTACGGGTTGACGGGATGACAAAGACTCTTGAGTTGGAATACTCGAACGTTGACCTAGATAAAGTAACGACCGTGACTTAGACTCGACCATGAGACTTGAGCTGCATGAGGGTGAGTCCGAAAATGGGGCGACCGTGTTTGACTGCGTCGCATGCTCGGACTAACCATGGCGACCTAAACCTTTAGGAGACTCGAGTGTTCGTAGCATATGTACGACTCGAAGAAAGCATCATAAGGACGCCGATGTGGGATGAACGTAGGGTACCCCTTAAGGTGACCATGGTCGACTACTCGGTTGGAGGATAGCCGCCGAGTGAGACTAAAGACTCTGATAGGACTCAGATGGTGTGGCATCTAAGTGACTCAAAAGTGGACATGAGACAACACGTGTAGGACATGACCCTTAGAGAAATCGTGATTGATCGCTTTGCCGAAGTGTAATCCCATAGAAATTCTAACGCGATACAGTGGCGGAAACACTGGAGAGTCGGGATAAAAACACAATATAACTATGTCTAAGTAAATTAAAATGGTAAAGTCAAACAATAGGCCATGAATAAAAATGGCCAAAATTTAAAACAATCCATAAAAGGGGTTTGAACAATCCATTAGACATAATTATTAAAATAAACAAGCAGGATCTACACTGCTCGCTAGCCCACACCCGGAAACACGTATACCTGCCACATTAAAACATAATAGCCACAATCAGTGGGGAGCAACGTCAACGTTTTCCCAGCCGTATAACGGGATTTTAAAACTGTAATTACTACTATAGAAAAATTAGTAAAAATGAAAAAAAAGTAAAACATTATAATAAAAATAAACTTCCAGTGAAAAACTTCACGTATCGAAATAATATAATAAAAATGAGTTTTCCGGAGAAAACATAAAACATTTGCCAACCTGCAAATCAAAATTATATCGATAATAATAAAAATATTCAAATGGCGTTATGGATAGAATTAGTGTGCACAAGGCTAGACTTTCACTAGGGATATATATACTAAAAACTAGCTTCGAGAACTCAGACACCAACTTCACACGCAGCGAAGATCCAAGGTCTCTAACGAGGCAGCTCAACCATAACAGGACGTCGACTTATCAATGCGAGGTCCCAGCTTAAGTAATATACACCCCTCCTGGATACCAAATGTATCCAGTTCAACTGACGGCGACTAACACGATGCGATATCTAGCTTAAGGGCACAATGCACATATACACCTGGACACCAAATGTGTCCAGTTCAACAACCAATGCATCCCAAATGGATACACCAGCCTTATAGTTGATGGCAAAACAGTACATTCTAGACTGTATTACTCTAACCCCACATTTATCCTTATTCCATAACTCCAAAACAAAGCCATCATCGATATATTCAAAAGGATATAATCATTGTAAATAAAAAGAGAACAAAAGGAAAAAGGAGCGCTTTCCAAAAGAGGAAACGTTCTATTTTAGGAAACTTCTATATTTAGAAACTTTACAAAAATAGCATCATATCAAAATAGCGAAAATATTAGTTCATACTAATACAACATTTTTAGTAAACGATATAGATTTATAAAACCAATACTTTCGGCCTAAACGATACTAATTGTTAAAATGAGAACATTTGAGTTTATGAAATTATGGAAATATCATACGAGTGTTTATAAAATAGTTAAAAATGTCTTAAACACTTTAGTACTACTAATTAGGGTGTTTCCAAAATTTATAAAACTAAAATTCCCTAATTATTATTAGTTTCGACAATACGATTAATAAAAATAGTAATTACCAAACGATTTACGCAATAATATCCAAAAATTATTATTAAACTTAAAAATCATGATTTTTTAGAATCTACCAATTTTTTTTCCAGATTTAAAACAAAGACCAGAAAATCGGAAATTAAAACGACAATACGGTTTTAACGATAAACGATGATTTAAAGTGGTTAATTAATTCACCCACTTAAAAAATACAAAAAAATATGAAAAATTTTAGAAATTTCTTTTTCACCAGAAATATTTCCCATGTAAAATTTCAGATTAAAATAAAATGTTTAAGTACTAGAAATAAAAATCGGCTTTTAATCGTTTTTGTCCGTAAACGGTAATAATTCAATAATCGATAACTAAAATATCAGAAAAATGCCAAATTATTAAAAATCATCAAAAACTTCATTTTTACAGAATATAATCATATATTAAAATTTTAGGCCGAATATTACGATTTTACAAATTAAACAACAATTTAATCGTTAATCTCATAAAAGCGATAAAAATACCGAAACATGCAAATTTTCAAATTTTAAAAATTTTCTAGATTATATGACATACATATATTGTCAAAAAAAATGAAATATAAAAATATACATGCAATCACACAATTAAAATCACGAAATACCGAGTAACATCGTTGACCTCGGGATCGTCCACAAATCCTACCATACACGAAAATCATGGCAGAAAAATACCATGAGAAAAACTAAGAAAATCAAGGTGAATAACAATCGAAAACAACATCGATTATTACCTTAACGAAAGGATCAGAATAAGGATTAATTTGACGATAAAGATGAGACGATTATTGTAATCCCCTAAAAATTCGAACGCAATACAGTGGCGGAAACACTGTAGATTTGGGATTAAAATACACTGATGTTCTACATTTTAATAAAAGAACGATCAGTCAATACAGATGCCACTTTTTACAAAAGGGCTAAAAATAAATATTCTCCAAACAAGGTTACAAATATCCATAAATAAACATGAATGAAGAAAGAGTAGGATCCACGCTACTCGCTAGCTCACATCCAAAACCCAACAGCAAATAACTGTCATGTTATAAACATAACAACCACGTCAGTGGGGAGTAACTCGAACGTTCTTCCAGCCATATTATATCATATGGAAAAATAATAGTATTATTATATCAAAATACTTAAAATGAGAAAACGTTAAAAACGATATAATAAAATAAGTTCTCGGAGGAAACTTAAACATTTGCCAACCTGCAAATCAAACCAATTGATAATAATAATCATATTCAAAACGGCGTTATGGAAATTCGATCAGTGTGCACAAGGCTAGACTTTCACTAGGATAATACTGGAAACTAGCTTCGAGAACTGTAGACTTAACTCATAACGGAATCCAGTCTCTAACTAGGCAACTCAACTATAACAGGACAACGTGCAGCGAGGTCCTGGTTTAAGTAGTGCACACCCCTCCTGGATACAAACCATATCCAGTTCAACCCGACGCGACTTATACGATGCGATATCTAAGTTTAAGGTAAATATACACTCTCCGGAACACAAACCATGCTCAGTTCAACAACCAATGTGGCCCATAAAGACACACCAGGTTTACAGTTGATGGCAAAAACGTACATCCCATAATATATTACTTTAACCTCACACTTGTCTTTATTCCATAACTCCAAAACAGTCATTATTGATATTCAAAAATAAATATAATCAATATAGATAGTATGAGGATAAAAGGAATAAACATTTTATATAAAAATGGAAACTTTCTATAAATAGAAACTTACTAATTTTAGAAACTTACTTAAAATAGAAATATTATTATAGAAGATACGTAAGTTATTAAAATATGTGAAATGTATTAAAAATAACATTTCTAATGAAATTAACATTTTGTTATTATCTTCGTTATCGTAACTTTATTATATGTCTAAATTCGTTACATAAAATATAAATAAAATATAATAAGATAATATATAGTATTTTTAAATAATTACAAAATCTGAGTTAAAACAATAAATTTAGAAAAGAGTTGTTTTAAGAAAAACGATATCAAAATTAATTGAGTCAACGAGTTTTGTGAATTAAACGAGATTTTATAAAGCTTTCAAATTAGATTTACCAAATAGATTTTATCAATAAATAATTCCGATTTTACTAAAAATAATCAATCGTAAACAAATGAGAAATTATTAGGGAAAATAGTCTCGACTAAAAATGTATTTAAAACAAAATCGACTATTTTCTCATTTATTAGTATAAATCGTAAAACCAAAATTAATTTATTAAACAATACAAACCTCGATTATAATATAAAAATACGATTTTGAGTTAAAATTATAAATTAACGAAATATGAAGAAAGTATGAAATCGTTATTATTTAGTTACTAGTGTCACGATAACCAACAAAATATTATAACGATCGTAAATAATTAAATTACTAACGATTTATAAAATGATATTGAAAGTCGTAAAATATTTATAAGGCATTCGATTTAAAATTAATATAATTAGCAATAATAAATAGCTAAAATTAGAAAACCGAAGTTAAAGTATTTACTACATACTACTACTCAAACATACGATATAAAATCGAGTAACGTTCTAAAGTTACCTTAAATCCAAGTCCGAGTCGAAAGATTCAAAGTAGTCGTCCTCCGGTTGGTCCAACCTCTAAACCTTCAATCGTAACGTCTTTAAACCCCAAATTGTAGAATCGATAGTCTTCTGAACATGATTCACCATGACGATCGAGAAGAAAAAGAAAAAGAATGAGACGAGGTGAAACAAAGAGTTAAGATTAATCGTCATAAGACGGAAGAAGGGGAATAATGTGACAAACATAAGTCTGAAATGTGAACTTAATCGAGTAGTCACGACAAACATAATAGGACAGCAGTTGACGTTTATAGATAGTAAAGCAACAACAAACGGGAAAAGCAATTGACGGAGAAGAACAGCAGAAGAAATGGAAGTAGGAGAAGGACGAAGAAAAGAAACGGTCTGAACATGCCAAAACGACAATAATAAGATCGAAAACAGCCGCGGATGTCACGAACAAACAACAGTAACAACAACGAGACAACAACAGCAAAACGAGAAAGACCGACACACACAGTAGCAGCACGCAAGGAGGAAGAAAAAGAAAAAAAAGACGGAGAAAAAAAATGAAGCGAGCAAAGAGCAGCAACGATGAACTTTAGCAACAGCGAACCGATGAAGTTGCAGCAGGAGATCGGTAAAGTAAACAGTAGCAGTGACAGCTGAAAAAGAAGGGAAGAAAAGATGAAACACGGAAATTGACAACCGAACAACATAAAACGACCGTGAGCAGAAAGCGACGAACCAAGGAGTAGCATAAAACAACGAACAACATCAACAAGGATGCACAAAAGCGGACAGCAGCAACAATATTTAAGAAGAAGAAGAAGAAGAGGGAACGGAAACCAGCAGAACAGGCCAAGAAGAATGCGACATCAGGCAGCGACAGTGGAATCGATAACAACAATTAACGTGATAATAAAATGAATGAGGAAGAAGAGAAAAAAATAGAGTAGCATCTACAAAAACAACAATGGCAGTATCAACATAGGCAGAACGAAGAAGAAGAAGAAGAAAAGAAGAAAGAAACAGAGGAAACAGCGGTTACCTCACGCAACTACCGAGATCGACACGGAGCAGCAGACCCGCACAACAACGACAACAGCAGCACAACAGCACGCGCAGCAACAGAGGCAGAAACAGCAGCAGCAACGAATTGAAGCAGCAGCGAACGAAAAAAAGGGATCGGAACCGGTAAGAGTAAACCATGGAGATGGACGATGATGGAGGATGCCCGGGGTTAAATAGGAGAAGGGTACATTAAATAACAGAGAGAAAATAAGGGGGAAACGAAGAGGTTGACAGAAACAGGAAGAGGAGATGAAGGATGAGAATGAAACGGTGGAGTCAACATGAAGAAAAAAAAGGAAGTGTATGTGTCAGTAAAAGGGGTGAACGTAAATGAGTTGGAAGAATTCAAGATGGTGAAATGAATGTGGGGGGTATGAATCATCTCAATTAAGTGAATCGGTTTGGAAATACCAAATAAACGAATTTCGTAACGATAAGTTGACTGACCCACGAATCGGGTTAAAACGAGTTAATAAAATTAACAAATAATCGGGCCGTCAAATAAAATGAGTAAATAAAGTACTCGAGACGAAAAGGAAGCTGATAGAAATAAGTAATTAGACGATCAAATAGTATTTCCCGATAAATAATAAATCTTTGATAAAGTGAATTAAATTGATTTCACATGAAAATGTAATAAATGTTTTGACGAAACTTTGAAATAAACGGGCCGAAAATAGAAATTCGAGCTTAAATATAAATAAATAAATAAATAAATAAAAGAATTTTAGAATTTAAATTGCCGAAATAGACTTTCGATAAGAATTAAATTAAAATGTATAAAATGAATCGAAACAGAAATAAAAATATGTTTTAAATATAAGAGTTTCCGAGTCAAATAGAATTTTAGGAGTTTGAAACGATTAAACGATAAATTCGTTTTATAATAATTTTAAGAATTACGAGTTAAATCGTAAATAGAATAAAAGTTAAATAAAATGTAATTCATAAAAATCAGGGTGTTACAATTATGACTCGAATTGAAGCAAGAATCACCCTTGGAAAGGCAGCAGGTACCACGGCCAAAGAGGGAAAAGAAATAGGGTGAATGATTTTTATGAGAAATGAATATAAAAGAGTTGGGACGTTACTAAAGGTTAAATGAGAGTAAATAATTTGAGGAATCCAATGTGGTATCATCAAGGTGGTCGGCCAAATGAGGTTAAGAGGGAGTGTGAAGAGTTTGAGCAATAATGCAACAATTAAATGAGAAGGAAAATAATCATATCTTTTCGGTTTACGTAATAAAATGAATCGTATTAATAAAACGTAGTAAAATTGTGACAATGAGCTTTGTCGGTCCAAAACATGAGGAAAAGGTCTCAAATAATTTGTAAGTTGATAAAAAGTATAATCGAAAAATAGTTAAAGGCATTTCAAAGTAATTCGAGTAAACCTCGCGTAAGAAAATAATTATTTACGAAACTTCGAAATAAAATCATTAATGGCTAAATTTTCGTAAATAAAAATATTTACTAGTTGAAAATGAAAATATTATAAAAATATGTTTAAACATTTGTAGAAAAAGGAATAACTCAAATCCGAGCTTAAATACGTTAATTCGTAGAGAAATAAAATTATTCGCGGAAAAAATAAATAAAATAAATAGATTTAAAAGAATTAAAATCCTTTAAAATAAAAATAAGTATCATTATACTCAAAATGAAAATAAAGCTTGGAAAAAGAGGAAACGCAAGGCCGAAATGTGACAAGAGTTATGACTCTGTCATAACAGAAAGGATAAAAATGCGAGGAAAATAGCGGGTGTTACACGAAAGATAGCCCTCGAGTGGGATCGAAGGTTTTGTTAAGACTAGAGTGCCGGACGAGTGACCCTTGGATGTAAGGATCACAAACCTTTGGCTATAGGGATATGCCTTGAAAAAGGTTGACTCGACCTCGAGGAAAGGCAGACGGGGTAAGGGAAGAAACTTACGATGTGAGATCGACAGAGCTTCGACGCTAGAGACCCTTGACTTGACTCGAATAAGGATGACCCTGGGATTAGGGCAGACCCTTAAGTTAAAGGGTTCTTAGATTGGGATGACTCGACTAACGAATTGAAAGACGGGTGAAATTCCCTTAGGAAAGGTCGTGGGGACCGTCCTGTCGAAGGGAAAGATCGCGTGGGACTTTTTAGTTAGGACTCAAGTGTTTAGACGAACCTTCCATTTACGAGTGTATGACTCGTGTTGGTTGGTTATGCCTTTTAGAATAAGGCGGACTAGGATGGGGAAGAGACCCGTGATGTAGGATCGACGGAGTTTCGACCCTACAGACCTTCGACATATTATGAAAAGACCCCACACACAGATTACGGTAAGTCCTATAATAAGGAAGGTTTTGATGCTATAGACCTTCGACGAACTACGTGAGACCAGACACACGAATAACGGTAGACCCTAGAATCGAAAAGGTTTCAACAGTATAGACTTTCGACGAACTAGGTGAGACTAGACACACGGATTACGGTAAGCCCTAGATCGAAAGGTTTTGAAAAGGATTGGATTTTGAAAATTAAGAGAACGGTTCTATCTTCTGAAATTGGCAGCATGCCGACAGGTATGATTTTTTGAAAAGTTGAAGATTTGGAATTTCGAAAATTTGAATATCGAAAATGAATTTCCGAAAATTTGAAAATAAAAAAATGGAAATGGACAGCATGCCGGCTAAAAATAGGCTATTTTGAGTCAAAACCTAAGTCTTAAATTTCGGCAACAATCCGAGTTTTTTGAAAATTGGATACTTTGAAGAGATACATTTTGAAATGATGGTTTTGAAAATGACACGGAAACCAAGCAACAAGTAGTCAAGCAAGAATTATGACGACAGCATGTATGCTTTATACTAAGTCTTGGTCGGTAAAAACAAGGTCTATACCAACACCGATGGCTCTCTTGTAAATCAGGACGGACTTCCTAAGTCGAATTGGACTTAGAACATGCCGCGAAACCCATACGAGTTCAGCCATAGATGCCTTTAGTGCACCCATGTAGGAATGCACCGCGGTATAGTGGGGCGTCGGTCACAAGTACCCGGCCCGGGCAAAAATGGGGTTATGCATGAACCATCAAACTAAAACGCGCACGTTAATAACCGATCGATTTCTCTTCGAGTCTCACCCTGAGAATCCCGATGACAAGTGGTACATTAGTTATCCCCAGCGGAGTCGCCAAATTGTGGACATGGCAAAGTCCACCCCGACGCGGCCTCACGCGGCTTTGGGTAAGCGAATGAATCTCGTGGTAAGATTGTTTTCGGGTCGAAATTTAAATCGAAGTTGGAGTCGCCACTGAACTTTGTGGGAGTTCGGACCCGTTCGAACCCACTCTACACTTAGGCGTATCGCGCACAAAGCACGACCCACATTTGTACTAGAGCTTATGAGGGTTCGTCCCTCCCTTTGCACAATGATATCGATGTCGAATTTCCGAATACCGTATATCGAATGACTCTCATTTGCCAATGGTTTCGGGCATCCGGAAACCAAAGGTTCTGAGTAAAGGGTGAATGTACGTGCTGGAAGCCCACGAAGGACACCCAACCCCGCCGTCACATAGCGGCCTCTACTAAGATATCGATCGGTGTTCGTGTACGCGCGTTAGTAAGACGGTGAAATGATATGAAAACATTGTTTTGAGCTATGCATGTGAAATACGTGTTTAGCTACGTCGTTTAATGCATTTTAAATTATGTCGAAGTTGAGTTTAGCATGCGATGTTCATTTATAAAGCGGTAAATGGCAAACATCAAAGATAAAGAAACTCGAAAATAAATTACAAATTACACTAGCGGAAATACAACCCGGAATTCACAATACTCGGAAAAAATTGGAATAATAAATGAGTTAGCAACGTTGAATGTAATCTATAAACGGACCTGTAAATAGAAAACGTAATCAAAACCGTAAATCGGAATAATTGGACAAACTACGATCGCTTACACATTGCGTTGTGCATTGTTTGGAGGACAAAGACTTTATTACGCCTTTAGTGTTCGGGACCGAAGCATAGTGCTAGCTTGATCCCAGGCCTTGGAGTCTTGTCCAGACTTATCATAGTGGAATGGAAATGTCTCGACTTATCGAATATCGGATACGACTAAAGAATCGTCGATACTAGACGACTAGTCATATAAGATGTCACTCAAAGTCGTGAAGATAACGAATTAATAATGGATTAGAATATGATATGGTTTTGGTGTATGGCGTTTTAGAAGACGATTACGTGATTGATTTAGCACGCATCAACTTGGAGTCGTGAATGTGACTCGACGGGACCTTATATCATCTTTCGATCCTCATTGGAGACTAGTAAGGGTCATTCGACCGAGTGCCCTAAACGAAGACCTCCTGCCCATTTTTGAGGGGGTCACTCGATCGAGTGGCCCTTAGGCACTCGATCGAGTGCCCTTTATAACGGGTGACAACTCATTTTGCAACGACCCATTTTGTGAACTTATGATTCGAATTGAGACATGGTCGAGCTAAATATAAATATTATGCAATTTATACGAGTTCGATTCTCGATGACTCGCTATGCGCAACGCTCGGTTATGGAACCGGTATCAAGCATTTAGAGTGCAACTTGTGAAATCGAAACTAATTGAACTAGAATGAATACCGATTCCCACCGCGTCATGATGTCGTTATCGATCTTTAGGGACCGTATGACGATCGATTCGGCGTCATCGGGCTTCATGCTAATTTAATTGTCGATAACTCTTTTATGCGTGACGTTCGACTACGGAGTCGACACCGGACCTTGAGAATGATATTTTGAAAATGACATCGAATGTGCTCAATAATAAATTACCGCGATCACGTTATACTCCGATGGTTATGCGTACGCCATAAGGTGCCCTAATCTTTAAGTGTCTAGGGCGGCGTGCCTCGAAGGACGCCACCTCCAGTACGACTTGTTCGGGAGATTGTACGGACTTTAGACGGAACTCATTATCGAACATACTCGATTGAAAACTCGATTTGTCGTTACAAATGTTAGATCCTTTGCATTTTGATATTGTAATTTGGCTTTTGAAGCCAACGATAATCGATTTAGCATCATCGGATATTTTCTCGAATCGATTTGAAAATAGTTTTCGTTGTTATAATATACACGGTATTAAACAAACGAAATGTAAAAACAAGGAACTAATGTTAGATTGTTAGTAAACGATAATAAAATGTTAGATTGTTAGTAAACAATAATGAAATGTTAGATTGTTAGTAAACGATAATAAAATGTTAGATTGTTAGTAAACAATAATGAAATGTTAGATTGTTAGTAAACGATAATAAAATGTTAGATTGTTAGTAATTAGTATGCAAAACGAAAAGAAGAATTAGAGATTAGGGAAGACGGGATTTGTACACCTCAACCTACATATCAATAGTCTCGAAAAACGGAATCGTAGAGTATCATCATAGACACGGGAGCGGGTCGATTGTATAGGATGAGTTAGGGTGTGTATATGGGTTGAGGTTGCTCTCGGTTTTATGAGAATAAGGTATCGAGAAATGAGAATGCGACCCTCGAAACGATGGACGTGAGGGTGTATATATAAGGTTTTGCGAAAGGCTTCAGTTCAGGACTCGGACGCCCGAAGGGGGGCGGTTCAATACTGGGACACCCCAGCTGAGGCGACTCAGTTCTGGGGCGCCCGGATGCGGGTAGTTGAAGTCGGGCGTATCAGAAGTTACTCAAAATATGGATTGATATCCGTGTTATTTGAGGTAAATGTGGATGCGGTTTTGACTTAGTTACTTTTTGTATTTGGACACATTTTGGAACTTTTGAGTTTCGGGTTTCGACTTTGACCGGGTTTTGACTCGGTCGCAAAAAAAGGTTTTGCACCCGGTGGCGGTTTTGGCTCAATAGATAAAATTAAAGTTCGCAGACGAGTTGTCAAAGAGATATTAATATTTACTCACAGACACATGATCTGCTACTTTGATTAGCATTGCACGAACATAAATAAAATATATTGGACTAAAAAGAATAGATAAAATATAAAAAAAATTATATTTTGCACAATAATCAAAGAAGTTTACTAAATGATGTAAAAGTTACTATACAACCGATGCATGTGATGTCAGTTAGTGAACTCATTTTTTTTAGTATCCGTGCATCGCACGGGCATCATTCTAGTATAATAAGGGAGAAAGAACTAAAGAATTAAAAAAAGAAAAAAAAATTAAGAACTCCCAACCCCTAATTCCCAAAATCCTAACCCTAACTTGTCGGACAACCACCTCAACTAGAGCCGCATCTCCCAAGACCAGTCAACCACCCCGTCAACCAACCACCACGACCCACATCCAACCCCGTCACCCACGCCACAACTGAACCATCAACCACACACCCAACAGATCAATTTAATCAAAATATCGTAATTAATAAACCCTAATTAAGGAGATAATTAACGATATAATTAAACTATCAATGAGAAACAAACGAAATCTAAATTACTTGTTCAATTTCAAATAGTTTTCGATAATCGTGAAGTGGTTGATTAATTTGTCTAGGTTTAATGGAGGGTTTTTCAAAAGAAAGGGTTTTAAAAGAGGAAGGGTAAACACAGGAAAACAAATGGCAAAATGTGTACAAAGTAGTAAAACCCGTGTATGAAATAGCAATTCCGTTTATCATTCCTTTCAGCTCCTTTCTCTATTGGCATGTCAAATCGATGTCCATGATATTAAATATTACTGATACTGCTAATATACATATAATACTAGTTGGAAAGCCCGTGATAAGCTAGTCGTATACCTATCAAAGATAACCAACATAGGTCTAACTAAAAATATAGCTAGGGAAGTCAGGATCGTATCCACAAGGAGACAAATAAATTCTACTTGCAACTTAAGTCTATCTAAGTAACCAAATCAGGGGTTTGTAATTGGGTTAACTAAACTAAGGTAGTGAAAGAAAAAGAATTAAAGGAGAAGAAATAACTAAAATAAATAAGATGAATAAATATAGAGAGAAAACTAGGATTGTCGGTTCACTACGAATCTCATATGGTCACGGTCTAAGTCACAGGTCTATCGCAGATATTGGTCTAAGGGGTAATGAAAAGGTCATTCCGGTCCGCTATTCACCCTAGCATGCGTCTAAAGGCTTCCGATCTTATTAGGGCAAACTAATGTGTTGTAGCAGGTCTAACTTTTACCAGGCTTCCGATCTTAGGTTCAAGTTTACCAATTCAATTAATCAACTACGTCGACTTAATCAATTAATCTCAATTAAATGCTACAATTAACAACTCAGACACAATATCATTGACAGTTCTATAAATTATTTAGCGACCACATTCAATTCGCAGATCCCCTAAATCCTAGCGAAGGAAATTAGCTACTCATGATTAAATCAAGAACAACAAGATTAATAAGAGATTTTACTAGATTAAACGTGATGAATAATAATAAATTTACGACAAGCATAAAACAACGGTGAATAATAATTAAATATGAAGAATAAGAACAATCAGGAATGAAGAAAAAGGAAGAAGGATTAAATAAAATTACCAAAAGGAATGAAGGCGATTCGAATTCGAAATTCTTACAATAACCGAGTTTTTAGAGGAAGAAACTAAACTAGGAGTAGTTCTAAGAGAATGAGAAAAGAGATAAAAGTAGAGAAGAATAAAGTTGAGAAGTTATGAAGAAGTTAAGAGATGATTTCTAATGTGGCTCCAAAGCCCTATTTATACAAATTGAATGGGTTAAAAACTGTTTAGGAAACTCCTTTGTGTTTAGGAAAATCCTTGCTCATCACGAAACCTGTCCGCAGTCCAAGAAATAGTCGGCCGACTATTATAATAGTCGGTCGACTATGGCCATTGTCGGCCGACTATTCCAATAGTCGGTCGACTATTCTCTCACTTCAGCGTCCAACTCTTACAGCTTCGTTTTGCCTCGGTTTTGGTTCGTTTTAGCTCCTTTGTCTTCCGTTCCTGCAAAAGGACAATACACACCACAAAGTAGCCAATTCGGGGCAAAATAATAGTTTTCACTATTCAATAAACACGAGAATGCGCGTAATAAGAGCATAAAAAGTGTATATAAAATACGCGCATCAAATCTCCCCAAACCAAACCCTTGCTTGTCCTCAAGCAAGCACAAAATGATAACTCAATCCTAATGGAATGTACATAACTCATAGCGGAATATGCTCCAAAATCACCCAAACCAATGCGCAACGATTAAAGTTAATGTAAACAACCACATACAACAAGCTTGACCAATGATAACAATACTGAACCTTCAACCTTACAAGACTCGTCTATGTCGGACTCTCACGGATCGCTCATCACACAAAACGGGTGATATTGTGAGTTTATGTAAAAATGGAAAGACGAAACACTCACCTAAACTGCGACCTACAAGAACATGCATGCAATCTAACATGAAATCAATCTCTAATAACCGTACATACGCATTCTATTGGGTAAAGACAAGTGCCAAGGACTTACATATAGTATAAAGTGAGGTTAATCGGGTAAGAAGGGGCAAAACGATATGGATATGAGGAGTTAAAAGCCAAGCTAGTGTTCCATACACCCATCAATAATAACTATTCCGTTCTTACCAAACTCCAGTCGAAGAAATTAGGCATAGCAACAAGCGCCTTATCAAAACCGCTTCCCACTAATAACTATGAAATGAGTGAGATCAATTCTTTTCTCATAGCAAAAACACATTCTTCTTCTAGTTTCACTTCATTTTTTTCTTTTCTTTATTCTTTCCTTTCTTTTCTTTTTTCATTCAATTTTTTCCATTCATTGATTTTTTTTTCTTTTCATTTTTTTTCTCAATTCCCTTTTTTCTTTTCCAATCATCATGGTACCAAAGTTAACCCGAAAAAAACAATTTCGTTCAACTAATCTACTAGCTTGACTAGGGTAGGCAAATTATGGCATGTAGTTAATAAACGGGTCAAATAGGTCAATTTGGCTATGTGAGGCTTATGGGAATTAATTAAAAGAAAGGATTTGCCTTTTTCGCACATGTTAAAACCACGAGTTAAAAACGTACAGGTATCAAGAGACGAATGTCATGCTTATGCAATTTGATGTTACATGTCTCATAAGGAGTACTACTCTCAATCCTAAAAGAAACTGATCATGAATGTCATCAGTTTAAGGCTCTAATTCCTTACAAATCTGAGTAGTTTGCCAACAATGAGTCAAGTTTATTCGTTCAGTACCGTTAACCAAAGATGCAAGAATACTGCATGTGATTATATACAAAAATTCTAACGGCGCACTAGGATAAGCAACTAATGAAGACATAAAAGCAATATCATCATCGCTACATAACATTCCGACTCAACTAAGACTCGACTAAATGCAAAAAACATATTTTTGATTTTTTTTATGCATGCGAAAATGCAAGAAATATGCAGATGGATGAAAACAACAGATGCATACCTTCCCCAAACCAAATCGCACAATGCCCTCATTGTGTACAACATACAATAAGAGGCAACAATAAAAACGGGGAAGGAATGCAAAACGATGGAAGTGCAGAAAGAAAAAGAAGAACTACTTACAAGATGTATATACAAATGGAGACCTCCCCAAACCGTCCTAATCGGAGCTCTCGTCACCGCTCTCCTCCTGACTGCCACCATTGTCAGCTCCATCGTCGTCATCTCCCTCCTCGTCATCTCCCTCTCCATCATTTCTCTCCGCATTCTCGGCGTTGTTACCATAGCCTCCCACGGGATAGGTGTAGTAAGTCGGGTGCCAAGCTGTAGGAGAAATTAGGCCGACCTGCACTCCATTGTTGTAACAATGAAAATCGGAAAGTACCTGATTTAGTTGCACCGTGGCTATCCGGTGGCACAACTCATTAAGCATTCCCGGGACCGCCACTTGGTCGAGCACCGCCGGTGTAACATACTGCCCAAGAGCTCACGGTCTAGAAACCGTGTCAGTGTTACCTTAAGAGCTGCCAACTGGACAAAACACTCCCTCTGATCAGCTGAGGCAAACTGAACGTTTGGATATTCCGGTATGCTCTCCTCGGGAAATAGAACGAGGTCTTGACTCGGCATTGACTCCCGGCTAATGTCGACCCGACGTCTTGTGCTTCCCTTGCGTTGTCTTTTTCTTGCATCCATATTGACCTGAAATAGCTAAAATCAGACTTGGTTTACTACTCACACAAAAACCCCCAAATCAATTGAAATCAAAACCCTAATTTCATAACTGAAATTTGGGTAAAAACACTATAATGTGGATGAAACCAACAAATTTGGGTAAACAATATGAGTAATAACATAAATCCCAGAAAACCCAGGTCGAAATCTGAAATTCAAGCCTGAAAACAGATTCTGAACAGTATGTGGATGAACAAATTCTGAACAGATTCAAGCCTAAAAACAATATGTGGATGAACAGTCGCGGCAGAAACCCAGTAATCGCGGAAAATAATCTGTAATCCTCTAGAAAATCTAACGCGATACAGTGGCGGAAACACTGTAGAGTCAAGATTAAAGACACACTGACAAACTATATCTTATTAAAAGAAATGGTAAGTCAATACAAAGGCCTCTTTTTACAAAAGGGCTAAAAGGGAAATCTCCAAACAAGGTTATACAAATCCATAAATAAACATGAATGAAGAAAGAGTAGGATCCACGCTACTCGCTAGCTCACACCCAAAACCCAGCAGCAAATACCTGTCATGTTACAAACATAACAGCCACGTCAGTGGGGAGTAACTCGGACGTTCTCCCAGCCATACTATATCATATGGAAAATAATAGTATTATTATATCAAAATAATTAAAATGGAAAACATTAAACAATATAATAAAAATAAGCTTTCGGAGAAAACTTAAAATATTGGAACAATAAGATCATAACAAGTTTTCAGAAGAAAACATCAAATATTTGTCAACCTGCAAACCAAAATGTATCGATAATAATAAAAATATTCAAAATGGCGTTATGGATATATTCAGTGTAGAAGGCTAGACTTTCAACAGAAGAATACTAAAAACTAGCTTCGAAAACCTAGTTCAAACAAATCAAACTTCGGTCTCTAACTAGGCTACTCAACCATAATAGGACGGCGACTTATAAATGCGTGGCCCTAGTTTAAGACAATGCACACCTCTCCTGGGATTACCTGTCACCCAGTTCAACTTATGACGGCGACTTACTGCGAGGCCTAAGCTTAAGGTCAAAATGTACAAAACTCCCGGGATACCTGTCACCCGGTTCAACAACCAATGTACCGATTCCTGATACACTAGCCTTATAGTTGATGGCAAAACCGTAAACCCCAGATTATTACTCTAACCCCACACTTGACTTTATTCCATAACTCCAAAACAGCCATTTTCGATACATAAAAGATATAATCATTATAAATAATAAGAAGATAAAAGGAATAAACATTTTATATTAAAAGGAAAACTTTCTATAAATAGAAACTTACTAATTTTAGAAACTTACTTAAAATAGAAATATTGTTATAGAAAATTCGTAAGTTATTAAAATAAGTGAAATGTATAAAAATAGCATTTCTAACGAAATTATCATTTTATTATTATCGTCGTTATCGTAACTTTAATATATTTCTAAATCCGTTACTCAAAATATAAATAAAATATAATAAGTCAATACATAGTATTTTATAGATAATTAAGAAATCGAGTTAAAACTATAGATTTTAGAAAAGAGGTGTTTTAAGAAAAACGATATCAAAATTAATTGAGTCAACGAGTTTTATGAGATTTACAAAGGCTTCAAATTATTTTTAATAAATAGCTTTTATTGATAAATAATACGGGTTTTAATAAGAATAAGAAATCGTAGACAAATGAGAAATTATCAGGGAAAAATAGTCTCGAATAAAAATGTATTTAAAACAAAATCGACTTTTTTCTCATTTATTAGTATAAATCGTAAAAATTAATTTATTAAACAAGTATACAAATCTCGATTATAATATAAAAATACGATTCTGAGTTAAAATTATAAATTAACGAAATATGAAGAAAATATGAAATCGTTATTATTTAGTTACTAATGTCACGATAATCCAACAAAATATTATGACGATCGTAAATAATAAAATTACTAACAATTTTTAAAACGATATCGAAAGTCGTAAAATTTTTACACGGTACATAATTTAAAATAATATTTTTAGCAAATAATAAATAGCTAAAATTAGAAAACCGAAGTTAAAATATTTACTACAAACTACTACTCAAACATACGATATAAAATCGAGTAACGTCCTAAAGTTACCTTGAGTCGGCAACCGGAACGATCATGTACATGTACTGTCCTCAGTCGGTCTTCATGCAATCAAGATTAGGATCTGAAGGAGAGGACTAGAACAAGAACAGATCGACATTGACGAGACTTCTCGCACACAAGGACTCGAACAAACATAGCAGCTGCAGCAACCACGAGACGTAGCAGCAACAAGACTGAACTAGCCAGCAAGACCTCGCAGCAGTACAGTAACAGCAGCATAACGCAGCAGCAGAAAAAAATAACGTACAGTAGAAGATGCATCAGGAGAACAACAACATAAGAGACGCAACCGATGACCAACACGAAAACAACATCAAACGACAAAAACACGAAAGCAGCGGCATAGATGATTAACAGTTGCAGCCAAGTCGACAGCGGCATAAACGAATGAAGGAAACAGGAAGATAAGAGTAACGGTGACACGAAAAGGAAGGACGGAGGGCAAACAACAGCGGACATCAGCAGTACAGAGAAAAGAAAGAGAAGAATAAGGCAAATAGAACCAAGAGGAGAACCAAAAAGCAGAAGAGACGCACCAGCAAAAAGAAACAGACGCACCAACAAAAGCAGTTGACGAAGAAGAACGAAAAGGGAAAAGAGTATCAAACGCACAACACAACAACGAATGATTAGACAGCAGCCGCAACAACCAGCAACAAAACGAAGAAGAAGGAGAAGTAAACAGAGAACGAGAAGGTTACCATCGCTGAAACTTGGATACACATAGGTAAATAGGAGCAGATCGCGGAGAGATTCAGAAGGACGGTACCTGATCGATTGCTTTTGAGCAGGCCAAGAAAATGAAGAAAAAAGATTGAACGAAGAGGGAGAGGAGAAGAACAGATCGCTCAGGTGATGAAAAGGCCGAGGACAAGAAGCTTGGCCGGAGAGACAAACGTAGTTGTAGCAGTAACACATGTACAACAGTAATAGTAACATAACAGCGGCAGCAGTGACACAAGCAGAGCGGAACGCAGCAGCAGCAGCAGCTAATCAGGCAAAGCACCGAGGCAGCAGCAACGAAAGACATAGGAGGCAGAACTCGAAATGGTGCAGGTGATGGTCGATTTATTGTGAAGGATGGTGAACCGATCAAGGTTCAAGAAGGAGAGAAGGAAGATGTAGAAGGTGAATGAATAAGGGAGAGAAATAAAGGGTGAAACGGTGGGATAAATATGGGAAGGTGGAAGACTGAAAATAAAGTGGATTGAAGCGGTGGATAAGGCAGGCAAAAAAAATGAATAGGCACACTAATAAAAAAAAGGGAAATGAATAGAGCTTAATTAAATGAATCGGGTTAGAAATACGGACTAAACGAATTCCGTAACGAGTTAATAAAGTTTAATAAGTAATCGGACCGTCAAATAAAATGGGTGAATAAAGTATTCGAGCCGAAAATGAAGCTTAAAGAAATAAATAATTAGACGATGAAGTAGTATTTCCTGATTAATAAAAAAAAATTCGATAAAGTGAATTAAATTGATTTCTCGAGGAAAAGAAATAAATATTTTGACGAAACTTAAAATAAATGAACTTCGAGCCAAAAATAGAAATTCGAGCTTAAATACAGATAATTAAAAAGAATTTAGAATTTCACTCGTCGAAATAGATTTTCGATAAGAATTAAATTAACTGTATAAAATAAATCGAAATAAGAATATTTTTTTTTTATAAGAAGAGTTTCCGAGACAAATAGAATTTTAGGAGTTTGAAACGATTAAATGAGAACTTCGCTTTATAATAATTTTAAAATTTACGAGTTAAATCGTAAAAATAATAATACGAACAAAATTTTAATTTAATTTAAATTTATAAAATCAGGGGTGTTACAATCTTCCCCACTAAAAGAAGTTTCGTCCTCGAAACTAATAAAACATAATAATATAATGGAAAACAGGGTTATGTCATTTAAACAAAAGGAGAATGCTTAACTCGCATCACAATCTCAGTTTAAAAAAAAAAATTTTTTTTACAACTTCCAACGTGATATGAAATTGAAATCTAAGACAAAATTTATTTCAAGACAAGTTGGGCTCGGTCCTAAAGTTCAAAATCATTGATATTAATAAAATCGTTAACGAGTTCGAGGGGGAGAGTACCCAAATATTTTCAAAGCAACAGTAAAACATTTTGATCAAGAAATTCGTCGATATTTTGTGTTAAGACCAAACAATTTTTTTTTTTTTGAGAAATCAAAATTTTGTAGTTAGTAAATGAAAATCGAACCATCCGTCAAACAATTTCAATAACAGATTTAAAGTCTATCGAAAATAAAACAAAAATTTAGTCATACGATGTTTTTCAAAAAAGTTAAACCATTTTACATAATAATCTTATAGAAATCAAAACATTTGCAATTAAGAAAGTTTTCATAAAGTCTCGATCACATGAAAATCAAAATTAAAATTTTAAACAATTTCAAAATACTTTAAAATAAGTTATTAAGACCCTTTAGACAGGACCAACAATAAATCAAAGACGAAACACAAAGTTTTGAAATTTATAACCTAAAATGTTAAAATTTCATGAAAATCAAGATTTGTAAATTAGTCAAACTTTTCATAACATAAGTTCGGGGAAAACATAAATGGATAAATAGAGTCGAAGTCAACGACAAATCGAAACAAAAGTTTTCAAACCCGGTAGATTGAGCGAAAGGGATTGGCAACAAAAGAGGTAACATAATTTAAGAGAAGTTAAGGGGAGGACAAAATTGAGAGTCCAAAAGAGCTCTCGAAGATTAGAGAATAAATTAACCATCTCAAGATTCTCGGTACGACTCCCACAACGCGGTTCCTAATTTCCATCAAATACGTTAAGTCCAATATCAGTACAGGGTGGTCCTACTCAATCTACAACCTCCAAAATTAAGTCTTACATACTTATACAATCTTTTAATTAGTATAGTAAGAATCCACAAATGATTTAGACTAATCCTTTAATTAAGATTCCAACGGTTATCAAAACATACCCTAACTCGTAATCACTAAGGTTCATAAATTTAAAGATCATAAGGTCTGAACTCGAGATATACTTCAAATTTCTCGAGTAAGGAAGACTAAATAAAACCCACCAATTAACAAAGTTCGGACACGAAATCCTCAAAAATGATTACCAACATATTTATAATACCACAAGTACATAAGTTGGGGAAGTACAATAAATCCTCAAACACGCTCAAACCTATAGGTAATGGCGCAAACACCCACATCTTCAAACACATCATTCGATTAATGTTTCTAAGAAGTCCATCAAATTTCTAATCGTAATGGTGCAACCACAAAATATTTAATAACTCAACGAAGCCACAATCTCGTTGGTCTAAGGTTCTGAACTATAAATCCATTAAGATGATTAACATCAAAGTGTTCCTCAAAACAACGCGATAAATCCAACCTCTAATTATGCAATATGATCTCTTCTTCAAGGTTAACAACAATTTATCCAAGTTAGATCACTCAACTCCAAGGTTCATAGGTTACAACCTTAAATAACGATCAACGATCTAACTCTTAATAAACACGGTTAATCTATGTCAACCAAAACTTCAAACGACATTAATGAAAACCTTCAATGGTACCACAACACTCAGGCTAACACTTTAACCAATACTCGACGCTCCCAAATATTCGCGATGCATCCATCCAATAAGCATTGGGTAAGAATCCCAAAGTAACTTTATCAGTTACATTTAGTTTGGTTCTGGGTTAGGTATTAGGTATCCATCAAATATGACATACTCTCTTACTACTCCCAAAATATATTCAACTCTAGGTACTCCAAAATAAGCAAAGTAACCTATAACCCAAGGTTCAGTGTCTTAAATATCATCCTAACTCCATCAATCAAAAATTTGCCATTCAAAACAATCCTCAAGAATTTTATTACTTGCTTAGAAGATAGGGTAGACTAACAATCCTGAAACCATGTAACAAGGATTTACTAAACCTCAAAAATCTATAACACAGGTTCACTAAGACAGAATCCGGTCTAACCAAAGAATCTCAAGAGAAAGATGGCAGAATAGAAGAATAGAACAAGGATTCACCAAGAGAATGAAGATGAGAATATATAAGAGAGGAATTAGTAGAGGCAGAAGTAGGAAGAAAAGAATCAATGATTCTAGATGATAAAGACCTAAAACGAGAAGGGAAAGTTTGGACCTCTAAGGTTCACAAGGGCACCAAAAGGATTACTTCATCTTCTTGTAGAGGAACGAGCACACAAGTCTTGGGTCGCTCCATATGGATCGACTGCAACATCATGGAACATGAATCTACTCTTGATCATCTGGCACGTAGCTTAAGTAAACGGAACTGGAGCTGAAAATCACCATCGGCATCTTTCTTGGAGCACCAAGTTGTCCACTCGAGTCAGCAGGCGTTGAGAGTTCTAAGCAGGTCTTGTCCCGATCTGGGGCAGCATCCTGTCAATATCTTGTTCATTCATCTTCTTCCCACAAAAGCAACAAATATTCAATGCTAATCATTGAGTTCAGAAACAGATAATCTTAACAGTTAAGTCCTTATTTGTTTCTACCCATCTCTAATAATATTTTTATAATGTTCAAATCATTTACTAGTATTTTCCTAAAATCAGGTGTAAGCGTCGGGAGCAACAATGCTCTGATACCAACTGTAATCCCCTAGAAAATCTAACGCGATACAGTGGTGGAAACACTATAGAGTCAGGATTAAAGACACACTGACAAACTATATCTTATTAAAAGAAACGGTAAGTCAATACAAAGGCCTCTTTTTACAAAAGGGCTAAAAGGGAAATCTCCAAACAAGGTTATACAAATCCATAAATAAACATGAATGAAGAAAGAGTAGGATCCACGCTACTCGCTAGCTCACACCCAAAACCCAGCAGCAAATACCTGTCATGTTACAAACATAACAGCCACGTCAGTGGGGAGTAACTCGGACGTTCTCCCAGCCATACTATATCATATGGAAAATAATAGTATTATTATATCAAAATAATTAAAATGGAAAACATTAAACAATATAATAAACATAAGCTTTCGGAGAAAACTTAAAATATTGGAACAATAAGATCATAACAAGTTTTCAGAAGAAAACATCAAATATTTGTCAACCTGCAAACCAAAATGTATCGATAATAATAAAAATATTCAAAATGGCGTTATGGATATATTCAGTGTAGAAGGCTAGACTTTCAACAGAAGAATACTAAAAACTAGCTTCGAAAACCTAGTTCAAACAAATCAAACTTCGGTCTCTAACTAGGCTACTCAACCATAATAGGACGGCGACTTATAAATGCGTGGCCCTAGTTTAAGACAATGCACACCCCTCCTGGGATTACCTGTCACCCAGTTCAACTTATGACGGCGACTTACTGCGAGGCCTAAGCTTAAGGTCAAAATGTACAAAACTCCCGGGATACCTGTCACCCGGTTCAACAACCAATGTACCGATTCCTGATACACTAGCCTTATAGTTGATGGCAAAACCGTAAACCCCAGATTATTACTCTAACCCCACACTTGACTTTATTCCATAACTCCAAAACAGCCATTTTCGATACATAAAAGATATAATCATTATAAATAATAAGAAGATAAAAGGAATAAACATTTTATATTAAAAGGAAAACTTTCTATAAATAGAAACTTACTAATTTTAGAAACTTACTTAAAATAGAAATATTGTTATAGAAAATTCGTAAGTTATTAAAATAAGTGAAATGTATAAAAATAGCATTTCTAACGAAATTATCATTTTATTATTATCGTCGTTATCGTAACTTTAATATATTTCTAAATCCGTTACTCAAAATATAAATAAAATATAATAAGTCAATACATAGTATTTTATAGATAATTAAGAAATCGAGTTAAAACTATAGATTTTAGAAAAGAGGTGTTTTAAGAAAAACGATATCAAAATTAATTGAGTCAACGAGTTTTATGAGATTTACAAAGGCTTCAAATTATTTTTAATAAATAGCTTTTATTGATAAATAATACGGGTTTTAATAAGAATAAGAAATCGTAGACAAATGAGAAATTATCAGGGAAAAATAGTCTCGAATAAAAATGTATTTAAAACAAAATCGACTTTTTTCTCATTTATTAGTATAAATCGTAAAAATTAATTTATTAAACAAGTATACAAATCTCGATTATAATATAAAAATACGATTCTGAGTTAAAATTATAAATTAACGAAATATGAAGAAAATATGAAATCGTTATTATTTAGTTACTAATGTCACGATAATCCAACAAAATATTATGACGATCGTAAATAATAAAATTACTAACAATTTTTAAAACGATATCGAAAGTCGTAAAATTTTTACACGGTACATAATTTAAAATAATATTTTTAGCAAATAATAAATAGCTAAAATTAGAAAACCGAAGTTAAAATATTTACTACAAACTACTACTCAAACATACGATATAAAATCGAGTAACGTCCTAAAGTTACCTTGAGTCGGCAACCGGAACGATCATGTACATGTACTGTCCTCAGTCGGTCTTCATGCAATCAAGATTAGGATCTGAAGGAGAGGACTAGAACAAGAACAGATCGAGATTGACGAGACTTCTCGCACACAAGGACTCGAACAAACATAGCAGCTGCAGCAACCACGAGACGTAGCAGCAACAAGACTGAACCAGCCAGCAAGACCTCGCAGCAGTACAGTAACAGCAGCATAACGCAGCAGCAGAAAAAAATAACGTACATTAGAAGATGCATCAGGAGAACAGCAACATAAGAGACGCAACCGATGACCAACACGAAAACAACATCAAACGACAAAAACACGAAAGCAGCGGCACAGATGACCAACAGTTGCAGCCAAGTCGACAGCGGCATAAACGAATGAAGGAAACAGGAAGATAAGAGTAACGGTGACACGAAAAGGAAGGACGGAGGGCAAACAACAGCGGACATCAGCAGTACAGAGAAAAGAAAGAGAAGAATAAGGCAAATAGAACCAAGAGGAGAACGAAAAAGCAGAAGAGACGCACCAGCAAAAAGAAACAGACGCACCAGCAAAAGCAGTTGACGAAGAAGAACGAAAAGGGAAAGGAGTATCAAACGCACAACACAACAACGAATGATTAGACAGCAGCCGCAACAACCAGCAACAAAATGAAGAAGAAGGAGAAGTAAACAGAGAACGAGAAGGTTACCATCGCTGAAACATGGATACACATAGGTAAATAGGAGCAGATCGCGGAGAGATTCAGAAGGACGGTACCTGATCGATTGCTTTTGAGCAGGCCAAGAAAATGAAGAAAAAAGATTGAACGAAGAGGGAGAGGAGAAGAACAGATCGCTCAGGTGACGAAAAGGCCGAGGACAAGAAGCTTGGCCGGAGAGACAAACGTAGTTGTAGCAGTAACACATGTACAACGGTAATAGTAACATAACAGCGGCAGCAGTGACACAAACAGAGCGGAACGCAGCAGCAGCAGTCACGCAGCAGCAGCTAATCAGGCAAAGCACCGAGGCAGCAGCAACGAAAGACATAGGAGGCGGAACTCGAAATGGTGCAGGTGATGGTCGATTTATGGTGAAGGATGGTGAACCGATCAAGGTTCAAGAAGGAGAGAAGGAAGATGTAGAAGGTGAATGAATAAGGGAGAGAAATAAAGGGTGAAACGGTGGGATAAATATGGGAAGGTGGAAGACTGAAAATAAAGTGGATTGAAGCGGTGGATAAGGCAGGCAAAAAAAATGAATAGGCACACTAATAAAAAAAGGGAAATGAATAGAGCTTAATTAAATGAATCGGGTTAGAAATACGGACTAAACGAATTCCGTAACGAGTTAATAAAGTTTAATAAGTAATCGGACCGTCAAATAAAATGGGTGAATAAAGTATTCGAGCCGAAAACGAAGCTTAAAGAAATAAATAATAAGACGATGAAGTAGTATTTCCTGATTAATAAAAAAAAATCGATAAAGTGAATTAAATTGATTTCTCGAGGAAAAGAAATAAATATTTTGACGAAACTTAAAATAAATGAACTTCGAGCCGAAAATAGAAATTCGAGCTTAAATACAGATAACTAAAAAGAATTTAGAATTTCACTCGTCGAAATAGATTTTCGATAAGAATTAAATTAACTGTATAAAATAAATCGAAATAAGAATATTTTTTTTTATAAGAAGAGTTTCCGAGACAAATAGAATTTTAGGAGTTTGAAACGATTAAATAAGAACTTCGCTTTATAATAATTTTAAAATTTACGAGTTAAATCGTAAAAATAATAATACGAACAAAATTTTAATTTAATTTAAATTTATAAAATCAGGGGTGTTACATAATCGCCCGACAGACACGATAGTCGTCCGACTATGAGAACAGTCGCCCGACTTTTCCGATAGTCGGCGACTCCGGCGAACAGCAGAGAACGCACAGCGCAGCAGTTAGACGGAAAAAAAAAATGAAAATCAACACAAGAAATCTTACTTGAATGGCTGGAAAGTAGTTACAATTTCAATAGAGACAAGAAAATAGCAAGGATGAAGAGATTAAAGGAGATAGTGATGGGGAGAAGAAGATGGGTAGAGGTTGAAGATGAAGATTTGAAATGAAGAAGATGAAGGTAAGGATGGAGGGAGGTGGGAGGAGTAAGAAAAATAGGGTTTAGGAGTTTATTTCAAAATAAAAGTAACTGGAGTAAAAGAGTAGAGAGAAAATATGACTTATGCAACGGAAATATTCAACCAAGGTGCGCGATATTTGCCTGAATTGTCGACCGACAATGGGAATAGTCGGTCGACAATAAAAATAGTCGGCCGACTATTTTTAATAGTCGGTCGACTATTCTTGCCCAGCTCCAGTTTTCCGTCAGCAGGCTGTTCTCTGCAAAACTCAATTTCAACCTTTAGACCCTCGTTCTCACCTCACATAACCTATAATGCAGAAAATTAAATATGCTCTAACTAACTAAATGCAGGTACAGATGTTTTACAACCCGGGTTGCCTCCCGGTCAACGCTGGTTTAAGGTCCCGCACGACCGTAGTCACCTTGCTCAGTTAGTGACTGTTTCGAGGTACAAAACCTCGACTTCTCCTCCTGTCTCACCTTTCTCGTGGTAGTGCTTTATTTGGTGACCATTGACCTTAAAGCGATTTCCCGTGGAAGAGTTTTCAAGCTCGACCGACCCAAATTTAGAAACTGAAATTACCGTATAGGGGCCGGACCATCTGTATTTTAATTTTCCAGGAAAAAGACGAAGACGAGAATTAAACAATAATACCTTTTCGCCCGCTTTAAACTCTCTCGGAATGATACGCTTATCGTGCCACCTTTTTGTCTTTTCTTTGTAGATACGGGCACTATTATAGGCATTCATCCTGAACTCCTCGAGCTCGTCTAGTTGTAAAAGTCGATTTTCGCCACACAATTTTGGGTCAAAATTCAGCTCTTTAACGGCCCACCAAGCTTTACGCTCAAACTCTACGGGTAAGTGACAGGACTTCCCATAAACCAATCGATAAGGTGATGTACCAATCGGTGTCTTATAGGCGGTCCTATACGCCCATAGAGTGTCATCTAGTTTCAGGCTCCAATCTTTTCTTGACTTCGAGATAACTTTTGCCAAAATATCCTTAAGCTCCCGGTTGGAAACTTCAACCTGTCCACTAGTTTGGGGGTGATACCCCAAACCTCTACGATACATAACACCATATTTAGATAATAAGGCAATAAGTTGTTTTTCTTTAAAGTGCATACCTCCATCACTAATGACGACTCAGGGAACGCCAAAACGTGGAAATATAATCTTCTTGAAAAGTTGGATGACGGTCTTAGCGTCACAATGGACCGAGGCAACGACTTCTACCCACTTAGATACGTAGTCCACGGCTACTAAAATGTACCTATTACCTCGACTTGTCGGGAAGGGACCTTGATAGTCGATGCCCCAAACATCGAAAATTTCTACTTCCAAAATACCGACCTGAGGCATCTCATGCCTCCGGGAGATATTTCCCGTCCTTTGACAAGCATCACATCCTGAAACAAATGACTTGGCATCAGAAAACAAAGATGGTCAATAAAAACCTGACTGAAGTACCTTAGCCACGGTTCTAGCAGGACTGTGGTGACCACCATAAGACGAGGAATGACAGGCTTCCAAGATGACATTGGTTTCCCATTGCGGTATGCATCGCCTAAAAAGTCCATCGGCACACTCCTTGAAAAGATATGGATCGTCCCAAAAATATTGCCGAACATCATGTAGGAACCGCTTCTTTTGTTGATATGACAAATCAGGCGGCATTATTTTACCTACAAGAAAATTAGCATAGTCAGCGTACCATGGAGTATTCATTATACCAATAGCCATCAAAATATCATCAGGAAAAGAATCATCTATCGGTAAAGTATCGCCTCCGTCCTGCAATGGAAATCTAGAAAGGTGATCCGCCACAGAATTTTCAGCGCCCTTCTTGTCCTTAATCTCCAGGTCGAATTCCTGAAGTAGAAGGATCCATCGTAGTAATCTCGGTTTGGCTTCCTGCTTCGCGAGGAGGTACTTCAAAGCCGCATGGTCCGTATAAATTGTGACTTTCGATCCTATTAAATAAAATCGAAACTTCTCCAATGCATAAACCACAACTAGAAGCTCCTTCTCCGTCGTAGTATACTTCACCTGAGCCTCATCCAGAGTTCGGCTCGCATAATAGATGGCATTTACTGCCTTTTCCTTCCTTTGACCCAGCACCGCTCCGACCGCATAATTACTAGCATCGCACATACCTTCAAACGGTAACTCCCAATCCGGGGCCTGAATAATAGGTGCTGTGACCAAAGCCTGCTTCAACCTGTTAAAAGCAGATAAACATTCATCAGAAAAAATGAATGGGGCATCCTTAAGAAGCAATTGTGTAAGTGGTTTAGCAATTTTAGAGAAATCTTTTATAAACCGGCGATAAAATCCGGCGTGTCCAAGAAAACTCCTAACCCCCTTTACGTTAACGGGAGGAGGTAATTGCTCGACCACTTGCACCTTTGCTTTGTCTACTTGGATGCCTCGGTCTGAAACTAAGTGCCCAAGGACAACTCCCTCGTTGACCATGAAATGGCACTTCTCCCAATTCAGTACTAGATTAACCTCAATACATCGCTGCATCACTTTATCAAGGTTAGTTAAACAATCAGTGAAACTACTACCATAGACACTGAAATCATCCATAAATACCTCCATAATAGACTCGATATACTCAGAAAATATCCCCATCATACACCTTTGAAAGGTGGCAGGGGCATTACACAACCCGAAGGGCATCCTGCGATAAGCAAAGACACCATGGGGACAAGTAAAGGTAGTCTTTTCCTGATCATCGGGATGGATCAGGATCTGAAAGAACCCTGAATAGCCATCTAAATAACAGAAAAACTTATGTGAGGCTAACCTTTCTACCATTTGATCGATAAACGGAAGAGGGAAGTGATCTTTTTTTGTGGCGGCATTTAATTGTCTATAGTCAATACACATCCGCCATCCCGTTACAATTCTAGTAGGTATTAATTCATTTTTATCGTTTTTTACCACGGTCGTCCCGCCTTTCTTCGGGACGACCTGAACAGGACTCACCCATTTAGAGTGACCGGTAGAATAAATTATACCTGCGTCTAATAACTTCATCACTTCTTTCATTACTACTTCCTGCATTTTCGGGTTCAACTTACGTTGACCCTGTCTAACAGGTCGGCGATCCTCTTCCAGTTCAATTCGATGCATGCAAATATCGGGACTAATTCCCTTAAGGTCATCTAGACTGTAACCTAATGCACTCCTATTCTTTTTAAGAACGATCAACAAAGCAGAAAGTTGGTTCTCATCTAATTTATTACTTACGATGACGGGATAAGACTCATAATCGTCTAGAAATACATACTTAAGATGAGACGGAAGAGGTTTCAGGTCGGGTTTGGTCACCTCTACAGCATAAGAAGTATCTACCAACCTATTTACCACTTCTCCGTCGATGCTCGTCAGTTTCTGTGTATCTCCTAAAATATCCCACACAGCATCATCGTTAGTCTTATCACCTGCACAAGTGTCTAAACATGTCAAAGCCTCGAGCGGGTCCCTACTCAGGGAACCCGTACAAACATCAAGAATAACTTCATCGATAATATCTAATGAATAACAAGTATCATCGATCATAGGCTTAGCTAATGTGTTGGCCAAATTAAAGGTCACTTTATCATCCCCCACCTCTAAAGTCAAGCGTCCGTGCTTGACATCTATAATAGCCCCTGCAGTATGTAGAAATGGCCTACCTAAAATTATAGGAATCTGCGTATCCTCAGCCATATCTAAAACAATGAAATCGACAGGTATAAAGAATTTACCTATCCTCACAGGGACATCCTCTAAGACTCCTAGGGGACGTTTAACTGACCTATCAGCCATCTGAAGAGTCACACTTGTGACTTTAAGCTGACCCATATTCAGTTTCTCGCAAACTGAATAGGGCATGACACTGACACTTGCACCCAAATCACATAAAGCTTTATCGATTACATGGGTGCCTATGGTGCATGGTATGGAAAAACTACCCGGGTCTTTCAGTTTGGGTGGAGACTTACTCTGAATTAGAGCACTACACTCAGCAGTAAAAGCAATAGTCTCATGTTCATTAAAGTTCCTCTTACGCGTCAGGATATCTTTCATAAATTTTGCGTAAGAGGGTACCTGGGTAATTAATTCCGTGAAGGGAACGGTTACCTGGAGATTTTTGACGACCTCCATAAACTTACTGAACTGATTCTCGATCTTCTTGTTCTTCAACCGGCTAGGAAAAGGAACTTGAATTTTGATCTGTTCAGTAGCTTTATCTTGTAGAACACCCGTTTCCACTTCAGCATCAGACGGCTTATCAGCAGCGACCGTCTCGGATCTGGATCCTGTCTCTGGAATAGTCAGCCGACTATCAGGGATAGTCGGTCGACTATTAACAATAGTCGGTCGACTATCAGGGATAGTCGGTCGACTATTTTCCTCCTCACCTGCAGTTTCTGTTAATCTGTCAATGATAGTCGGTCGACTATTATTAATAGTCGGTCGACTATTATTGACCAGTTCGTCATTCACAGCAGTTTCAGCAGTTTTTAACGATACATCATCAACTATTACATCCTCAATTACATCCTCCACATTAACAGAATTATCATAACTAGGCATCTTGGGCTCGTCATAAGTAAGGCCGCTTCGAAGCTGAATCGCGTTGGCCGTATCATGCTGTTTTTCCGGCTGTGACGGTAGTGTGCCTGGTTGCCTAGCAGACTGATTTGTGGCAAGCTGTACCACCTGCGTCTCCCATCTTGATCTGTGCATCTTTAGATTGGTCACTTTTCTGCATCTGGATCATGAGAGATTGCATCATACTCTTCAATTCCTGATATTCACTAGAAACTGGAGCCGAAGTCACAGGTGGTGGAGGAAGAATAGCAAGAGGTTGAGTTGGCGGTGGAAGAGCTAGAGGATTTTGGAAGCCTTGTTGTTGTCCGCGATGAGGCGGAACATAAGCTTGTTGCTTAGGCTGAGGAACTGGGTTCAACACATTCTGACTCGTCCAACTGAAGTTCAGATGTTCCCTAGTCCTCTCATTATAGTAATTAGAATAGGGATTACCTTGCTTGAAGTGTTGAAAAGCTAGAACTTGTTCCATCCCGGTCATACATTCCCCCGCGCTATGGCCTTCTATACCACATCGTTCACACATTGCCTCCTGTTTGATCATGGCATGGACAGTTTGCTGATTCGACTCGTTTCTATGAGGCGGATTCTGAAATTTGTCGAGACGGGCATGAAGATGATCAAATTGAGCCATAATCTCACTAGTTTCCGTCGCGGCTACCCGAACACTACCCCTCGGATTTCCATATTCGGCTCGATGCGTGGCCATCTCCTCGATCAATTTCCAACCCTTGTCATCATCAACGTTGTTTTGGAAACGTCCGTTAGCTGCACCATCAAGAATAGCAAGATTATCATCAAATAAACCGTTATAAAATTGATTACATAAAAACCATGGTTCAAATCCGTGGTGAGGAATAGAACGGACTAGATCCTTAAATATAGTCCATGTTTCATGTAGATCTTCCAATGGTCCTTGCTTAAAACTGGTTATTTGACTCCGTATCTGATTAGTGCGCTGAGGAGGGTAGTAATGCTTATAAAAAGCAAGCGCCAATGAGTTCCAGTCATTGATGTTGGCTGCATCTTTGTCCAAATCTCGATACCATCTACGGGCTGGACCTGCAAGAGAAAATGGAAATAAGGCCTCCATTACTTGTTCTTGCGTTACCCCGGGAGCAACTGGAATCGAACAACAATAATCAGTGAATATTTCCATATGCTGTCCGGGGTCTTCGTTTTTATTGCCCGAGAAGGTATTTCGCTCCACTAAATTGATATAAGCGGGACGAATCTCGAAAGAGCCGGTGGTAGGAGTCGGTAGCTTCCATCCTTTTGGGATGTTAGCCTGAGTCGGCTCGGAGTGAGTGGAAAGCTTCGGCGGCATGATCGGAACTGAGATATCTGACTCGGCGTCTGACTTGGTTCTTGAGTTGTCCTCTTCGTGGGACGAATATTCCGCTTCCAGATTAGCGAAAACTGGGTCAAGCGGATTAGATTTTTCCGCTTGACGAATTTCCCTCCAAAAACTCCGTCTAGCTCGTAAAGTCTTTTCATGTTCGGGATCAAAAGGATGAATCTCAGACCTGTTAGACCTGGGCATACACAGAACTAAGAAGGAAAATATGAGAACCGTCTCAAGGAACGTAAGTTCCCTGAGACAAAAGATAAACTAAAAAGACAAGTAAAATTAACCGTCTCCCCGGCAACGGCGCCAAAATTTGATAAGCTAGTCGTGTACCTATCAAAAATAACCAACTACAGTCCAACTAAAAATATAGCTAGGGAAGTCGAGATCGTATCCACAAGGAGACAAATAAATTCTACTTGCAACTTAAGTCTATCTAAGTAACCAAATCAGGGGTTTGTAATTGGGTTAACTAAACTAAAGTAGTGAAAGAAAAAGAATTAAAGGAGAAGAAATAACTAAAATAAATAAGATGAATAAAGATGAATAAATATAGAGAAAAAACTAGGATTGTCGGTTCACTACGAATCTCATATGGTCACGGTCTAAGTCACAGGTCTATCGCAGATATTGGTCTAAGGGGTAATGAAAAGGTCCTTCCGGTCCGCTATTCACCCTAGCATGCGTCTAAAGGCTTCCGATCTTATTAGGGCAAACTAATGTGTTGTAGCAGGTCTAACTTTTACCAGGCTTCCGATCTTAGGTTCAAGTTTACCAATTCAATTAATCAACTACGTCGACTTAATCAATTAATCTCAATTAAATGCTACAATTAACAACTCAGACACAATATCATTGACAGTTCTATAAATTATTTAGCGACCACATTCAATTTGCAGATCCCCTAAATCCTAGCGAAGGAAATTAGCTACTCATGATTAAATCAAGAACAACAAGATTAATAAGAGATTTTACTAGATTAAGCGTGATGAATAATAAATTTACGACAAGCATAAAACAACGGTGAATAATAATTAAATATGAAGAATAAGAACAATCAGGAATGAAGAAAAAGGAAGAAGGATTAAATAAAATTATCAAAAGGAATGAAGGCGATTCGAATCCGAAATTCTTACAATAACCGAGTTTTTAGAGAAAGAAACTAAACTAGGAGTAGTTCTAAGAGAATGAGAAAAGAGATAAAAGTAGAGAAGAATAAAGTTGAGAAGTTATGAAGAAGTTAAGAGATGATTTCTAATGTGGCTCCAAAGCCCTATTTATACAAATTGAATGGGTTAAAAACTGTTTAGGAAACTCCTTTGTGTTTAGGAAATTCCTTGCTGATCACGAAACCTGTCCGCAGTCCAAGAAATAGTCGGCCGACTATTATAATAGTCGGTCGACTATGGCCATTGTCGGCCGACTATTCCAATAGTCGGTCGACTATTCTCTCACTTCAGCGTCCAGCTCTTACAGCTTCGTTTTGCCTCGGTTTTGGTTCGTTTTAGCTCCTTTGTCTTCCGTTCCTGCAAAAGGACAATACACACCACAAAGTAGGCAATTCGGGGCAAAATAATAGTTTTCACTATTCAATAAACACGAGAATGCGCGTAATAAGAGCATAAAAAGTGTATATAAAATACGCGCATCAGCCCGTGCGATGCACATGCCAATTTTTAGTGATAATGATAATGACCCCAAGTTAGAAGATTGCATAAATTTTTGAGAAGCCGAAGGTAAGAGTATATTTAATAGTAAAAGAACACTATCCACATACGTGAATGTGTTTTTTGGAAGGTCATACATGCGGTAAACGTCAAAATAAATTATACGCGTGCATTGTATTTAAAACTCGTAATATCTCTCTTTAAGACAATACTCGGTAAATATTTGAGTTGATAGTTGATACTATGAACCAATAATGACTTCAATTTATTATCATATATTCATATGATCATCCCCTTATGATAATCTTTCAATGTGGTACAATTATACTTCCTCTTTTTATTTTTTGGTAAAAGGTAAGTATATTAATTAATCACAAAGTTTCACAAAATTAATTACAATTCAAAGGATTCAACTTATGAAAGCCAAATCTTTAGAGTTCATCTTGCCTTTCTTAATATTTCTAAAGTACATAATAAGCTCTTCTTTAGCATTCTTTCCTACTACTTCAGGCCTTAGTAATTGATTCTCGATCCTTGCTCGATTCCTTTGATGCCAAATATGATAGACGACTGCATTGAGTATTCCATTAATGACCGCTCATTTCATTTTAGTCCCTCTTAGCGTAAGTCTCCATTGATTATCCAAGTTCGATCAAAGTTTCATTCGTATCCACGTCTCCATACCATCTAGTACTTTCCTGCTGTATGTACACTGGCAGAACATGTGCTCTTTATCTTCCATTTGACTATCACAAATGTAGCAGCGGTCATCGTTCACAAGGTTCAGCTGGTGTAACTTATGCTTGTTATTCATGGCATTATGCTGAAACATCCACGCCATCAATCTATGTTTGGGAAGGGTCCATTTAATCCACACCAATGTGTGCCAACTTACTTCATTTTCTCTATCTCGCAGCCAGTCATAACATTTAGCAATGGAGTAAGCATTCAGTCCCTACGCATTCCAGTTATTAGCTTAGCTACAAGTGCGGGTTGAATATGGTCCTTAATTTGGCATATTTTCCTCCACCCCCAACTAGAATTCTGGGTAGGGGTGTAGGTCTGCCAGTTCACATATCTTATGTAGATGTGTTGCACCCATTGAACCCACAGTTTCGTTGGATGCGTTGCAACCTACCACGCAAGTTTACCCACAGCGGCCTTATTCCAATGCTTACTTGTATTATTTCAAGCCCTCCCTCATTATATGGAGTACAAACTTTCTGCCAAGACACTAATGACACTCTGCTGTAATCAACTCCCCCTTACCATAGAAAAGTTCTACAAATCCTCTCAATTTGCTTAATAATACCCATGAAAATGATGAAGATAGTTGCCGAGTAATTATGTAGAGTACTTAGGACTGATTTAATGAGTACTAACCGTCCTGCATAATTTAGTTTCCTTGCCCCTAATTTTTTTATTCTTTCAGTAACCTTGTTCACTAGCGGCAAGCAGTCCAGGATAGATAATCTGGATGGCTTAATGGGCACACCCAGATATCTAAAAGGCAAATTTCCTTCTCGACAACCGAAGACTTCGATAATGTCTTGCTTTGATTGTTCCTTCATCCCACTGAAGTACACATTTGACTTACCTCTACCGAGCTTGAGTCCAGAGGCTACAGAGAAGGTCGCAAAAGTTCTAAGTAAGACCATGATGGAATGAGTCTCTCCTTTGCTAAATAAGAGTAGGTCGTCCGCAAACATCAAACTTGCCAACCTCAGTGACTTACATAGTGGAGGGAATTTGAAACCCATAGTTGAAGTAGTATGCTGCAACAATCTCGTTAGGTATTCAATACATATCGTGAACAACAATGAAGATAAGGGGTCCCCTTGTCTCAAACCTCTCTTCCCAGGGAAGAAGCCAAACGTTTCCCCATTCAGACTAAGCGAGTATGCAGTCGTGGTGATGCTTTGCATTATAAGCTCAGTAAAGTGGGTGGGAAAGCTCAAACCTTTCAGCATTTGATAGAGAAATCCCCATTCTACCGAGTCATACACCTTTTGCAAGTCCATTTTGAACATACATCTGGGCGATATGTTCTGCCTGGAGTAGAGCCCGACTAAGTCTTGACATATGAGGATATTCTCCACAATGCTTCTTCCTTTAACAAAAGCTCCTTGGACTGGTAAAATAATTTCCGGTAGTACCTTCGCCAATCTTGCACATAATAGCTTAGAGATACATTTGTAAATTATGTTACAACAAGTTATTGGTTGGAATTGAAGCACTATTTTAGGTCTATCCACTTTGGGAATCAAAGTTATGGCTGTGGTGTTCACCTGCTTCAACAACCTACCCGAGTAAAAACAGTCCATGACTGCAGCTGAGATTTCCTCCCCAACTATGTGCCAACTATCCTTGAAGAACTTACTAGAGAAGCTGTCAGGGCCCGGGGCCTTGTCATTCAGAATTCCAAAAATAATTGCCTTAATCTCATCCTTAGTAACTGGTGCCTGCAATAGCTCAGATAGTTCAGCTTTACAATTAGGACCAAGATCAATTATCTGCTGATTCACAGGTCTGGTACTGCTCTGCGAGCCCAGCAGCTCTTGATAATACATTAAAAATGCTTCCTGAATTCCTGTACTGTCATCAGTATGCATCCTTCCCTTGTGATCCTCAATCTGGATAACAGTATTCTTGGCCCTACGAGCTTTAATCGATCCATGAAAAAAAGTTGTGTTACTATCACCCTCAGCTAGCCAATGTGACTTAGCTTTTTGCTTCAGGAAAATAGCTCTTGCCTCATCAAGGAATCTAAATTGCTGCTTTTTGCTCCTTTTAGCTCTAATAATCTCCTCCTCACCTGGCTTTAAGATTAATTTCCTTTGAAGATCATATAATTCTGTCTGCACCAGGTCCGCTTGCTGCTCAGTATTGGAGAAATGTTTCTTATTAAGCTCTTTTAGCGGCAATTTAAGTCTCATGATCTTTGTAATTACTGGATACATAAGAGTGCCCTCAACTGTTTCCTCCCAAGTCTTCCTAACCACATCTTCAAACTGAGGAGCAAGACTCCACATGTTAAAGTATTTAAAATTCCTTCGCCTCTCCTGTCGCAGCATATCTCCAGAAATTAGACAAGGCGTGTGATCAAATACATACTCCTTCTGGCATGAAATTAGCTTTATTATCAGGAAAAATCTACATCCATTCCTGATTAACTAACACTCTATCAAGCCTACTGTATACACATGACTCAGGTAGTTGCTTATTATTCCACGTGTAAAATGCACCAGTGGCTGTACAGTCCACCACCTCGCACTCATTAATGCAACTCTGGAAAGGCAACGCTTCAGCAATAGAAAAGCTACTTGATAGGCCGGATTTAGTCGTAGTTATTACGACGTTTTTTGTGTATTTTGGTGAGCTTAATCGGGTGTCTTGTATCGCATTTGTGTCATTTTGGTATGAATATAATATAAGCTAGTTTGAGGATTCTTATCTGGATCATTGATTCGGACCAAGAGTTGATGAATCATGAAGGGAAAGAAAGCCCAGTTGAAGACACGGAACGAGGAAAAAACGAAGGAAGCCGTGAAGAGCAGCAGACTGTCATGCGAGTCGCCCCAGATCCATGCGGGTCGCGCGAGCATGCGAGTCGCGCGAATGACTGAAATATGTGACGCGTCTCGGCCTTTTTCCGTCTTAATTTACTACGTTTTGAAGACTTTGTTTTAATTAGGAAACTTTATTATCTTTCTATTTTATTATTATTATTATTAGGAGACTATTAGTAGGTCAAGTTTAGTTTGGCATAATTATTATTCATTCATCATCATCTTACGTTCAAAAGGAAAAGAAAAAGAGAAGAAAAACTCTAGCATGTGTAACTAATTCCTTCTTCTCGGATTAAGATTTGAAGCTTCTAATTATTCAATTGTGAGACTTCTAATCTCTTGAGTATTGTTATTTTTCCGTTCATATTTGCATGATTGTTGAGTGTTTAGATTAAAGTAGCTAATTAATCTTTACAATTTTCAATCTCCTGTTATTTTAGCGATTTAATCCGTAATTGTTCAAACCCGTTAGATAAAGTAACAATCTTTAGCCTTAATATTGGATGTGTTTCATCATATCTAGGTTAGAGAGAGATTTAACTTGTGATTCGAACTAATAATCGTGTGTTTTATTGGTCGTCACTTCTATCGTTCTCTATTCGTTAATGCTATTATTGAATTAAACTTAATCGCGTGTATTAGGTTGTTTGATAATTAGGTTATTTGATCATCGCGTTTCGAGTCAAATAATATTCACGTTTGATTCGGGATTTACTTCCCACGATAGTTTCCTCAAGAGTTAAGAGAAAGTTGTTAGTCTATGATCAATTTGATAATTAGTTGTGGAAATTCTTACCCGAGATCGTTTTAATCATCTGAACTCACTCATCATTATTATTGACTTCATTATTTGCTCGTTAATTAGTTTTAGTCATTTTGATCCTCCAATCACCCCCCAATTCTTAGTTTTTAGTTTCTATTTTAATTCACTTAAATTACTTTGCCTTATTTGTGGACCGACTCTTATTTCCCTAAGCTATTGTTTTATTTTTGTGGTTATAAGTGCATAAATAGTATCTTTGGGAGCATACGACTCCAGCTCACCAAATTTTGGCGCCGTTGCCGGGGAAGGCAATAGTTAATTTTTGTGTTTTATTTATTTATTTTATTTTATTTTAGGTACGCTAGCATATGCATAATACTCGTTCCACTAATAATCCACTCGAGCCCTTCGACTCAGAGATCGAACATTCAATTTTCAGGTGGAGACGGGGTGATAATAGCGAATTGGTCATTTTTTAGCAACCCGAGCCCGAAAGCGATCTAGAGTCTACACCAGAGTCTATACCCGAATTTGAGGATGAAGTAATTATGGCGAGAGAAACACGTACTCAGACGGAGCTCACAGCTCCTGATCTTGCGGTTCAACCGTTATGCATTACTTTTCCAACTTTAGCCGAGGGAGCGACTTTGGAATTGAAATTGGGTCTGATCCATCATCTACCCACTTTTAATGGAACGGGCATCAAAGATCCAAATAAACATCTTTCGGATTTCCATATTGTATGCTCTAGTATGAAGCCGACATTTGTGACTGACGAACAATTGCAGCTACGAGCTTTTCCCTTTTCATTGAAGGGGAATGCAAGAGATTGGTTGTACTATCTACCACCTAATAGTGTCACAACTTGGGTGGATATGAAGAAGGCGTTCCTAGAGAAGTACTCCATCCGTTCCAATGAATTGTTTGCCTATTCCATATTGGGGCGTCTCAATGAATTGTTTGCCTTTCTATTTTAAGAATGCTTTTTATATGTAATTTGATCATTTGCTCCACATGTCACCCCCTAATTGGATCTCTTCCCCTTGGTGCCAAAACTAAAGGCAAACAATTCATTGGAACGGAGGGAGTACTTCCCACCGTCCCGTTCCGCACAATTGAAGAAAGCCATTAGCAATGTGGAACAACGAGACGGGGAAACCATGTACGAGTTCTATGAGAGATTCAAGCAATTATGTGCTAGTTGTCCCTATCATGGGTATTCGGACCAGGATTTTATCCTATATTTCTGTGGAGGACTTACACCCGAGGATAGTCGCATGATTCACTCAGCTTGTGGCGGTGGTATAGTGAACAAGAACCCAACGCAAGCATGGAATATTATCTCTAACCTAGCGGAGAGTTCAAGGGATTATGCTTTGGAGGAATTCAAAGCGCGTTGTTAGCTCATTGAACTCTAACTCAAACCTTGAAGAGAAGGTCGATAGTCTAACATCGGTAATCCAAGCCATGATGGGAGGTAGACAACATGCCATTGTGTGCGGTATATGTTCCACGGAGGGACATCCTACTGACTCATGCCCTTATGTGCAAGAGGGTGGTTCCGAAGAGGTGAATGGTGTTTGGGATAACACCTTGAATAAGAAGAAATGTGATCCTTACTCTGAAACTTACAATGAAGGATGGAGAAGTCATTCTAACTTTCAATGGGGTAATTTTCAAGGTCATCAATCGAGTGGCCCTCCTAGGGGTCAATTCATTCCACGACCTCAAGGACATCAGTTCACATCACAAGTGCCACAACAAAAAGAAACACCAAGTTCATCAATGTCCACAGAAGACATGATTCGGGAACTCACGGTAAGTGTTACTCAAGATCGAACGGAAAATAAGCAAAATTTCAAGAATCTTGAGACTCAAGTGAGTCAATTAGCAACCGCAATTAATCAGTTAGAAGCGGGACAAACGGGTGGTCTACCATCTCAAATGGTAGAAAACCCAAAGAAGAATGTGAGTGCGGTGTCTTTGAGAAATGGAGGGCAATTAGTTGAGGTCGAGAAGCCTAAAGCTAAATCTAAGGAAATTGCTATCCAAGAGAAAGATGAGATGGTTGTTGATGACGGGAGTGCACATGTGATCGAAGATGACAAAGTGGTGCCAAGTTCTACAATCAAGGCACCATCGGTTCATATCCACGATCCTCCACCACCTTTTCCCAGAGCATTAAAGGATACTCGAAAGATGGAGGATGACTACAATGTTTACGAAACCTTTCGTAAATACGAGGTAAATATTCCCGTTTTAGAGTTACTTAAAATTTTTTAAAAGAACTTTGTACCATAAAGAGGAATAATAGGCTTAAGGGAATCGAGAAGGTAAAGGTGAGTGAACATGTTTTGGCCGTGTTTCAACGGAAATTGCCCACTAAGTGTGGAGATCCGGGCATGTTCACAATACCTTGTACTATAGGAGACACCGAATTTCATAGAGCTATGTTAGATTTGGGTGCTTCGATTAACGTGCTTCCTTATTCTATCTATCAATCACTTAAACTTGGACCCATGAGTAAAACGAATATTGTCCTTCAATTAGCGGATCAGTCCAATGTTTATCCTAAGGAAGTCATAGAAGATGTCTTGGTCATGGTTGATAAATTGATTTTTCTTGCGGATTTTTATGTGCTAGATATGGAGCATGATAGACATGCTGCCCCTATACTGTTAGGGAGACCATTTATGAAAACTGCGAAAACTAAGATTGATGTTTGCTGCGGTTCTCTTACTATGGAGTTTGATGGTCAAGTGGTGGAGTATAATATCTTCAATGCTATGAAATTCCCCACCGAGGACCATTCTTTATGTCTTATTGACGTGTTTGAGCCATTAGTGCAGGTAAATTTCGATTTGGATAACCCATATGAGTTACAGGTCGTGATTGAGAACGGTATAGCAAAGAAGAAGTCTGATGATTTAGTGTCTGCTAACTTGTAGGAAACAGCAGCTGAGTTGACCGGGGTGTCATTCGTGCACACGGTCACACCTTCATTACAACTAACTGTGCCTAGTGAAACTTTGTTACCATCTATTTTGTAGGCACTAGTTGTATAACTGAAACCACTTCCGGATCACTTGAAGTATGTGTTCCTTGGTGAGGGAGATACATTGCCTGCAATTATCTCTAGTAAGCTCACCAAGGAACAAGAAAAGCGATTGGTGAAGGTGTTGAAGGAAAATAAGCAAGCTATTGGTTGGACCATTGCCGATATCAAGGGCATAAGTCCATCGACTTTTATGCATCGGATCCTGCTAGAGGATGAGGCACGACCAGTAAGGTAACCGCAGCGAAGGTTGAACCCTCCTATGATGGAGGTTGTGAAGAAGGAGGTATTGAAGCTTCTGCAAGTAGGTATGATCTATCCTATTTCTGATAGCAAGTGGGTTAGTCCCACTCAGGTTGTCCCTAAGAAAAGTGGGGTCACGGTTGTAAAGAATAAGGATGGGGATTTAGTACCTACTCGAGTCCAGAATGGATGGAGAGTGTGTATAGATTACCGTAGGCTGAACACGGTAACTAGGAAGGACCATTTTCCTCTCCCTTTCATTGATCAGATGCTTGAGAGACTCACAGGCAAAGCATATTACTGCTTCTTGGATGGTTATTCGGGCTATTTTCAAATAGCAATTGCTCATGAGGATCAGGAGAAGACTACTTTTACATGCCCTTTTGGCACATTTGCATATCGACGCATGCCGTTCGAGTTGTGTAATGCACCCGCAACATTTCAGCACTGCATGATGAGTATTTTCTTCGAGTATGTGGAGAATTTTATTGAGGTGTTTATGGATGATTTTACTGTGTATGGTAATTCTTTTGATGCATGTTTACATCATTTATCACTTGTTTTGAAGCGTTGTGTTGAAACTAACCTTGTGCTTAACTCAGAGAAGTGTCACTTTATGGTTGAGCAAGGCATAGTTTTAGGACATGTTGTGTCGGGTAAGGGGATCGAGGTAGATAAAGCGAAATTTGACACAATTAAAACTCTACCTTATCCTACTAACGTGCGCGAAGTTTGTTCCTTTCTTGGACATGCAGGTTTCTATCGAAGATTCATTAAGGATTTTTCCAAGATTGCACAACCATTGTGCAAATTGTTGCTAAAGGAGGTTGACTTTGTTTTTGATGAGGCGTGTAAGAAGGCATTTGATGAGTTGAAAACTCGTCTCACAACCGCCCCGATCATTCAAGCTCCTAATTGGTCTCTTCCCTTCGAGATCATGTGTGACGCGAGTGATTATGCTTTAGGAGCGATCTTGGGTCAAAAGGATGGGAGAGCTTCTCATGTTATTCATTACGCTTCTATGACCCTTAATGATGCACAACACAATTACTCTACTACTGAAAAAGAGATGTTGGCGGTTGTCTTTTCTTTAGAAAAATTTCGTTCTTACTTGCTTGGTACTAAAGCTGTTATTTATTAGATCATGCTGCGCTTCGTTACTTGATGATGAAGAAGAAGGCCAAGCCGAGGCCGATCCGTTGGATTCTCCTCCTTAGTGAGTTCAATGTTGAAGTGAAGGACAAGAAAGGTGCAGAAAACGTGGTTGCGGACCACTTAAGTTGGTTAGTTCAGAATGATGCCCTTGACCATGGTTTGGAGTCGGTAAAGGAGGTTTTTTCCGATGAAACTTTATTTGCTTTACGTACTCTAGAACCTTGGTATGCCAATATTGTCAATTATTTGGTCTCTAACAAGTTTCTAGCTCGTTTTTCCAAAGCTCAGAAGGATAAGATTCGCAGTGACGCGAAATATTACGTGTGGGATGACCCCTACTTGTGGAAAAATTGCTCTGATCAGGTTATTAAGCGGTGTGTTTATGAGAGTGAGATGTCCTCTATTCTCACCTTTTGTCATTCTCATGCATGTGGTGGACAGTTTGGATCCAAGAGAACAGCGAAGAAGGTACTCAACTGTGGTTTTTACTGGCCATATCTGTTTCGAGATACGCATGCGTTTTGTAAGTCCTTTGACAACTGTCAAAGGGTGGGGAACATATCCCAGCGAAATGAAATGCCCCAAACCCCCATTATTTATTGTGAAATATTCGATGTGTGGGGGATTGATTTCATGGGACCGTTTCCTAACTCTTATGGATTTATTTATATATTACTCGCTGTTGATTATGTGTCGAAGTGGGTAGAAGCGATACCCACGAAAACTGATGACTCTAGAGTGGTTGCAGATTTTATCAAGTCTTTCATATTTGTTAGGTTTGGATTTCCGAGAGCCATAATCAGTGATCGTGGAACGCATTTCTGCAATAGAACCATTGGCGCTTTGTTGAAGAAATACTTTGTGACCCACAAAGTTTCGACCGTGTATCACCCGCAAACTAACGGGCAAGCCGAGGTGTCAAATAGAGAGGTGAAATCTATTTTGGAGAAGACGGTTAATCCTAATCGGAAGGATTGGAGTCAACACATAGAAGATAGGTTGTGGGTATATCGGACCGCTTATAAGACACCCATAGGGATGTCTCCATATCGGTTAGTGTTTGGAAAACCGTGTCACTTGCCTATAGAGTTAGAACATCGAGCTTATTGGGCGATCAAGAGCTTCAATACAAGCTTGGTGGGAGCGAGTAAAAGCCGGAAGTTGGAGCTACAAGAGCTCGAGGAGATTCAGAATGATTCCTATGCAAACGCGGTGATTTACAAGGAAAAGACGAGACGTTTACATGACAAGATGATATCGAGAAAAGAATTCATTGTTGGTCAAAAAGTGCTCCTCTTTCAGTCACGTCTCAAACTATTTCCCGGTAAACTACGTTCACGTTGGGTAGGACCGTATGAAGTTACGGATGTATCGCATCATGGAGCTATTGAGATACGTAGCTTAGATAAAAAAAGGTTCTGAAAGTGAACGGTCAACGTTTGAAACCGTATTATGAGGGCTTCCGAGTTGAGACGGTGGAGAGTTTGACTCTCTACGAGCCCATTTATGCAAATTAAGTCATCTCGAGACTCAGTCGAGCGAACGACTTTAAACAAAAGCACTTTCGGGAGGCAACCCGTGTTTGTAGAACTTTCTTGTAAACTTTCATTTTACGGGTCATAGGTCGTAGAATTAATTTCGTTGTTTTCTTAAGTTTTTTTTTACTTAGTTTTTATCACTAACTTTTCATGTTTTGATAGGTGAAGAGAGTGTCGATTTTTCAGGGAACTGAGCGAGGTGCATGGGCCTTGGGCGACTAGCATGAAGACCCCTCCAAATCAATGCAAAAATTGAAGAAAAATCGAAAATGGGACAAAGTTTCAGGCATTGGCGCGAGTCGCGCGGCCTCTATGCGACTTGCGTGCGTCACCCCTCTCACAGGTCAGTTTTTTTATTATATATTAAAAAAATTAAAAATCAAAAACGAATTAGCTTACCCGACATCCTCTCTCCCTTAATATCTCTTTTCCTAATTCAATTTTACCCCAACTTAAAAACCCTAATTTCCCTTTCCCCAATTCAATTTCAAAATCCCTAAATCAATCCCAAGTCCAATTCCTAATCTACCCTATATCTTCTTCCCTTCACTCATCTCCGACCTCCATTGTCTTTTTCCCCTATCGCCGGCCTGGTCTGTCGCCGGCCAGTTCGTCGTCTGTCGCTGGTTAGGGTCCGTCAGGGTGGTCGAGGTCGTCTGTTTCGTCGTCAGGCTAGTCGCGTAGTTCCTCGGGCGAATCGCGTGGGTCCGGTGGGTGGTTTGTCTTCATTGCCGGGTCGTCTTCATTCGTCGCTCTGGTTCAGTCAGGTCGGGTCTATTCAAGGTCGTAAGTTCCCGTTTACTGGTCTTCTTCCTTTCATAATTTCCCTCTCCGTTTACAATTGTGTCCCGTCTACAGTTCCACCCTCGTGCCCAGTGTCTTGTCCTAAGTTGTGGGGATTTTGTTTATAACTAATTTCTGTCTATTCTGTCTATGTCGGGCTGCTCAGTGATTTCTGGTCGTTCATAGTTGTCATAAGACAAGTTGTAGTAAAAACCTTGTCTGGTCATTGAATTCCAGGTCGAGTTCGTCACGGTCCATCTACTTGTTTGGGTCTGAGTCGGGTGTCGTCCGTGTTCACAATTTACATATTTTGGGGTAGTTTTCACTAGTTAGTGTCGGCTATCTTAGAAACTCTTGAGTCATGGCTCCGAAAAAGCAAAAGACGACTCCAGTTGACTATATGGGTTGTAAGAATTTGAGTACGAAACAAAAATCCGTGTGGCGTCAATTGTGTGATCGGACTATCATGTCCACCAAATTTGTTGATAACTATGCTTTAGAGAGTCTCGAGATCGCTAATGAGGTGTTGATGTTATTGACTCGTATCGGGTTAGCTGACTTTTACAATGTTCACGCGAATACGTATAAGCGCTACACACTAGAATTCTTGTCCACCTTAGAAGTACATCGTGATGACGACTCCCCTCACATTACTTTTAATCTCAGGGATTCGGAACGAGATTTGACCTTAACAGAATGGAGGGAGGTATTGAGTATAGCACCGAGAGGGGGGGGGGGGGGGGGGGGCGGAATTTCTGACTCCGACTACGCGTATGATGGATGAGTTTTGGACGAAAATTGCCAGGATTGCATATGGGGGTGCACAAGGGAACATCGGGGCTAAGAATGCTGATATTCGTCACCCTGCCCTTCGTTATGTTCACTGACTTTTGAACTCCACGTTTCTTTGCAAAGGTGAACCGACACATCAACCTAAGGCAGATTTGATGTACTTGTGGGCCATGATGCCCGAATGCTTGGGAACCTCAGACTGGCTCGATATATTCTTGACCTGTTGTGAGAAGCATCAGAAAGCGGTTTTGGGAAACATTCCGTTGGGTGGTATGGTTACTCTACTAGCTCAATTCCTTGGCCTACCCAAGATGGCGGATTCTCCAGTTGTGGGAGACATTACTATTAATTTGAAGTTTATGGAGAGTTGTTTTATGATTGCCCGACCGCTTATTGGCTCCCACCTAATCTGGACGATCACGTCTCACCGTCACTTTATGATTTGGCCTCGTCCGAATGGACAACCGTTACCATTGGGGCCTACTGCAGCTGCGTTTTACCTTCCTCATGACGCAGAATTCCCTAGGCCGACTAACGAGCCGAGTGCCCCGGTTGAGGAGGAGCCCGAGGTTGCTTCTGATTTTGATCGTTGGAGCTCTTGGCGTGAATCGATAGAAGATCGAGTGGAAGAATTCGTTGACAATAGTAGGTTGGCCGCTGAGTTCGGTCGATGTATGAATCGATTGCAATTGAAGTAGCATCCTAATGACTACTTGGAACCATCTTCCGAGTTTTATGAAGAGCTTGCGGCCCGTGAGCAAGCAAGATCATCTAGGAAAGCAGCACGTGAGGCTAAGTCACGTGACGCCGGCTCCTCTTCTCACTCTTAAGCCCCGAGGTATTTCTCTTCCCATTTCTCTTATTGTCCTTAATTCACACATTCGAGGACGATGTGTTATTCAAGCGTGGGGAGAAAAATTATCTTGTTGTATATATATATATTAGTTATTTCATATTGAGACTTAAAAAAAAGAATTTAAAAAAAACGAAAAAAGAAAAAAAAGAAGAAAAAAGAAAATGAAATAAATAAATAAATAATCCCGGCTAGGTGAAAACCCGGAAAGGGCGCCTAGGGAAGAATGGGAAGATGTGGCCGAGGACGGAGTTAAAATCCGAAAGGGCGCTCCGGGTAAAAAGAAAAATCGAGTTGCGTGCCACGAGAGTAGTGTGAGTTGAAAGAAAATAAATGAAAAGCTAGAGTGAAAATCCGCAAGGGCGGACGCTCTAGGCAAAATGAGGGATTTAGGAAAAAATCACTACTACTTTCTCCATTCTTGGTGCGGTGTCATAAGAAGAGTGACATAGAAGGTCGGTCGGGTAGGATAGTTGGCTAAGGTGAGAAGAATCGCGGTGCGGTGTAGTCATAGCACTATATCTTTTGCGATTGGTGATGTTTTGTTTGGTATATTGAACTATTAGAGGCGTTTAGGATTGATCACATGTGTGGGTTGTGGAATATTGTGTTATACATTTTTACCACCGGTGACATTTGTAGCACATTTGATCCGTTCTAGGATTGGAGAAATAAGGGGCGTTAGATGTTGACATTAGCTTATCTTTACTTGCTATTGTCCCTTTTTTTGATGATTTGAGTCGATGATAGTAGTTTGGCATTGGGTGTGTTGATTCACTTGAACATTTGAGTTGAGTTTCATTCAATTGTTGGAGTAACTTGTGCATTGTCTCATAACGAGGGAGTTTGGTGGAAGGCGAGTGAGGGCTGGTGTGTGTAATGTTATTCTCGCGCGTTTTGGACCAGTGACAATTATGTTTATTGTGTTCTTCGAGTTTTACTCGAGGACGAGTAAAGGTTCAAGCGTGGGGAAAATTGATAGGCCGGATTTAGTCGTAGTTATTACGATGGTTTTTGTGTATTTTGGTGAGCTTAATCGGGTGTCTTGTATCGCATTTGTGTCATTTTGGTATGAATGTAATATAAGCTAGTTTGAGGATTCTTGTCTGCATCGTTGATTTGGACCAAGAGTTGATGAATCATGAAGGGAAAGAAAGACCACTTGAAGACACGGAACGAGAAAAAAATGAATGAAGCCGTGAAGAGCAGCAGACTATCATGCGAGTCGCCCCAGATGACTGAAATATGTGATGCGTCTCAGCCTTTTTCCGTCTTAATTTACTACGTTTTGAAGACTTTGTTTTAATTAGGAAACTTTATTATCTTTCTATTTTATTATTATTATTATTATTATTATTAGGAGACTATTAGTAGGTCAAGTTTAGTTTGGCATAATTATTATTCATTCATCATCATCTTACATTCAAGAAGAAAAGAAAAAGAGAAGAAAAACCCTAGCATGTGTAACTAATTCCTTCTTATCGGATTAAGATTTGAAACTTCTAATTATTCGATTGTGAGACTTTAATTCCTCTTTATTCTATCTCTTGTGTATTGTTATTTCTCCGTTCATATTTGCATGATTGTTGAGTGTTTAGATTAAAGTAGCTAATTAATCTTTACAATTTTCAATCTATTGTTATTCTAGCGATTGAATCCGTAATTGTTCAAACCCGTTAGATAAAGTAACAATCTTTAGCCTTAATATTGGATGCGTTTCATCATATCTAGGTTAAAGAGAGATTTAACTTGTGATTCGAACTAATAATCGAGTGTTTTATTGGTCGTCACTTCTATCGTTCTCTATTCGTTAATGCTATTATTGAATTAAACTTAATCGCGTGTATTAGGTTATTTGATCATCGCGTTTCGAGTCAAGTAATATTCACGTGAGATTTGGGATTTACTTCCCACGATAGTTTGCTCAAGAGTTAGGATAAAATTGTTAGTCTATGATCAATTTGATAATTAGTTGTGGAAATTCTTACCCGAGATCGTTTTAATCATCCGAACTCACTCATCATTATTATTGACTTCATTATTTGGTCGTTAATTAGGTTTAGTGACTTTGATCCTTCAATCACCCCCCAATTCTTAGTTGTTAATTTCTATTTTAATTCACTTAAATTACTTCGCCTTCTCTGTGGACCGACCCTTATTTCCCTACGCTATTGTTTTAGTTTTGTGGTTATAAGTGCATAAATAGTATCTTTGGGAGCATACGACTCCGGCTCACCACCACCCCAAGCCTCTCTTCCGGAGTTAGAACACAGTTGAAGTCACCACATATAATCCAAGGCCCCGAATTAATTCTAGCTATATCAATCAACTCATTCCACAATGGCTCTCTATCAGCCACTCTATTGTGCGCATACACAAAAGTTATCATGTACCTCGCCTCTGAGAGATTTTCATGAACATATCCATGGATAAGTTCCTTCAAAATCCTAACCAACACCAGGGAATGGTCAGAGACCCTAGGAGTAGGAATTTGCGCATAAGAATCAGGAGAGGAATTAGTCCACTGAAAATTAACTAAAGCTCTATCGAGTCTAGTCCACACTCTATCCTTCACCTTCTGCTTATTGTTTCAAGTAAACTCACAACCCTGGCTAGTAATTTCCTGCAATGCACATTCATCAATGCAGTTATTAAAAGCATCCATATCATCAATACTAGGATCCATACCCTCAATCTTCTCTTGACTATAACGGATGATATTAAAATCACCCATCACAATCCAGTTGTTCACCCTTCTACTATAGTAAATCAACTTCTCCCATAATCTTTCTCTATCGATAGGGTCATTATAGGCATAAACCATTGTAGCATCAAATTGCTTATTAGTAGCAAAGTGTTGAACATGATAATGAATCCACTGATCCTCAATCTCCAACTGAGTAATATTCACGGTACTAGAGTTCCAAATAACCCAAATACGACCGTTGTAATGGCAACTATAGTTAGTAATAACTTGATACCCTTGAAACTTGCTCTTGATAATGGATCTAACTTTATCAGACTTAATTCTAATTTCTAAAATCCCCATAATGTCAATCCCCTTACCCTTAATCATTTTAATGATCTCCTTCTGCTTTAAGGGCTCATTTCCACCCCTTATATTCCAGGTTCCTATGATCATATTTCAATGTCAGGAGGAACATCAGTCTCTACTGGAGGATAAAGGTCCTCCCCATCTTGCACATTGCTGCTATGGCCTTGCAAGATCTCATACCTATTAGTCGTGAGTAAAGCTACAAATCCCACATCCTTCATGCCCTCTTCAAAGTCTACATCAGAGCCTTTCACCATAAGACCTACCCCAGCACATCCTGGGCGCTTTACAACATGTGTGAAGCCGGACTCAGGATCAGGACAAGCATCCAGGCCTTCCAAGCCTTCCGCTGCCTTGTTCTGTCCTTCAGTCCCACTCCCACCCATTGAGCTACCGCCTAGTGCTTGGGTCCTGAGTCAGTGATAATCAGGCCTCTGGTGGACTCTTCCCCAAGAGATCCTTGATGCATTACAGAGATATTAGGATGCCTAAGCAATCCATCCTCTGAGGTACCACCTAACTCTTGAGGGGAAATCTTCTTTGGAGTATATCTCATAGATGTAGATATACCACCCACCAGTTTTTGCTTTCTTCTTCTCCTTCCTGCAAGTATCAATTTCATGACCAAGCTAGCCACAACCATGACAATAGTAAGGTAGCCACTCATAATCCACGCGTTGAACTGACTTGCCTAGAATTGGAATGTTCAGTACAACCTGGTAAGGCAACTCCTTAGATAGGTCGACCTCCACCATAACTCTAGCGAACAATAAACACTCCTTATATGTGGTAGTATAATCCGCATACAATGGCTTCCTTACTTTACTTGCCATCTTACTAAGGACAGTATCGGACCACAGGTAAGGATCAAGATCAGGAAAAATAACCCATACTGGCACAGTTGAGATCCTATCCATTTCATTCAGAAAAATAGGACTCCATTGTTTCAGAATGATCGAATTCCTACCTAGCTGCCATGGCCCTCCTCTCAAGACCCAATCTATATCTTCCTGATTTCAAAATCGAAGTGAAAACCAACCTTTCAGAAAATATTGCACTATTGGCATTATAGTATTCCAGTTCTTCGCAGCATAATCAGTCATCTGTTTCACTGTGGGTTTAGCCCCAAAAACATTGGCCATATCATAGTAAATTTACAGTATTATGTTTATTATTATTTTTATTGTTGCGGTTGTTATTGTTGTTGTTGTTGTTGGTGTTGTTGTTGTTGTTGCTGTTTATTTTTTTTTGCAAGAAGGATTATCATTTCATTTCATAGTGAAAGAAATTACAAGCATTCCAAAAAAAAACTACCACACTAGGAATCAAACAAGCTTAAGAGCTATTGCCTCAATAATCCTATGATACCTAGGACACGATTTTCTGGAGTAAAACCGAGTAAGAACCAAAAAATGGATTTGAGTTACAAGAGTATCTACACTAGACGGTTTGTTAAGAAAAATCCGCTTGTTCCTTTCTTTCCAAATTATGTAAACTACAGCTGCTAAACTGGACTTCATCCAGTTCATCTTCCAATGTTTCTTAGTATGAGCAAGAGACATCCATCGAATAATCTTTGAGAGTCCACATTCAGAGTAGTGCATCTCATCCATTGTATAAGGGAGAGCCAAACAGATTTGGAAAAAGGGCACTGAAAATAGAGATCTTGGTGAGTTTCCATAGCCTGTTCACAAAGACGACACCTGTTAACCATCTGAAATCCCTGTCTGCAGTAATTGTCCACCGTATATAGCTGATTCTGAATGGCTAATGACAGTATAATCTTATGACTAGGCAATGACATTCAGATTAATAGCAGAACACCAAGACTTCTTGTCATACTGTCTCAACCTGGCATAAGCGAGCTGAATTTGAAACTTAGACCCTGAAATACAATCCTGAAGAAACTGTTGGGCGTGTGCAGCAGTTCCAAACTGTTTGATGAGCATATTTCTAACAGAAATCAGGTTCTTGATGCTAGCCGGATAGAATTCTTTTGAGGAGATACACCAGATGGTCTTAGATCCTAGAGCATACTCCTTACACCATTTGCTCCAAATGGTAGTAGGAGAAATAAATGGGCACTAAACCCATTTGGAAAGCAATGCAATATTCCAAGTCCGCAAGTGTTTAATGTTAAAACCACCAGCATCCCAAGGGAAAAAAAATATCTCCCCACTTTTTAAAGACTAATCCTCTACCTCCAAAGGCAATACCCCAGAAAAAACCCTTACACGTTCTATTGATAGCATGAAGAACATTTAGAGGCAAACGAATACTAGAGCACCAAAAATTTTCGAGGCAAAAAACAACAGCATTAAGCAATTGAGCCTTTCCTGCATATGATAGGAATAGGGTGGACCAATGATTTATAACTTTCTGAATCTTCAAGAGAAGAGGAGAAAACATTTTTATGCTAATTCTGGCATCTGAAAGTGGCACACCCAAATAACGAAAAGGGAAATCACCAATCACAAATCCCGTGTGATGTAAAATAGCCTCTTTAACCGTATCCTGCACACCCCCAAAATAAATGTTCATTTTATCCAAGTTTGCAGCCAGTCCAGAAACGAGTGCAAACGAATCCAAAGCCTTCTTACAGGCCATGACAGAGGGAAGGTCTCCTCTAGCGAACAACATTAAGTCGTCGGCAAAAATAAGATGAGTAAGCCCAAGCCTACAACATTTAGGGTGATACGACACCTGCTCTTGCTTGCAAAGTTTTCTGAGACTTCGAAACAAAATCTCCATACTCATAACAAAGATGTAGGGGGAAAAAGGGTCCCCTTGCCGAATACCACTTCTCCCTTGGAAGAAGCCCTCTACACCACCATTAATCTTAAAGGAATACCAAGGATTGTGAATACAACCCATAATCCAAATTATTAACTGACTAGGAATCCCAAGGCATGTAAGCATACGCTCTATAAAATCCCATTGCAGACAATCAAAAGCTTTTCGAATATCAACCTTAATAAGACAACGGGGAGAGAGTAATTTCCTATTGTAGCCTTTGACAAGAGCTTGGGATAACATGACATTATCAAATATACTTCTGCCAGTAATGAAGGCGGCCTGTTCCTTACCAACAATGGTGAGGAGAAGAGGTTTGAGTCTATTTGCCAGAACCTTAGTAATGGTCTTATAGAAGACCGTGCAACAAGAAATAGGACGATAGTCCGTCACAGATACTGCATCTCACTTTTTTGGAATAAGGGAGACAAGAGTAGTATTTGCCTGTTTAGACATGTCGCCGGTCTTAAAAAAAACTGAGAATAGCTTTACAGAAGTCCACACCGATAATGGTCCAATTGGATTTTAAAAAACCGACAGAAAAGCCATCAATGCCTGGACTACTATTCGAGTCCATACTGAAGACTGCAATTTTAATTTCAAGAGGAGAGATGGGAGCAATAAGGGCGGCAGCAGATGCATCAGGTATAGTGGAAGTACAGTTACCAATTGTTGCAGAGGTGCGCTTATCATTGCCTAAGAGTCTCTTGTAATAATCTTGGAAAGTAATTGATACGGCAGCAGTACCTGTACATAGCGTGCCATCAACATCCTTGATAACGCCAATAATTTGTAGATTCTTCTTCTCAACAATTTTTGAATAAAAATACTTTGAGGAGCAATCTGAAAGTTGAATGTGTTTCACTTTTGCCCGCTGCTGCAAGATGCCCAGTTAAGCCCTTTTAAGTGCATCATAGCTTGCAATGATGCCTTTCTCTTCCTCTAGAAGAGATGAGGACAAAGGATCTGTTGCAATCCTTGTTCGGCAATCAATCAACACAGTCTTGGAAGTATTTACTTGAAGAGAGATATTAGTATAATTGCAGGAATGGATCTTGGATAGACCCTTTCTCACGGAGGTGAGCTTTTGAAAAAAAACAATACATAGGGGATCCATACACCTTTATATTCCTGGCATTCTTCACAGTAACAGTATAATCTGGATGCTCAGCCCAAGAATTCAGGTAACTAAATCTTTTCTTTGGAAGACGCTCCGTAGACACGGTCATCAGAATGGTCAAAAATTCCAAGTTCACAGAAAATGGCTGCAACTTATTATTATTATTATTATTATTATTATTTACGAATGAGAATTTTATTGATGAATCAAAACGCAGATTACAAAAAATTTGTGGGTAGTGTGGACATGACATAGGTCCACCCCGACGCGGCCACGCGCGGGTTTTGGGAGGCGAATGAATCTCCATATGAGATGGGTCGAATTGAAATTTAAATCGAAGTGGAGTCGTCACCGAACTTTGTGGGAGTTCCGTCCCGTTCGAACCCACGCTATATCTTAGTGGGCCATGCACAAAGTATGGCCCATTCGGATGTCAGAGTTTATTGGGTTCGTCCCTTAGCATTTGATACCGATACCGATATTATCGGATACCGTGTATTAAATGACTCTCGTGTGCCAATGGATTCGGACATCTGGAAACCATGGTTCTGAGTAAGGGGTGAGGGTACGTGTTGGGAAGTTCACAAAGAACACCCAACCCCGCCCGCACATTAGCGGCCTCTACTAAGATATCGTTTGATTTTGAAATACGCGCGTTAGTAATACGATGGATGATATGCAAACATTGTTTTGCCTAAATATGCGAATAATTGAATGGGTTGCTAAGTCGATTTAATGCATCTAAAATTAACGTCAAAGTTGTTTTAGCATGCGAAGTTCGTTTTAGTATAATAAAACAAATCGCTAAAAAGATGAACAAACAAGTTAGTAACGGTTTGTAAATCGAATAAACGATGTAAATATGATATGATGCATGGTTTTGAAAAGATAGTTCGCGTGATGGATTAAGCACGCGTTGACCGAGGTCATGAAAATATTGGTCGAGACCTGAAATATGTCGAAAAGCCCCCTGTTTTGTTAAAGAAAGGATGCTTGAAGAACTAAAACGAAATAGCTTTTTTATGTTACGGCTTTCAGGGTGTCACGCGACCCGCGCGAGGAGGGCGCGACTCGCGCAGCCAAGCGAATCGCACGAGGCGCGTGCGACTCGCGTGGCGGACTGTTCTCGAGATCGTTTTTTCGAAAATCAACATTTTTGTTAAATCGCGTATAAATATAGTATAGTTTACACTCGACTTAAATTTTCGATATTCGATTATGGAATCGATATCAAATATCGGAATGATTTTTAGAAAAGATGTTTTGTAAATTATTTTGAAAATCGAACTAAAAAACAACGTTAATTCTCTCCGCGTTGAAATCGTCGTATTTTGCTTTTAAGACCATGTGACGATTTTTTAGCATCAACAAGATCGATTTAGTTCTTTTTGGATATGATATTCGACTATGGAGTCGATATAGTATTTTAAGAACGTTTGTTTTGTATAGAAAATTATATTGTAGTATCGATATTAGAAAAGGAGAAGAACGTGACGATGACCAATAAGAAATGGACCTGACGACGTAAAAGAAGAGAAAAAAAACGAGAGGAAGAGAGAGAGAAAGGAGAAGATGGGATTTTGATTTACACCCTCAACCTACATGCTTTGTATACTCGGAACGGAGCTCGTCGGAATGTGGCTTAGACACGAGAGCGTCGAGGTAATGTTGGTGAGTTATGCACTACAAGAAAAGGTGCCCCAGGCGTCCACCTAGTGGCCACCGACAGTGGACGTTATAAGCGAACGGGCGTCCGCAAACAGACGTCAGAAAGCGGAAGCCACGACCAGTCGCCCATTTTTTAAACGGGCGTCCACTATTGGACGCCAAGGGGAAATGGTGACCGACAGTCCACGCCATGGATGGAGTCCGACTGTGGTTGCCAGGGGTCCCCAGATGGCGTCCACAGTCGGACGTCAGGGCCCTTAAGTTGGCGTCCGACTGTGGACGCCATCTGGGGACCCCTGGCAACCACTGTCGGACGCCATTCTAGCTTCCCCTGGCGTCTGTCATGGCATCCGTTATCGGACGTTATTTACGCTGTTGCATGGCCGTAAACATGCGTTCAATGTCTAGCCAAAACCTGCAATATAAAGCACATCCACAACACTCAACCAACCACAAATGTGGACTATCCACAATACCTCAACCTCATTCACTCTCAGTCAACCAAAACACTTCATCTCTCGACTCATTTCTGCTGAAAAAACTTATATACAAAAAATTTAACATACGGTTTGAAGATACACAAATCTAAACTAGTTAGAAGATACATAATCCGCAAATTAAGTTACAACAACAGCAACAAAAAACAATCAGCAAACTGTGAAGCTAGCTGCAGCACCAGAGTTACCACCACCATCACCAAATGGGTCTCTGTCGTCTGGAGGGGATGGGGAACGACCTTGGTTGCAATTTCTGAACATGGCCTGAAACATGGCCATCTGTTCCTGCATCTTCTTTATGTTCTCGGCCTGGTCCTTCAGCTGCTGCTGCTGGGCCGTCAGCTGTTCCTTCATGGCATCCTTCTCCGGGTCGGGTAGCTACGATCCGGCCGGCGTGTACTCCATTTGTGTGCAGGTGTTGACACGCGGTGTGGGAGGTGTGAAGTACATACCGTGTGCATTTCCTACACCGTACACACTACCTTTCTTGTAACCCTTGGCGACCTTGAACCAAGTCTCATTCGGGTCGACTTCCTCAACATCAGGATCAGCCTCGAGTCTCGCTAGCTCTTCTTGGTAGGCGTCCTGCGTCGTACAGAACAACGATTTCAATTGAAGTTATTATTAGATGAACCCATCGAAGATAGTTATCTACCAACTAAAGTCGATTTATTTGAAATAGTTAGTACTCACCCAGAGCGCCTGATCCTTTTTCGTCTTAAAGCTAGTCCCTTTGTCATCGGTCTGCCCATGCATGTCGAAGAATATCTCCGCCGCAGTTGGCAGTCTCCCGAGCTCAGCTTGCATCTATTAAATGAGTACGAATGTTATTATGTGAATATAAATTATGCGAAAATAGTTTCCGATTATTCAAGTAAGAGTACGGTATTAATTAGTAGAAATCATACCCTCTTGGCACGACTGAAAGAAGACTGAGAACCCCGATGATGTGTCGGGTTTGCGTGGCCCTCATGCTCACAGTTGGCCAGTTTGTTCTTCTGGGCCCTTTCAGACCTGACCTTAAAGTCCTCCTTGTCGTGGTACGCGACCCATCTCTCCAATGCTTCACCTAAAATATGACGACCCAATATATTATTTAATACGGTGAAATATTGAAGTTAGATTGTTTGTTAAAATTGATTACCAAAATAAAAACAACACCTTTAAGGTCCTTTAGTGGAATCCCCCGCGTGCGTCGTTTATTCATCACACAAGTAAAACGTCGTGGGCACGCCTCATTGTACCGGCTCCAGACCCTTCCCTCTAACTCGGCTGCCCAACTGAACTTCATCTACACAATCAAGGAGGATTAATAATTTGTAGCAAAATTATTTACAAAGTCCTCATTATAAATAAAAAACTCGGTAGCAAAACAATCCACATACCCGGAATTGGTTGAACCACCACTGCCGTACCTCCTTCGGCACCTGAGACCAACATGCATACCCCTGTCCTTTGTCGACCATGTAGCTGGTAGTACAGCCTCTGACGACATCTTTATGCAGAAACCTGCACCGAGTCCAGAAGCACATATATGTACAAAATCATACAAGATGTAGTCCAAAACTAAACATGTTATAAACGAATAATCAACAAGTTAGATTATATTACCATGTGCCTGTAGGTTTGAGAATCACCCGACCGGCATCGTCCTTCTCCAGCTTTTCCACCTGCCCCTGCTGCTCCTCCTCCTCCTCATGCTCATCGGTCTGCTCCGGTATCGTTTCGGGAATCACTTCCTCCTCCTCATGCTGTGTGGTCGACGTCTGAGCAGACCTACTACCCCCACCACGTTTCCTGGTCGATCTACTGCCTGCCATTATCTTCACCTTGCAACGAATTAAACAATGTTAACAATAACTAGCGACTACATTCTAACTTGATTTAAGTAATGTACCAAATAAGTAGCACAGTGACCTAATCATGTAATCATCAATATAACTTACTACAACAACTCGCTTAGTCATCTTCACTGTCGTTATTGTCTTCAGCCTCATCCTCCTCAGTCTGATCCTCCTCCTCCGTCTCCTCGCCCTCCACTTGATCGTCCTCCCAATTGCCTTCTTCATGTCCGTCATCCTCCTCAAGGATCTCCGGAAGATCCATAACCATGTAATCTCCTTGTCCATCATCAACATTGTCCTCAAAATCTTCCTCTGCCCCTTCATCCTGATCTTCTTCGGAGAATATGGCCTCTTCAATAGAAGATAAGCGTGTACCAGTTGAAACAACTTCTTCCTGGAACAGAGAACTGTCTATTTGTCCCCGTGGTTTAGTTGTAAAGACTGCCCACCATTGACTTTGATTTCTGTCATTTTTTGTGTAAGGAGAAGGAGCAAAATAGACTTGCTTCGCCTGATGGGCGAGTATGAACGGATCGTACATAAGATATTTCTTTGTGTGATTAACTTCCACAATCTTGTAACGTTCATGCACTCGGGTCCCGTTCACGGAGCTGTCTTTCCACTCACATTTGAAAACCACAGCTCTATACGCTCGTTCTTTGCCGGCATAACACAACTCAAAAATATCCTCCAAAATACCATAGTACTCATCACCATCAAGAGATGACACACTCACACCAAAGTTGCAGCTAGCCTTGTTATTCCCGTAGTTGAATGTGTGGAAATTGAACCCATTCACCGAGTATCATTTCCAACTTTTAACCGCTCGCACTGGACCAAATGCCAAAATTCTAACCAAGTCATCATGTATGTCTAAGGAAACTACGTGATCCTTGAGCCACTTCGGAAAATGTTCGTCGTGCTTACTCCAAACGTCATCAGGGTTCACGTCAGGGTTCGCAACGACATATTCAGTTACAAATTGCCTCTCATAAGGCTCTAAGATCTCACAATTAGAGAGTAGGTAAAGGTGCACTCGGCTATACTCTTTCTCATCTAGTGTCCTAGAACCCTCAGCGGATGAAGTTCCTTCATCGTCCTTCTTTTGAAAAAACTCGGGTATAGTAGGATCAATGGACACCGAATGTTCTAGGTTCAAGTTCTTTGTTTTTGTTTGAACATCTTTCTCGAAGTAGAGGGAGCAGAAGTTTGCAATCTCTTATGTCAAATATGCATTACAAATAGATCCCTCTACCCTAGCCTTTTTACCAATTTTCTTCTTCAAATGATTGAGGAACCTAAATAAACAAGTTATGTATTTCAATTAATAAAAATTAGCTATGTTTAAATTAATTGTATAAATGAAGTTACAAAAATTTATGTACCTTTCAAATGGGTACATCCATCTATACTGGACAGGTCCTCCAACCTTAGCCTCGTAGGGCAAGTGGACAGGTAGATGCTCCATGGAATTAAAGAACGACGGTGGGAAGATCATCTCAAGTTTGCAAAGTATCTGTGGAATTTGATCCTCCAGCCGAGTCAAGTCCTCAATTGATACTGTAGAAGAACACAAATCTCGAAAGAACTGAGATATCTCAGTTATAGAAATTCCACACCGTCAGTGGCAAAAGGTTCTTTAGTGATACCGGAAGCAACCTCTCCATGAAGACGTGGCAGTCATGACTCTTTAACCCTTGCAGCTTCAGGTTCTTAAGATCAACACAGCGTTTGAAGTCGGAGGCGTACCCATCAGGGAACTTCAACTTCTCTACCCACTCCAACAACGCCTTTCTCTGAGCCTTGTCAAGTGTGAACAAGGCTCTCGGTTTCGACCCATCCCGTTTGATGTGCAGTTGAGGACGGTCACAAAAATTCTTTACATCTCGCCGGGAGCCTATAGTGTCACAACTCTTCCCCTTCCACATCCATCACCGTGTGAATCAACTGCTCAAAGAAGTTTTTCTCTATGTGCATCACATCTAAATTGTGACGAATTAACAAAGTCCTCCAATATGGTAGGTCAAAAAATATGTTACGTTTAAACCAACCATTTTTCAACTTCTTGAGGTCTTTGAACTTCTGCTCTGTTCCGTCGATAGTGGACGGGTAATCGGAAATCAACTCCCAGACTTCATCTCCGGGGAGTCGATCAGGTGCGTCATCAAGCACAGCCTCACCCTTCTTGAATGCCTTCTTATTCTTTCTATATGGGTGACCTTCTGGTAGGAACTGTCGATGACAGTCAAACCAACTTATTTTACTAGAATTTGGAAGATAAAAAGCTTTGCTCTCATCCATACAACACGGACATGCTTTCTGACCCGCAGTAGACCACCCCGAGAGCATACCGTATGCGGGAAAGTCATTTATAGTCCACAACAAATTTTCTTTCAACTGAAAGTTTTGTCTAAGAGAGACATCATAAGTTTCCACCTCTACCTCCCACAGTTGTTTCATTTCCTCAATAACAGGTTGCAAGTAAACATCCAAATGATTTTTCGGGTTTTTGGGTCTGGGCACAATAAGAGATAGGAAGATGAAAGGCTGCTTCAAACACAACCAAGGAGGTAGGTTGTAAGGTGTGATCATCACTGGCCAGCAAGAGTACGATTTACCAAATTGGCCGAACGGTGCAAAACCATCAGTGCACAACCCAAGCCTTACATTTCGGGGTTCTAACGCAAAGTGGGGATGTAGTCTATCGAAACGCTTCCACTCCTCACCATCACTCGGATGACACATCTTCCCTAGTACCCTAATTTCCTCCTTGTGCCACCTCATTTGCTCCGCTATGGTTTTTGTGCCATACAATTTTTGAAGCCTAGGTGCAATAGGGAAGTACGTAAGCTGACTTATTGGGATTGGTTTCTTACCCCTGACACCACTTTTCCCTTTTCTACCTCTCAAAACAATATCCCCCTCAACCATCTTATACCTACCCTTACCACATCTCCTACATTCATCAAGCATCGCATCATCCTTCCAAAATAGCATGCATCCATCTGGACAAGCATCAATCTTTTGATGCGGGAGTTGAAGTCCCTTCACAACCTTTTTGGTTGTGTAGAATGATCGGGTCATGATATTGTCCTTTGGAATAACTCTCTCGAGCAAGGCAACAATACCATCGACACAAGCAAAGGATAGGTTGAACTCACATTTAAGGCTAACTACCATAGACGCGACTTCTAACAAAGTCACATCACACCCTCTGTACAACGGTTTCTCCGAAGCATCCAACATGTCAAAAAACGCCTTTGCTCGTGGGTTAGGCTCTTGTGGGTTAGGGTAGTCTTGTGGGTTGGGTGAGTCTCCTGGGTTAGGTGAGTCGTCATTCCCGTATGTGTTCTCGTTATTAAATAAGTTGCACTCCACAACGTCAACTATCATACCTCTCAATCCCCCCTCATTTTGATGGTTTTCGGGTTCCTCACACTGAGATGGCTCACCATGACAAATCCAATTATAGTATTTGGGTAAAAAACCACTATAGATGACATGTTCCTTAACTACAAGGATCTCAAGAAATTTTATGTTCTTGCATTTAGTACACGGACACCTAACCTCCCCCCTCGATGCATAATCTACTGACTATTTAGCCACCTCGACAAATGATTCAACACCCCTCAGAAATTCGACGGTGGGACATCTCTTCTTATCAAGTCTTCCCTCATACATCCATTTCCGTTCAATTCTCATCATTTTCTATGTTCAAAAAATATATATAACAAATTAAAGTTTAATTTTCCTAACTTCATTTGTAACATACTGAAGGAAAATTTAATCACCATTTAACTTAAACTTAATTTCTCTAACTAAGTTTCCTCAATTTAATCCCTAATACGTCGAAGTAAACCCAAATGTCTTATTACTCTAGAATTGACCTTACAAAAACCAGTCACCGATTTTAATCACAAATGTAATCACAATTTCATCGCAATTTACGAAAATCGTAACTCATTTATCAATTTAATCCCAAAATAACCAAACGAAAGACAAAAATTCATGGACTAGGTCCGACAAAAATAGCTAAAACAGGTCAAATAAGGTCAAATTTTCGGATACAGATATCAAAACTCCGAAAGCACCTCTAACACCTAATTACAACCCCGATCAAGATAGAAGTGGTTTCGGGAAAATCCGGCATTATTACGACACCTTTTGGTCCGTCCTAAGTGACACAAAAACTCACGGAATGCCCTAGAGGTCATTGTAGCTCAATTCAACCAAATTGATCAAACCCTAATCAAAATTGTGATGGGCAAAACTAATCAACCTAATCGAATTTGGGCAAAACTAATCAACCTAATCGAATTTGGCCTAAACTAATCAACCTAATCTAAATTTAGACCTAAACAATATTTACTAGCAAACTATCAATAAATAACGATAACAATAGAAAACAAGAACTAAATATAATGAATAACAACTAAGTAAGTAAGAAACATACCAAAAATTAGGAAAAAATTGAGGAGAGGAATGGAGGAATGGCGTGGCGAGGAGAGGAAGAGAGTAATTTTTTTTAGAGAGTGACGGGGGAGATGGGGTGCGCGAGTATATGTCGCCAATACTAGCTCGTCGGGCGTCCACTGTCGGACGCCATGGGTGGACGCCCGTTTTACCCCAAATGGCATCCGCCAGTGGACGCCAATTACCCCAAATGGCGTCCGCCTGTGGACGCCCGTCGGCCTGAGTTTTGTCCTTCCAAAATGCAATCGGACGCCAATTTTGACGTCCGACTGTGGACGCCCGTATGATTTTTCCGACGCCATGTCGGCGTCCATATGCCAAGGACGCCAACCAGGTGGACGCCCGGATTAGTTTTTCTTGTAGTGATGGTGGTTTTAAGTTGTATAGGGCGTCAGGTAGAGGTGGCCGTTTCTCGGGATACGGCGGCGTGATCTCTGGTTGTATTATCGGTTTATTCGATGCTATGGACGTGCGTGTGTTATTAATGAATGTGTGTGAGTTGTAGATGTGTATGAATCGTGAATGTATCAATCTATCTTTGGTGTGTGCAAGGGGGTCTATTTATAGTAGAGGTCCCCGATTGAAGCTAGAAAAGGTAGCTTAACTTGGGCGATAAGAAATACCGCTCTGGATAGGAAAAGTAAGCAATTTGAGAGGAATGAGGATTCCGTTTCTCGGTGGCAAAGGCATTGAGCCGACTGAAAAGGAGTATTCGGTCGAGTATCCTTCGTGCTCGGTCGAGTGTTCGGATAGGATTCCTTCTGGAGATGCACCTCCTTACCGGCCGAAATACCAGATCGGAAGCAGATATCCAAAAGGGTGTCGCGAACCAGGTTATGTCTATGCTTAATACCAACGGTACTAGAACACGACACAGCATGATCTCGAAAAATGCCCCCCACGAAAACCCGAGAACAAGCAAAACAAGGTTTGGGTACCGGGAACAAAGGGACACCCAACCGATAGCTGAGGACAGAGCGATAAGTCCTTCCATTCATGGTCTGCCCCAGCCTGGAGATAGGTACTGCGCGCAACCAGTCAGACGTGTGAGCACCCTGCAGAGACTTCCACAATGCCACCCGTCGGTGAGTCAAGGAGAAAACCGATTCTACCGAAGCAACAACCTTCGTGAAATATGTATCTGTCAATTTCTTCATAAGTTTGGGGGCAGCGATCTCACTAGGATTACGGGAAAGGTCGGAACCGGTGGTCTCGTTAAATAGAGCCAAGGCCGCATCGAAGGTCGGCCCAGGAGCTGAGACAGCTGAAGGCCGAAGAAGCGTAGCCTGCAACTCAGAGGACTGCAGGCGAGAAGCCAAAAAGGCATAGTGCAGGACATCCCCAGCGTTGTACACACCCAACCCTCCGAAATTAAAGGGCAGTGTGGAAAGACACCACTGCCAGTCCTCAAACCCGGGGCCGGACGTGGTGACAATGCGTTCCAAGCTAGACCGCAATGTCGCATCGAAAGTCTTAGCCGAGTCAAAGACCGTAGGGGGGCAGGTGTGCAGAGAGAAAGAAAGCTTAGAAATACCAGCACACGCACGAAGTAACAACAACTCGCACTGTGGACCCTCAATCCTAGCAACATAATCCATAAGCTTAATAATAACAACAACAATAACAACAACAACAACAATAACAACAATAATAATGATATTATTATTATTATTATTATTTGCAAGAAAATGGCATGCCTCTTTTATTCAAATAACATTGAATACAAGAGACTAAATCTTACAAAAGAAAAAACCACTAAGAGAAAACTCATGAAGTAAGTCCCCTAAAAACTCTTATTAACACCTTACTCCTCTATCTCGTAAGTTTGTGATAACTTCAAACTTTATTTGTACTAATAGCTGTGTATATGATCTAACAGTGTCCGAAAAAATCCTCCTATTCCTTTCCCCCCAAACATGATATATTGTTGCTGGAATTGCTATACAGTACATCCTACTCTTCCTGTGTTTTCGTTGTTTACTTCCTGCACTCCATCTCAGCTCCATCTGCAGGTTGTCACTACGCCCCACTACTCCCATCCAGTCCTTAATTCCATGCCAGACTGCCATTGCGAATGAGCATTTAAAAAATAAATGGGAATGGAACTCATAGTCCCGCTTGCAAAGTACACATCTATTGACAATATAATTTGACTTCTTCATCATATTATCCAAAGTTGCAAGCTTCCTCTGAGCAGCTAAAACTGTTATCAAACCACGCTTTGGAATCGCGCTCCCTTGAACAACCTTCATCCAACCTCTCTTTTCATATTTCACTCTAAACCAATCATAGGCTAAACGGACTCGAAGAGCTCCATCAAACTGCCAGCTCTGCAATAATATTTCAACAGCCTCCTTACTTACTTCCTTTTCAATGAGCTCATCCCTTATCTTTATGATGCTCTTTAGAGTGGAAGTTTAGCGATCCCCATTCTTAATAGTCCAAACTGTCTGCCCCTCTAAAATGTAATGACTAATCCACCTTCCCCAAACTTCTCCTGCAGTGTTCAAGATCTTCCATAACCAGATGCTCATCAGTGCCTTATTCCATGCTTTCATGTCTTTAATTCCCATTCTTCCTTCATCCCATGGAGCACACATACTCTTCCAACTCTTCTGAGACTGGTGAATTCTCTATGCCTCTCCAGTCCAAAAGAAATTCCTACAAAGTTTTGTGATCCTTAGCATTACATTACCGTAGCAAGGTGTTTGCGCACCAGTAATTAAGCACACCAAAAACCACAGAGTTAATAAGTTGGACTCTTCCTGCATAAGTCAGCCTGTTAGACGACCAACACTGAGTAAAATGCTGGAGCTTCTGAAATAACACAGAGTAATGCTCCATCCTGTTATTAATATCATTCAAAGGGAGTCCTAGATACCTACAAGGAAAGACCCCTTGCTTGTAACCTGTCATAGAGAGTATACTCTCCCTTACTGCCTTCTGCACCTCTCCAAAAAAGATCTTCGTCTTCTCTTTATTTGCAACCAGACCAGATTCATGCTCATAGTTTTCCAGAGCTTTGCTTACAGCCTCAACTGATGGAACGTCACCCCTAACAAACACCATAAGATCATCAACAAAAATTAGATGATTAAGCTCTAGTCTCCTGCACTTTGGATGATATGAGACGTGCCTTGTTTTAACAATCTCTCTCATCTGTCTAGATAGGATTTCCATACTTAAAACAAACATATAAGGGGATAGCGGGTCTCCTTGTCTCATCTGTCTTATTATTGTTATTATTATTATTATTATTATTATTATTATTATTATTATTATTATTATTATTATTTTATATATATTTTTAAACCGGAGCTTGCATTACTAATGAAACAAATCACAAGAAGTTAGTGGGTAGCAGAGATACTATCTGGGCACCCAGTCCCTTAGCAATAGCGAACCTAAGTCTAGTGAAAATAAAAGCAGCTGCGCGAGCCCCCGCATCCTGAGCGATAGAGAATTTTTGAATCCGCTTGAGCAACGCAACAGCCTCTGCATCAAGCTCCCCAAGCGAAAAGAAGGAGAAAGGCAAGAACCCATAACCAATCTTGGTGCACAAATCTCCGTACTTGGCGCACTTACACTGAGCGGCGTCAACGACTGCACGACCAGGCAGGAAATCCGTCATCGCAGACTGAGTCAATGGGGACGACCCTGAGAATTATTATTATTATTATTTTATTATTATTATTATTATTATTATTTTTTAAACGGAAGTTGCATTAACACCAGAACAAATTACAAGAAGTTAGAGGGGAGCCGAGATACTATCTGGGCCCCCACTCCCTTAGCGACCGCAAAACTAATTCTACTGAAAATATGAACCGCGGCACGCGCTCCAGCATCCTGTGATACTGCAAATTTATTATTATTATTATTATTATTATTATTATTATTATTATTACTCTTATTATTATCATTATTATTTATTTTTTTATTTTTTATTTTTTATTTATTTTTTTATTTTTAAAAAAAATGGAGAATTTTATTGATGAATCAAAAAGTAGTTTACAAAAAATTGGTGGGTAGCTGAGATACAATCTGGGCCCCCACCCCCTTAGCTATAGCAAAGCTAAGTCTGGTAAAAATAAAAGGAGCAGCGCGTGATCCGGCATCCTCTGCTATCGAAAATTTCTGAATCCTCTTGAGTAAGCTGATAGCATCCGCCTCCAATTCCCCCAGCGAAGAAAAGGAAAACGGCAAAAACCCATACCCAAGCTCTGAGCATAGGCCTTTGTACTTAGCGCATTTGCGCCGAGCAGCGTCGCCCACAACACGGCCTGGCGCGAAATCAGAGAGCCCGGACTGAGTCAAAGGAGAAGACCCGGCAAGATCTATGCAAACGTTAAGTCCCCTATCCCACGAATAAAGAAGCAAATCCGCAGGATGCAAGGATCTGTCATGATCATCAATCAAACTAATATCGATCTCCTTACCAGCCGAGACCCCGAAACGAAAACAGATATCCAGTAGAGTGTCACGAACGAGGTTTTGTCGATGTTTAATACCGACAACCCCCGCGCAGGACACGGCATGGTCCCCATAAATATCGCCGCCAAAAACCCGAGAGCAGTCAGAACACGGTCCAGGCATAGAAAACAAAGGAATGCCCAACCGATAGCTAAGCACACATCGGTACGTCCGACCGTTCGTAGTCTGGCCCAGCCCAGAAATAGGGACAACGCGGAGCCAATCAGAAGCATGACGACCTTGCTGAGACTTCCATAAGGCAACCTGACGGGAGGTCAAGGAGAAATCCGATTCCGCAGTAGCCACAACCCTCGTGAAATATATATCTGCCAAAGACTTCATAAGTTTGGGGGCAGCGATCTCACTTGGATTACACTTAACAGAACCCAGAACCTCCTTAAGCCTATACAAGGCCGCATCAAAAGCCGGGCCAGGGGCTAGTACGCCCGCAACGCGAAGCAGCGAAGCCTGCTGTTGCGTGTCGTTTCCGCACTCAAAATTAAATTTATATATTCGCTTACAAACTCTAACTAGCAAGTAGAAGGATAGGTAAGGGTCGAACCCACTGGGACTAATGTACTATCCTAGATTGATGTAATTATTATATTATTTATAATTTATAATAGTATGTATAGTTATATAATTATGTTAAGGGGTTTTTTTTTGAGGTGAATAATTTCTAATCTAAATTAAACAAACGAAAGTAAATTAGACTCATAAACTAAAAAAAACAATTAAATAACAACGATGTTTAATTCAAAGTTAAAGTTCTAATAACGAATTAATAAGATGTAATCCCCTAGAAAATCTAACGCAATACAGTGGCGGAAACACTGTAGAGTTGGGATTAAAACACACTGACAAAATATATCTGATTAAAAGAAATGGTAAGTCAATACAAAGGCCTCTTTTTACAAAAGGGCTAAAAAGAAAATTCACCAAACGGGTTATACAAATCCTTAAATTACATGAATAAAGAAAGAGTAGGATCCACGCTACTCGCTAGCTCACACCCAAAACCCAGCAGCAAATACCTGTCATGTTATAAACATAACAGCCACGTCAGTGGGGAGTAACTCGGACGTTCTCCCAGCCATATTATACCATATGGAAAAATAATAGTATTACTATATCAAAATAATTAAAATGAGAAAACATAATAAAAACGATATAATAAAATAAGTTCTCGGAGAAAACTAAAATATTGGAATAATAAAATCAGAACAAGCTTTCAGAAGAAAACTTAAAATGTTTGCCAACCTGTAAATCAAAATCAATCGATAATAATAATAAAATATTCAAAATGGCGTTATGGATAGGAGTAGTGATGAATGCTAGACTTTCACTAGGAGAATACTAAAACTAGCTTCGAGAACTTAGTTCAAACAAATCAAACTTCGGTCTCTAACTAGGCTACTCTACCATAATAGGACGGCGACTTATAAATGCGTGGCCTTAGTTTAAGATAATGCACACCCCTCCTGGGATTACCTGTCACCCAGTTCAACTTATGACGGCGACTTACTGCGAGGCCTAAGCTTAAGGTCAAAATGTACAAAACTCCCGGGATACCTGTCACCCGGTTCAACAACCAATGTACCGATTCCTGATACACTAGCCTTATAGTTGATGGCAAAACCGTAAACCCTAGAATATATTACTCTAACCTCACATTTGTCCTTATTCCATAACTCCAAAACAAAGTCATTATCGATATTCAAAAGATATAATCATTATAAATAATATGAAGATAAAAGGAATAAACATTTTATATTAAAAGGGAAACTTTCTATAAATAGAAACTTACTATTTTTAGAAACTTACTTAAAATAGAAATATTGTTATAGAAAATCCGTAAGTTATTAAAATAAGTGAAATGTATAAAAATAGCATTCTAACGAAATTAACATTTTATTATCATCGTCGTTATCGTACCTTTAATATATTTCTAAATTTGTTACTCAAAATATAAATAAAATATAATAAGTCAATATATAATATTTTATAAATAATTAGGAAGTCGAGTTAAAACTATAATTTTTAGAAAAGAGATGTTTTACGAAAAACGATATCAAAACTAATTGAGTCAACAAGTTTTATAAATTAAACGAGATTTTATAGGGCTTTCAAATTATTTTTAACAGATATCTTTTATCATTAAGTAACATGGATTTTATATAAAAATAGTCAATCTGAAACAAATAGAAAATTTTTAGTGAAAATAGTCTCGACTAAAAATATATTTAAAACTAAATCGACTATTTTTTCATTTATTAGTATAAATCGTAAAACGAAAATTAGTTTATTGAACAAGTATACAAATCTCGATTAGAATATAAAAATACGATTTTGAGTTAAAATTATAAATTAACGAAATATGACGAAAATATGAAATCGACATTATTTAGTTACTAGTGTCACGATAACCAACAAAATATTATAACGATCGTAAATAATTAAATTACTAACGATTTATAAAATGATATCAAAAACTGTATAATATAATAAAACATACGATTTTTTTTTTAAAAAAAACTTAATATTATTAGCAAAATAATAAATAGCTAAAAATTAGAAAATCAAAGTTAAAATATTTACTACATACTACTACTCAAACATACGATATAAAATCGAGTAACGTCCTAAAGTTACCTGGAGCCGATAACCGAGCGATCACGTGCTTGCCTTTCCCGATTAGACCAAGCTTGAACCTTAGAACTAGAAAGCCGATTCAATAAAACTCTGAGGCCTTCACGAAACGAAAAAGAACGAGATTTGGATAATGAGAATACGGAGGAGGGAAAGAAGAGAACGAGGAAAAGAAGGGAATCCGACTCCGAAAAAAAAACGATAACCACGGGGAATAAGAAGAAGAAAAATAGGATGAAATGGGCTGACAAACGACGCACAAGTAGTAACAACAAGCAACAGATCAGCAGGAATCTCGACGAAAGGCCAACGACAGAACAACAATCGGACGACAATAACACGACAGCAGCAGCGAAACATAAAATAGCAGGACGATGTTGATGAAAACGGCACGACGAAACGTACAGTAGCAACAAAACGAAGTACAACAGTAGAAGATGAAGACCAGAATAGAGAAGAAGAAAAACAACAGTAATTAATGTAACAGCAGTAACAGTAACCGATCAGCAGCAGCACGAGTAAAAACAAAGACCCGAAAGCCGAAACCGAGAATGGGAGAAGACAGGCGAAAGAAGAAGTAAGAATAGACGAAATCTTAAGAAGAATAAGCAGGACAGGAAACGGAAAATCAGCAGCACAAAACAGCAGCAGACGATAACCGAAATAAGACGGAAAATATGCGAGGAAGGAGGAGACGAGGAAGGGGCAAGCAGTAGCAGCAAACAACCGCCGAGAGCAGCAAAAGAACAAATGAAAGAAGAAGAAGAAGAAGAAGAAGAAGAAGAAGAACAACAACATAAATGGAAGAAGAAACGGACAGCAGCAGCGCATCACAGCAACAACAACATTCAGAATATCATCCAACAGCAACCAAAAAAAAAACCAGAAGGAGAAGAAAGGAGAACGGAAAAGGGGCAGATTTTGTCACCTTCGAACAACGGAGTACGAACCAACCACAAAGCGAGAACCATAGCCGCAGGAGTAGGAAGAAGACGCAGCAGCAACTGCAGAAGGACAGCGGAAAAAACAGAGAGTAGAAGAGGAGAGGCAGACAGCAGGCGTAAACGCAACAGCAGCAGTAGCACATACAGCAGACGAAAAATAAAAGAAGAAGAATGAGAAGGAGAAGGAGAGGAAAACGAAAAGAATCAGGGAAGAAGTATGAAGCGGTGGATAATAAAGAGGCAGGGGAGAGGTACGTGAGTGGAGGATGAGTCATTCAATTAATGCGAGTTAAATACGACTTACAATAAAAGTGTATCGATTCCGAGACAATAGTATTCGGTGTATACTAATTTAGTTAAATGAATCGGGTTAGGAATACGAATTACACGAATTCCGTAACGATAAGTTGACTGACCCACGAATCGGGTTAAAACGAATTAATAAATAAAATTAATAATAAATTTTCGATAAAGTGAATTAAATTGATTTCTCGAGAAAAGGAAATAAATATTTTGACGAAACTTAAAATAAATGAGCTTCAAGCCGAAAAATAGAAAATTCGAGTTTAATATAAATAAATAAAAAGAATTTAGAATTTAAATCGTCGAAATAGACTTTCGATAAGAATTAAATTAAATGTATAAAATGAATCGAAACAGAAATAAAAATATGTTTTAAATGTAAGAAGCGTTTTCGAGACAAATAGAATTTTAGGAGTTTGAAACGATTAAACGATAAATTCGTTTTATAATAATTTTAAGAATTACGCGTTAAATCGAGAAAAAAAAAATAATAATAATAAATACGAACATGATCTTCAAATTTATTTAATTTATAAAAATTAGAGGTGTTACATAAGAGGCATGTAATTTTCTATAGATATTGGGTCAAATCATTGATTCACTTAATTAGTTATTGGATAGATTGGTTAACTATTTAATTCCTTGTAAGCAAGTAAATTAACAGTTTTATCTTTCTTACTCGTTAAACTCCGTTAACCACGCAAGTTTAATCCTAACTAAATTAAATCGACTCAACCATGTAAGCACGAATCAAGTCAACAAATTTAATCGCTTTAAGAACACCAATCAATTAAGTCTTACAGAACCAGAAAGCTGCAACTCTATAAGACGGAATTATTACTCAAAATTCTAGCAATTATGATTAGACCAGTAAGCTGCAACCTAATCAAAATTACTACCTATTAACAATAGATTCACGAAAACAATTTAGGTGATCAATCCAAATTAATAATCATAGATAACAAAGTCAATAATGAATTTCGAGTAAATACCCAATAACAGTACTTAATCGTTAAACATACAAATCCAATCTCATAAACCACAATATCAATAGTTAATTACACACTCCTATTGAAAAATTACTCCATACTAAACATTAAAACAGTAAATAATAGGTAAAGATTAAGAAAGCTCATAAAAATCGGGTAGAAAATCGGGTCGGATTTGTTCTTCGTGCGTGTGCTGTTGCTGCGTCTTCTTCTTGTTCTTCTATTCTTTTCTCTCTCTCCTCTGTTTTCTTTCTTCTTCTTTTTCCTGGTGTGCTACGGCTGCCCTCTTTCCCCTCTTTTATATTTTTTTATCTTCTATTTCCTATTTCTTGTCTTAATTCCTCTATTGACTTTATATATTCTTTTGTCAATTCAGCCCAATTTACGAGCTGAATTCTATCAGTCTGATTTCGACCCATAAGACTTTGGATTTGAGTCTAACTTTATTCTATAAATTTAGCGGTCTCGGACTTAGCTTTCCAATGGATCCTATATCGCTCTATTCTGAGATCGTATGTGTGATATATCGTCGTCTTAAGACGGACCTGCAAGCATAAATACGATTTTAGTAGTCTTTTGACCTTAACTTAAATGGGTTATTACTAATTAATTAAAATATACATTAAAACCCAGTTTAGTACGAAAAATAATATAAGGCCGTTAATCTATCAAAAGTTACTAAAGTTATAACGTTTAGCTCAAATAATACAAAGACGACGTAGAAAATATAATATTAAAGGGATAAAAATACGCATAAATACCGACTTATCACCTGCAAATCCGCAAATTGCAGTTGGGATGCCACAAAAAGCATAATGTAGGACATCTTCAGCGGCATACACCCCAAGCCCCCCAAAGGAAAAGGGAAGGGTGGCAAGCCGACACTGCCAATCCCCAAACCCCGGCCTAGACGCAATAACAACACCCTCTAAATGAGAACGAAGAGTCACGTCAAAAGCAAGCTGAGCCGACTCAAAAACAGTCGGTGGGCAAGTACGCAAAGAAAAATAAAGTTTGGAGATACCAGTACAGGCCCGGAGCAACAACAACTCACACTGCGAATCATCAAACAGAGCGATGGAACTCATAAGTGCGATAGTTCTGGTCACTCTACTCATCATGAGCTCACTACTAAAATCATGACTCGCACTAACAGGCTCACCAAGGACTTTGACACCACGCAACGGTCTGGCGATAGTAGAGGGGAAGACACCGGGGAGCCTGCTCCTAGGATCTTCCGAAGGCCAAAAAACCTTGGTTTTACTGAAATTAAGATGAAGTCCCGAACGAGGACCATAATCCAAAATCAGCTCCAAAACCTTCCCCAAAATCAAGGTATCCAACTCCAAACTGAAGACCAGAAAAATAGCCACTCAGCGTCGGACCGATCAAGAAATCACCAACCTTAGAGACAAGCCGTCTCCAAATCGTACCAACAACAATAGGACGGATACCGCCACCTGGCTTAACAAGCGGGGTAAGCGGTGCACTAGCAATGTACTCTCCCAGGACCTACGGGCAGCTACCCTCGAGAAAGAGATTAACCACCCGAGTGACAAATGCGATCAAATCGTCCAAAACAACAACTGCGGCACCACTTAAACAATCCAAAAGGTACGAAAAATGTCCCTTCCACAAGAAGTGCCACGAGGGAACCCTCTAATCATATCCATAACCACCGACACGGATGCGACGAGAGAGTGGTGATTACCAGACAAGGGCGGCAAAGCGGGACAAGGGACGACGAGGTGCTTGTCCTTAAAAGCCACAGGAGTATCATTGGTGTAAGGAGCAACACCAGAGGAAGAAAGCACACGAGCAGCAGCAGTGTAGTGCCCGTCACAAATCTTCCCACGACACTGCCTAACATTGACCTCACTCAAGTCGAGATCCTCATTCACACTAAAAGAAGGAGCAACCTCAGCCAGTGTATCCTGAAGGAGCGACAACCAACCACCCGGCTCATCCCAACAACGAATGGCATTAGAAATACTCTCCTCCTGACGCTGCCGTCGAATAACAGATCGACACTCAAGGTTACTCCGAGGGGAGAAAGTCTTAAGTATGCAAAGCGGCAGCGCAAGCAAGGTGATCCAACACGTGAGATCACAAGGAGAGGCAGCCACATCATCAAGAGCCCCCCGAAAAACCCGAAATGACCCTTCGGAGGGATAAATTTAACAGTACGTAACCCCTTAGCCAACAAGTGATCAAGAGAGGTCACGTTAAACCCAACAACCGGAGGATAAACAACACCACTAGATGACGAAACTGTAGGGGCAGATGGTCGGGGAAAACCGTAAAGAACATAGTGGATAACACCATCACCACAATTAGGGGCCTCAACAAAAGACTCTGCATCGTGCCGACAGTCCTTGTTATGAGTATGTGTCCGAAAGCCAACCCCACACAGCCAAACACCCATCCGTCGAAAAGTAGACTCAGCAGACAAAAAAATAGGTAAAGAAGCAAGAGATTGTCGCGTGGCGTTCCGGGCATCCTCCTTACAGTGATGATCACGGAGATGGATAAGCAGAGAATTTTTAACAAAACCTTTACCCCAGCCATCCCTACATCTACCAAGGCCCACAAAAGGACAGTGGAACCGCACAAGGTCAGGCATGACACGAACAGACAGCACGCGAAAAAGAAAAGAAAGTAATAACCGCAAAAGAGAAAACCATACAAAGGCAGCGAAAAGAAGGCCGGCGAACATCCACAACCAACCCAAACCACAGCGGAAACCAGCACCGGCAGACGGCAACAACCGCAACCGAAAAGTGGGAGCAAACGCCGAAGGAAGAAAGCAACAAGAAAGCAAAAATGGAAAAACCAAAACCGAAACCGAAAAGTGGGAGAGAAGCAAGTAAGTTGACCAACGTTGCACAAGAATGACGAACGGAACCGGAAAGGCACGACCTGTCACTCACCGAAGAACCGGCGACAGCAGCCGGAAACACGGAATGCGAACAGACGCAACGGCTAGCCAGCAGAACCCAGCGCGAAGGAACCCTCCAACCCCAAAAATGAAGATCAACGTGAAAACAGCGAGCGGACGGCAACGACGACCTGCCGACGTTGACGAAGGCAGAACGGCGACCGACAACCGACGATCGCAGAAGGCAGCAGACCCTCGTGCCCTAAACGCAACTCTCAAACCACACCCCCAACACACACACACACCAACGACCGGCACGAGAGGTGGCCGACGTGATGGGGGGGGGGGGGGGGGGGGGTGAACGGCAGTGCGCCGGCGGCGGCAGGGGCAAGCAGTGGCGGTAGGGTATTGGCAGTGCCCTAATCGCACGTCCAACACGCTCCCCTCAGAATTATTTATTATTATAATTATTATTAATATTTCCACCGACGACCGGCACGTGAGGTGGCCGGCGTGGTGGGCGAAGAACGGCAGTGCACCGGCGGCGGCAGGGGCAAGCACGGCGGTAGGGCAGCGGCAGTGCCATAACCCCTAATCGCAATCGCACGTCCCCTCTCCAATATTAATTATTATTATTATTATTATTATTATTAATGATACGTTCTCAAATTGAGTTTTGATGTAACAGACCAATCATATGCTCGAAAAGTTCCTCCTTTATATATATATATATATATTGATTACTCCCTCCCCTCCATGTTACTTGATAGTTACCCCTATTGCTTTTGGATTAAAGTTCAAGGAAAGAACGATGTGTGGATTTGGAACATGCAAAATCCATTTGCAGAACACATAAAAAAACTTATAAAAAAATAGAAATAGATAACTATTGAATAATATACCAAAAAAGAAGATAATTAGTTATTGAACGTGACGGAGGGAGTGCTATAATATTAGTTGCCTTATCTCTTCAAAACCATTGTGAAGTTGTCTTGAGTCACACTTACCGCGTGGTTGTAGGGGCTACTCTTTACCGATGGCGTTTTATTTCATATCGGCAACGTTAATTACGTAAAATGATGACTTTGCCCCTCATTATTTTTTATTTTTTTTATTTTTTGTTTCTAATATTTTCAATTTACAAAGTCATTAATATTTATGACATTGCTATTTTTAAAACCCGATTCCACAAAACCATCTTTTTAAAAAATCGTGTTTTAAGAATTGGATTGTTGTCCTTTCTTTTTTGAAACCCGAAACCCGAAAATAGTTAAGAGTTTCGCCAAATCCCACATCCCATCACTATGTATTAAGTCAGCCACCATCAAATCGGCACTATCCTGTGAAGGAGGAGAAATAACCCACCTTGAGCTACAATTTTGGAGCCACGGGACCCCCACAATCTCGTACTTAGATCATTGCCAATCATACGTATCAATTCTCTCTGAACCACCTCTTTTGCCTCCCAAATGCGCTTCAATGTGTAACTCGGATTGTGACCCAGGCTTGATTGTAAGAAAGACTCGTTTTTGTAGTACTTAGCACGGAACACTCGAGCTAAAAAGCAGTTCGGGTCAGTTATGAGCCACAATGTTTGCTTTCCTAATAGAGCCATGTTAAAACCGTGGAAATCCCGAAACCCTAGCCCTCCTAGATCCTTTGTTTTCATGATATCCACGAGATCTTCCTTGTAATCCCCTATAAATTCTAATGCAAAACGGTGGCGGAATCACTATTGAGTTGGGATTAACACACTGATAACTAAATTTTAATAATGAAAAGGTAAGTCAGTACAACTGCCACTTTTATAAAAAGAGCAAAAATTTAAAATCCTTAAAAATGTTAAACATACAAACCATAGTATGAAAATAAATTCAACGGCGCAAGACCAAATGCCGCTCGCTAGCTCACACAACCCAAACAGATAATACCTGCCATGTTATAAACATAACAGCCACAATTCAGTGGGGAGTAACGACGACGTTCTCCCAGCCATATTACATGATATTAATGCACAATTACTACTATATCAAAATAGTTGAAAAATGGAAAACATTTAAAATGATACGGTAAAATAATTCGAAATGATTGTCAACCTGCAAATCCATGTCAATCAATAAAATAACGGCGCTATGGAAGTCAATCAGTGTAACGGAATAGACTTTCACTAGGATCATACTAAACTAGGTTCGAGAATTTAGTCAAAACAAATTAGACTTCAGTCTCTAACTAGGCAACTCAACTATAATAGGACTGCGTGCAACGAGGTCCTGGCTTAAGTAATGTACAACCCTCCTGGACACCAACCGTAATCCAGTTCAACCCGACGGCGACTTTCACGATGCGATATCTAAGTTTAAGGTCAAAATATACACATTCCTGAACACAAACCATGCTCAGTTCAACGACCAATGTGTCTCTAACTAGACACACCAGCTTTATAGTTGATGGCAAAACGTATACCCTAGACTGTATTACTCTACCCGTACACTTATCCTTATTCCATAACTCCAAAACAAAGCCGTTGACAAAACGTTCTAAAAAGGAAACTTTCTAATATAGGAAACTTTCTGATTTAGGAAACTTTCTATTTTTAGGAAAATTTCTATTTTAGGAAATTTTCTCGGAATAACAAAAGGATGAAAATAGCGTTATAGAAAAATATCGAGAATAGTAATTTACTCTAACTATAAAGTAAATATTATTAATTTCGCAAACTACTACTTTCGGCCTTAACAATTTTTAAGTTCTAAATCGAGTATAAATTGTTTATAAGAAATATCGAAATACTTCACAAACGTATTATTATTATTATTATTATTATTATTATTATTATTATTATTATTATTATTATTATTATTATGAATTAGGGTGTTTCGAAAATATATAAAACTAAAATTCCCTATTTATTATTAGTTTCGACGGAACGAGTATAAAATAATGTTTTACGACAATCATCTTTATAAAAGTAATTTATTTAACCTTCTTTATTTTATTAAACATTTAAATTATTTTTGAATAACATAAAGGGTGACTTAAGATGAAACGGTTAAATTTTTAGAAGGTTCGAAATTGCTGGAAAATTAAATAAGTTGCTGTAAAATCGTGTTTTAACGATTATTCACGATTTCGCTTAAAAATTGATTCTATCATTTAAAAGCTTCGAAAAATAGTGTAAAAATTACGATAAATAATTAAAACTAATATTTAGACAATCTGTCCAGAAAATAATTTTTTTCAAAATCTGGAAACTCGTTTTTAAAGGCTTTTACGGAAAACGCGTTAATAAACGTTAACGATTAAAAATAAAAGCTAAATGCAAAACGATTTGTGCACGGTTGTTAAAAATCATAACTTATCAAGGAAATAAAAATTTTCCAGAAACTTTTCCGTTTTTAAGAAAAAAAAATTCCAGAATTAAAAAAAAATAGGAAAAACCGTCTTTTAATCATCGGTTTCGTTTTAAAAGGTTAAATAACTATTTATCGCTCTTTTTATTTTATTAAATCTCGAATGTCACAAAAATAATTATTTTGTTAGAAAATATCAGAAACTTTATTTTGAATCGAGAATAAAAAATAAAAATAAAAAATTAAAAGGAATATTCGGTTTTAACGATAAACGGTGTTTTAGGACTATTTATTTTTTGTCACCCACTTATAAAATTCGAAAAATTACGAAAATTTACAGAAAATTAAATTTGGTCAGAATGTACGTACACAAAAAATTTCAGATTTAAATACGTAATTTAGGCATTTGAACATTAAATCGGTTTTAAATCGATTTTGTACGAAATCGGTTAAAAATCCATTAAACGACTCAAAAACTCGAAATCTGTAAAATTTATTTTTTTTGGCAGGAACTTTAAAATTATATTAGTGTATCGGCCAAATATTATGATTTAATAACTATTATAACGATTTATTCGCTAATCTCGTAAAAACGAACATAACAACGAAATAATTGAAAATTAACGATTCTAAAACTTTTAAATAAAAAAAATTAATGATATACTATAATAGCCAAACAAAAACTTAAATTCTATACATGTAACTACGACAAAATATCAAGCAATACCGAGATCGTCGTGTTACCTTAATCAAGATCTGAGTCAATAATGTACTCGTCTTCCTCGGGGTTGTCTCGAAAACCTATATAAAAAAATATAAAAAGGTGCAAGACCCTTATTAGCGTCGTAAATCGAGAAGTAGGAAGGAGGAATAGGGGTTTCGATGATTACCCTTGAATTAAGATGAACACGAAATGAAAAGAATGATCGGAAACGGGAAAAAAAAAATTGAAGAACAGTGCACTGTTGTTGTTTACGTTCTTTTTTTTTTTTTTTTGAGTAGAGGAGAGGGGAACGTACATTGTAAAGAGGAATATGGTTGGAGTTTAAAAGGGGTTGGGTAACTGCCAAAAGACGGTTAAAGGGTAACTTGTAATAGGATAAAGAAGGAAATAGAGGAGTCGGTTTTGACTCTCAATCGACTACGAAAATATCTCAGTCTGCTGAGGGAAACGGTCGGGTCTGCTACAATCTGAGCCCTGTAGACACCCACATTTTAACCGCTAGGTGTCTATAGTAGTTCCCGCCAAACACCCGATGATGATAGGACGTAAACGTGCTTTGATAGACTCGGATATGGGCTTGTAATCATGGACATTTAGCTTAGACATTTTAAGGAGTACAAATCTCACAAAACCAACCTCAAATTCAGGCCCAGTGGGTCGTTTCGAGTCAAATAACACTAATTTGGGTCGAAACCGTCACCAGGGGTAAAACCGTCTTTTAGCGACCGAGTCAAAACCCGGTCAAAGATTTTCCCGAGACTTGTAGACCGACCGTGATGTCTCACGCGTCCCACTTCTACCCAAATTCCTACAAAAATCAGCCATACAAAAATAATAAATAATTCCGTTTAAGGTAGAATTCGATCGCAAGTAGGAATTCTATCCGGAAACCGAAACAAAATACCACCCGAGCTCAGATACTCGGCTGAAACAGCCGAGATATCACCCCAGCCAGCCAAGTCTTTGGCTTCTTCTCTAAGAAACGAGAAGTTTATTCCCTCACGAACTCTTGTATTTCCTATCCAAACCGGTGTTTCTTGTCACACAAACAAGACCATCTCGGTTCCTATAAATAGGACCCTCCCTTCAACCTCAAAAGGGACAGAAAATTAACCAGAAATCACACCAAAAATACCGAGAAAGTCAGCCAAAAAGCAACATCCAAAATCCCGACGTAATCCCGAAGTAATTCCAAAAAACCGACGAAACCGATCCCGTCCGAACCGGCCGAGTCCCCACACATACAAACCACCCAAACCGATACACCTTAACTCACCCACATCATCTCGACGCTCCTGTGTCTAAGCCACCGTTCGACGAGCCTTATACCGAGAACACAAAGCATGTAGGTTGAGGGTGCAAATCAAACCCGTCTCTTCCCTTTTCTCTCTCCTTCGTCTCGTTTTTTATGGGTCTTGTGTCGGTCCTTTTTTATTTTCTAATATCGATACTACTGAAACTATTTTCCTACATCGAATATTCTCAAAATATGATATCGATTCTATATAATCGAATATCGTATCGAAAGGAATTATATTAAGTTTTCGACGAAATCGTTACATCTTTTTTTACAACCTTTTTCGTTCAAAACAAACTTTTTCAAAACCTTTTCTAGAGTCACTCCGACTATTCGATATTGATTTCATAATCGAATATCGAATACGACGAATATCGAAAATATAAACCGGGTATAAATTAATCCATATTTGTACGCGATTTATAACGCTTTTCGACAAAAAAACTAAAAACGGACAGACTCGCGTGCGAGTCGCGCCCGGTCCCGGCGACTCGCACCCGAGTCTGACCCGAGTCTATTTTTTTTAAGTTTTCGTTCGTTTATTTTTATTATTTTACGAAACAATTTCTAAATTTACATCTTTTCTAAAACTATTCTAAATATTTGATAATCAACTATCGAATATAACGAATATCGAGAATATTAAGTCGAGTACGAATCATGCGATATTCGTACGCGATTTAATCAAAATTTTCCGAAAATCATTGTCGAAATCAGGCCGCCACGCGACTCGCATGAGTCTCGGGCGAGTCGCGCGGCTCTCGGCCCAAACGCATCTTTTTCGTTTTTTTTATTCTTTCTCGAACATCGTTTTTTATACAAAACAACGTTTTAACAATATTTTTTCAGATTTCGATTAATTTTTTTACTTTCTCGATTTCATATTTCTTTCATATATTATTATTTCAATCGTTACTAACCCGTTTTCTCGTGTTTGTAGCAATTTATTCTCTCATATTCTTTTTATCGTTTTATTAGACTAAAACGAACTCACATGCTAAAATAACTTTGACGTTATTAGTTTAACATGCATTAAACGACTTAGCAACTCATTTATTTATTTTTCCTCACATGTCTTAGGAAAATAATCTCTGCATATCATTTCATCGTCGAACTAACGCGTGTACACCAAAATCGAACGATATCTTAGTAAAGGCCGCTAAGTGCGGGCGGGGTTGGGTGTTCTCGCTGAACTTCCCAACACGTACCCTCACCCCTTACTCAGAACCGTGGTTTCCGGATGTCCGAAACCATTGGCAACGAGAGTCATTCAATATACGATTAACCGCCCAGTCGGCATCGGTATCGATATGCTAAGGGACGAACCCAATAAACTCTGACATCGGAAATGGGCCAGGCTTTAAGTATGGCCCACTACGACATAGAGTGGGTTCGAATGGTTCCGAATAACCATAAAATTCGGTGGCGACTCCTACTTCGATTTAAAATTCTATTCGATCCATCTCATATGGAAATTCTATCGCCTCCCCAAAACCCGCGCTTCGCCGCGTCGGGGTGGACCTATGTCATGTCCACAATTTGGCGACTCCGCTGGGGATTAACTGATGTGTCACTTACCATCGGCATCCTCAGGGTGAGACTCAAAAAGAAATCGTTCGATTAGTAATGTACACGTTTTAGTTCAATGGTTCATGCATAACCCCGTTCTATCCCGGGCCGGTTACTTGTGACCGACGTCCCACTATACCACGGTGCATTCCCACTTGGATGCACTAAAGACTTCAATGGCGGAACTCGTTTAGACTTTGCGGCATGTCCTAAGACCAACTCGGCTTAGGGAGTCCGTCCTCAGTACGAGAAAGCCATCGTTGTTGGTATAGACCCTATTAGACCGACCGAGACTTAGACTAAGAGCATACATGGCGTCGTTATACTGATTCTATGACTACATGCTACCTGATTTCCTTTGGTCTTTTCAAAAACCGTCATTTTTTCAAAAACTTACATCTTTTCAAACCCATTCTTTTTTCAAAACCCGGAAAGCTGCCGAATTTAGGACTTATGATTTTGACTCAAAATAGCCTGTTTTTAGCCGGTATGCTGTCCAAACCTTTAAAAAAAAAAGCCCGAAATATCGGCCCGATACCTCTTTCTCGGTTTTCAAAAAAATCGGGTCTTCCAATCCGACCTTGCTCGGTTTTCAAATCCAAATTCCCTTTTCAAAACTTTCTTCTTCTTAGGACTTCCCGTATTTAGCAGTGTCGGGTTTTGTCATAAGTTGTTAGAATCTATAGCGTCGAAACTCCGTCGATCTTACATCACGAGTTTCTACCCCATCCCAAGTCCGCATTATTTGTCAAGGCACGGTCCACCTACGTAGGACAAACTCCTACAAAGGGAAGCCCATTTACACAATCGAGTCCAAAGTCTGGGGATTTCACACACGGATCTTTCTTCGAACGGGACTAGGCCCACTTTGCCAAAACCCAGGGAGAGTCCACCATCCACGAGTCACCCATCTAGGAGTCGGTCTTCAGTCCCACTCGGGGGCTACCCTTCAGCGGAGCGATCAATCACGGTTGCTCTAAGGGTCTTGTCTTACACGTGTCTCACGTACCCCACTTTCGAGTCACTTAGATGTCACACCATCTGAGTCCTATCTGAGTCCTTAGTCTCACTTGGGGGCTATTCTCCGATGGAGCGATTAATCACAGTCACTCTGAGAATCGTACCCTACACATTTGTCTTAGGAGAGTCTAACCCGAGTCGAACTGGAGTCGTCTCTCCACCCACGCTATTTCCTATGCCTTGGTGTATTCGAGTTCCGAAGCAAATTTACTGATTACGCGGTGCCCTTACAGACAGGTCACCCCACACTCGAGCCATGACACAAAAAGCCATAGATGAGTTGACCACCTCGTTGGCCCAAATCCAAGACCAATTGAGGAAGATGCGGGAAGACCAGATCGCCATCCTCACCCGGGTAAGTGCCGTAGAACAAGGAACCCCTAGCGGCAGTGTCGATACTACTGGACCTTTAGCTGAATTGGCCAGCACAGTCCACAAACTGCAGGAACAGGTCCATCTGACAACCCAAAGCTCCATCCATACGGAGAATGCTCGGACCTACATCCCACTGACCGATGAACTACCCGCCAATCTCAATCTGACGGGTCTGCCAATGTTTGAGGGTACTGAAGACCCGGTTCACCATATCCGGGCTTTCAAAGAATTCATGGCCCTTAAGGGAGTTAAGTCATCCATGTTCAAGCATCTCTTTGCTTCTTCCCTTGAGAAGCATCCAAAAGCCTGGTATTACAGGCTCGATTCCAAGAAGTACAAGACTTGGGACGACGTCGCAACAGAGTTCGCTCGGAATTATGCAGATAATACCGAGATCCAGACCACAATGCGCACCCTGGAGGTCATGGCCCAAGAGCCCAAGGAAGGTTTCACCAAGTACCTTCAAAGGTGGAGGGCCGAAAGTGTGAAGTTGGTAGACAAGCCCAACGAGAAGACACTAGTAGAGGCATTCATCAACAACCTCCTACCTCCCTACCGCGTCCATCTTAGGTATGCCGGCATTTCAAACTTTGCGGTGCTTACCGAAATGGGCATTAGGATTGAAGACGATCTTCGACATAATGAAGATCTGGGTGAAGCTTCTACCGAAGACAATACTGGACATCCACTTGAGTCCTTAGAAGCCGAAGACTGCTGACAGCCTCATCCAAGAGTCTAGATTTGGTTTAAGTCCGAGTCTGAGTCTGAGTCTAGGATGTACTATTTCTTTCAATTTCAAAGTCAAAGTCAGAGTCAGAGTCAGCGGTATTCTGTCCTCTTTTCACATTTCAATAAAATCAGCTTTTCTATTTCTCATACATACTTTCCTTATGTGTTTCCGAGAACATGATGAACACCATCACACACTGTGAGCACACGCACGTGACTATTATAGGCACATCTATAATGACTGCAGGAAACCGAGCCCGTGTTTTCCTTTTACCTATTCCATGTCTGGTATAGAAAGCCACATAACTACCCGTAGCAGGAGCATATCGAATCCTATGACAAATCTGGGTAGCCTTCTAGTTTGGGTTCAAGACGGGGGGCAAGCCCACTTCCCACAATAAACACCCTTCCAATAAGACTAACCAAGCCTTACCTTAGGTGTTAGTCTGACCGACAAAAAAAAACTGGACAAAAAAGAAAAAGTCCAATACAAGAAAAAGCAAAAGGCCAAAACAAAAAACAGGCCATTATCAAAAAAAAGAGGCACCCATGACCGGGGCTAAGAGGTCAACCCAAAGAATTCAAAAACCCATGACCGTGAAACGGTCAATTCAAAAATTATCAATACTCATACCATCCAATAGGGGAGAGACAGTCAAGCTGGTCAGCTAACACCACACCTAGCCTTCCCACATTACAACCCTCAAGACCTTCTCGAGACCTAGGCTAGAGACAACCCAGAATTTTGAGGATTCAAGCTCCATAGGATACACCCTAACCTTTAGGGCCAGACATGAAAATCAGATCCCGCATTATCAAACCTGCCCAATCGAAGCTCGAGCCATTCTACTCGACTTCCCCTTTACACAACAGAATTCACAATCACCATATGCAAATCCGAGAGCAGAACTCATCAAATCCCCGAGAGCAAAACTCATCAAATCCCCGAGAGCAAAACTCGTTAAAATCCCCGAGAGCAAAACTCATCAAATCCCTGAGAGCAGAACTCATTAAAATCCCCGAGAGCAGAACTCGTTAAAATCCCATCCCAATTCTTCTCATTCAAACCAGTTACCAGCCCCAAACACGGGAACTCAACTTGCAGTCGGCATAGAACATGCCCAAATAAGTTCACACCACCTCTGGGGGCTACCCCGGAGAACGCTCACAGTCACAGGATCAACATCCTAACTATTCTAGCCCTTTGATCAAGACATCACTGGGAATGCACCTAGCCTTCACCATCGCTATGGCTAGTTACACACAAAGCCCTAGTAAACTAGGCACCATTATATATCTTTCAATCCACTGAACTACGGCTTGGTTTGATTTCACTACACGTGAATACGTAGGCAGCCTTTCAACAAGGGCACAACCACCCACATTGACACACATTCAAAAAGCGCCATCATTCCGGTCACGACACTGTCATGTTCTCAGCAGCTAGCTTTGTCATCCTGGGGGCTTCTCTTAGGCAGAAGTTCTCCATCCACTCACATAATCCAAATACTTTCAAAATCTAGCCACCTTTCTATAGTGTGTCCTAGTACTCGGCTCAGTCAAAGACGAGAATCTGTCAGGATTCGGAGCAATACCCACTTTGGAAATGTCCTAAAAATCAAAAATTCAAAAGAACACCAGTCTACGGCATTGCTACCACAAAGCCCTGTCGTACGGAAACAATCTCACTCTGAGGATTCAACCATGTTGCCACTCGCCTAGGCTACGGAATAGCGCAACTTAAGAGTCTTGTCATCTTAGGTGGCCCATCCCCTACCGAGTCACGGTCCAACCCTTAGGGAGTCCAGTCGTGTCTGCCGACTCGTCCGGTCACGTCCAGAGTCGAGTCTGTCGGTATATCTCCCACTTCATCTAAGCATACAGGCCTAACCAGGAAATTCCAGGAATCCGTGTCAGAATCCGATTAAGAATCAAAGTCATCCCAAGCATCCTTATTTCCAAAAAAAAAAATTCAGCCTTTTTATTTTCAAAATTTTCGGAAAATCGTCTTTTTCCCCAGCACGAGTCAGTGTTTCGCCTAAATGTTACATACAAATTATGTCAGCATACAGGTACACTCAAGACTCCCCGAGAATTCTAAGTTCCCTAGTGGAAAAGCTTCCGCGCAATTCTAAGACAGGATATATCTGCAAACAGATATACCCGTAGCTTCCTAGGCAAGCTCCCGCGACATTATCAGCATCAATTCAGGTATCATTCCTATTCCATGGCTGGCGAGCCCTTTACGCAGGTCTAATGGACCCTAAACGACCCGATCGGAAGGCTGCCAGGTTTTAATCCTTGATTGACCTGGTAGCTACTCTGACTTTTGCCTTGTCCAAGCCTCAGTCAGAGTGGGGGCTCTGTAGACACCCACATTTTGACCGCCAGGTGTCTATAGTAGTTCCCGCCAAACACCCGATGATGATAGGACGTAAACGTGCTTTGATAGACTCGGATATGGGCTTGTAATCATGGACATTTAGCATAGACATTTTAAGGAGTACAAATCTCACAAAACCAACCTCAAATTCAGGCCCAGTGGGTCGTTTCAAGTCAAATAACACTAATTTGGGTCGAAACCGTCACCAGGGGTAAAACCGTCTTTTAGCGACCGAGTCAAAACCCGGTCAAAGATTTTCCCGAGACTTGTAGACCGACCGTGATGTCTCACGCGTCCCACTTCTACCCAAATTCCTACAAAAATCAGCCATACAAAAATAATAAACAATTCCGTTTAAGGTAGAATTCGATCGCAAGTAGGAATTCTATCCGGAAACCGAAACAAAATACCACCCGAGCTCAGATACTCGGCTGAAACAGCCGAGATATCACCCCAGCCAGCCAAGTCTTTGGCTTCTTCTCTAAGAAACGAGAAGTTTATTCCCTCACGAACTCTCGTATTTCCTATCCAAACCGGTGTTTCTTGTCACACAAACAAGACCATCTCGGTTCCTATAAATAGGACCCTCCCTTCAACCTCAAAAGGGACAGAAAATTAACCAGAAATCACACCAAAAATACCGAGAAAGTCAGCCAAAAAGCAACATCCAAAATCCCGACGTAATCCCGAAGTAATTCCAAAAAACCGACGAAACCGATCCCGTCCGAACCGGCCGAGTCCCCACACATACAAACCACCCAAACCGATACACCTTAACTCACCCACATCATCTCGACGCTCCTGTGTCTAAGCCACCGTCCGACGAGCCTTATACCGAGAACACAAAGCATGTAGGTTGAGGGTGCAAATCAAACCCGTCTCTTCCCTTTTCTCTCTCCTTCGTCTCGTTTTTTATGGGTCTTGTGTCGGTCCTTTTTTATTTTCTAATATCGATACTACTGAAACTATTTTCCTACATCGAATATTCTCAAAATATGATATCGATTCTATATAATCGAATATCGTATCGAAAGGAATTTTATTAAGTTTTCGACGAAATCGTTACATCTTTTTTTACAACCTTTTTCGTTCAAAACAAACTTTTTCAAAACCTTTTCTAGAGTCACTCCGACTATTCGATATCGATTTCATAATCGAATATCGAATACGACGAATATCGAAAATATAAACCGGGTATAAATTAATCCATATTTGTACGCGATTTATAACGCTTTTCGACAAAAAAATAAAAACGGACAGACTCGCGTGCGAGTCGCGCCCGGTCCCGGCGACTCGCGCCCGAGTCTGACCCGAGTCTATTTTTTTTAAGTTTTCGTTCGATTATTTTTATTATTTTACAAAACAATTTCTAAATTTACATCTTTTCTAAAACTATTCTAAATATTTGATAATCAACTATCGAATATAACGAATATCGAGAATATTAAGTCGAGTACGAATCATGCGATATTCGTACGCGATTTAATCAAAATTTTTCGAAAATCATTGTCGAAATCAGGCCGCCACGCGACTCGCATGAGTCTCGGGCGAGTCGCGCGGCTCTCGGCCCAAACGCATCTTTTTCGTTTTTTTTTATTCTTTCTCGAACATCGTTTTTTATACAAAACAACGTTTTAACAATATTTTTTCAGATTTCGATTAATTTTTTTACTTTCTCGATTTCATATTTCTTTCATATATTATTATTTCAATCGTTACTAACCCGTTTTCTCGTGTTTGTAGCAATTTATTCTCTCATATTCTTTTTATCGTTTTATTAGACTAAAACGAACTCACATGCTAAAATAACTTTGACGTTATTAGTTTAACATGCATTAAACGACTTAGCAACTCATTTATTTATTTTTCCTCACATGTCTTAGGAAAATAATCTCTGCATATCATTTCATCGTCGAACTAACGCGTGTACACCAAAATCGAACGATATCTTAGTAAAGGCCGCTAAGTGCGGGCGGGGTTGGGTGTTCTCGCTGAACTTCCCAACACGTACCCTCATCCCTTACTCAGAACCGTGGTTTCCGGATGTCCGAAACCATTGGCAACGAGAGTCATTCAATATACGATTAACCGCCCAGTCGGCATCGGTATCGATATGCTAAGGGACGAACCCAATAAACTCTGACATCGGAAATGGGCCAGGCTTTAAGTATGGCCCACTACGACATAGAGTGGGTTCGAATGGTTCCGAATAACCATAAAATTCGGTGGCGACTCCTACTTCGATTTAAAATTCTATTCGATCCATCTCATATGGAAATTCTATCGCCTCCCCAAAACCCGCGCTTCGCCGCGTCGGGGTGGACCTATGTCATGTCCACAAGCCCGATTCGCGATTAAAAATAATAATAATAATAATAATAAGACGGAAAACATATGAGAACGTGTTTATGAGAAAGAAGTATTAAAATCACGTTTCGAAAATAATTATATACGAAATCGCGTAGAAAAATATTAAATAGCAATTTCTCGAGATTAATTAAAATTCTCGCGAACAAGGAAATTAAAATTGGTTTTGAACGAAAATTTATTAAAGTGTTATACGAAGATCGAAATTAAGCTGGATGAAAAATAACGAGACTCGATAAGAGTCGATTTAATCGCAACGGGACGGATATCAAAGTTGTAAATTTTACGGGTGTTACAACCCTCCCCACTAAAAAGAAGTTTCGTCCTCGAAACTGGAAAAGACGGAAAGGAAGGAATCGAGATTACCTTACTCGAAGAGATGAGGATGTTTGGCTTGCATCGCCGCTTCGGTTTCCCAAGTTTCTTCTTCGAACTTGTTACAGCGCCATAAAACCTTCACCAAGGGTACAACTTTATTCCTCAAGCGCTTCTCTCGTCGATCAGTAATCTTCACAGGTCTCTCCTCGTATGTCAGGTCAGGTTCTACATCAACAATTTCTGGTTCTAGAACGTGCTCGGGGTCACTAACATACCTCCTCAGCTGAGATACGTGAAAGACGTCATGAACTTTGCCCATCGAAGCAGGCAACTCTAGCTTGTAAGCCACTTCACCTACCTTCTCGATCACGGGGTACGGTCCAATGAACTTAGGACTAAGTTTGCCTTTGATCCCGAATCGTTTCACTCCTTTCATCGGCGATACCTTAAGAAATACCAGATCACCAACTGCAAACTCCAGAGGTCGGCGGTGGACATCCGCATAGGATTTCTGACGATCCTGAGCAGCTTTCATCCTGGAACGAATTAATTCCACTACGTCAACGGTCTCGGCCAGCAGATCAGGACCCAAAGTCTTCACCTCACCAGGTACGTCCCAGCACAATGGGCTACGACACTTACGACCATACAGTGCTTCAAACGGGGCCATCTTGATGGAAGCATGATAACTGTTGTTGTAGGAGAATTCCACCAATGGAAGATGTCGGATCCAATTATCCTGAAAATCCAACGCACAAGCCCGTAACATGTCTTCTAAGGTCTGAATCGTCCTCTCGGATTGACCATCGGTAGCGGCATGAAAAGCGGTACTCATCAACAATTGACTTCCCAAGGCACTTTGTAATGCCTTCCAGAATTTAGAACAGAACCTTGGATCTCGGTCGGACACGATCTCGAGTGGAACACCGTGATGACGGACCACCTCGGCAATATAGACTTCTGCAAGCTTCTCCAGACTCCAAGTGTCACGAATAGGAACAAATCGTGCACATTTGGTCAAACGATCTATTATGACCCAAATACCGTTTCTTCCATTTACGGTTCTCGGTAATGCCACTACAAAATCCATGGCTACACACTGCCACTTCCACTCCGGAACAGGGAGCGGTTGTAGCATACCAGCAGGTTTCTTATGTTCAAACTTAACCTGCTGACAAGTCAAACACTTGCTCACAAATTTGGCAATGTCGTCCCTCATGAATGGCCACCAGAAATGAAGCTTCAAATCCTTGTACATTTTACCACCTCCGGGATGTACAGAATATCTCGACTTATGAGCTTTGGTCAAAATCTGCTTCCTGACTTCCACCTCCTCCGGAACGACCCAACGGTCCCTAAACTTCAGAGCTCCACTAGAATCCACAGAGAAATCGAGAGCTTTACCCTGTTTCATCTTCTCACGGATACCGGCAACGAGAGGATCTTCCAACTGTTTATCACGAATCTCCTGAAAAAGAGCTGGTTCAGCAACTAAGGCATTGATCCGCCCATCAGAACCTTCGATAACCACATCAATTGTCATCTTTGCGAACTCTCGGGACAGATCTTCAGAAATGCCAGAACATGGAGTTAAGGAATGTAGGATCTTTCTGCTAAGAGCATCTGCAACCACATTGGCTTTACCCTCGCAGTACACCAATTCAAGATCGTAATCGTTCACCAACTCTACCCACCGTCTCTGTCTCGCATTAAGGTCTTTCTGCGTAAAGAGATATCGTAGGCTTTTGTGGTCAGTGTACACCTTGCACCTTACTCCATAGAGATAATGTCGCCAGACCTTTAGAGCATGAACTACAGCAGCTAACTCAAGATCGTGGGTAGGGTAATTCGCCTCATGAACTTTTAACTGTCTAGAGGCGTAAGCGACTACCTTACCACCTTGCATGAGAACACAACCCAAACCATGCTTAGAAGCGTCACAATAAACTTCAAAGTTAACACCTTCCTCGGGTAGGGTCAAAACTGGAGCAGTAGTAAGCCGTCTCTTAAGCTCGGAGAAGGCATCTTCACAGGCCTGGTTCCATAGGAACTTAGACTCTTTCTTAAGCAACTGAGTCATAGGACGGGCCACCTTAGAGAAATCTTGAACGAATCTTCGGTAATATCCAGCAAGACCTAAGAAACTTCGAATCTCACCAACATCTTTCGGACTTGTCCAATTCTCAATAGCGGAAATCTTAGCCGGGTCCACTTTAATACCGTCTTTAGCAATGACATTACCCAAGAAAGCCACTTCAGAGAGCCAAAATTCACACTTAGAGAACTTAGCATACCACTTTTGATCTCGCAGGATGCCAAGAATGATCTTAAGATGCTCGGCATGCTCAGCCTCGGATTTAGAATAGATTAGGATGTCGTCAATAAAGACAACAACACACTGGTCTAGATACTCCCGGAACGTTCGGTTCATCTGATCCATGAATACTGCAGGAGCATTGGTCAGTCCAAAAGGCATAACTTTGAACTCATAGTGTCTATACCTCGAACTGAAAGCCGTCTTGGGAATATCTGATTCACGGACAGGGATTTGATGATAACCCGATCTGAGATCGATCTTGGAAAATACAGAAGCGCCCTTAAGTTGATCGAAGAGATCATCGATTCTGGGCAAGGGATATTTGTTCTTGATCGTAACCTTGTTAAGGTCACGATAGTCAATACATAAGCGCATAGTACCGTCTTTCTTCTTTACAAACAGTACAGGAGCACCCCATGGAGATGAACTAGGACGAATGAAGTCCTTCTCAATCATATCATCCAACTATTTACGCAATTCTTGCAACTCAGCTGGAGCCATTCTATAAGGGGCCTTGGCAATAGGGCCAGTACCTGGTACGAGCTCGATGGTGAATTCTACATCTCGCTCAGGGGGAATACCAGGTAATTCCTCGGGAAATACATCTGCATATTCACTGACTATGCGTACTTCCTCAAGTTTGGGTAATTCTGCAGTTACAGTCACCGTACATAAAAATGCTTGGCAACCTTTTCTCTGCAAACGAATAGCTTTCATAGCAGAAATGATCTTGATACCCTTCTGGCGTCGACCACCACGATAAGTAATACGAGAACCACTAGGAGTCTTCAGAAAAATCTTCTGGTCTCGGCACTGAAATCTTGCATCATAGAGGGATAACCAATCCATGCCCAAAATAACATCGAACTCTGCCAGAGGAAACTCGAGAAGAGTTGAAGGAAGGATAATACCGGAAAAAAGAATAGGAACAGCTTGATATGCTTTAGAACAAGCAACGATTTCACCAGATGGAAGAGTGATAGAAATAGGCTCGGCTTGGGAAGGAATAAGAGATAATTTCGAAGCAAAGCTGGAGGAGATAGCAGATATGGAGGCACCAGTATCAAATAATATAAAGGCACTAACACCAGAGATCGTAAACATACCCGTAACTACGTCAGGGTTAGCCTCAGCGTCGGCTCGGCTCATCAAGAATATGCGCCCCTTTCGAGCAGGTGTGGTGACAGCATCGCTGGTTGCAGCCTTCTTCGAACATCTGGTCGAAATATGTCCCGGTTCTCCGCAGGTGAAACAGACGATGGGAGAGCCGTCACAGTTCTTGCCCGGGTGGAAATCCTTCTTGCATTTGAAGCAGGCAGTGCTCTTCTTGTCTTGAAATCGGGAGTTAGAGTTGTTCCTTTTTCCTCCAGAAGAATGAAATTTCTTCGATGAAGAAGAGGTGTTGCCAGAAGATTGGAATGGTCGCTTGTAACCAGCAGCAGTGGTCTTCATTGTCTTGACTTCCTTCAGTGAGGACTCGGTAAACAGCGCGGCATTGTAGATATCTTGTACAGTCTCCAAATCCCTGGGAATATTGTGTGCAATGTCTACTCTGAGCTCCTCTCTGAAATAAATGGCTCGATTGTCCTCAGTTTGTAGCAGGCCTTCAGCATAATGCGCCAGGAAATGGAATTGTTGCGAGTACTCAGCCACGGTCATGTTGTTTCCTTGGACAAGATTGCTGAACTCCCTCATTCTTTGCTTCTTTAGCTCCTTGGGATAGAACCTACGCTCCAACAGGATCTTGAATTGAGCCCAACCAAAACCCAGAGTCTGCAAGGTAGTTGGGCCAACTAGGCTCCACCATCGATCGGCTTCATCAGACAAGTAAAGCACGGCCAGGCCCACCTTCTGGTCCTCGGGAGCAGAATAAATCCCGAATTGCCTCTCCATCAACCGGAACCAACGATTCATGACTTCAGGATCTACAGAGCCGTCGTAAAATTCTAACTTGCTCTTGGTCATTCCTTCAGCTGCGTGCGAGAAGCTAAAGGGTCGCTGGTTGTTTGCGTTCCTGTTGGTCAATTCCTGGAGTGTTTGCACCATCGCATTCATGTTGTTGATAAACGCAGCATTGATGTCATTCTGGTTCGTTCGGCCGTTCATCTTAATCACAAAAGAAACACATAATCAATGCTAATCATTGAGTTCAGGAACATATAAACTAAACAAGTAAGTCCTTATTTTGGTTTCTACCCATCTCTCACTAATATCTTATTTAATGTTTAACCAATTTACTGATATTTTTCCTAAAATCATGTGTGAGCGTCGGGAGCAACGATGCTCTGATACCAACTGTAATCCCCTATAAATTCTAATGCAAAACGGTGGCGGAATCACTATTGAGTTGGGATTAACACACTGATAACTAAATTTTAATAATGAAAAGGTAAGTCAGTACAACTGCCACTTTTATAAAAAGGGCAAAAATTTAAAATCCTTAAAAATGTTAAACATACAAACCATAGTATGAAAATAAATTCAACGGCGCAAGACCAAATGCCGCTCGCTAGCTCACACAACCCAAACAGATAATACCTGCCATGTTATAAACATAACAGCCACAATTCAGTGGGGAGTAACGACGACGTTCTCCCAGCCATATTACATGATATTAATGCACAATTACTACTATATCAAAATAGTTGAAAAATGGAAAACATTTAAAATGATACGGTAAAATAATTCGAAATGATTGTCAACCTGCAAATCCATGTCAATCAATAAAATAACGGCGCTATGGAAGTCAATCAGTGTAACGGAATAGACTTTCACTAGGATCATACTAAACAAGGTTCGAGAATTTAGTCAAAACAAATTAGACTTCAGTCTCTAACTAGGCAACTCAACTATAACAGGACTGCGTGCAGCGAGGTCCTGGCTTAAGTAATGTACACCCCTCCTGGACACCAACCGTAATCCAGTTCAACCCGACGGCGACTTACACGATGCGATATCTAAGTTTAAGGTCAAAATATACACATTCCTAAACACAAACCATGCTCAGTTCAACGACCAATGTGTCTCTAACTAGACACACCAGCTTTATAGTTGATGGCAAAACGTATACCCTAGACTGTATTACTCTACCCGTACACTTATCCTTATTCCATAACTCCAAAACAAAGCCGTTGACAAAACGTTCTAAAAAGGAAACTTTCTAATATAGGAAACTTTCTGATTTAGGAAACTTTCTATTTTTAGGAAAATTTCTATTTTAGGAAATTTTCTCGGAATAACAATAGGATGAAAATAGCGTTATAGAAAAATATCGAGAATAGTAATTTACTCTAACTATAAAGTAAATATTATTAATTTCGCAAACTACTACTTTCGGCCTTAACAATTTTTAAGTTCTAAATCGAGTATAAATTGTTTATAAGAAATATCGAAATACTTCACAAACGTATTATTATTATTATTATTATTATTATTATTATTATTATTATTATTATTATTATTATTATTATTATTATTATTATTATTATTATTATTATTATTATTATTATTATTATTATTATTATTATTATTATTATTATTATTATTATTATTATTATTATTATTATTATTATTATTATTATTATTATTATTATTATTATTATTATTATTATTATTATTATTATTATTATTATTATTATTATTATTATTATTATTATTATTATTATTATTATTATTATTATTATTATTATGAATTAGGGTGTTTCGAAAATATATAAAACTAAAATTCCCTATTTATTATTAGTTTCGACGGAACGAGTATAAAATAATGTTTTACGACAATCATCTTTATAAAAGTAATTTATTTAACCTTCTTTATTTTATTAAACATTTAAATTATTTTTAATAACATAAAGGGTGACTTAAGATGAAACGGTTAAATTTTTAGAAGGTTCAAAATTGCTGGAAAATTAAATAAGTTGCTGTAAAATCGTGTTTTAACGATTATTCACGATTTCGCTTAAAAATTGATTCTATCATTTAAAAGTTTCGAAAAATAGTGTAAAAATTACGATAAATAATTAAAACTAATATTTAGACAATCTGTCCAGAAAATAATTTTTTTCAAAATCTGGAAACTCGTTTTTAAAGGCTTTTACGGAAAACGCGTTAATAAACGTTAACGATTAAAAATAAAAGCTAAATTCAAAACGATTTGTGCACGGTTGTTAAAAATCATAACTTATCAAGGAAATAAAAATTTTCCAGAAACTTTTCAGTTTTTAAGAAAAAAAAAATTCCAGAATTAAAAAAAAATAAGAAAAACCGTCTTTTAATCATCGGTTTCGTTTTAAAAGGTTAAATAACTATTTATCGCTCTTTTTATTTTATTAAATCTCGAATGTCACAAAAATAATTATTTTGTTAGAAAATATCAGAAACTTTATTTTGAATCGAGAAAAAAAAATAAAAATCAAAAATTAAAAGGAATATTCGGTTTTAACGATAAACGGTGTTTTAGGACTATTTATTTTTTGTCACCCACTTATAAAATTTGAAAAATTACGAAAATTTACAGAAAATAAATTTGGTCAGAATGTACGTACACAAAAAATTTCAGATTTAAATACGTAATTTAGGCATTTGAACATTAAATCGGTTTTAAATCGATTTTGTACGAAATCGGTTAAAAATCCATTAAACGACTCAAAAACTCGAAATCTGTAAAATTTATTTTTTTGGCAGGAACTTTAAAATTATATTAGTGTATCGGCCAAATATTATGATTTAATAACTATTATAACGATTTATTCGCTAATCTCGTAAAAACGAACATAACAACGAAATAATTGAAAATTAACGATTCTAAAACTTTTAAATAAAAAAAATTAATGACATACTATAATAGCCAAACAAAAACTTAAATTCTATACATGTAACTACGACAAAATATCAAGCAATACCGAGATCGTCGTGTTACCTTAATCAAGATCTGAGTCAATAATGTACTCGTCTTCCTCGGGGTTGTCTCGAAAACCTATATAAAAAAATATAAAAAGGTGCAAGACCCTTATTAGCGTCGTAAATCGAGAAGTAGGAAGGAGGAATAGGGGTTTCGATGATTACCCTTGAATTAAGATGAACACGAAATGAAAAGAATGATCGGAAACGGGAAAAAAAAAATTGAAGAACAGTGCACTGTTGTTGTTTACGTTCTTCTTTTTTTTTTTGAGTAGAGGAGAGGGGAACGTACATTGTAAAGAGGAATATGGTTGGAGTTTAAAAGGGGTTGGGTAACTGCCAAAAGACGGTTAAAGGGTAACTTGTAATAGGATAAAGAAGGAAATAGAGGAGTCGGTTTTGACTCTCAACCGACTACGAAAATATCTCAGTCTGCTAAGGGAAACGGTCGGGTCTGCTACAATCTGAGCCCGATTCGCGATTAATAATAATAATAATAATAATAAGACGGAAAACATATGAGAACGTGTTTATGAGAAAGAAGTATTAAAATCACGTTTCGAAAATAATTATATACGAAATCGCGTAGAAAAATATTAAATAGCAATTTCTCGAGATTAATTAAAATTCTCGCGAACAAGGAAATTAAAATTGGTTTTGAACGAAAATTTATTAAAGTGTTATACGAAGATCGAAATTAAGCTGGATGAAAAATAACGAGACTCGATAAGAGTCGATTTAATCGCAACGGGACGGATATCAAAGTTGTAAATTTTACGGGTGTTACATTCCTTTTCTCACCCTCAGAACCCCACCAGAATTTAGAAATCATCGCTCTCAACTCTTCATAGAAGCTAATAGGCAGTTTAAAGACACTCATACCATAAGTAGAGATAGAGTGGACCACGACCTTTATCATTATTTCCCTACCCGCTTTCAATAAGAGCACTCGCCACCTCTGCAAAATTCTTAGCTAGTTTCTCACGCAAAATTCTTGTAAGTTCAAGCTTAAACTGACCCAAAACAGTAAGCAGACCAATATACTACCCGGGTATGATACCATGCGCACTCCCAGCTCCCTCGCTACCTCTTCCCACACCTTCTGCCTCGTGCAACTACTAAAGACGAAGTAGTCTTATCAACCCTCAAATGTGTCGTGGACCTGGAGATCAATCTGTAAGACAACAGAACAATTGAAAGAAAACTTCACTGATGGAAAATGGACTTTAGGCAGGGATACTCCATTTCTAATGGGTACAAATGGCTAACTTATTAAAATCACACTACTACTTGGCAGCAGGTGGTGTGGAGCAAGTGGAATATCCCTAAACATGTCATTATGATTTGGATTATGCTGAATGGTTGGTGGAAAACTAAAGACAAATTGTTCAGAATGGGTTGCAGAACTAATAACACCTTCTGTATTTGTTCCATTGAAGAGGAAACTGAGGTCCATTTACTGCAAGACTATGTTTACACACAGGACATTTGCAAGGGGCTGGAAGATTGGCTTGGGGGAAAGCTGCCAAGCCACCTTGAATACTGTCTTCTAGGAAACAGACATGCTACTGATACAATGATAGCAATGGTGTTTGCTACCTTCACTCACACAATCTGGATGAAGAGAAATAAGACCAGATTACAAGGTACCTTCATAGACCTGATCAAGTAAAGATTACTATCCAGAATGAGATAAAATGTAAACTCAGAGGGGTTTTGACCCACCCTCAAACTAAGCAGAATGTAATTGTGCTCATTGATAGAATGCTTCATTATTGTTAGCTTCTTCCTTAGAAGTCTAGTCCAAGTGCTATAAATTTGTGTGTTATGAAATAAAATTCTCACATTTTACCAAAAAAAAGTAGTCTTCTCAAAGTTCACTAGTTGCCCCGAGGCCGCCTCATATTGCCGCAACACGCCCTTCAAAACCCGAGCCTCCACAACGTGGGTCCGCGCTGACAGCCATATCTACGCTTTAGCCATATCTAGCTTAACGACTTTATACCCGTCCCTTGCTCGGATGTTCTTCATATGATGAAAAGCTTTGAACACCACAAGGATATTGTCCGTTATTTGCCTACCCGGTGTTTAAAAGCGCTCTGGTTCTCCGACACAATCCTCCCCAGAAAACTTTTCAATCGATTAGCAAGGACTTTAGACACCAGTTTATAAACCACATTGCACAGACTAATCGACCGAAATTTACTCATTCTACATGGTTTTTTTTTACTTTGGGTATAAGCACAATGAAAGTTTTATTACTCCCCCGTGGTAATGGCGCACCATGTAGGACATCTAAAACAATCTTAGTAATGAAAGGGCCAACAATATGCCAATAAGTTTGATAGAATAGTGCATTCATACCGCCAGGCCCTGGAGCCTTAGTTGGGTGTATCTGCTCAAGCGCGGTCCAAACTTCATGTTCCGAGATGACCATTCATATGGTTAGTAACCCTTCCCTTGACCTCCAGCAACATGCTCTCAAAGTCACCCGGGCTACATGTGGCAAACATCTTGCCAAAATAATCTCGAGCCACATCCCCGATTTGCTCCTGCCCACTCCTCTCGATCCCGTCCTCATCAATAAGTTGCAAAATGTGATTGTTTTGCCGCCTCATAGTTGCCTTCCTGTGAAAAAAATCTGGTATTCCAATCCCCATCCCTCAGCCAATCCGTCCTCAACCTCTGTCGCCAGAACAACTCCCCACTCCTCAACAGGTTAGCCAGCTCCTTTACCGTATGCCTTCTCTCCTCGACATTCTTCACACTGCGCTTCTCACCCTCTAGCTTCTCCAGCCGTCGCCATTTCCCTGCCAATATCTCTAAGAACTTTCCCGATACTCACCCCTTCCACACAATCAACTCCTCTCCACACAAGCGAAGTCTATCGAGAAAGTTCTCCCCGCCTGCCCTCTAGGCCCTTTTCTCCGTATCCTAACAGCCATCCTCCCCTACCCACAACTGCTCAAACCGAAACATCTTCTTCTTCACTCTCGTATCTCTCCTAGGTTCAAGGTAGAGCTTAATAGGAGCATGATCCGACCACTCTCTAGTAAGATGGACAAGTTTCGCGTCCGGAAGCAAATCAAATTGCGCTTCGTTACCAAGTGCCGAATCAAGATGACATCGACGATTCTAATCTCCGGCCTACCCATTATTGAACGTAAACTCATGCCCCTCGAAAACAACATCACTCAAGCCACAATCCTCCAGAGCCTCCCGAAAGTTGGTCATTTTCCATTGAACTTGGGACCCCTCTTCATTTCGGACGCACAAAGAATTTCGTTGAAATCCCCTAGGCAGAGCCACAAACCATCGAACTCCTCATGTAAAATCTGCAAAAATTCCCACTAAAGTTATGTATCACTTACCAACAACCAACCATAAAAACCCATCACTCTTCACTCTTTCCCCCCAGCTGGACCTCGAAATCCATATGATTGACTGACGAGGACCAAAACTTACACTGAACCCCTTTCTTCCAAAAAAATGCGAGACCCCCCCCCCCGATCGCCCCACACTATTCACTTCTACACTCCCGTAGTCATGAAGTTGTACCCTAACATCCCAAACTCCATAATGCTAAGCTTTATCTCGCACAAAAAAAGCTATAGCAGGGGCATCCCTGAGAAGAAGGTTATTCAAAACGCCTACTGCAGTTGGGTTGCCCAGCCCCTTGCAGTTAAGGCTCAACAGACTCATTGGGCCCTGTGGGGCTGAGCGACCTCAGCCTCTGCCTCAGGTGAACTTACACCCATGATATCTTCCAGCTTCTTCCCGTCACCTACACTAGCCCCATTTTTCTCATCTCGCCCTCTTTTCCCCGGATTGCCTTGTGCTCCTCCCATATTATCATTCCCTTCCAGAGCTAACCACTTCCATTTCCCTCCTTGTCTCTTGTAAGGTAACAAATCATCTGTTATCCCCAAGTGATAAAGCTATCAACCTGAGCATCATACTCCCTAATTTCTATCATTGTACTCACCTGTACATCAATCTCCACCCCCTGAGTAGGTTCACGTCCCTCCCTCACTAACGCTTGCTGTACCACACTCCCTTCGACTCGATTAACCCCTTTCTCCACCCACACCAGATCTCTTCCCAGCCCCCTCTCACAACTTCGCCCTTTCCCTTGGTCCACCTTCCTCCTCAACTTGCTTTTGAGGGCAATGTCTTGGAGTTTAAAGATAATGAGCCTTATTGCCTCCTCCTCCCTTTGCCTTATTAGGACATGTATATAAGTTTATTATTTTTTCGCTTTGTATTTCAATTTTAATGTTATTAAAACTTGATTTCACTTAACCATCTTTTTAAAAGCCGTTTGTAAGAGTTGTTAGTATGTCCGATTAAAAGCCCACTCTAAGTTTCTTATTTTATGGACCTTGAAGAACGTGGTTCACTCTTCCACAAGCGGTGTTAATCGAACGACCGTGCTACAATCAGAGGTATTTGTTTATTTGTTCGCTCTTATTTACGGAATTTAAGCGATTCATATCGTAAATCGGGGTAAATTCATCAGTTTAGGTTGACTTAGTTTTATTGATGAGAGTGATTTATACCACGATAATTAGGCTCATATCGTGGTACTTTAGTGTCATATTGACTCGATTTAACTTTGTTTGCATGCATGGCTCTAGTTTGGTGAATTGTGGATTTTTGTGGTTTTTAAGTTGTTTTTCATCAAGTGTTCGCATGGTTACAAATCCTTTAGTCATCGAAGATCACAAGTTACATTTGGAAATTCAAGAGAAGATCCCGAGACTTGAATGAAACACCCCACATTGATAGGAGATGTCTTATTTATGAGCTTGAATGACTAGTGAATAAAGGGATTGAAAGTACTACTCATATCAACAAAGTGCACTTTCTTTTCTGGTCATCCATGCAAAAGAACTCCGCAGTTAAGCGTGCTTGACTGAGAGTAGTCTAAGGATTGGGTGAGCTCCTGGGAAGGTTTCCAGGATGCGCATGAGTGAGGTCAAAATGCGCTAGAAAGGACTCGTGTTGATTTGTGGGGCCAGTACACGACCTGTTGAGCGCCACAAGTGATACCACCACAAGTGGTGGTTGGGGTGTTACATTGAAGGCCATTTAAGTTTGCGATTTATGAAACCGAGAGCCAACATGTACATTAGAAGTCGAAGGCACCTTGTAGACACCCACATTTTGACTGCCAGGTGTCTATGGCAGTTTCCCAAAAAACACCCGATGATGATCGGACGCTAACATGCTTCTATGCGCTCGGATACGGGCTCAAATCCATTAATCGCTGGCTAACACACTTACGGAGTACAAATCTCACAAAAACAACCTCGAATCCAGGCCCAGCAGGCCGTTTCGAGTCAAACAAGACTAATTTGGGCCAAAACCGACACCGGAATTAAAACCGACTCGTCACGACTGGGTCAATCCCGGTCAAAGTCGTTTCCGAGACACACCCAACAACCCCTCAAACATCAAAAGCCCAATTCAAACTCAAACCCCTCAAATACCCACGGTCAAGGTCCAAGCAAGTGACCCGCGCGACCCAGCTGGGCCACTCGATCGAGTGCCTCATCCACTCGATCGAGTGGGCCCTTATTCAGACCCGACGGCTGACGCACAAGCCTACTCGACCGAGTCAGCCACCTACTCGGTCGAGTAACCCTAATCCGAAGCCCTAGCTTTTCCTATAAAAGGAACCCCCATGCACCCCTCTTCAACAACTTTTGCACAATTATCGAAACCCTAGAGCAACCTCGTATACACAAACTACGTCCTTTACAAACCCTAGCACACCCTAAGAAAACCCTAAACTAGCTTTAGGATTCATCAAACCCGAGCCACCATAACTCGACCTCCATAAACCTCGAAGACTCTTGTGTTATAGCCACGGTTACGAGTCCGCACCGAGACAAGAACATGTAGGTTGAGGGTGTCAAAACCCCGTTTCTTCCCTTCTCTTCCTTTTCTCGCGTCGTGTCTATTTCATATGGGTCGTTTTGTTTTTTTTATTTTTATCGCTATTATCGCATTATTAATATCAATAATACTAGTATAAAAACATTAAAATACCTATCAATTTGTGTCGAGTATGAGTGATATTGGAATAAGGAAATCCGAATATACAAGTGTACTGCACACGAGTTGACGGTCGCTTGTTCCGATATCCCGATTACTCGATTATTGAGATAGGTCAACTTCAACAGTAGTTTTCATATCGTTATGCTATTATTATTATTATTCGCGCTTCGCATCGATTTTCAAAAAACCAATATCATATTTCAATAAGGGTCGAAACCCGTTGACACGGATCCGACATCACAATCCCTAGGGATTTATTCCGATGTCAGAGAAGTCGAGGGAATCAAGTTTTTTTTTATGTTTTCAATTAAAGCGTCGATTTTGGATTCGATACCAATTTCATAATTGGATATCGAGTCTAATAATCAAGTCATACGAATTAATTAACGCGATTTATTGATATCACGATAATTAATTTGAAGCGGCTAAGATTAATTTATTTATTCTCTATATCACTCTAATATTCCATATCGATTCAAATAATCGAGTGTGGAATATAACGAGTATTCAAAAGTAGAATCGAGTATAAATTCAACAATATTTATATTCGGTTCAACAAAGTTTGCGATCTATAAAAAAAACCAAGTCGTGTGTAAATTGTGCCATATTTACGCCCGATACGGCCAAATCACCAAACTCTCAAGAATCAAAAGCAATCTCGAAATCAATTTTCAATTTGCAAACGAATTAAAATTCGTACAGGGGGCACTCGACCGAGTGCCTAACCCACTCGGTCGAGTGGCACCCCAAAATCGAACCAGAAAGTCTGTCACGACACCCACTCGGTCGAGTCTCACAGTGACTCGGTCGAGTGGCCGCGTACTCGACCGAGTTGGTCAATAACTCGGCCGAGTATGGTCTATAACACGAAACAGAAACACCTTCTCAGGACCTACTCGATCGAGTCAATCGACTACTCGATCGAGTGACCTCATAACGACTCAAACACGAGTCGTACATCATCCTTTTTCTCAAATCTCGATAGTATTTTACGACTTAGGTCAACACGTGCATAATTAATCACGTGTATACTATCTTTTCAAACCGTGCATCCTCATATTTGCATCCTTCAATTCAATTCATTATTTGGGCAAACCGTTAATATCGATTTACCGTTACTAACCGTTTGCTTGTTTCTTTCGTCAATTTAATTCTTGTTCGTTTATTGTACTAAATGAACCCGCATGCTAAAATACAACTTTGACGTTAATTTTAGTTGCATTAATTTGACTTAGAAACCCTTTTCAAATTCAATTCACACGTTTAGGGAAAATACTCTTTGCATATCATTTTCCCGTTTAACTAGCGCGCGTATTGTAAGTCACTCGAATTCTTAGTAGAGGCCGCTAATGTGCGGGCGGGGTTGGGTGTCCTTTGTGGGCTTCCCAACACGTACCCTCACCCCTTACTCAGAACCTCGGTTTCCGGATGCCCGAAACCGTTGGCGCACGAGAGTCATTCAATACACAATATCCGATAATGTCGGTATTGGTATCAAATGCAAAGGGACGAGCCCAATAAACTCTGACATCGGAAATGGGCCGTATTTTGTATACGGACCACTACGACATAGAGTGGGCTCGAATGGTTCCGAATAACCACAAAATTCGGTGGCGACTCCACTTCGACCTAAATTTCAATTCGATCCGTTTCATATGGAGATTCATTCGCCTACCCAAACCCGCGCGTGGCCGCGTCGGGGTGGACCTATGTCATGTCCACACACCTAATTATTACTTATAACACCCGTGATATAATCACGGGGTTGTATAATCAAATGTCATGTCCACAATTTGGCGACTCCGCTGGGGATTAACTGATGCGTGACTTACCATCGGCATCCTCAGGGTGAGACTCGAATAGAAATCGTTTGACAAATACAATGCGCGTGTTAGTTTTACGGTTCATGCATAACCCATATTTTCCCGGGCCGGTACTGGTGACCGACGTCCCACTATACCATTGATGTACTCCAACATGGATATGTCAAAAGTTGTCCATAGTCGATTCGAGTGGGTTTCGCGGCATGTTCTAAGCTCAATTCGACTTAGAGAGTCCGTCCCGATCAACGTCTAGACTATGTACACTGGTATAGACCCTTTCAGACCGACCGAGACTTAGTGTAGAGCATACATGGCGTCGTTATAATGCTTGTGTGACTACGTGCTACTTGGTTTCCGAGTCATTTTCAAAAATATCAACTTTTCAAAAATTGCATCCTCCTTTTCAAAATACTCAATTTTCAAAACCCGGGACATACCGAATTTAGGACTTATGATTTTACTCAAAATAGCCTATTTTCTAGCCGGTATGCTGCCCAAATCAAAACTCAAAATTTCAAAACTTATGGCCCAATGACTTTCTCGTCCTTTTTTCGGAAATTTGGGCCATTCACCGAGTCCACTCGGTCCTTTTTCAAAAATTATCAATTTTCAAAACCTTCCACTTCTAGAGCTTCCCGTATTTAGCAGTGTCGGGTCGAGTCTTAAGTCGTCAAGGTCTTTAGCGTCGAAACTCCGTCGATCTTACATCACGAGTTTCTTCCCTATCCCAGTCCGCCTTATTAGACTAAGGCAAGGCCCACCTAAGTAGGACATACTCTTACGAAGGAGGGCCCGTCAACACGATCGAGTCAAAAGTCTGGGGATGTCTCGCGTGAACCTTCCTTCGAACAGGACTAGGCCCACTTGCCGAATCCTAAGGAAGGCCCACACTTCACAAGTCACCCGTCTAAGTGTCTTCTTCGAGTCATTTCCCTTTTAGTCTCGTTTGGGATGTACTTTCTATTCCGGGATTTCTGGGCTAGTTTCTGATTACATGGTGTTCTTACAGACAGGCCAGCCACAACCCGACATCAACGCAAGATGGACGAATTGAAAAATGCCTTAGCCAAGATCGAGACTCAACTGACCTCCATCCTCGCTAACCAAGCAACTTTGGACACCCGTCTGAGCACTGTGGAGAAGACAGTCCCAGGTGAAGGAGGCGATTCCGTTGGGCCCATAGCCGAATTGGTCAGTGTCGTTCGCAGGCTCGAGGAGCAAGTCCACTTGTCAACAAGCAACTCGATCCACTCCGAAAATGCTCGCATTTATTCACCTTTGAATGATGAGCTACCGGCTAACCTCAACTTGACGGGAATTCCCATGTTTGAGGGTACCGAAGACCCGGTCCATCATATCCGGGCCTTCAAAGACTTCATGGCAGTCAAAGGGGTAAAGTCCACCATGTTCAAGCACTTATTCCCTTCCTCCTTGGAGAAGCATCCCAGGGCCTGGTTCTACAGGCTCGACCCCAAGAAATACAAGACTTGGGATGACGTGGCGACCGAATTCGCTCGGAACTACGCCGATAACACTGAAATCCAGACTACAATGCGTACTCTGGAGGTAATGGCCCAAGAGCCCAAAAAAGGGTTCACAAAATATCTGCAAAGGTGGAGGGCTGAGAGTGTGAAGCTGGTCGACAAGCCCGGCGAGAAGGCCCTAGTAGAAGCCTTCGTCAAAAATCTACTCCCATCCTACCGGGTCCATCTCCGGTATGCTATCATTCCAAACTTCGCTGTCCTTACTGAAATGGGCACGAGGATTGAAGATGATTTGAGGTTGGAGAGCCTGACTAAGGCCTCTACCAAGGGCTATCAAGGGGCAAGTTCATCCACAATCAAGCCCACACCCGCAGCTGCAACTCGCAGCATCTTCGACGAGGTAAACCTGCTCGACACCTCATCTAAAAAGAATACACCAAATCGGGTATTCACAGATATAGGGACTACCTATACTTATGCCTTACAGAGGCTATCCTCAAAGGGCCTAATCCAACCGATAGGCCCAACTGCAGAACCTCCAGTGGAAAAGAGGCCCAAAACTTACAATGCCCAAGCCTACTGTCAGTATCACCGGGGCAACGGACATGATACTGAAAAATGCTGTAGGTTAAAACATCTAATCCAGGACCTTATCGAGAGCGGGAAAATCCCGTTGCCCGGAGACAAGCCGAGCAACAAAGAAAACCCGTTCAGCGCCCATGCTATCTTCACCGGTGAGGTAATCGACTATTCTCACCTCATCTCTCCCTATATCCCACAAATCAACGGGATATGGTTCGACGACGAGGATGATGTGTACTTAACCAAAGGGGAGGCTGTCCCCATCACCCTTGAAGAGGTCCGAAAGGCAAAGTCCAAAGCTTTAGCCACCAATCATCTCGCCGCGGCTGGGCGTTCCACCCCTATATCCGTCACTGAACCTGCCAGGACGGAGCCTGCCCTCGAAGAACCAAACCCAGACACGGCTCTAGTCCAACAAATGAAGAGGATCCGAGCCGATCTAACCATATGGCAACTATTGGTTAGCTCACAAGCTCATCGGGAAGCACTGACTAAGGCTCTCGATGAAATCAAGGTTGATTCAGAGGCTACCCCTGCTGAAATGGTAGCCACCATCATGCCCTACCTTAAGGGCAAATCCAAAGAAGGAGGCCCACTCATAACCTTCTCTGAAGCTGATCTGCCACCATTTGGGCCCAATCACAATCTAGCCCTGTACATCACGGTCATCTGCAAGGGTAAATATCTCCCGATGACCCTTATCGATGATGGATCAGCCGTGAATGTCCTTCCCCTAAGGACCGCAAAAGCACTCGGCATCACCGATACCGATTACCTTCCAACGGCGCAGACTATCCAGGCTTTCGACGGAAGCCCAAAACCTGTCGCCGGGGCCGTGAAATTGAAGATCATAACGGGCCCAATCGAAAAGGAATTGGAATTTCAGGTGATAGACGTCACCTCATCATTCAATCTCTTATTAGGAAGGCCTTGGATCCACGCAGTTAAGGCCGTGTCATCTACCCTCCACCGAAAAGTCAAGATGCCCCTCAAAGACGGTATCATCACGCTGGAGGCGACCCCAATTACCGTAGCAAGCTGCAACGCTACAGGACGGGCCGACCCACGAGGATTTGATTTCGTGGGCATGATCGAAGAAGAATATCTCTTTAGGCCCTACTTCACAACTAACATCGACACGATGCTACAAAATCTGGGTTACCTACCCGGAATAACCTCAAGGCCATACCTTCCAGCAGGGAGGATTATCGAGGTTCTAAACGATGGCGAGTCACATTTCGGATTGGGGTATGCTATAACCCCGGAAAACGTGGTTCGGGCCGGTATTCACAAGGCTATCGACATTATCAAGGGTACTTACATAAGCCCTTATAGCCTGAAGCTAACGGATTACTTCGTCACCCCAGTCTTCGGAGCTATCCAAGTGGGCCTTTACCAACCCACCATCACATATCCTGAGACCAAAAAGGCTCGGGAATGCAATTTCATCCCTGATGATATATTTACCATCGTCCAGACCGAAGCAAAGGAAGGCAAAAACGACTCCGAGCCCGTGCTGGGGCTCCTATTCGGGGAAGACAAGACCGTCCCCGCTCCGAAGGACGATTTGGTCAACCTGATCCTTCGCAGCGATCGGTTTGACCCAACCAAGCTAATCACTGAGGTCGGCGCCAACACCGAAACGAGGGCTTGGAGGAAGACCATAAAATGGACCGACGGTCAAGGACGGGTCTACAAGCTGACCACCGGCGAGGGAGACATGCCAGATACCGAGTCAGAGTCAGAGTCAGAGTCGGAGTCTGAGTCCGAGTCTAGAGGGTCTGGTGCTAAAGTCGAGTCTGTAACCCCTCTTCCCTTATCCACTGAGGTCTCGGGGTCTGTCCCAAGACCTCTGCCTATCCCGCCACTGTCCAATGATCAGATGGCAGCTCTATTCGAGCTATTTTCAAAATTTACCATCAATAATAATAACGAACACCGTTCTGCTTACGACTTGTCTTATTTCCAAAATTTTCTCAATTTCAAAAATTTTATATGCAATGACATTGAGAAACCCGATGAACAGGTACCCCTACCTCAACATCTGGTCGAGCAGCTCGAGCAAAGGGAATCCCGAGATCCGGTAATTGAAGAAACCGAGTCCATCAATGTGGGAACCACTTTAGAGCCTCAGATGCTTAAATTGGGCCTATCTTTAGATCCAGAGGAGAGAAAACAATTCGCGGACCTTCTCCAAGAATTCAAAGATGTCTTTGCATGGTCCTACAAGGACATGCCGGGTATAGACCGGGAGATAGCCGAACACCGAATACCCATCAAAGATGGGTGCAAGCCGGTAAAGCAAAAACTCAGGAGAATGAAGCCCGAGTGGTCTCTTAAAGTCAAGGAAGAGGTCGATAAACAATTCAAAGCAGGCTTTATACAAGTGTCTGAATATCCAGACTGGGTTGCAAACATCGTGCCGGTACCCAAGAAGGACGGCAAGGTGCGGGTTTGCGTGGACTTCCGGGATCTTAACAAGGCAAGCCCAAAAGACGATTTTCCGTTACCACACATCGACATACTGGTGGATAATACGGCCGATCATGCCCTTCTATCGTTCATGGACGGGTATGCCGGGTACAATCCGATTAAAATGGCAGAAGAGGACATGGGTAAGACCACCTTCATTACACCTTGGGGTACTTACTGTTACACCGTCATGCCATTTGGGCTTATCAACGCCGGGGCCACTTATCAACGGACTGCCACTACTTTGCTCCACGACATGATGCATAAAGAAGTGGAGGTCTACGTGGACGACATGATCGTCAAATCTAAGGACCGAAGCGGGCACATTTCAGCCCTAAGAAAGTTCTTCACCCGGCTACGTAAATACAACATGAGACTAAACCCGCAAAAATGCAGTTTTGGGGTAACGTCGGGCAAATTACTGGGCCATATCGTTAGCCAACGCGGCATCGAGGTCGACCCAGCTAAAATCAAGGCCATCACCGAGATGCAACCACCCAAAACCGAAAAGGAAATAAGGGGGTTTCTCGGAAAAGTCCAATACATCAGCCGGTTCATTTCAAAACTAACCATGGTATGCGAACCCATCTTCAAAAAGCTAAAAATCGGAGAACGGGTGCTATGGGACGACAAATGTCAAGCGGCTTTCGACAAAATCAAGGAGATTCTGTCTGCTCCGCCAGTACTAATGCCACCTCAACACGGTCTGCCTTTGTCGTTATACCTAACAACGACTGAGACAGCCATGGGGGCTATGCTGGCCCAGACAGTTGATTCAGAAGAACGGGCCATTTACTACATCAGTAAAAAGTTCCTCGAATATGAGTGTAAATATACAATGCTCGAAAAGACGTGCCTAGCATTGGTTTGGGCCACTAAAAAGCTCCGACATTACATGCTCAGTCACGAGGTACATGTGTTATCCAAAATGGATCCTATCAAGTACTTATTTGAGAAGCCCATCCTCAACGGCAGGATGTCAAGATGGACTTTAATGTTATCTGAGTTCGACCTCAAATTTGTACCATTAAAGGCCATCAAAGGCCGGGTAGTTGCCGAATTCCTCGCTGACAGCCCAATACCCGAAGAAGGCCACACCGATACATGGGCCTTTCCTGATGAAGACATATTCCATACCGATACGGAAGTGTGGGATTTATATTTCGATGGGGCATCCAACTTCCGAGGATTTGGGGTCGGAATCCTATTAATTTCACCCCGAGGGGAACACACTCCCCTATCCATCAAGTTGGACTTCGACGTGACCAACAACGCAGCCGAATACGAAGCATGCATTCACGGGTTGCAAGCCGCCGCTGATTTAGGGGTAACAAACCTCCGGGTCCACGGTGATTCATCATTAGTCATCAATCAAGCACTCCAAAAATGGAAAACTCGGAACGCCAATCTCGTGGCTTACCAAGCACGGGTAAGGGTTCTAGAAGAACAATTTCAAAAGGTAGAATACATTTATCTGCCCCGGGAAGAGAATCAGTTCGCAGATGCACTTTCCAAGCTAGCATCTTTACTGAACATCCCGGATCACCTGACCAGCATGCCAATCTGTGTCGAAAGACGGTCCGAGCCAGCCTACATCCACGCCATTCAGGATATCGAGATAACTGACCCGGAACCATGGTATCAAACCGTCCTAACCTACTTGGCAACGGGAGAATACCCCCCGGAAGCTGAAAATCGGGCCAAAAAGGCCCTACGAAGATTAGCAACCCAATTTGTTCGAACTGACGACGGGCAATTGTACAAAAAGACGGCACAGGGGGCTCTACTCCTATGCATCGACAAAATACAGGCCGAAAAGGTCATGACCGAGGTCCATGATGGTGAAAACGGCCCGCATATGAACGCCCATATGCTAGCCCGAAAAATCATGAGGCTCGGGTACTATTGGAACACCATGGAAACAGACTGTCAGTTGTATGTCAAACACTGCCATAACTGTCAGATCTTCGCCAATGTACAGCATATGCCATCTTCCCTATTATATACCATGACATCACCATGGCCATTTTCGACATGGGGTATTGACATAATTGGAAAGGTGCACCCTTCCGGGACGGGAGGTCATTGCTTCATCTTGGTGGCCATCGACTACTTCACCAAATGGGTCGAAGCCGAGTCATACCGTGTCTTGAACGCCAAGCACGTGGCCAAATTTATCCAAAATAAAATAATATGTCGGTATGGGATCCCTTACGAGTTCATCAGCGATCACGGGACCCACTTCCAAGCTGAAACTGCCGCATTGCTGGCAAAATACAAAATTCAAAGGCATACATCTTCGCCTTACCGACCTCAAACAAACGGAGCGGTAAAAGCGGCCAATAAAACAATTGTCACCATACTAAAAAAGATGGCTGAAAATTACCGGGACTGGCCCGACAAAATACCTTTTGCCCTATGGGGATATCGAACCTCAATCCGCACCGCGACCGGGGCAACCCCGTATTACTTGACATACGGAATGGAAGCGGTCCAACCAGTCGAGCTAGAGGTGCCATCCCTTAGGATCCTACTTGAAAGCCAAGTACCTGAGGCAGATTGGGTCCAAGCCCGATACGATTCGCTAGTCCTTTTAGACGAACGGCGATCCCGGGCTCTCAACAACATTCAAATATATCAAAAAAGGATCCAACGGGCTTTCAACAAACGGGTTAGGCCCAGGAACATCAAGAAAGGAGATTTGGTCCTAAAATCGGTTCGTGCCTTACTACCGGTTGACCCAAGGGGTAAATTCAAACCCAACTGGGCTGGGCCATACTTAGTCAAGAAGGTCCTATCAGGAGGAGCGGTGATGCTGACAGACCTGGACGGGAACGAATTTGTCAACCCGACCAACTTGGACCAGCTGAAGCGCTACTACACATAAACTCCCATCTCAATGTCATTCGCAAAAATTTATAAAAATTTGTCCTTTTTTTATAAATTTTCAAAATTTTAGACAAGTCAATAAGCTAGAATTAATTATTCTACTGTCGCGCATCTCGAATTAACAATCTTGATGTATTTCGAAAAATTGCAAAAATCAATCAAATCAAATTTTTGAACTACGTTAGGTTTGATTCCGCCATTTGCGGATACGTAGGCAACCCCTCAAAAGGGTACAACCACTGCAATAAATAAAAGACGGGAACGGTGTTCAATAATATGTCTTTTATTAATATCTCGATAAATTCGGGATTACAAAAAAAAAAAAAAAAAAAAACGGCATTCACACAAAAAATCACACCACAAAAATAATAATAATATTCAAATAATAAAATAAGGAGACTAGTATCCGGGCATCTTCCCCTTCCCCTTGTCCTTCGGGTCGCGTGGAGCCTGAGGTCTTCGGGATGGTGGCGAGCGTTCCCGAATCACGAGTGGAACCTCCTTAGCCCGAACCCGTTTCTTGGACGACGGGTCTTCAATCACGGTCTTCGGCCCAAGTCGGGCCCGCACATGCTCAGGCGGTCTATCCCGTGGGCCAAGTCGGTCCTGCACGGGTAGTCTTGGGCCCAGTCTCCTTTCCAAGTCCATCTGGGGGCTCACTTTCCCCCAAGCACCTTTAGCACTAGACCCTTCAGCTTGAGTCTTAGTCTTCTTCTTTCGCCCTGACATTAGACGAACTAGGGTAGCTGGAGTGTCTCCTTCATCAAAGAACCCCCTGTTGTCTTTAGCTTGCTCTCTTCTCAGCAGGTCGAAGGCTTCATCGACTTTCAAGGCGGCTCGGGCTTTGGCATCTCCGGCTTTGGTCCACTTCGTATAAGAATCTGAAACCCAGATTGAATGGCGGGATTTGACAACGGGCCAAGTATGCCGTGTGTACCACCTTTGCATCCAGGTATCACACATTACATCAGTCAGTTGGGTAGGGTCACTCACAACTGCTTCAACTTCAGGGATTCGCTGGGTCCATCCATACTGCCTTAGTATGCGATCAGGATAAAGATGAACCGTCTGCTTGAAGGAAAGGATCACCTGATAGCGGGCTCTGTCCCTCGGGTCCAAGCCACTCCAAAGATAGATGGGCCACCATGGAACTACCCATCGAATTAGCGGGCCACCATGAAAAGACAAAACCTCGTCCCAATACTTCTGCGTAATCTGACGAGAAAAGTCAATGGCCCGCCTCCTCGTCATCACCTGGTTATGACGGTAGTTGCCCGCATCAAGAGGAGGATCTATCACTGATAATCTCTCATACAGCCAAATCTGCAAAAGGAAGCAAAAGCATGAAATTCCAAAGCAAAATAGGCGTTCGCCTAAAGGCCACTCGACCGAGTGCTTGGGAGACTCGATCGAGTGGTACCCCTGAATGCAAACAGGGGACTCTTTACGAGGGCACTCGATCGAGTGCCAGGGTGACTCGGTCGAGTGGCACCTCCGAAGACAGGTCAGAAGCGTCTCATTGAGGATACTCGACCGAGTACTTGGGCGACTCGATCGAGTACCCCCCTGCAGTGGGAAAAATTTTCGAAAAAAGAAAGAAGAAAGAAAAATCAAAAATTGAAAAAAAAAGCCAAGTGACATACTTGCAACAAACGGGTGCTACCGGTAAGGCGAATGGATGAGTCCCTTTTGCGATCGTCCAATCCTTGGATAATCTCGCCTGTGATCAACCAAGTCGGGCTGTGCTCAGTCTCCATCAGATCCACTACGGTCAGGAGACGGGTGTTTCCCATACACGATAACAAATCCATATGACCCTCGAAAGCATATACATGAAGCATGCAAAAAGAGAAGGCCCTGCGGCTATAAGCCGGTCTAACCCGAACATCGAGTGAATTCATAAATTTCTCAGCCAAGTCGATCAGAGAAATTTTATCACCATCCATCATACGGGACACCTCGTTGTGAGAGAGCCCTAGAAATTCTCTCAGCTTCCTCCTCGGGTCATAAATCGAGTACGAAACGGCGGGACGGAGTATCGGGTTCCATCCTCCTATAGCTGCAATCTCCTCAGGTAAAGGGCAAACTTCGCCCCGGGGAAAAGAAAAGACATGATATATGTCATCCCAATAAGCCAAGCAAGCATCCAGAAAGTAGCGGTCAACCACCATCTGACGGAACGGGTACAATTGGGTTATACCCGTCTGATTCAAAGCCACCCTATCTGCGTCTCTAAAGCGACGGGACCACTCCTACAGCATCACGATCAACCTATCAATTCCCATGGCTAAACTTCTCAAGAAAATGGCTAGAACTTCTCAAAAGAATTAGAGAGACTTTCTCTTAAGAAGGGTTTGTTTTGTGACTTGTGAAGAAAATCAAAAGCAAGAAGGGTCTATATATAGCATTGGCCTTGCAAAATATTTAGGAAAATTTCCTAATCCTAATTAGGAATCAAACCACAATCCTAGTCTCAATACTAGCACGGGAATTTCCATCCCAAACTTTCCTAATCTTTGTTAGGAATCAAGAATCTCGAAGTTTCCAAATCTCAAAATCTCAAGATTTCAAATTTCAAAAAAATCAAAAATTCAAATTTTCAAAAAAAACCATTTCTCCCCAGCGCGAGTCATCTTACTGCCTACGTGTTGCATGCATTTTATGTGACTCATACAGGTACGACTCAAATAGGGATGTGCAACCCACGATAATTCCCCAGCGGAAGCCAACGACGGCATTTCAAGGGATGAGTCTACATACAGGCGCACCCAGGACTTACGAGACAAGTCCAATTCCCCACGGAGTTATCGGCTCAGGTATGACTTCTAGCTTGCGGCTGGCGAGCCCTTCACGCAAGTCTAATGGACTATAAACGACCCGGCCGGAAGTCCGCCAGGTTTCAATCCTCGATTGGCCTGGTGGATACTCTGACTTTCGCCCTGTCCAAGCCTCAGTCAGAGTGGGGGCTCTGTAGACACCCGCATTTTGACTGCCAGGTGTCTATGGCAGTTTCCCAAAAAACACCCGATGATGATCGGACGCTAACATGCTTCTATGCGCTCGGATACGGGCTCAAATCCATTAATCGCTGGCTAACACACTTACGGAGTACAAATCTCACAAAAACAACCTCGAATCCAGGCCCAGCAGGCCGTTTCGAGTCAAACAAGACTAATTTGGGCCAAAACCGACACCGGAATTAAAACCGACTCGTCACGACTGGGTCAATCCCGGTCAAAGTCGTTTCCGAGACACACCCAACAACCCCTCAAACATCAAAAGCCCAATTCAAACTCAAACCCCTCAAATACCCACGGTCAAGGTCCAAGCAAGTGACCCGCGCGACCCAGCTGGGCCACTCGATCGAGTGCCTCATCCACTCGATCGAGTGGGCCCTTATTCAGGCCCGACGGCTGACGCACAAACCTACTCGACCGAGTCAGCCACCTACTCGGTCGAGTAACCCTAATCCGAAGCCCTAGCTTTTCCTATAAAAGGAACCCCCATGCACCCCTCTTCAACAACTTTTGCACAATTATCGAAACCCTAGAGCAACCTCGTATACACAAACTACGTCCTTTACAAACCCTAGCACACCCTAAGAAAACCCTAAACTAGCTTTAGGATTCATCAAACCCGAGCCACCATAACTCGACCTCCATAAACCTCGAAGACTCTTGTGTTATAGCCACGGTTACGAGTCCGCACCGAGACAAGAACATGTAGGTTGAGGGTGTCAAAACCCCGTTTCTTCCCTTCTCTTCCTTTTCTCGCGTCGTGTCTATTTCATATGGGTCGTTTTGTTTTTTTTTATTTTTATCGCTATTATCGCATTATTAATATCAATAATACTAGTATCAAAACATTAAAATACCTATCAATTTGTGTCGAGTATGAGTGATATTGGAATAAGGAAATCCGAATATACAAGTGTACTGCACACGAGTTGACGGTCGCTTGTTCCGATATCCCGATTACTCGATTATTGAGATAGGTCAACTTCAACAATAGTTTTCATATCGTTATGCTATTATTATTATTATTCGCGCTTCGCATCGATTTTCAAAAAACCAATATCATATTTCAATAAGGGTCGAAACCCGTTGACACGGATCCGACATCACAATCCCTAGGGATTTATTCCGATGTCGGAGAAGTCGAGGGAATCAAGTTTTTTTTATGTTTTCAATTAAAGCGTCGATTTTGGATTCGATACCAATTTCATAATTGGATATCGAGTCTAATAATCAAGTCATACGAATTAATTAACGCGATTTATTGATATCACGATAATTAATTTGAAGCGGCTAAGATTAATTTATTTATTCTCTATATCACTCTAATATTCCATATCGATTCAAATAATCGAGTGTGGAATATAACGAGTATTCAAAAGTAGAATCGAGTATAAATTCAACAATATTTATATTCGGTTCAACAAAGTTTGCGATCTATAAAAAAAACCAAGTCGTGTGTAAATTGTGCCATATTTACGCCCGATACGGCCAAATCACCAAACTCTCAAGAATCAAAAGCAATCTCGAAATCAATTTTCAATTTGCAAACGAATTAAAATTCGTACAGGGGGCACTCGACCGAGTGCCTAACCCACTCGGTCGAGTGGCACCCCAAAATCGAACCAGAAAGTCTGTCACGACACCCACTCGGTCGAGTCTCACAGTGACTCGGTCGAGTGGCCGCGTACTCGACCGAGTTGGTCAATAACTCGGCCGAGTATGGTCTATAACACGAAACAGAAACACCTTCTCAGGACCTACTCGATCGAGTCAATCGACTACTCGATCGAGTGACCTCATAACGACTCAAACACGAGTCGTACATCATCCTTTTTCTCAAATCTCGATAGTATTTTACGACTTAGGTCAACACGTGCATAATTAATCACGTGTATACTATCTTTTCAAACCGTGCATCCTCATATTTGCATCCTTCAATTCAATTCATTATTTGGGCAAACCGTTAATATCGATTTACCGTTACTAACCGTTTGCTTGTTTCTTTCGTCAATTTAATTCTTGTTCGTTTATTGTACTAAATGAACCCGCATGCTAAAATACAACTTTGACGTTAATTTTAGTTGCATTAATTTGACTTAGAAACCCTTTTCAAATTCAATTCACACGTTTAGGGAAAATACTCTTTGCATATCATTTTCCCGTTTAACTAGCGCGCGTATTGTAAGTCACTCGAATTCTTAGTAGAGGCCGCTAATGTGCGGGCGGGGTTGGGTGTCCTTTGTGGGCTTCCCAACACGTACCCTCACCCCTTACTCAGAACCTCGGTTTCCGGATGCCCGAAACCGTTGGCGCACGAGAGTCATTCAATACACAATATCCGATAATGTCGGTATTGGTATCAAATGCAAAGGGACGAGCCCAATAAACTCTGACATCGGAAATGGGCCGTATTTTGTATACGGACCACTACGACATAGAGTGGGCTCGAATGGTTCCGAATAACCACAAAATTCGGTGGCGACTCCACTTCGACCTAAATTTCAATTCGATCCGTTTCATATGGAGATTCATTCGCCTACCCAAACCCGCGCGTGGCCGCGTCGGGGTGGACCTATGTCATGTCCACACACCTAATTATTACTTATAACACCCGTGATATAATCACGGGGTTGTATAATCAAATACTATATGAAGTCGGCAAAAACTAATAATTTAGATTACGAATTAGTAACCACTAATTAAAAAAATATATATATTCAGATAATTGTACCCAAATTTATTTAACTATTACTTATATTATAATGTGAAAATAAAATAAAATGAATAATTTTACCGGGCTCGAGTTGAGCTCGAATCTATCATCGACATTAAAATTTTAAAGCTCAAAATGATTTGAGTTTGCTCAGAACTTAAATAAAATAGTACTCGTAACATTTAAGAAACACTAAGAATCTTCTGATAACCCATGCCTCCTACTTTTCTTCTTCAATTCTTCATCTTCATGTTGGATCCATGATATTATTTAACATGCATATTGCCAAAAGAATAACATAGTATTTCTCATTCAACTCATAAAATGGAAGTTTTATGTTCAAAATGAATGGAAGTTTGAAAGATGAAATAAAGATGGAGGTAAAGATGGAGACTTTGAAATTTAAGATTGAAACATGGGAAACAGGTGAATGAAGCTAATTCTTTAATTATCAAAAATATATTAAAATTTAAAATTAAAATGAAAAATAATATTTAAGCAAATTTCGCAGTTAGTGTTTCCTTACTAATCGCAATATGTTTGTATATTCTAAATGGGCAAACCTTAAAATAAAAAAAATTGCAAAACGTAAACTTGTTACTACATACATTGTATTATTATGATTATTATTATTAGTAGTTAACATAAACTTGTACCCAATACTTATCTTTATATCAAAAATAAATTTTAAAAATTGTTCGAAGGGAATTTTTGAGATCAAACGTGTAACAACTATTTTGGTAAATGCAAGATTGTAAATTGAAACTTGTAACAAATAAGTTAAATTAGCTATCTCAAGGCTCCAATCTTGTGGAGGAGTTTATATCCAATTCTGTATCAAAAACCAAAGAATCTCAAACAAAGATCAAAACTTATGAATAAACCTGCATCTTTTTACATTCAATTTCATAATTCATCAAAATTTGGAAATTCCTAAAATCACAAATTACAAATTACCTCAGAAAACTTTGAAACCGTTTGTTCAGGTTTTTAATCTCATAGTTATCTGAAACCAAGACCAAAAAAATCACAATTACATGCATTAACAAACATCATCGTAAACCCATGATTTGTTCAACAATTTTTAAAAAAACCCCTGTTTTTTTACCTGCTTTTTTTAAAACAAAATAATCAGAAAATTATAAATTAGATGAAGTGTTGAGATTAGGCCCAGGTGATGATGCTTCGTATTTCCGCTGCCCTCTTCTGCCTTATTTCATCTAGCTGAAAAAAATGTCAGATTTTTAAAAATTCAATTGACATTATATCAATAAAATCATAAAAACTAACCTCATATATCTGAATATGCAATTGAAAATAGAAATAAAGTCATAGTTTAGAATGTGCTATTGAAAACTTCTGAATGTATGGTTGATTTTGAAATTTGGAAGATATTACGATTCAAATTTGGAAAATATTTTATAATTATATTTGGAAATTGGAGTGTACTCACACAAATAATTTGCGGAAAACTTATTCCAATCTCGTCTAATTTCCAAATATCGTACAATTTTTTACATATACTCGTATGTGTTACACCCGAGATTCTCATAATATTTTGTATCAATTCAAAATATTCTGAATCAATTACGAATCAATTCAAACGTATTTGCCGTTCATTTGTGCACCAATTCAAAAACATACCCTATTGAAAAGGTATGATTGATTATGATTTATGTTAAGATTTTAGCATTGATTATAATTGAAAAAAATTGTGTTGTTTGATTAGGGAAGTTTGTTACTATGTAACTTTAGAAAAGTTTGAAAAAGTTTAATTGAAAAAGATTACACTAAAATATGATTTTATGGTAATACTTGCCCTAAATTACGTGAGTTTAATATGATTGATCAACATAATTTTAACAAATTACGAGATTTTGTAAAATTACGATCAAATTTTTATAATTTAGGGTAGTGCATCATTAGGAAGATTTATAATTTTATTTGTTATTAATTAGGATAATTTATAATTTTGAAAAATTACGTGATTTTAAAATTTTATTAATGATGGTAAAATGTTTATTATTTTCTCATCATTAAGTTTTAATGATGATAATAAAGTAATTTAAATCCATAATGATGATATTAGTAATAAAAATTTTTATTACTTAAATTTGAAGACTTAATTTTAACATCAATAACATTTTAAAATTTTGATATTTATATTTTTTTTTAATGGTCCGGAAAGAATTTTTTTTGATGTTACCTAAAAATAATAATAAAAATTATGCGTGATTAAGTTAAGATTAATTTGGAAATAAAAATACTTACCAAGTTTTTTGCGCATATTACAATAAAATTTTGTCCTATATTATTTGGTAAGTATTTTAATATGCGCAAAAAAATACGGTAAAATTTGGTAAGTATTTCGTCCTCTATTATTTGTAATATGCGCAAACATATTTTCAATTACAAATAATATCAATATAACCGTAAATAAATTACTTACCAAAATTATTCGTGATACTGATTGGAAATCACGTAGGAGACCGTAAAAAGTGAGTTTCCACATTTAAAAAAAAATTGATGTAATTTTTTTGTAAGATATCAAATTTTTTGCCATAAGATATTATGTACGGGACCGGAATAATATAAAGTAATATATGACTTTTTAATATATTTAATTTACGCAAAGTAATAACAACAAGTTAATAATAATAAGTAAAATTATTTGTTAACGTAAACTAATAAAATGCAGTTAATTATTTTGACTTTTTAATATTGATAAGAAATGCCCAAAAAAATTATTTTGACTTTTTAATATTACATTATTTATTTAATATTGATAAAATGAAGTTAACTATTCAATATTTTGATGTTGCAAATATTGTGCGGTGTAACCGAGTCATGAAGTATATGATGATATTAGTATACATGTTATTAGAAGTTCCAGACATTCACTAAATATATAAATAGATCGGTGAGAACATTGTGGCAAATAAAAAGATTTGTTATGTCTAATATCAACCGTGGTATATTTGCCTCATTTGAGATTATATTTCGAATCACCTGAAATAAAATTGTGATGCAAAATTACCAAAATTATCGTATATAATTACCCGTAAATAAATTACTTACTTAATATAAATAATATAAATAAAAAATGTGAGAAATATAATCACTTACGTAATATTAGTTATCAAAATTACTTCGCATAACTACCGTATACAATAATATTTAAAAGATACGATTAATTACAAAAATTAATACCAAGAAAATATTTACCGTAAGTAATATAATTACTTATCCAAATTATCGTATACAATAACAAAGATTGACTATAATATACGTAAATTACCACAAATAGGCTATAGTTATGGTATTAAAAAGATTTTATATAATATATATAATTATATTATATATATGTTTAAAATGAAAAATGGAAGATGGAAATGTTAATTTTTTAGGTTTGCGTTAAAAAATTATTTTAAAAAAGTTTTTTTAAAAATAATAAAATAGAAATTGTTGACGTAAAATGTTAATATTATATTTATTTGTACGCATATATATAATTTTACATATAATTTTACATATAATATATATATATATATATATATATATATATATATATATTTGGTCGAAATATATATATATATATATATATTTACATATATAGAGTAAGGCTCTTATGAGTCCTTTACTCTTTGTGAGTCCCTAAGTCCTCATCCCATCCATTGGATGGGATGAGAATGGATGGACAAGATGCATCCATTAAAAAAAAAGAGAAGGAAGATTTACGTTCCTAAAATAACTCACAAGAATTTAGGAAACAATAACTTCCTATCATTCACGTTCATTACCACGTTCAATTTTCATTCCACGTTCATTCACACCTAAAAAAAAAACTCTGATTCATTCACGCTCATTCATCGATTTTGAACTCGAAATTCTCCTACAATGGATTCAATGACCGCATCATCGTCTTCAACGGTTGATAAGCAACTAATCGAGTATAACAATGGTGAGGTTCAGTGTTTCATTCACGTTTTTATTCGTTTTTTCTTCATGGATTTCAATAGTCATATTGCTTTCAATTTGCGTTTTCATATCAATGTTTTATCGCGTCGAATTGCGTTTTTTTACGTCGATCTTCATGTTTATAGTGCTTTCATTGTCATTTCGTATCACAGTTTCGTATCAATTTGCGTTTTTTTGATGTCATTGCGTTTTGATATCACAGTTTCGTATCAATGGTATTTTGATATCTTGATCTCTATAGATTACAGGTCTTTATGCTTTCTGTTAAGATTTTCCCTGATATCCATTGATTCTATTTTTTTTATTTCAGTTAACGCAGATTCGTCGCTGAAGTAACATGCCTTCTGAGTTAAAGTAACACTTAATTGCAATTACAATAACACAAATGAACGTTCAGGAAAAGAGTTTTTATGATATGCTAGAGTAACGTATTGTACACGTTAGGGTAACACCACTTATGAATTACAGTAACACATTATTTACATTGATGTAACGCTGTTTGATTTTTTGCAGGTAGTTGCGCCAGAGATGCGAACGCACAAGACAACACTGGAAAATGTGGAATTTAATTCGTTTGATTAATTATGGATTAATATTATGGTTCATTGATATTATTGTTTCACCGATATTATTGTTTTGCTTTATGTTGAAGCATGCACGGCATTGAAGTAACACAAGTAATGAGTTACAGTAATACCTAATTTAATTAGAGTAACACAAAAATGTAACACTAAAAAAAGATTTTTGGCGCTGATGTTGGAGTAACATCTTTTTAGAGTTAAAGTAACACAACTTAGGAGTTACAGTAACACTTATGCCCATGGGCCTGACTTTTCTTAATTTTTGGCAGGAAGCATTGGTAAAGAGCCGAATGCACAGAAATGGTGCAGAGATGTGGGTGAGATTTTCACTCCGTACTGAAAAAGACACAGAGGAAGACGAGGATGAACAAGTGTTTTGATAATACTCGTGTTCTTTGACATTACAAGAATTTTTTCTTCTTTCCTGGTTTACACGAAAAACTAATGTTGTACACATTTGTGCAATTAACACTATATTTATTTAATAAATGTGTTTTTGGTTAGAGTAACATCTCATGTGCGTTGAAGTAACACTATTAATTTGTTACAGTAAAAGAAAAATGCATTGTAGTAACTGAGGACAGCAGTGTTGTTCATTCATTGAAAGAGTACCAATATTGGTGATTGCAATATCATTGTACTAACGGCATTAATCACTTAAAGTAACATAATTTGTTCATTAAAGTAACACACACAGTGCTTCGGTGTAACACATAGATTGTGAGACCTAAGAAAATTGTGTTAATTTCAATAATCCCCATAGTAACACCAACAGTGAATTAGAGTAACAGGTGCAGCTGGTCATTGTAACAGAGTTTCACAGCTTCAATGTACTGGTGATAGTCAAAATACCAATGTAATTAGACAGGTAACTAAAGAATAGAGACCATTAAATCGTAGTTACAAAAGAGATGACATGATTCAGTAAACACGCTATTTTTTTCGGCCCTTTGTTGGCTTGCTCTTGGGACCGTCGATGATTTTTTGTCTAGTGTTCTCATACTTGGCTACGTTTTCCAACAATTGCGATCACACAGTGTTCCTGTCTGCCAATAGAAGTGTGGAGTAACATAAGAAGCAGATTAGAGTAACAAATGTACACAATTGAGGGTTTACAAGGATTCAAAGTATCACGAAGATGAGAGTTAAAGTAACACCTCTTATGCATTACAGTAACACATGGTTGTCTTTGAAATAACACCGTACATCAAACACAGTAACGAAGCACCCCTTACAGTAACACATCAAGTTTATTACAGTAACAGCGTATGTGCATTAAAGTAACATTCGATATATGTTCGTCTGTAGTTGAATTCAATTACACGAAACAGATGAAAACCCAGATAGCAAAACAGTCTTCAGTGAAAAAAATTAATTATATGGCACAGACGCAGCAAAATTAATGAATCAATAATTAGCGAAAGAGGTAATGAAATATAACACAGATGTAAACAAAACCTAGATCTTCAGTAAAATAATAACCTTGCTCGAGTTGAGGACAACGATTGAATTGAGTTGAGCGACATAGTCCAGTTGAGCGAGTGCTCGAGAATCCTAGAGTTGAGCGAGCGATTGAGTTGAGTTGAAGGATTGAGTGCGAGTTGAAGGATTGAGTGCTCGGGTATGCCTGAGTTGAGCTCAAAAGTTGAAGTTGAAGTTGAATTTGAGCGATTGAGTTTGAGTTGAGCGTTTGAGTGTAAGGCTATGATTGAGTTGAGCGAAAAAATTGAGGGAGATGAGAGAAGAGATGAAGATGAAGGGTTTTCTTAAGCGGGCGTTTGAATGCAAAAAAAATAAATGAGATGAGAGAGAAGGTGGCAGTTGGCGCTAATCTAGGGAGGAGGAGGATTTTTTTATTTTTTTTTCCAAAATTTGGTAGTTACTACCTTAATTACCCCATACAATCTCAACCATTCATCTTGTTTAGATCAATGGCTAAGAATAGGACTCATGGACTCATAAATAAAAAAGGGACTCACTTGATCCTTCCTCTATATATATATATATATATATATATAAGAGAAAGAGAGAGAGAGAGAGAGAGAGAGAGTTAGGATCATGTAAGTCTCATTTCTATTATAAGTTCGTAAGTCCCTATTTAATCCGTTGGATCAAGATTGATGAATGACTGAGATTTTTTTTTATAACCCAACTTTCTATACTGATTTCACGTACACCCACATACCTTTGTCCTCCACCCTAATCAATTTCATTCTTTCAACCCAGACTTCCCCTATCATTACTTCACTAGTTTTTGCCCGTGCAAAATTGCACGGATGTATTAAAAATATGTTATATTTAAAGTAGAAATATTTTAATGCATTAGAAAGAATATGAAAATTTAATAGTTGAAAGCATATAATATTCAATATACAATAAAAATGACTATATCATGTTCAAACGATATAACGTTATGAGATATATATACATACGAAGACTATATTTTTCGTATACATGATGTAGTACTTATTTAATCTCCTTTCATCCAAAGAGACACTTGTATAAATAATTCTTCAATTCCTTGTAGCGGTAAATTTAATAATAATAATCTATATATAATACTTCGTAATAATAATAATAATAATAATTAATTACTAACGATTTATAAAACGATCTCGGAAACTTGTAAAATATTTATGAAGTTCACAATTTTAAATAATATTTTTAGCAAATAATAAATAGCTAAAATTAGAAAACCGAATTAAAATATTTACTACATACTACTACTCAAACATACGATATAAAATCGAGTAACGTCCTAAAGTTACCTTGAGAAGCTTTCGTCAAACGTGCCCACTCGTAGTTCAAACTCCAAAACCTCAATAGGAACGTCTTTAAGCTCTAAGACTGTAGCGTCGACAGCTTTCCAACCGTGCTCCACCGTTTCACGAAATGACAAAACAGAGAAAGAGACGAGGTTGGATTCAGGTACAAAAAGAATAATCCAAATAACGCGGACAACCAAAACTAACATGAATAGAGCAGAGTAAACCGACACTCAAATTCGAGGTGAGGGAAGAACAAAGATAGAAGAGTTTTTGATACAAGAGGGAAAGGAACTTGATGTGTTAAATAGAAACTCGAAGGCCGAAAAGAGTCGAGTCGATAAACACAGTTACATATTGATATGAAATGACATGAACCGAAACACGAAACGAAGGGTCCTGCAGCAACTACAACGTACTACAACAGCCGACACGGACAGCTAACAAAGTCACAGAACTGAGCAGCGAGGCGAAGACAACAATGATGACAATAACATCAGTAACAGACATTGACAATAAAAGGATGACAAGAGCCGAAGCGATATCGAACATCAGCATAGACGAGAGCACAAAGCAGACCGTAGCAGACCAATAGAACAACAACTAACAACATGGATAGTTCAGCCCCAAAAATAACAGCAACAGTACAACAAAATCGACACCAAAACTGAGTGAGACAGAGGCAATAAAAGGTACAAACGAAATTGAACACATCGGAGATGTGCAGACCACAACCAAAACGAGAAGAAGAAGTATAGCAACAGAAATAGCCATAACCGTAGCAGCACCAAGAGACCAGCGAGGACAGAAGCAGCATAACAAACAACGACAACATCACGCACTAGCAGCATCAAGCACGAACAAAGACAACAACAAAGGCGACAAGATAAGGAGGAAGGAGAGGACGAAGATGAGACACAAGAAGGTAGCAGCAACAGGAATTGAAAGGAGAAACTGCTAACAACAACTGGAACACGAGCGGAGATAGGGAAGAAAGGGGTTACCTTTCATCGATTTGAGGCAGTAGCGACGACAGAGGTACGTCGGAGACCAAAGCAAGAGGCGGCGTGAAGGTTGAATGAAGAAGGCAGATGAAGAAGGAGGTTAGGGTGAGCAAAGAAGGGGATGAATAATGGGGAAGAGCGATAGGTACAGCAAAACAAAAGAGGTTTTCAAATTAGGTTAAAGGCAAAAAGGATTTGACTACTCGGTTTAAGAATTGACGGGCTAGGTGAACGGGTTTGATAAATAAAGCATTACGATATGAGTGGACATCAAGTAAAAGTCAGCCCAAGTCAGAAATCAGATTAAAATCGACTAAGAAGGATAAGTAACTGGGCCAATTAAAACAATGTATTAGTAAAATATTCTAATAATAATAATAATAATAATAAAAATAAACGTTTTGACGATTCTTACTAAGACAGGGTTCACCAATACCCTCTTAGGGATCAGTTTCTTGCGGGATTAGTGACCTTGAATAAGGGAAAGGGTTTAGGGTTGGATAAGGCGGAGCCGCGAAGCGGGTACGTCTAATCCAACCCTAAACCCTTTTCCGTCCCGTCATTTGCAGTACCCTACACTTAAGGTCCAGTTCCCTATCTTTGAATCACATCCACGACAGGGTTCACCAATACCCTCTTAGTGTTCAATTTCTTGCGGGATTAGGGAACTAGAATAAGGGTAAGGGTTTTGGGTTGGATTAGGCGGAGCCGCGAAGCGGGTCCGCCTAATCCAACCCTAAACCCTTTTCCGTCCCGTCTTATGCAGTACCCTACTCTTATTGTTCAGTTCCCCATCTTTGAATCACATCCACGACAGGGTTCACCAATACCCTCTTAGGGTTCCGTTTCTTTCGGGATTAGTGACCTTGAGTAAGGAAAAGGGTTTAGGGTTGGATTAGACGGAGCCGCGAAGCTGGTTCGCGTAATCCAACCCTAAACCCTTTTCCGTCCTTGAATAAGAAAAAGGTTTAGGGTTGGATTAGGCGGAGCCGCGAAACGGGTACGCCAAATCCAACCCTAAACCCTTTTCCGTCCCGTCTTATGCAGTACCCTACTCTTAAGGTTCAGTTCCCCATCTTTGAATCACATCCACGACAGGGTTCATCAATACCCTCTTAGGGTTGCGTTTCTTTTGGGATTAGTGACTTTGAGTAAGGAAAAGGGTTTAGGGTTGGATTAGGAGGAACCGCGAAGCTGGTTCGCATAATCCAACCCTAAACCCTTTTCCGTCCTTGAATAAGAAAAAGGTTTAGGGTTGGATTAGGCGGAGCCGCGAAGCGGGTACGCCTAATCCAACCCTAAACCCTTTTCCGTTCCGTCTTATACAGTACCCTATTCTTAAGGTTCAGTTCCCCATCTTTGAATCACATCCACGATAGGGTTTACCAATACCCTCTTAGGGTTCAGTTTCTGGCGGGATTAGTGACCTTATATAAGGAAAAGGGTTTAGGGTTGGATTAGGCGGAGCTGCGAAGCGGGTACGCCTAATCCAACCCTAAAACCTTTTCCGTCCCGTCTTATGCAGTACCCTACTCTTATTGTTCAGCTCCCCATCTTTGAATCACATCCATGACAGGGTTCACCAATACACTTTTAGGGTTCAGTTTCTTGCGGGATTTGTGACCTTGAATAAGGAAAAAGGGTTTAGGGTTGGATTAGGCGGAGCCGCGAAGCAAGTTCGTCTAATCCAACCCTAAACCTTTTTCGTCCCGTCTTATGCAGTACCCTACGCTTAAGGTTCAGTTCCCCATCTTTGAATCACATACACGACAGGGTTCACCAATACCCTCTTAGGGTTGCGTTTCTTTTGGGATTAGTGACCTTGAGTAAGGAAAAGGGTTTAGGGTTGGATTAGGCGGAGCCGCGAAGCTGGTTCGCGTAATTCAACCCTAAACCCTTTTCCGTCCTTGAATAAGAAAAAGGGTTTAGGGTTGGATTAGGCGGAGCCGCGAAGCGGGTACCCTAATCCAACCCTAAACCCATTTCCGTTCCGTCTTATACAGTACCCTACTCTTAAGGTTCAGTTCCCCATCTTTGAATCACATCCACGATAGGGTTCACCAATACCCTCTTAGGGTTCAGTTTCTTGCGGGATTAGTGACATTGAATAAGGGAAAGGGTTTAGGGTTGGATTTGGCGGAGCCGCGAAGCGGGTACGTCTAATCCAACCCTAAACCCTTTTCCGTCCCGTCTTATGCAGTACCCTACTCTTATTGTTCAGTTCCCCATCTTTGAATCACATCCACGACAGGGTTCACCAATACCCTCTTAGGGTTCCGTTTCTTTCGGGATTAGTGACCTTGAGTAAGGAAAAGGGTTTAGGGTTGGATTAGACGGAGCCGCGAAGCTGGTTCGCGTAATCCAACCCTAAACCCTTTTCCGTCCTTGAATAAGAAAAAGGTTTAGGGTTGGATTAGGCGGAGCCGCGAAACGGGTACGCCAAATCCAACCCTAAACCCTTTTCCGTCCCGTCTTATGCAGTACCCTACTCTTAAGGTTCAGTTCCCCATCTTTGAATCACATCCACGACAGGGTTCATCAATACCCTCTTAGGGTTGCGTTTCTTTTGGGATTAGTGACTTTGAGTAAGGAAAAGGGTTTAGGGTTGGATTAGGAGGAACCGCGAAGCTGGTTCGCATAATCCAACCCTAAACCCTTTTCCGTCCTTGAATAAGAAAAAGGTTTAGGGTTGGATTAGGCGGAGCCGCGAAGCGGGTACGCCTAATCCAACCCTAAACCCTTTTCCGTTCCGTCTTATACAGTACCCTATTCTTAAGGTTCAGTTCCCCATCTTTGAATCACATCCACGATAGGGTTTACCAATACCCTCTTAGGGTTCAGTTTCTGGCGGGATTAGTGACCTTATATAAGGAAAAGGGTTTAGGGTTGGATTAGGCGGAGCTGCGAAGCGGGTACGCCTAATCCAACCCTAAAACCTTTTCCGTCCCGTCTTATGCAGTACCCTACTCTTATTGTTCAGCTCCCCATCTTTGAATTACATCCATGACAGGGTTCACCAATACACTTTTAGGGTTCAGTTTCTTGCGGGATTTGTGACCTTGAATAAGGAAAAAGGGTTTAGGGTTGGATTAGGCGGAGCCGCGAAGCAAGTTCGTCTAATCCAACCCTAAACCCTTTTTCGTCCCGTCTTATGCAGTACCCTACGCTTAAGGTTCAGTTCCCCATCTTTGAATCACATACACGACAGGGTTCACCAATACCCTCTTAGGGTTGCGTTTCTTTTGGGATTAGTGACCTTGAGTAAGGAAAAGGGTTTAGGGTTGGATTAGGCGGAGCCGCGAAGCTGGTTCGCGTAATTCAACCCTAAACCCTTTTCCGTCCTTGAATAAGAAAAAGGGTTTAGGGTTGGATTAGGCGGAGCCGCGAAGCGGGTACCCTAATCCAACCCTAAACCCATTTCCGTTCCGTCTTATACAGTACCCTACTCTTAAGGTTCAGTTCCCCATCTTTGAATCACATCCACGATAGGGTTCACCAATACCCTCTTAGGGTTCAGTTTCTTGCGGGATTAGTGACATTGAATAAGGGAAAGGGTTTAGGGTTGGATTAGGCGGAGCCGCGAAGCGGGTACGTCTAATCCAACCCTAAACCCTTTTCCGTCCCGTCTTATGCAGTACCCTACTCTTATTGTTCAGTTCCCCATCTTTGAATCACATCCACGACAGGGTTCACCAATACCCTCTTAGGGTTCCGTTTCTTTCGGGATTAGTGACATTGAGTAAGGAAAAGGGTTTAGGGTTGGATTAGGCGGAGCCGCGAAGCTGGTTCGCGTAATCCAACCCTAAACCCTTTTCCGTCTTCGAATAAGAAAAAGGTTTAGGGTTGGATTAGGGGGAGCTGCGAAACGGGTACGCCAAATCCAACCCTTAACCCTTTTCCGTCCCGTCTTATGCAGTACCCTACTCTTAAGGTTCAGTTCCCCATCTTTGAATCACATCCACGACAGGGTTCACCAATACCCTCTTAGGGTTGCGTTTCTTTTGGGATTAGTGACCTTGAGTAAGGAAAAGGGTTTAGGGTTGAATTAGGCGGAGCCGTGAAGCTGGTTCGCGTAATCCTGGTTCGTGTAATCCAACCCTAAACCCTTTTCCGTCCTTGAATAAGAAAAAGGATTGGGGTTGGATGAGGCGGAGCCGCGAAGCAGGTACGCCTAATCCAATCCTTAACCATTTTCCGTTCCGTCTTATACAGTACCCTACTCTTAAGGTTCAGTTCCCCATCTTTGAATCACATCCACGATAGGGTTTACCAATACCCTCTTAGGGTTCAGTTTCTGGCGGGATTAGTGACCTTAAATAAGGAAAAGGGTTTAGGGTTGGATTATGCGGAGCTGCGAAGCGGGTACGCCTAATCCAACCCTAAAACCTTTTCCGTCCCGTCTTATGCTGTACCCTACTCTTAAGGTTCAGTTGCCCATCTTTGAATCACATCCACGACAGGGTTCACCAATACCCTCTTAGGGTTCAATTTCTTGCGGGATTAGTGACCTAGAATAAGGGTAAGGGGTTAGGGTTGGATTAGGCGGAGCCGCGAAACGGGTACGTCTAATCCAACCCTAAACCCTTTTCCGTCCCGTCTTATGCAGTACCCTACTCTTAAGGTTTAGTTGCCCATCTATGAATCACATCCACGACAGGGTTCACCAATACCCTCTTAGGGATCAGTTTCTTGCAGGATTAGTGACCTTGAATAAGGGAAAGGGTTTAGGGTTGGATTAGGCAGAGCCGCGAAGCGGGTACGTCTAATCTAACCCTAAATCCTTTTCCGTCCCGTCATATGCAGTACCCTACACTTAAGGTCCAGTTCCCTATCTTTGAATCACATCCACGACAGGGTTCACCAATACCCTCTTAGTGTTCAATTTCTTGCGGGATTAGGGACCTAGAATAAGGGTAATGGTTTTGGGTTGGATTAGGCGGAGCCGCGAAGCGGGTTCGCCTAATCCAACCCTAAACCCTTTTCCGTCCCGTCTTATGCAGTACCCTACTCTTATTGTTCAGCTCCCCATCTTTGAATCACATCCACGACAGGGTTCATCAATACCCTCTTAGGGTTCCGTTTCTTTCGGGATTAGTGACCTTGAGTAAGGAAAAGGGTTTAGGGTTGAATTAGGCGGAGCTGCGAAGAGGGTACGCCTAATCCAACCCTAAAACCTTTTCCGTCCCGTCTTATGGAGTACCCTACTCTTAAGGTTCAGTTGCCCATCTTTGAATGTCATCCACAACAGGGTTCACCAATACCCTCTTAGGGTTCAGTTTCTTGCGGGATTAGTGACCTAGAATAAGGGTAAGGGTTTAGGGTTGGATTAGGCGGAGCCGCGAAACGGGTATGTCTAATCCAACCCTAAACCCTTTTCCGTCCCGTCTTATGCAGTACCCGACTCTTAAGGTTCAGTTGCCCATCTATGAATCACATCAACGACAGGGTTCACCAATACCCTCTTAGTCTTCAATTTCTTGCGGGATTAGGGACCTAGAATAAGGGTAAGGGTTTTGGGTTGGATTAGGCGGAGCCGCGAAGCGGGTACGCCTAATCCATCCCTAAACCCTTTTCCGTCCCGTCTTATGAAGTACCCTACTCTTATTGTTCAGTTCCCCATCTTTGAATCACATCCACGACAGGGTTCACCAATACACTTTTAGGGTTCAGTTTCTTGCGGGATTAGTGACCTTGAATAAGGAAAAAGGGTTTAAGGTTGGATTAGGCGGAGCCGCGAAGCGGGTTCGTTTAATCCAACCCTAAACCCTTTTCCGTCCCGTCTTATGCAGTACCCTACTCTTAAGGTTCAATTCCCCATCTTTGAATCACATCCACGACGGGGTTCACCAATACCCTCTTAGGGTTCCGTTTCTTTCGGGATTAGTGACCTTGAGTAAGGAAAAAGGTTTAGGGTTGGATTAGGCGGAGCCGCGAAGCTGGTTCGCGTAATCCAACTCTAAACTCTTTTCCGTCCTTGAATAAGAAAAAGGTTTAGGGTTGGATTAGGCGGAGCCGCGAAGCGGGTACCCCTAATCCAACCCTAAACCCTTTTCCGTTCCGTCTTATACAGTACCCTACTCTTAAGGTTCAGTTCCCCATCTTTGAATCACATCCACGATAGGGTTCACCAATACCCTCTTAGGGTTCAGTTTCATGCGGGATTAGTGACCTTAAATAAGGAAAAGGGTTTAGGGTTGGATAAGGCGGAGCTGCGTAGCGGGTATGCCTAATCCAACCCTAAAACCTTTTCCCTCCCGTCTTATGCAGTACCCTACTCTTAAGGTTCAGTTGCCCATCTTTGAATCACATCCACGACAGGGTTCACCAATACCCTCTTAGGGTTCAATTTCTTGCGGGATTAGTGACCTAGAATAAGGGTAAGGGTTTAGGGTTGGATTAGGCGGAGCCGCGAAACGGGTACGTCTAATCCAACCCTAAACCCTTTTCCGTCCCATCTTATGCAGTACCCTACTCTTAAGGTTCAGTTGCCCATCTATGAGTCACATCCACGACAGGGTTCACCAATACCCTCTTAGGGTTCAGTTTCTTGCGGGATTAGTGACCTTGAATAAGGGAAAGGGTTTAGGGTTGGATTAGGCGGAGCCGCGAAGCAGGTACGTCTAATCCAACCCTAAACCCTTTTCCGTCCCGTCATATGCCGTACCTTACACTTAAGGTCCAGTTCCCTATCTTTGAATCACATCCACGACAGGGTTCACCAATACCCTCTTAGTGTTCAATTTCTTGCGGGATTAGGGACCTAGAATAAGGGTAAGGGTTTTGGGTTGGATTAGGCGGAGCCGCGAAGCAGGTTCGTCTAATCCAACCCTAAACCCTTTTCCATCCCGTCTTATGCAGTACCCTACTCTTAAGGTTCAGTTCCCTATCTTTGAATCACATCCACGACAGGGTTCACCAATACCCTCTTAGGGTTGCGTTTCTTTTGGGATTAGTGACCTTGAGTAAGGAAAAGGGTTTAGGGTTGGATTAGGCGGAGTCGCAAAACTGGTTCGCGTAATCAAACCATAAACCCTTTTCCGTCCTTGAAAAAGAAAAAGGGTTTAGGGTTGGATAAGGCGGAGCTGCGAAGCGGGTACGCCTAATCCAACCCTAAAACCTTTTCCGTCCCGTCTTATGCAGTACCCTACTCTTAAGGTTCAGTTGCCCATCTTTGAATCACAACCACGACAGGGTTGACCAATACCCTCTTAGGGTTCAATATCTTGCGGGATTAGTGACCTAGAATAAGGGTAAGGGTTTAGGGTTGGATTAGGCGGAGCCGCGAAACAGGTACGTCTAATTCAACCCTAAACCCTTTTCCGTCCCGCCTTATGCAGTACCCTACTCGTAAGGTTCAGTTGCCCATCTATGAATCACATCCACGACAGGGTTCACCAATACCCTCTTAGGGTTCAGTTTCTTGCGGGATTAGTGCCCTTGAATAAGGGAAAGGGTTTAGGGTTGGATTAGGCGGAGCCGCGAAGCGGGTAAAGTCTAATCCAACCCTAAACCCTTTTCCGTCCCGTCATATGCAGTACCCTACACTTAAGGTCCAGTTTCCTATCTTTGAATCACATCCATGACAGGGTTCACCAATACCCTCTTAGTGTTCAGTTTCTTGTGGGATTAGTGACCTTGAATAAGGAAAAAGGGTTTAGGGTTGGATTAGGCGGAGCCGCGAAGCAGGTTCATCTAACCCAACCCTCAACCCTTTTCCGTCCCGTCTTATACAGTACCCTACTCTTAAGGTTCAGGTGCCCATCTTTGAATCACATCCACGACAGGGTTCACCAATACCCTCTTAAGGTTGCGTTTCTTTCGGGATTAGTGACCTTGAGTAAGGAAAAGGGTTTAGGGTTGGATTAGGCGGAGCCGCGAAGCTGGTTCGCGTAATCCAACCCTAAACCCTTTTCCGTCCTTGAATAAGAAAAAGGGTTCAGGGTTGGATTAGGCGGAGCCGCGAATTGGGTACACCTAATCCAACCCTAAACCCTTTTCCGTTCCGTCTTATACAGTACCCAACTCTTAAGGTTCAGTTCCCCATCTTTGAATCACATCCACTATAGGGTTCACCAATACCCTCTTTGGGTTCAGTTTCTTGTGGGATTAGTGACCTTGAATAAGGAAAAGAGTTTAGGGTTGGATTAGGCGGAGTTGCGAAGCGGGCACGCCTAATCCAACCCTAAACCCTTTTTCGTCCCGTCTTATGCAGTACCCTACTCTTAAGGTTCAGTTTCCCATCTTTGAATCACATCCACGACAGGGTTCACCAATACCCTCTTAGGGTTCAGTTTCTTGCGGGATTAGTGATCTAGAATAAGGGTAAGGGTTTAGGGTTAGATTAGGAGGAGCCGCGAAACGGGTACGCCTAATCCAACCCTAAACCCTTTTCCGTCCCATCTTATGCAGTATTCTACTCTTAAGGTTCAGTTCCCCATCTTTTAATCACATCCACGACAGGGTTCACCAATACCCACTTAGGGTTCAGTTTCTTGCGGGATTAGTGACCTTGAATAAGGAAAAGGGTTTAGGGTTGGATTAGGTGGAGTTGCGAAGCGGGTACGCCTAATCCAACCATAAAACCTTTTCCGTCCCGTCTTATGCAGTACCCTACTCTTAAGGTTCAGATGCCCATCTTTGAATCACATCCACGACAGGGTTCACCAATACCCTCTTAGGGTTCAATTTCTTGCGGGATTAGTGACCTAGAATAAGGGTAAGGGTTTAGGGTTGGATTAGGCGGAGCCGCGAAGCAGGTTCATCTAATCCAACCCTAAACCCTTTTCCGTCCCGTCTTATGCAGTACCCTACTCTTAAGGTTCAGTTCCCCATCTTTGAATCACATCTACGACAGGGTTCACCAATACCCTCTTAGGGTTGCGTTTCTTTCGGGATTAGTGACCTTGAGTAAGGAAAAGGGTTTAGGGTTGGATTAGGCGGAGCCGCGAAGCTGGTTCGCGTAATCCAACCCTAAACCCTTTTCCGTCCTTGAATAAGAAATAGGGTTCAGGGTTGGATTAGGCGGAGCCGCTAAGCGGGTACACCTAATCCAACCCTAAACCCTTTTCCGTTCCGTCTTATACAGTACCCAACTCTTAAGGTTCAGTTCCCCATCTTTGAATCACATCCACGATAGGGTTCACCAATACCCTCTTAGGGTTCAGTTTCTTGCGGGATTAGTGACCTTGAATAAGGAAAAGAGTTTAGGGTTGGATTAGGCGGAGTTGCGAAGCGGGTACACCTAATCCAACCCTAAACCCTTTTCCGTTCCGTCTTATACAGTACCCAACTCTTAAGGTTCAGTTCCCCATCTTTGAATCACATCCACGATAGGGTTCACCAATACCCTCTTAGGGTTCACTTTCTTGCGGGATTAGTGATCTAGAATAAGGGTAAGGGTTTAGGGTTGGATTAGGAGGAGCCGCGAAACGGGTACGCCTAATCCAACCCTAAACCCTTTTCCGTCCCGTCTTATGCAGTACCCTACTCTTAAGGTTCAGTTCCCCATCTTTTAATCACATCCACGACAGGGTTCACCAATACCCACGTAGGGTTCAGTTTCTTGCGGGATTTGTGACCTTCAATAAGGAAAAGGGTTTAGGGTTGGATTAGGCGGAGCCGCAAAGCGGGTACGCCTAATACAACCCTAAACGCTTTTCCGTCCTGTCTTATGCAGTACCCTACTCTTAAGGTTCAGTTCCCAATCTTTGAATCACATCCACGACAAGGTTCACCAATACCCTCTTAGGGTTCAGTTTCTTTCGGGATTAGTGACCTTGAATAAGGAAAAGGGTTTAGGGTTGGATTAGGCGGAGTTGCGAAGCGGGTACGCCTAATCCAACCCTAAAACCTTTTCCGTCCCGTCTTATGCAGTACCCTACTCTTAAGGTTCAGTTGCCCATCTTTGAATCACATCCACGACAGGGTTCACCAATACCCTCTTAGGGTTCAATTTCTTGCGGGATTAGTGACCTAGAATAAGGGTAAGGGTTTAGGGTTGGATTAGGCGGAGCCGTGAAGCGGGTACGCCTAATCCAACTCTAAACCCTTTTCCGTCCCGTCTTATGCAATACCCTACTCTTAAGGTTCAGTTCCTCATCTTTTAATCACATCCACGACAGGGTTCACCAATACCCTCTTAGGGTTTAGTTTCTTGCGGGATTAGTGACCTTCAATAAGGAAAAGGGTTTGGGGTCGGATTAGGCGGAGCCGCGAAGCAGGTTCGTCTAATCCAACCCTAAACCCTTTTCCGTCCCGTCTTATGCAGTAACCTACTCTTAAGGTTCAGTTCCCCATCTTTGAATCACATCCACGACAGGGTTCACCAATACCCTCTTAGGGTTCAGTTTCTTGCGGGATTAGTGACCTTGAATAAGGAAAAGGGTTTAGGGTTGGATTAGGCGGAGCCGCGAAGCTGGTTCGCGTAATCCAACCCTAAACCCTTTTCCGTCCTTGAATAAGAAAAAGGGTTTAGGGTCGGATTAGGCGGAGCCGCGAAGCGGGTACGTCTAATCCAACCCTAAACCCTTTTCCATCCCGTCTTATGCAGTACCCAACTCTTAAGGTTCAGTTTCCCATCTTTTAATCACATCCACGACAGGGTTCACCAATACCCTCTTAGGGTTCAGTTTCTTGCGGGATTAGTGACCTTCAATAAGGAAAAGGGTTTAGGGTTGGATTAGGTGGAGCCGCGAAGCGGGTACGCCTAATCCAACCCTAAATCCTTTTCCGTCCCGTCTTATGCAGTACCCTACTGTTATTGTTCAGTTCCCCATCTTTGAATCACATCCACGACAGGGTTCACCAATACCCTCTTAGTGTTCAATTTCTTGCTGGATTAGTGACCTTGAATAAGGGTAAGGGTTTAGGGTTGGATTAGGCGGAGCCGCAAAGCGGGTACGACTAATCTAACCCGAAACCCTTTTCCGTCCCGTCTTATGCAGTACCAAACTCTTAAGGTTCAGTTCCCCATGTTTTAATCACATCCACGACAGGGTTCACCAATACCCTCTTAGGGTTCAATTTCTTGCGGGATTAGTGACCTTCAATAAGGAAAAGGGTTTAGGGTTGGATTAGGCGGAGCCGCGAAGCGGGTACGCCTAATCCTACCCTAAACCCTTTTCCGTCCCGTCTTATGCAGTACCCTACTGTTATTGTTCAGTTCCCCATCTTTGAATCACATCCACGACAGGGTTCACCAATACCCTCTTAGGGTTCAGTTTCTTGCGGGATTAGTGACCTTGAATAAGAAAAAGGGTTAAGGGTTGGATAAGGCGGAGCCGCGAAGCAGGTTCGCGTATTCCAACCCTAAACCCTTTTCAATCCTCGAATAAGAAAAAGGGTTTAGGGTTGGATTAGGCGGAGCCGCGAAGCGGGTTCGTCTAATCCAACCATAAACCCTTTTCCGTCCCGTCTTATGCAGTACCCTACTCTTAAGGTTCAGTTCCCCATCTTTGAATCACATCCACGACAGGGTTCACCAATACCCTCTTAGGGTTGCGTTTCTTTCGGGATTAGTGACCTTGAGTAAGGAAAAGGGTTTAGGGTTGGATTAGGCAGAGCCGCGAAGCTGGTTCGCGTAATCCAACCCTAAATCCTTTTCCGTCCTTGAATAAGAAAAAGGGTTTAGGGTTGGATTAGGCGGAGCCGCGAAGCGGGTACGCCTAATCCAACCCTAAACCCTTTTCCGTTCCGTCTTATACAGTACCCTACTCTTAAGGTTCGGTTCCCCATCTTTGAATCACATCCACGATAGGGTTCACCAATACCCTCTTAGGGTTCAGTTTCTTGCGGGATTAGTGACCTTGAATAAGGAAAAGGGTTTAGGGTTGGATTACGCGGAGCTGCGAAGCGGGTACGCCTAATCCAACCCTAAAACCTTTTCCGTCCCGTCTTATGCAGTACCCTACTCTTAAGGTTCAGTTCCCCATCTTTGAATCACATCCACGACAGGGTTCACCAATACCCTCTTAGGGTTCAGTTTCTTACGGGATTAGTGACCTTGAATAAGGAAAAGGGTTTAGGGTTGGATTAGGCGGAGCCGCGAAGCGGGTACGCCTAATCCAACCCTAAACCCTTTTCCGTCCCGTCTTATGCAGTACCCTACTCTTAAGGTTCAGTTGCCCATCTTTGAATCACATCCACGACAGGGTTCACCAATACCCTCTTAGGGTTCAATTTCTTGCGAGATTAGTGACCTAGAATAAGGGTAAGGGTTTAGGGTTGGATTAGGCGGAGCCACGAAGCGGGTACGCCTAATCCAACTCTAAACCCTTTTCCGTCCCGTCTTATGCAGTACCCTACTCTTAAGGTTCAGTTCCTCATCTTTTAATCACATCCACGACAGGGTTCACCAATACCCTCTTAGGGTTTAGTTTCTTGCGGGATTAGTGACCTTCAATAAGGAAAAGGGTTTAGGGTTGGATTAGGCGGAGCCGCGAAGCAGGTTCGTCTAATCCAACCCTAAACCCTTTTCCGTCCCGTCTTATGCAGTAACCTACTCTTAAGGTTCAGTTCCCCATCTTTGAATCACATCCACGACAGGGTTCACCAATACCCTCTTAGGGTTCAGTTTCTTGCGGGATTAGTGACCTTGAATAAGGAAAAGGGTTTAGGGTTGGATTAGGCGGAGCCGCGAAGCTGGTTCGCGTAATCCAACCCTAAACCCTTTTCCGTCCTTGAATAAGAAAAAGGGTTTAGGGTCGGATTAGGCGGAGCCGCGAAGCGGGTACGTCTAATCCAACCCTAAACCCTTTTCCGTCCCGTCTTATGCAGTGCCCAACTCTTAAGGTTCAGTTCCCCATCTTTTAATCACATCCACGACAGGGTTCACCAATACCCTCTTAGGGTTCAGTTTCTTGCGGGATTAGTGACCTTCAATAAGGAAAAGGGTTTAGGGTTGGATTAGGTGGAGCCGCGAAGCGGGTCCGCCTAATCCAACCCTAAAACCTTTTCCGTCCCGTCTTATGCAGTACCCTACTGTTATTGTTCAGTTCCCCATCTTTGAATCACATCCACGACAGGGTTCACCAATACCCTCTTAGTGTTCAATTTCTTGCTGGATTAGTGACCTTGAATAAGGGTAAGGGTTTAGGGTTGGATTAGGCGGAGCCGCAAAGCGGGTACGCCTAATCCAACCCGAAACCCTTTTCCGTCCCGTCTTATGCAGTACCAAACTCTTAAGGTTCAGTTCCCCATCTTTTAATCACATCCACGACAGGGTTCACCAATAACCTCTTAGGGTTCAGTTTCTTGCGGGATTAGTGACCTTCAATAAGGAAAAGGGTTTAGGGTTGGATTAGGCGAAGCCGCGAAGCGGGTACGCCTAATCCTACCCTAAACCCTTTTCCGTCCCGTCTTATGCAGTACCCTACTGTTATTGTTCAGTTCCTCATCTTTGAATCACATCCACGACAGGGTTCACCAATACCCTCTTAGGGTTCAGTTTCTTGCGGGATTAGTGACCTTGAATAAGAAAAAGGGTTAAGGGTTGGATTAGGCGGAGCCGCGAAGCAGGTTCGCGTATTCCAACTCTAAACCCTTTTCAATCCTTGAATAAGAAAAAGGGTTTAGGGTTGGATTTGGCGGAGCCGCGAAGCGGGTTCGTCTAATCCAACCCTAAACCCTTTTCCGTCCCGTCTTATGCAGTACCCTACTCTTAAGGTTCAGTTCCCCATCTTTGAATCACATCCACGACAGGGTTCACCAATACCCTCTTAGGGTTGCGTTTCTTTCGGGATTAGTGACCTTGAGTAAGGAAAAGGGTTTAGGGTTGGATTAGGCAGAGCCGCGAAGCTGGTTCGCGTAATCCAACCCTAAATCCTTTTCCGTCCTTGAATAAGAAAAAGGGTTTAGGGTTGGATTAGGCGGAGCCGCGAAGCGGGTTCGCCTAATCCAACCCTAAACCCTTTTCCGTTCCGTCTTATACAGTTCCCTACTCTTAAGGTTCAGTTCCCCATCTTTTAATCACATCCACGATAGGGTTCGCCAATACCCTCTTAGGGTTCAGTTTCTTGCGGGATTAGTGACCTTGAATAAGGAAAAGGGTTTAGGGTTGGATTAGGCGGAGCTGCGAAGCGGGTACGCCTAATCCAACCCTAAACCCTTTTCCGTCCCGTCTTATGCAGTACCCAACTCTTAAGGTTCAGTTCCTCATCTTTGAATCACATCCACGAGAGGGTTCACCAATCCCCTCTTAAGGTTCAGTTACTTGCGGGATTAGTGACCTTCAATAAGGAAAAGGGTTTAGGGTTGGATTAGGCGGAGCCGCGAAGCAGGTTAGTCTAATCCAACCCTAAACCCTTTTCCGTCCTTGAATAAGAAAAAGGGTTTAGGGTCGGATTAGGCGGAGCCGCGAAGCGGGTACGTCTAATCCAACCCTAAACCCTTTTCCGTCCCGTCATATGCAGTACCCTACACTTAAGGTTCAGTTACCCATCTTTGAATCACATCCACGACAGGGTTCACCAATACCCTCTTAGTGTTCAATTTCTTGCTGGATTAGTGACCTTGAATAAGGGTAAGGGTTTAGGGTTGGATTAGGCGGAGCTGCGAAGCGGGTATGCCTAATCCAACCCTAAACCCTTTTCCGTCCCGTCTTATGCAGTACCCTACTCTTAAGGTTCAATTCCTCATCTTTTAATCACATCCACGACAGGGTTCACCAATCCCCTCTTAGGGTTCAGTTTCTTGCGGGATTAGTGACCTTCAATAAGGAAAAGGGTTTAGGGTTGGAATAGGCGGAGCCGCGAAGCAGGTTCGTCTAATCCAACCCTAAACCCTTTTTCTTTTGAATAAGAAAAAGGGTTTAGGGTCGGATTAGGCGGAGCCGCGAAGCGGGTACGTCAAATCCAACCCTAAACCCTTTTCCATCCCGTCATATGCAGTACCCTACACTTAAGGTTCAGTTCCCCATCTTTGAATCACATCCACGACAGGGTTCATCAATACCCTCTTAGTGTTCAATTTCTTGCTGGATTAGTGACCTTGAATAAGGGTAAGGGTTTAGGGTTGGATTAGGCGGAGCTGCGAAGCGGGTACGCCTAATCCAACCCTAAACCCTTTTCCGTCCCGTCTTATGCAGTACCCTACTCTTAAGGTTCAATTTCTCATCTTTTAATCACATCCACGACAGGGTTCACCAATCCCCTCTTAGGGTTCAGTTTCTTGCGGGATTAGTGACCTTCAATAAGGAAAAGGGTTTAGGGTTGGAATAGGCGGAGCCGCGAAGCAGGTTCGTCTAATCCAACCCTAAACCCTTTTCCGTCCTTGAATAAGAAAAAGGGTTTAGGGTCGGATTAGGCGGAGCCGCGAAGCGGGTACGTCAAATCCAACCCTAAACCCTTTTCCATCCCGTCATATGCAGTACCCTACACTTAAGGTTCAGTTCCCCATCTTTGAATCACATCCACGACAGGGTTCATCAATACCCTCTTAGTGTTCAATTTCTTGCTGGATTAGTGACCTTGAATAAGGGTAAGGGTTTAGGGTTGGATTAGGCGGAGCTGCGAAGCGGGTACGCCTAATCCAACCCTAAACCCTTTTCCGTCCCGTCTTATGCAGTACCCTACTCTTAAGGTTCAATTTCTCATCTTTTAATCACATCCACGACAGGGTTCATCAATCCCCTCTTAGGGTTCAGTTTCTTGCGGGATTAGTGACCTTCAATAAGGAAAAGGGTTTAGGGTTGGAATAGGCGGAGCCGCGAAGCAGGTTCGTCTAATCCAACCCTAAACCCTTTTCCGTCCTTGAATAAGAAAAAGGGTTTAGGGTCGGATTAGGCGGAGCCGCGAAGCGGGTACGCCTAATCCAACCCTAAACCCTTTTCCGTCCCGTCTTATGCAGTACCCTACTCTTAAGGTTCAGTTCCTCATCTTTTAATCACATCCACGATAGGGTTCACCAATACCCTCTTAGGGTTCAGTTTCTTGCGGGATTAGTGACCTTCAATAAGGAAAAGGGTTTAGGGTTGGATTAGGCGGAGCCGCGAAGCGGGTACGCGTAATCCAACCCTAAACCCTTTTCCGTCCCGTCTTATGCAGTACCCTACTCTTAAGGTTCAGTTCCTCATCTTTTAATCACATCCACGACAGGGTTCACCAATACCCTCTTAGGGTTCAGTTTCTTACGGGATTAGTGACCTTGAATAAGGAAAAGGGTTTAGGGTTGGATTAGGCGGAGCTGCGAAGCGGGTTCGCCTAATCCAACCCTAAAACCTTTTCCGTCCCGTCCTATCCAGTACCCTACTCTTAAGGTTCAGTTGCCCATTTTGAATCACATCCACGACAGGGTTCACCAATACCCTCTTAGGGTTTAGTTTCTTGCGTGATTAGTGACCTAGAATAAGAGTAAGGGTTTAGGGTTGGATTAGGCAGAGCCGCGAAGCGGGTTCGTCTAATCCAACCCTAAACCCTTTTCCGTCCCGTCTTATGCAGTACCCTACTCTTAAGGTTCAGTTCCCCATCTTTGAATCACATCCACGACAGGGTTCACCAATACCCTCTTAGGGCTTAGTTTCTTGCGGGATTAGTGACCTTGAATAAGGAAAAGGGTTAAGGGTTGGATTAGGCGGAGCCGCGAAGCAGGTTCGCGTATTCCAAACCTAAACCCTTTTCAATCCTTGAATAAGAAAAAGGGTTTAGGGTTGGATTAGGCGGAGCCACGAAGCGGGTTCGTCTAATCCAACCCTAAACCCTTTTCCGTCCCGTCTTATGCAGTACCCTACTCTTAAGGTTCAGTTCCCCATCTTTGAATCACATCCACGACAGGGTTCATCAATACCCTCTTAGTGTTCAATTTCTTGCTGGATTAGTGACCTTGAATAAGGGTAAGGGTTTAGGGTTGGATTAGGCGGAGCTGCGAAGCGGGTACGCCTAATCCAACCCTAAACCCTTTTCCGTCCCGTCTTATGCAGTACCCTACTCTTAAGGTTCAATTTCTCATCTTTTAATCACATCCACGACAGGGTTCATCAATCCCCTCTTAGGGTTCAGTTTCTTGCGGGATTAGTGACCTTCAATAAGGAAAAGGGTTTAGGGTTGGAATAGGCGGAGCCGCGAAGCAGGTTCGTCTAATCCAACCCTAAACCCTTTTCCGTCCTTGAATAAGAAAAAGGGTTTAGGGTCGGATTAGGCGGAGCCGCGAAGCGGGTACGCCTAATCCAACCCTAAACCCTTTTCCGTCCCGTCTTATGCAGTACCCTACTCTTAAGGTTCAGTTCCTCATCTTTTAATCACATCCACGATAGGGTTCACCAATACCCTCTTAGGGTTCAGTTTCTTGCGGGATTAGTGACCTTCAATAAGGAAAAGGGTTTAGGGTTGGATTAGGCGGAGCCGCGAAGCGGGTACGCGTAATCCAACCCTAAACCCTTTTCCGTCCCGTCTTATGCAGTACCCTACTCTTAAGGTTCAGTTCCTCATCTTTTAATCACATCCACGACAGGGTTCACCAATACCCTCTTAGGGTTCAGTTTCTTACGGGATTAGTGACCTTGAATAAGGAAAAGGGTTTAGGGTTGGATTAGGCGGAGCTGCGAAGCGGGTTCGCCTAATCCAACCCTAAAACCTTTTCCGTCCCGTCCTATCCAGTACCCTACTCTTAAGGTTCAGTTGCCCATTTTGAATCACATCCACGACAGGGTTCACCAATACCCTCTTAGGGTTTAGTTTCTTGCGTGATTAGTGACCTAGAATAAGAGTAAGGGTTTAGGGTTGGATTAGGCAGAGCCGCGAAGCGGGTTCGTCTAATCCAACCCTAAACCCTTTTCCGTCCCGTCTTATGCAGTACCCTACTCTTAAGGTTCAGTTCCCCATCTTTGAATCACATCCACGACAGGGTTCACCAATACCCTCTTAGGGCTTAGTTTCTTGCGGGATTAGTGACCTTGAATAAGGAAAAGGGTTAAGGGTTGGATTAGGCGGAGCCGCGAAGCAGGTTCGCGTATTCCAAACCTAAACCCTTTTCAATCCTTGAATAAGAAAAAGGGTTTAGGGTTGGATTAGGCGGAGCCACGAAGCGGGTTCGTCTAATCCAACCCTAAACCCTTTTCCGTCCCGTCTTATGCAGTACCCTACTCTTAAGGTTCAGTTCCCCATCTTTGAATCACATCCACGACAGGGTTCACCAATATCCTCTTAGGGCTTAGTTTCTTGCGGGATTAGTGACCTTGAATAAGGAAAAGGGTTAAGGGTTGGATTAGGCGGAGCCGCGAAGCAGGTTCGCGTATTCCAAACCTAAACCCTTTTCAATCCTTGAATAAGAAAAAGGGTTTAGGGTTGGATTAGGCGGAGCCACGAAGCGGGTTCGTCTAATCCAACCCTAAACCCATTTCCCTCCCGTCTTATGCAGTACCCTACTCTTAAGGTTCAGTTCCCCATCTTTGAATCACATCCACGACAGGGTTCACCAATATCCTCTTAGGGTTGCGTTTCTTTCGGGATTAGTGACCTTGAGTAAGGAAAAGGGTTTAGGGTTGGATTAGGCAGAGCCGCGAAGCTGGTTCGCGTAATCCAACCCTAAATCCTTTTCCGTCCTTGAATAAGAAAAAGGGATTAGGGTTGGATTAGGCGGAGCCGCGAAGCGGGTACGCCTAATCCATCCCTAAACCCTTTTCCGTTCCGTCTTATACAGTACCCTACTCTTAAGGTTCAGTACCCCATCTTTTAATCACATCCACGACTGGGTTCACCAATACCCTCTAAGGGTTCAGTTTCTTGCGGGATTAGTGACCATGAATAAGGAAAAGGGTTTAGGGTTGGATTAGGCGGAGCTGCGAAGCGGGTACGCCTAATCCAACCCTAAAACCTTTTCCGTCCCGTCTTATGCAGTACCCTACTCTTAAGGTTCAGTTGCCCATCTTTGAATCACATCCACGACAGGGTTCACCAATACCCACTTAGGGTTTAGTTTCTTGCGTGATTAGTGACCTAGAATAAGGGTAAGGGTTTAGGGTTGGATTAGGCGGAGCCGCGAAACGGGTACGCCTAATCCAACCCTAAACCCTTTTCCGTCCCGTCTTATGCATTACCCTACTCTTAAGGTTCAGTTCCTCATCTTTTAATCACATCCACGACAGGGTTCACCAATACCCTCTTAGGGTTCAGTTTCTTACGGGATTAGTGACCTTGAATAAGGAAAAGGGTTTAGGGTTGGATTAGGCGGAGCTGCGAAGCGGGTTCGCCTAATCCAACCCTAAAACCTTTTCCGTCCCGTCCTATCCAGTACCCTACTCTTAAGGTTCAGTTGCCCATTTTGAATCACATCCACGACAGGGTTCACCAATACCCTCTTAGGGTTTAGTTTCTTGCGTGATTAGTGACCTAGAATAAGAGTAAGGGTTTAGGGTTGGATTAGGCAGAGCCGCGAAGCGGGTTCGTCTAATCCAACCCTAAACCCTTTTCCGTCCCGTCTTATGCAGTACCCTACTCTTAAGGTTCAGTTCCCCATCTTTGAATCACATCCACGACAGGGTTCACCAATACCCTCTTAGGGCTTAGTTTCTTGCGGGATTAGTGACCTTGAATAAGGAAAAGGGTTAAGGGTTGGATTAGGCGGAGCCGCGAAGCAGGTTCGCGTATTCCAAACCTAAACCCTTTTCAATCCTTGAATAAGAAAAAGGGTTTAGGGTTGGATTAGGCGGAGCCACGAAGCGGGTTCGTCTAATCCAACCCTAAACCCTTTTCCGTCCCGTCTTATGCAGTACCCTACTCTTAAGGTTCAGTTCCCCATCTTTGAATCACATCCACGACAGGGTTCACCAATATCCTCTTAGGGCTTAGTTTCTTGCGGGATTAGTGACCTTGAATAAGGAAAAGGGTTAAGGGTTGGATTAGGCGGAGCCGCGAAGCAGGTTCGCGTATTCCAAACCTAAACCCTTTTCAATCCTTGAATAAGAAAAAGGGTTTAGGGTTGGATTAGGCGGAGCCACGAAGCGGGTTCGTCTAATCCAACCCTAAACCCATTTCCCTCCCGTCTTATGCAGTACCCTACTCTTAAGGTTCAGTTCCCCATCTTTGAATCACATCCACGACAGGGTTCACCAATATCCTCTTAGGGTTGCGTTTCTTTCGGGATTAGTGACCTTGAGTAAGGAAAAGGGTTTAGGGTTGGATTAGGCAGAGCCGCGAAGCTGGTTCGCGTAATCCAACCCTAAATCCTTTTCCGTCCTTGAATAAGAAAAAGGGATTAGGGTTGGATTAGGCGGAGCCGCGAAGCGGGTACGCCTAATCCATCCCTAAACCCTTTTCCGTTCCGTCTTATACAGTACCCTACTCTTAAGGTTCAGTACCCCATCTTTTAATCACATCCACGACTGGGTTCACCAATACCCTCTAAGGGTTCAGTTTCTTGCGGGATTAGTGACCATGAATAAGGAAAAGGGTTTAGGGTTGGATTAGGCGGAGCTGCGAAGCGGGTACGCCTAATCCAACCCTAAAACCTTTTCCGTCCCGTCTTATGCAGTACCCTACTCTTAAGGTTCAGTTGCCCATCTTTGAATCACATCCACGACAGGGTTCACCAATACCCACTTAGGGTTTAGTTTCTTGCGTGATTAGTGACCTAGAATAAGGGTAAGGGTTTAGGGTTGGATTAGGCGGAGCCGCGAAACGGGTACGCCTAATCCAACCCTAAACCCTTTTCCGTCCCGTCTTATGCATTACCCTACTCTTAAGGTTCAGTTCTCCATCTTTGAATCACATCCACGACAGGGTTCACCAATACCCTCTTAGGGTTCAGTTTCTTTCGGGATTAGTGACCTTGAATAAGGAAAAGAGTTCAGGGTTGGATTAGGCGGAGCCGCGAAGCTGGTTCGCGTAATCCAACCCTGAACCCTTTTCTGTCCTTGAATAAGAAAAAGGGTTTAGGATTGGATTAGGCGGAGCCGCGAAGCGGGTACTCCTAATCCAACCCTAAACCCTTTTTCCGTTCCGTCTTATACAGTACCCTACTCTTAAGTTTCAGTTCCCCATCTTTGAATCAAATCCACGATAGGGTTCACCAATACCCTCTTAGGGTTCAATTCCTTGCGGGATTAGTGACCTTGAATAAGGAAAAGAGATTAGGGTTGGATTAGGCGGAGTTGCGAAGCGGGTACGCCTAATCCAACCCTAAAACCTTTTCCGTCCCGTCTTCTGCAGTACCCTACTCTTATGATTCAGTTGCCCATCTTTGAATCACATCCACGACAGGGTTCACCAATACCCTCTTAGGGTTCAATTTCTTGCGAGATTAGTGACCTAGAATAAGGGTAAGGGTTTAGGGTTGGATTAGGCGGAGCCGCGAAGCGGGTACGCCTAATCCAACCCTAAACCCTTTTCCGTCCCGTCTTATGCAGTACCCTACTCTTAAGGTTCAGTTCCTCATCTTTTAATCACATCCACGACAGGGTTCACCAATACCCTCTTAGGGTTCAGTTTCTTGCGGGATTAGTGACCTTCAATAAGGAAAAGGGTTTAGGGTTGGATTAGGCGGAGCCGCGAAGCAGGTTCGTCTAATCCAACCCTAAACACTTTTCCGTCCCGTCTTATGCAGTACCCTACTCTTAAGGTTCAGTTCCCCATCTTTGAATCACATCCACGACAGGGTTCACCAATACCCTCTTAGGGTTTAGTTTCTTGCGGGATTAGTGACCTTGAATAAGGAAAAGGGTTTAGGGTTGGATTAGGCGAAGCCGCGAAGCTGGTTCGCGTAATCCAACCCTAAACCCTTTTCCGTCCTTGAATAAGAAAAAGGGTTGAGGGTCGGATTAGGCGGAGCCGCGAAGCGGGTACGTCTAATCCAACCCTTAACCCTTTTCCGTCCCGTCATATGCAGTACCCTACACTTAAGGTTCAGTTCCCCATCTTTGAATCACATCCACGACAGGGTTCACCAATACCCTCTTAGTGTTCAATTTCTTGCGGGATTAGTGACCTTGAATAAGGGTAAGGGTTTAGGGTTAAATTAGGCGGAGCCGCGAAGCGGGTTCGCCTAATCCAACCCGAAACCCTTTTCCGTCCCGTCTTATGCAGTACCCAACTCTTAAGGTTCAGTTCCCCATCTTTTAATCACATCCACGACAGGGTTCACCAATACCCTCTAAGGGTTCAGTTTCTTGGGGGATTAGTGACCTTCAATAAGGAAAAGGGTTTAGCGTTGGATTAGGCGGAGCCGCGAAGCGGGTACGCCTAATCCAACCCTAAACCCTTTTCCGTCCCATCTTATGCAGTACCCTACTCTTATTGTTCAGTTCCCCATCTTTGAATCACATCCACGACAGGGTTCACCAATACACTCTTAGGGTTCAGTTTCTTGCGGGATTAGTGACCTTGAATAAGGAAAAGGGTTTAGGGTTCGATTAGGTGGAGCCGCGAAGCGGGTTCGTCTAATCCAACCCTAAACCCTTTTCCATCCCGTCTTATGCAGTACCCTACTCTTAAGGTTCAGTTCCCCATCTTTGAATCACATCCACGACAGGGTTCACCAATACCCTCTTAGGGTTTAGTTTCTTGCGGGATTAGTGACCTTGAATTAGGGTATGGGTTTAGGGTTGGATTAGGCGGAGCCGCGAAGCGGGTTCGCCTAATCCAACCCTAAACCCTTTTCCGTCCCGTCTTATGCAGTACCCTACTCTTAAGGTTCAGTTCCTCATCTTTTAATCACATCCACGACAGGGTTCACCAATACCCTCTTAGGGTTCAGTTTCTTGCGGGATTAGTGACCTTCAATAAGGAAAAGGGTTTAGGGTTGGATTAGGCGAAGCCGCGAAGCTGGTTCGCGTAATCCAACCCTAAACCCTTTTCCGTCCTTGAATAAGAAAAAGGGTGTAGGGTTGGATTAGGCGGAGCCGCGAAGCAGGTTTGTCTAATCCAACCCTAAACACTTTTCCGTCCCGTCTTATGCAGTACCCTACTCTTAAGGTTCAGTTCCCCATCTTTGAATCACATCCACGACAGGGTTCACCAATACCCTCTTAGGGTTCAGTTTCTTGCGGGATTAGTGACCTTGAATAAGGAAAAGGGTTTAGGGTTGGATTAGGCGAAGCCGCGAAGCTGGTTCGCGTAATCCAACCCTAAACCCTTTTCCGTCCTTGAATAAGAAAAAGGGTTGAGGGTCGGATTAGGCGGAGCCGCGAAGCGGGTACGTCTAATCCAACCCTTAACCCTTTTCCGTCCCGTCATATGCAGTACCCTACACTTAAGGTTCAGTTCCCCATCTTTGAATCACATCCACGACAGGGTTCACCAATACCCTCTTAGTGTTCAATTTCTTGCGGGATTAGTGACCTTGAATAAGGGTAAGGGTTTAGGGTTGGATTAGGCGGAGCCGCGAAGCGGGTTCGCCTAATCCAACCCGAAACCCTTTTCCGTCCCGTCTTATGCAGTACCCAACTCTTAAGGTTCAGTTCCCCATCTTTTAATCACATCCACGACAGGGTTCACCAATACCCTCTTAGGGTTCAGTTTCTTGCGGGATTAGTGACCTTCAATAAGGAAAAGGGTTTAGGGTTGGATTAGGCGGAGCCGCGAAGCGGGTACGCCTAATCCAACCCTAAACCCTTTTCCGTCCCGTCTTATGCAGTACCCTACTCTTATTGTTCAGTTCCCCATCTTTGAATCACAACCACGACAGGGTTCACCAATACACTCTTAGGGTTCAGTTTCATGCGGGATTAGTGACCTTGAATAAGGAAAAGGGTTTAGGGTTGGATTAGGCGAAGCCGCGAAGCTGGTTCGCGTAATCCAACCCTAAACCCTTTTCCGTCCTTGAATAAGAAAAAGGTTTGAGGGTCGGATTAGGCGGAGCCGCGAAGCGGGTACGTCTAATCCAACCCTTAACCCTTTTCCGTCCCGTCATATGCAGTACCCTACACTTAAGGTTCAGTTCCCCATCTTTGAATCACATCCACGACAGGGTTCACCAATACCCTCTTAGTGTTCAATTTCTTGCGGGATTAGTGACCTTGAATAAGGGTAAGGGTTTAGGGTTAAATTAGGCGGAGCCGCGAAGCGGGTTCGCCTAATCCAACCCGAAACCCTTTTCCGTCCCGTCTTATGCAGTACCCAACTCTTAAGGTTCAGTTCCCCATCTTTTAATCACATCCACGACAGGGTTCACCAATACCCTCTAAGGGTTCAGTTTCTTGGGGGATTAGTGACCTTCAATAAGGAAAAGGGTTTAGGGTTGGATTAGGCGGAGCCGCGAAGCGGGTACGCCTAATCCAACCCTAAACCCTTTTCCGTCCCATCTTATGCAGTACCCTACTCTTATTGTTCAGTTCCCCATCTTTGAATCACATCCACGACAGGGTTCACCAATACACTCTTAGGGTTCAGTTTCTTGCGGGATTAGTGACCTTGAATAAGGAAAAGGGTTTAGGGTTCGATTAGGTGGAGCCGCGAAGCGGGTTCGTCTAATCCAACCCTAAACCCTTTTCCATCCCGTCTTATGCAGTACCCTACTCTTAAGGTTCAGTTCCCCATCTTTGAATCACATCCACGACAGGGTTCACCAATACCCTCTTAGGGTTTAGTTTCTTGCGGGATTAGTGACCTTGAATTAGGGTAAGGGTTTAGGGTTGGATTAGGCGGAGCCGCGAAGCGGGTTCGCCTAATCCAACCCTAAACCCTTTTCCGTCCCGTCTTATGCAGTACCCTACTCTTAAGGTTCAGTTCCTCATCTTTTAATCACATCCACGACAGGGTTCACCAATACCCTCTTAGGGTTCAGTTTCTTGCGGGATTAGTGACCTTCAATAAGGAAAAGGGTTTAGGGTTGGATTAGGCGAAGCCGCGAAGCTGGTTCGCGTAATCCAACCCTAAACCCTTTTCCGTCCTTGAATAAGAAAAAGGGTGTAGGGTTGGATTAGGCGGAGCCGCGAAGCAGGTTTGTCTAATCCAACCCTAAACACTTTTCCGTCCCGTCTTATGCAGTACCCTACTCTTAAGGTTCAGTTCCCCATCTTTGAATCACATCCACGACAGGGTTCACCAATACCCTCTTAGGGTTCAGTTTCTTGCGGGATTAGTGACCTTGAATAAGGAAAAGGGTTTAGGGTTGGATTAGGCGAAGCCGCGAAGCTGGTTCGCGTAATCCAACCCTAAACCCTTTTCCGTCCTTGAATAAGAAAAAGGGTTGAGGGTCGGATTAGGTGGAGCCGCGAAGCGGGTACGTCTAATCCAACCCTAAACCCTTTTCCGTCCCGTCATATGCAGTACCCTACACTTAAGGTTCAGTTCCCCATCTTTGAATCACATCCACGACAGGGTTCACCAATACCCTCTTAGTGTTCAATTTCTTGCGGGATTAGTGACCTTGAATAAGGGTAAGGGTTTAGGGTTGGATTAGGCGGAGCCGCGAAGCGGGTTCGCCTAATCCAACCCGAAACCCTTTTCCGTCCCGTCGTATGCAGTACCCAACTCTTAAGGTTCAGTTCCCCATCTTTTAATCACATCCACGACATGGTTCACCAATACCCTCTTAGGGTTCAGTTTCTTGCGGGATTAGTGACCTTCAATAAGGAAAAGGGTTTAGGGTTGGATTAGGCGGAGCCGCGAAGCGGGTACGCCTAATCCAACCCTAAACCCTTTTCCGTCCCGTCTTATGCAGTACCCTACTCTTATTGTTCAGTTCCCCATCTTTGAATCACAACCACGACAGGGTTCACCAATACACTCTTAGGGTTCAGTTTCATGCGGGATTAGTGACCTTGAATAAGGAAAAGGGTTTAGCGTTGGATTAGGTGGAGCCGCGAAGCGGGTTCGTCTAATCCAACCTTAAACCCTTTTCCATCCCGTCTTATGCAGTACCCTACTCTTAAGGTTCAGTTCCCCATCTTTGAATCACATCCACGACAGGGTTCACCAATACCCTCTTAGGGTTTAGTTTCTTGCGGGATTAGTGACCTTGAATTAGGGTAAGGGTTTAGGGTTGGATTAGGCGGAGCCGCGAAGCGGGTTCGCCTAATCCAACCCTAAACCCTTTTCCGTCCCGTCTTATGCAGTACCCTACTCTTATTGTTCAGTTCCCCATCTTTGAATCACATACACAACAGGGTTCACCAATACACTCTTAGGGTTCAGTTTCTTGCGGGATTAGTGACCTTGAATAAGGAAAAGGGTTTAGGGTTGGATTAGGCGGAGCCGCGAAGCGGGTTCGTCTAATCCAACCCTAAACCCTTTTCCGTCCCGTCTTATGCAGTACCCTACTCTTAAGGTTCAGTTCCACATCTTTTAATCACATCCACGACAGGGTTCATCAATACCCTCTTAGGGTTCAGTTTCCTACGGGATTAGTGACCTTCAATAAGGAAAAGGGTTTAGGGTTGAATTAGGCTGAGCCGCGAAGCAGGTTCGTCTTATCCAACCCTAAACACTTTTCCGTCCCGACTTATGCAGTACCCTACTCTTAAGGTTCAGTTTCCCATCTTTGAATCACATCCACGACAAGGTTCACCAATACCCTCTTAGGGTTCAGTTTCTTGCGGGATTAGTGACCTTGAATAAGGAAAAGGGTTTAGGGTTGGATTAGGCGGAGCCGCGAAGCTGGTTCACGTAATCCAACCCTAAACCCTTTTCCGTCCTTGAATAAGTAAAAGGGTTTAGGGTCGGATTAGGCGGAGCCGCGAAGCGGGTACGTCTAATCCAACCCTAAACCCTTTTCCGTCCCGTCATATGCAGTACCCTACACTTAAGGTTCAGTTCCCCATCTTTGAATCACATCCACGACAGGGTTCACCAATACCCTCTTAGTGTTCAATTTATTGCGGGATTTGTGACCTTGAATAAGGGTAAGGGTATAGGGTTGGATTAGGCGGAGCCGCGAAGCGGGTCCACCTAATCCAACCCGAAACCCTTTTCCGTCCCGTCTTATGCAGTACCCAACTCTTAAGGTTCAGTTCCCCATCTTTTAATCACATCCACGACAGGGTTCACCAATACCCTCTTAGGGTTCAGTTTCTTGCGGGATTAGTGACCTTCAATAAGGAAATGGATTTAGGGTTGGATTCAGCGGAGCCGCGAAGCGGGTACGCCTAATCCAACCCTAAACCCTTTTCCGTCCCGTCTTATGCAGTACCCTACTCTTATTGTTCAGTTCCCCATCTTTGAATCACATCCACGACAGGGTTCACCAATATACTCTTAGGGTTCAGTTTCTTGCGGGATTAGTGACCTTGAATAAGGAAAAGGGTTTAGGGTTGGATTTGGTGGAGCCGCGAAGCGGGTTCGTCTAATCCAAAACTAAACCCTTTTCTGTCCCGTCTTATGCAGTACCCTACTCTTATGGTTCAATTCCCCATCTTTGAATCACATCCACAACAGGGTTCACCAATACCCTCTTAGTGTTCAATTTTTTTGCGGGATAGGTGACCTTGAATAAGGATAAGGGTTTTGGGTTGGATTAGGCGGAGCCGCGAAGCGGGTACGCCTAATCCAACCCGAAACCCTTTTCCGTCCCGTCTTATGCAGTACCCAACTCTTAAGGTTCAGTTCCCCATCTTTTAATCACATCCACGACAGGGTTCACCAATACCCTCTTAGGGTTCAGTTTCTTGCGGGATTAGTGACCTTCAATAAGGAAAAGGGTTTAAGGTTGGATTAGGCGGAGCCGCGAAGCAGGTACGCCTAATCCAACCCTAAACCCTTTTTCGTCCCGTCTTATGCAGTACCCTACTCTTATTGTTCAGTTCCCCATCTTTAAATCACATCCACGACAGGTTTCACCAATACACTCTTAGGGTTCAGTTTCTTGCGGGATTAGTGACCTTGAATAAGGAAAAGGGCTTAGGGTTGGATTAGGTGGAGCCGCGAAGCGGGTTCGTCTAATCCAACCCTAAACCCTTTTCCGTCCCGTCTTATGCAGTACCCTACTCTTATGGTTCAGTTCCCCATCTTTGAATCACATCCACAACAGGGTTCACCAATACCCTCTTAGTGTTCAATTTCTTGCGGGATTAGTGACCTTGAATAAGGGTAAGGGTTTAGGGTTGGATTAGGCGGAGCCGCGAAGCAGGTACGCCTAATCCAACCCTAAACCCTTTTCCGTCCCGTCTTATGCAGTACCCTACTCTTATTGTTCAGTTCCCCATCTTTGAATCACATACACAACAGGGTTCACCAATACACTCTTAGGGTTCAGTTTCTTGCGGGATTAGTGACCTTGAATAAGGAAAAGGGTTTAGGGTTGGATTAGGCGGAGCCGCGAAGCGGGTTCGTCTAATCCAACCCTAAACCCTTTTCCGTCCCGTCTTATGCAGTACCCTACTCTTAAGGTTCAGTTCCACATCTTTTAATCACATCCACGACAGGGTTCATCAATACCCTCTTAGGGTTCAGTTTCCTACGGGATTAGTGACCTTCAATAAGGAAAAGGGTTTAGGGTTGAATTAGGCTGAGCCGCGAAGCAGGTTCGTCTTATCCAACCCTAAACACTTTTCCGTCCCGACTTATGCAGTACCCTACTCTTAAGGTTCAGTTTCCCATCTTTGAATCACATCCACGACAAGGTTCACCAATACCCTCTTAGGGTTCAGTTTCTTGCGGGATTAGTGACCTTGAATAAGGAAAAGGGTTTAGGGTTGGATTAGGCGGAGCCGCGAAGCTGGTTCACGTAATCCAACCCTAAACCCTTTTCCGTCCTTGAATAAGTAAAAGGGTTTAGGGTCGGATTAGGCGGAGCCGCGAAGCGGGTACGTCTAATCCAACCCTAAACCCTTTTCCGTCCCGTCATATGCAGTACCCTACACTTAAGGTTCAGTTCCCCATCTTTGAATCACATCCACGACAGGGTTCACCAATACCCTCTTAGTGTTCAATTTATTGCGGGATTTGTGACCTTGAATAAGGGTAAGGGTATAGGGTTGGATTAGGCGGAGCCGCGAAGCGGGTCCACCTAATCCAACCCGAAACCCTTTTCCGTCCCGTCTTATGCAGTACCCAACTCTTAAGGTTCAGTTCCCCATCTTTTAATCACATCCACGACAGGGTTCACCAATACCCTCTTAGGGTTCAGTTTCTTGCGGGATTAGTGACCTTCAATAAGGAAATGGATTTAGGGTTGGATTCAGCGGAGCCGCGAAGCGGGTACGCCTAATCCAACCCTAAACCCTTTTCCGTCCCGTCTTATGCAGTACCCTACTCTTATTGTTCAGTTCCCCATCTTTGAATCACATCCACGACAGGGTTCACCAATATACTCTTAGGGTTCAGTTTCTTGCGGGATTAGTGACCTTGAATAAGGAAAAGGGTTTAGGGTTGGATTTGGTGGAGCCGCGAAGCGGGTTCGTCTAATCCAAAACTAAACCCTTTTCTGTCCCGTCTTATGCAGTACCCTACTCTTATGGTTCAATTCCCCATCTTTGAATCACATCCACAACAGGGTTCACCAATACCCTCTTAGTGTTCAATTTTTTTGCGGGATAGGTGACCTTGAATAAGGATAAGGGTTTTGGGTTGGATTAGGCGGAGCCGCGAAGCGGGTACGCCTAATCCAACCCGAAACCCTTTTCCGTCCCGTCTTATGCAGTACCCAACTCTTAAGGTTCAGTTCCCCATCTTTTAATCACATCCACGACAGGGTTCACCAATACCCTCTTAGGGTTCAGTTTCTTGCGGGATTAGTGACCTTCAATAAGGAAAAGGGTTTAAGGTTGGATTAGGCGGAGCCGCGAAGCAGGTACGCCTAATCCAACCCTAAACCCTTTTTCGTCCCGTCTTATGCAGTACCCTACTCTTATTGTTCAGTTCCCCATCTTTAAATCACATCCACGACAGGTTTCACCAATACACTCTTAGGGTTCAGTTTCTTGCGGGATTAGTGACCTTGAATAAGGAAAAGGGCTTAGGGTTGGATTAGGTGGAGCCGCGAAGCGGGTTCGTCTAATCCAACCCTAAACCCTTTTCCGTCCCGTCTTATGCAGTACCCTACTCTTATGGTTCAGTTCCCCATCTTTGAATCACATCCACAACAGGGTTCACCAATACCCTCTTAGTGTTCAATTTCTTGCGGGATTAGTGACCTTGAATAAGGGTAAGGGTTTAGGGTTGGATTAGGCGGAGCCGCGAAGCGGGTACGCCTAATCCAACCCGAAACCCTTTTCCGTCCCGTCTTATGCAGTACCCAACTCTTAAGGTTCAGTTCCCCATCTTTTAATCACGTCCACGACAGGTTTCACCAATACCCTCTTAGGGTTCAGTTTCTTGCGGGATTAGTGACCTTCAATAAGGAAAAGGGTTTAGGGTTGGATTAGGCGGAGCCGCGAAGCGGGTACGCCTAATCCAACCCTAAACCCTTTTTCGTCCCGTCTTATGCAGTACCCTACTCTTATTGTTCAGTTCCCCATCTTTAAATTACATCCACGACAGGATTCACCAATACACTCTTAGGGTTCAGTTTCTTGCGGGATTAGTGACCTTGAATAAGGAAAAGGGTTTAGGGTTGGATTAGGTGGAGCCGCGAAGCGGGTTCGTCTAATCCAACCCTAAACCCATTTCCGTCCCGTCTTATGCAGTACCCTACTCTTAAGGTTCAGTTCCCCATCTTTTAATCACATCCACGACAGGGTTCACCAATACCCTCTTAGGGTTCAGTTTCTTGCGGGATTAGTGACCTTCAATAAGGAAAAGGGTTTAGGGTTGGATTAGGCGGAGCCGCGAAGCGGGTCCGCCTAATCCAACTCTAAACCCTTTTTCGTCCCGTCTTATGCAGTACCCTACTCTTATTGTTCAGTTCCCCATCTTTGAATCACATCCACGACAGGGTTCACCAATACCCTCTTAGGATTTAGTTTCTTACGGGATTAGTGACCTTGAATAAGGAAAAGGGTTCAGGGTTGGATTAGGCGGAGCCGCGAAGCGGGTTCGCGTTTTCCAACCCTAAACCCTTTTCAGTCCTTGAATAAGAAAAAGGGTTTAGGGTTGGATTAGGTGGAGCCGCGAAGCGGGTTCGCGTATTCCAACCCTAAACCCTTTTCAGTCCTTGAATAAGGGTAAGGGTTTAGGGTTGGATTAGGCGGAGCCGCGAAGCGGGTCCGCCTAATCCAACCCGAAACCCTTTTCCGTCCCGTCTTATGCAGTACCCAACTCTTAAGGTTCAGTTCCCCATCTTTTAATCACATCCACGACAGGGTTCACCAATACCCTCTTAGGGTTCATTTTCTTGCGGGATTAGTGACCTTCAATAAGGAAATGGATTTAGGGTTGGATTAAGCGGAGCCGCGAAGCGGGTACGCCTAATCCAACCCTAAACCCTTTTCCGTCCCGTCTTATGCAGTACCCTACTCTTATTGTTCAGTTCCCCATCTTTGAATCACATCCACGACAGGGTTCACCAATATACTCTTAGGGTTCAGTTTCTTGCGGGATTAGTGACCTTGAATAAGGAAAAGGGTTTAGGGTTGGATTAGGTGGAGCCGCGAAGCGGGTTCGTCTAATCCAAAACTAAACCCTTTTCCGTCCCGTCTTATGCAGTACCCTACTCTTATGGTTCAGTTCCCCATCTTTGAATCACATCCACAACAGGGTTCACCAATACCCTCTTAGTGTTCAATTTTTTTGCGGGATAGGTGACCTTGAATAAGGGTAAGGGTTTAGGGTTGGATTAGGCGGAGCCGCGAAGCAGGTACGCCTAATCCAACCCTAAACCCTTTTTCGTCCCGTCTTATGCAGTACCCTACTCTTATTGTTCAGTTCCCCATCTTTAAATTACATCCACGACAGGATTCACCAATACACTCTTAGGGTTCAGTTTCTTGCGGGATTAGTGACCTTGAATAAGGAAAAGGGTTTAGGGTTTGATTAGGCGGAGCCGCTAAGCGGGTTCGCCTAATCCAACCCGAAACCCTTTTCCGTCCCGTCTTATGCAGTACCCAACTCTTAAGGTTCAGTTCCCCATCTTTTAATCACATCCACGACAGGGTTCACCAATACCCTCTTAGGGTTCAGTTTCTTGCGGGATTAGTGACCTTCAATAAGGAAAAGGGTTTAGGGTTGGATTAGGCGGAGCCGCGAAGCGGGTTCGCCTAATCCAACCCTAAACCCTTTTCCGTCCCGTCTTATGCAGTACCCTACTCTTATTGTTCAGTTCCCCATCTTTGAATCACATCCACAACAGGGTTCACCAATACCCTCTTAGTGTTCAATTTCTTGCGGGATTAGTGACCTTGAATAAGGGTAAGGGTTTAGGGTTGGATTAGGCGGAGCCGCGAAGCGGGTACGCCTAATCCAACCCGAAACCCTTTTCCGTCCCGTCTTATGCAGTACCCAACTCTTAAGGTTCAGTTCCCCATCTTTTAATCACATCCACGACAGGTTTCACCAATACCCTCTTAGGGTTCAGTTTCTTGCGGGATTAGTGACCTTGAATAAGGAAAAGGGTTTAGGGTTTGATTAGGCGGAGCCGCTAAGCGGGTTCGCCTAATCCAACCCGAAACCCTTTTCCGTCCCGTCTTATGCAGTACCCAACTCTTAAGGTTCAGTTCCCCATCTTTTAATCACATCCACGACAGGGTTCACCAATACCCTCTTAGGGTTCAGTTTCTTGCGGGATTAGTGACCTTCAATAAGGAAAAGGGTTTAGGGTTGGATTAGGCGGAGCCGCGAAGCGGGTTCGCCTAATCCAACCCTAAACCCTTTTCCGTCCCGTCTTATGCAGTACCCTACTCTTATTGTTCAGTTCCCCATCTTTGAATCACATCCACGACAGGGTTCACCAATACACTCTTAGGGTTCAGTTTCTTGCGGGATTAGTGACCTTGAATAAGGAAAAGGGTTTAGGGTTGGATTAGGTGGTGCCGCGAAGCGGGTTCGTCTAATCCAACCCTAAACCCTTTTCCGTCCCGTCTTATGCAGTACCCTACTCTTAAGGTTCAGTTCCCCATCTTTTAATCACATCCACGACAGGGTTCACCAATACTCTCTTAGGGTTCAGTTTCTTGCGGGATTAGTGACCTTCAATAAGGAAAAGGGTTTAGGGTTGGATTAGGCGGAGCCGCGAAGCGGGTTCGCCTAATCCAACCCTAAACCCTTTTTCGTCCCGTCTTATGCAGTACCCTACTCTTATTGTTCAGTTCCCCATCTTTGAATCACATCCACGACAGGGTTCACCAATACCCTCTTAGGATTTAGTTTCTTGCGGGATTAGTGACCTTGAATAAGGAAAACAGTTCAGGGTTGGATTAGGCGGAGCCGCGAAGCGGGTTCGCGTATTCCAACCCTAAACCCTTTTCAGTCCTTGAATAAGAAAAAGGGTTTTAGGTTGGATTAGGCGGAGCCGCGAAGCGGGTTCGCCTAATCCAACCCGAAACCCTTTTCCGTCCCGTCTTATGCAGTACCCAACTCTTAAGGTTCAGTTCCCCATCTTTTAATCACATCCACGACAGGGTTCACCAATACCCTCTTAGGGTTCAGTTTCTTGCGGGATTAGTGACCTTCAATAAGGAAAAGGGTTTAGGGTTGGATTAGGCGGAGCCGCGAAGCGGGTTCGCCTAATCCAACCCTAAACCCTTTTCCGTCCCGTCTTATGCAGTACCCTACTCTTATTGTTCAGTTCCCCATCTTTGAATCACATCCACAACAGGGTTCACCAATACACTCTTAGGGTTCAGTTTCTTGCGGGATTAGTGACCTTGAATAAGGAAAAGGGTTTAGGGTTGGAGTAGGCGGAGCCGCGAAGCGGGTTCGTCTACTCCAACCCTAAACCCTTTTCCGTCTCGTCTTATGCAGTACCCTACTCTTAAGGTTCAGTTCCCCATCTTTTAATCACATCCACGACAGGGTTCACCAATACACTCTTAGGGTTCAGTTTCTTGCGGGATTAGTGACCTTGAATAAGGAAAAGGGTTTAGGGTTGGAGTAGGCGGAGCCGCGAAGCGGGTTCGTCTACTCCAACCCTAAACCCTTTTTCGTCCTGTCATATGCAGTACCCTACACTTAAGGTTCAGTTCTCCATCTTTTAATCACATCCACGACAGGGTTCACCAATACCCTCTCAGTGTTCAATTTCTTGCGGGATTAGTGACCTTGAATAAGGAAAAGGGTTTAGGGTTGGATTAGGCGTAGCCGCGAAGCTGGTTCGCGTAATCCAACCCTAAACCCTTTTCCGTCCTTGAATAAGAAAAAGGGTTTAGGGTCGGATTAGGCGGAGCCGCGAAGCGGGTACGTCTAATCCAACCCCAAACCCTTTTCCGTCCCGTCATATGCAGTACCCTACACTTAAGGTTCAGTTCCCCATCTTTGAATCACATCCACGACAGGGTTCACCAATACCCTCTTAGTGTTCAATTTCTTGCGGGATTAGTGACCTTGAATAAGGGTAAGGGTTTAGGGTTGGATTAGGCGGAGCCGCGAAGCGGGTACGCCTAATCCAACCCGAAACCCTTTTCCGTCCCGTCTTATGCAGTACCCAACTCTTAAGGTTCAGTTCCCCATCTTTTAATCACATCCACGACAGGGTTCACCAATACCCTCTTAGGGTTCAGTTTCTTGCGGGATTAGTGACCTTGAATAAGGAAAAGGGTTTAGGGTTGGATTAGGCGGAGCCGCGAAGCGGGTTTGCGTATTCCAACCCTAAACCCTTTTCCGTCCCGTCTTATGCAGTACCCTACTCTTATTGTTCAGTTCCCCATCTTTGAATCACATCCACGACAGGGTTCACCAATACACTCTTAGGGTTCAGTTTCTTGCGGGATTAGTGACCTTGAATAAGGAAAAGGGTTTCGGGTTGGATTAGGTGGAGCCGCGAAGCGGGTTCGCCTAATCCAACCCGAAACCCTTTTCCGTCCCGTCTTATGCAGTACCCAACTCTTAAGGTTCAGTTCCCCATCTTTTAATCACATCCACGACAGGGTTCACCAATACCCTCTTAGGGTTCAGTTTCTTGCGGGATTAGTGACCTTCAATAAGGAAAAGGGTTTAGGGTTGGTTTAGGCGGAGCCGCGAAGCGGGTTCGCCTAATCCAACCCCAAACCCTTTTCCGTCCTGTCTTATGCAGTACCCTACTCTTATTGTTCAGTTCCCCATCTTTGAATCACATCCACGACAGGGTTCACCAATACACTCTTAGGGTTCAGTTTCTTGCGGGATTAGTGACCTTGAATAAGGAAAAGGGTTTAGGGTTGGATTAGGTGGTGCCGCGAAGCGGGTTCGTCTAATCCAACCCTAAACCCTTTTCCGTCCCGTCTTATGCAGTACCCTACTCTTAAGGTTCAGTTACCCATCTTTTAATCACATCCACGACAGGGTTCACCAATACCCTCTTAGGGTTCAGTTTCTTGCGGGATTAGTGACCTTCAATAAGGAAAAGGGTTTAGGGTTGGATTAGGCGGAGCCGCGAAGCGGGTACGCCTAATCCAACCCTAAACCCTTTTTCGTCCCGTCTTATGCAGTACCCTACTCTTATTGTTCAGTTCCCCATCTTTGAATCACATCCACGACAGGGTTCACCAATACCCTCTTAGGATTTAGTTTCTTGCGGGATTAGTGACCTTGAATAAGGAAAAGGGTTCAGGGTTGGATTAGGCGGAGCCGCGAAGCGGGTTCGCGTATTCCAACCCTAAACCCTTTTCAGTCCTTGAATAAGAAAAAGGGTTTATGGTTGGATTAGGCGGAGCCGCGAAGCGGGTTCGCCTAATCCAACCCGAAACCCTTTTCCGTCCCGTCTTATGCAGTACCCAACTCTTAAGGTTAAGTTCCCCATCTTTTAATCACATCCACGACAGGGTTCACCAATACCCTCTTAGGGTTCAGTTTCTTGCGGGATTAGTGACCTTCAATAAGGAAAAGGGTTTAGGGTTGGATTAGGCGGAGCCGCGAAGCGGGTTCGCCTAATCCAACCCTAAACCCTTTTCCGTCCCGTCTTATGCAGTACCCTACTCTTATTGTTCAGTTCCCCATCTTTGAATCACATCCACAACAGGGTTCACCAATACACTCTTAGGGTTCAGTTTCTTGCGGGATTAGTGACCTTGAATAAGGAAAAGGGTTTAGGGTTGGAGTAGGCGGAGCCGCGAAGCGGGTTCGTCTAATCCAACCCTAAACCCTTTTTTGTCCTGTCATATGCAGTACCCTACACTTAAGGTTCAGTTCTCCATCTTTTAATCACATCCACGACAGGGTTCACCAATACCCTCTCAGTGTTCAATTTCTTGCGGGATTAGTGACCTTGAATAAGGAAAAGGGTTTAGGGTTGGATTAGGCGTAGCCGCGAAGCTGGTTCGCGTAATCCAACCCTAAACCCTTTTCCGTCCTTGAATAAGAAAAAGGGTTTAGGGTCGGATTAGGCGGAGCCGCGAAGCGGGTTCGTCTAATCCAACCCCAAACCCTTTTCCGTCCCGTCATATTGAGTACCCTACACTTAAGGTTCAGTTCCCCATCTTTGAATCACATCCACGACAGGGTTCACCAATACCCTCTTAGTGTTCAATTTCTTGCGGGATTAGTGACCTTGAATAAGGAAAAGGGTTCAGGGTTGGATTAGGCGGAGCCGCAAAGCGGGTTCGCGTATTCCAACCCTAAACCCTTTTCAGTCCTTGAATAAGAAAAAGGGTTTAGGGTTGGATTAGGCGGAGCCGCGAAGCGGGTTCGCCTAATCCAACCCGAAACCCTTTTCCGTCCCGTCTTATGCAGTACCCTACACTTAAGGTTCAGTTCCCCATCTTTGAATCACATCCACGACAGGGTTCACCAATACCCTCTTAGTGTTCAATTTCTTGCGGGATTAGTGACCTTGAATAAGGGTAAGAGTTTAGGGTTGGATTAGGCGGAGCCGCGAAGCGGGTACGCCTAATCCAACCCGAAACCCTTTTCCGTCCCGTCTTATGCAGTACCCAACTCTTAAGGTTCAGTTCCCCATCTTTTAATCACATCCACGACAGGGTTCACCAATACCTCTTAGGGTTCAGTTTCTTGCGGGATTAGTGACCTTGAATAAGGAAAAGGGTTTAGGGTTGGATTAGGTGAAGCCGCGAAGCGGGTTCGTCTAATCCAACCCTAAACCCTTTTCCATCCCGTCTTATGCAGTACCCTACTCTTATTGTTCAGTTCCCCATCTTTGAATCACATCCACGACAGAGTTCACCAATACTCTCTTAGTGTTCAATTTCTTGCGGGATTAGTGACCTTGAATAAAGTTATGGGTTTAGGGTTGGATTAGGCGGAGCCGCGAAGCGGGTTCGCTTAATCCAACCCGAAACCCTTTTCCGTCCCGTCTTATGCAGTACCCAACTCTTAAGGTTCAGTTCCCCATCTTTTAATCACATCCACGACAGGGTTCACCATTTCCCTCTTAGGGTTCAGTTTCTTGCGGGATTAGTGACCTTCAATAAGGAAAAGGGTTTAGGGTTGGATTAGGCGGAGCCGCGAAGCGGGTTCGCCTAATCCAACCCTAAACCCTTTTCCGTCCCGTCTTATGCAGTACCCTACTCTTATTGTTCAGTTCCCCATCTTTGAATCACATCCACGACAGGGTTCACCAATACACTCTTAGGGTTCAGTTTCTTGCGGGATTAGTGACCTTGAATAAGGAAAAGGGTTTAGGGTTGGAGTAGGCGGAGCCGCGAAGCAGGTTCGTCTTATCCAACCCTAAACACTTTTCCGTCCCGTCTTATGCAGTACCCTACTCTTAAGGTTCAGTTTCCCATCTTTGAATCACATCCACGACAAGGTTCACCAATACCCTCTTAGGGTTCAGTTTCTTACGGGATTAGTGACCTTGAATAAAGAAAAGGGTTTAGGGTTGGATTAGGCGAAGCCGCGAAGCTGGTTCGTGTAATCCAACCCTAAACCCTTTTCCGTCCTTAAATAAGAAAAAGGGTTTAGGGTCGGATTAGGCGGAGCCGCGAAGCGTTTCCGACTCGTCATATGCAGTACCCTACACTTAAGGTTCAGTTCCCCATCTTTGCATCACATCCACGACAGGGTTCACCAATACCCTCTTAGTGTTCAATTTCTTGCGGGATTAGTGACCTTGAATTAGGGTAAGGGTTTAGGGTTGGATTAGGCGGAGGCGCGAAGCGGGTACGCCTAATCCAACCCGAAACCCTTTTCCGTCCCGTCTTATGCAGTACCCAACTCTTAAGGTTCAGTTCCCCATCTTTTAATCACATCCACGACAGGGTTCACCAATACCCTCTTAGGGCTCAGTTTCTTGCGGGATTAGTGACCTTCAATAAGGAAAAGGGTTTAGGGTTGGATTAGGCGGAGCCGCGAAGCGGGTTCGCCTAATCCAACCCTAAACCCTTTTCCGTCCCGTCTTATGCAGTACCCTACTCTTATTGTTCAGTTCCCCATCTTTGAATCACATCCACGACAGGGTTCACCAATACACTCTTAGGGTTCAGTTTCTTGCGGGATTAGTGACCTTGAATAAGGAAAAGGGTTTAGGGTTGGATTAGGCGGAACCGCGAAGCGGGTTCGTCTAATCCAACCCTAAACCCTTTTTCGTCCTGTCATATGCAGTACCCTACACTTAAGGTTCAGTTCTCCATCTTTTAATCACATCCACGACAGGGTTCACCAATACCCTCTTAGTGCTCAATTTCTTGCGGGATTAGTGACCTTGAATAAGGGTAAGGGTTTAGGGTTGGATTAGGCGGGGCCGCGAAGCGGGTATGCCTAATCCAACCCGAAACACTTTTCCGTCCCGTCTTATGCAGTACCCAACTCTTAAGGTTCAGTTCCCCATCTTTTATTCACATCCACGACAGGGTTCACCAATACCCTATTAGAGTTCAGTTTCTTGCGGGATTAGTGACCTTCAATAAGGAAAAGGGTTTAGGGTTGGATTAGGCGGAGCCGCGAAGCGGGTACGCCTAATCCAACCCTAAATCCTTTTCCGTCCCGTCTTATGCAGTACCCTACTCTTATTGTTCAGTTCCCCATCTTTGAATCACATCCACGACAGGGTTCACAAATACACTCTTAGGGTTCAGTTTCTTGCGGGATTAGTGACCTTGAATAAGGAAAAGGGTTTAGGGTTGGATTAGGCGGAGCCGCGAAGCGAGTTCGTCTAATCCAACCCTAAATGCTTTTCCGTCCCGTCATATGCAGTACCCTACACTTAAGGTTCAGTTGCCCATCTATGAATCACATCCACGACAGGGTTCACCAATACCCTCTTAGGGTTCAATTTCTTGCGGGATTAGTGACCTAGAATAAGGAAAAGGGTTTAGGGTTGGATTAGGCGGAGCCGCGAAGCAGGTTCGTCTAATCCAAACCTAAACCCTTTTCCGTCCCGTCTTATGCAGTTCCTACTCTTAAGGTTCAGTTGCCCATCTTTGAATCACATCCACGACAGGATTCACCAATACCCTCTTAGGGTTCCGTTTCTTTCGAGATTAGTGACCTAGAGTAAGGAAAAGGGTTTAGGGTTGGATTAGGCGGATCCGCGAAGCTGGTTCGCGTAATCTAACCCTAAACCCTTTTACGTCCTTGAATAAGAAAAAGGGTTTAGGGTTTGATTAGGCGGAGCCGTGAAGCGGGTACGCCTTATCCAACCCTAAACCCTTTTTCGTTCCGTCTTATACAGTACCCTACTCTTAAGGTTCAGTTCCCCATCTTTGAATAACATCCACGATAGGGTTCACCAATACCCTCTTAGGGTTTAGTTTCTTGCGGGATTAGTGACCTTGAATAAGGAAAAGGGTTTAGGGTTGGATTAGGGGGAGCTGCGAAGCGGGTACGCCTAATCCAACCCTAAAACCTTTTCCGTCCCGTCTTATTCAGTACCCTACTCTTAAGGTTCAGTTCCCCATCTTTGAATCACATCCACGACAGGGTTCAGCAATACCCTCTTAGTGTTCAATTTCTAGCGGGATTAGTGACCTTGAATAAGGGTAAGGGTTTAGGGTTGGATTAGGCGGAGCCGCGAAGCGGGTACGTCTAATCCAATCCTAAACCCTTTTCCGTCCCGTCATATGCAGTACCCTACACTTAAGGTTCAGTTCCCCATCATTGATTCACATCCACGACAGGGTTCACCAATACCCTCTTAGTGTTTAATTTCTTGCAGGATTAGTGACCTTGAATAAGGAAAAGGGTTTAGGGTTGGATTAGGCGGAGCCGCGAAGCAGGTTCGTCTAATCCAACCCTAAACCCTTTTCCGTCCCGTCTTATGCAGTACCCTACTCTTAAGGTTCAATTGCCCATCTTTGAATCACATCCACGACAGGGTTCACCAATACCCTCTTAGGGTTCCGTTTCTTTCGGGATTAGTGACCTTGAGTAAGGAAAAGGGTTTAGGGTTGGATTAGGCGGAGCCGCGAAGCTGGTTCGCGTAATCTAACCCTAAACCCTTTTCCGTCCTTGAATAAGAAAAAGGGTTTAGGGTTTGATTAGGCGGAGCCGTGAAGCGGGTACGCCTTATCCAACCCTAAACCCTTTTCCGTTCCGTCTTATACAGTACCCTACTCTTAAGGTTCAGTTGCCATCTTTGAATTACATCCACGACAGGGTTCACCAATACCCTCTTAGGGTTCAATTTCTTGCGGGATTAGTGACCTAGAATAAGGGTAAGGGTTGGATTAGGCGGAGCCGCGAAACGGGTACGCCTTATCCAACCCTAAACCCTTTTCCGTTAAGTCTTTTACAGTACCCTACTCTTAAGGTTCAGTTCCCCATCTTTTAATCACATCCACGACAGGGTTCACAAATACTCTCTTAGGGTTCAGTTTCTTGCGGGATTAGTGACCTTCAATAAGGAAAAGGAATTAAGGTTGGATTAGGCGGAGCCGCGAAGCGGGTTCGCCTAATCCAACCCTAAACGCTTTTCCGTCCCGTCTTATGCAGTACCCTACTCTTAAGGTTCAGTTCCCCATCTTTGAATCACATCCACGATAGGGTTCACCAATACCCTCTTAGGGTTCAGTTTCTTTCGGGATTAGTGACCTTGAATAAGGAAAAGGGTTTAGGGTTGGATTAGGCGGAGCCGCGAAGCTGGTTCGCGTAATCCAACCATGAACCCTTTTCTGTTCTTGAATAAGAAAAAGGGTTTAGGGTTGGATTAGGCGGAGCCGCAAAGCTGGTACTCCTAATCCAACCCAAAACCCTTTTCCGTTCCGTCTTATACAGTACCCTACTCTTAAGTTTCAGTTCCCCATCTTTGAATCACATCCACGGTAGGGTTCACCAATACCCTCTTACGGTTCAATTTCTTGCAGGATTAGTGACCTTGAATAAGGTAAAGGGTTTAGGGTTGGATTAGGCGGAGCCGCGAAGCGGGTTCGTCTAATCCAACCATAAACCCTTTTCCGTCCCGTCTTATGCAGTACCCTACTCTTAAGGTTCAGTTCCCCATCTTTGAATCACATCCACGACAAGGTTCACCAATACCCTCTTAGGGTTCAGTTTCTTGCGGGATTAGTGACCTTGAATAAGGAAAAGGGTTTAGGGTCGGATTAGGCGGAGCCGCGAAACTGGTTCGCGTAATCCAACCCTAAACCCTTTTCCGTCCTTGAATAAGAAAAAGGGTTTAGGGTTGGATTAGGCGGAGCCGCGAAGCGGGTACGTGTAATCCAACCCTAAACCCTTTTCTGTCCCGTCATATGTAGTACCCTACACTTAAGGTTCAGTTCCCCATCTTTGAATCACATCCACGACAGGGTTCACCAATACCCTCTTAGTGTTCAATTTCTTGCGGGATTAGTGACCTTAAATAAGGGTAAGGGTTTAGGGTTGGATTAGGCGGAGCCGCGAAGCGGGTACGTCTAATCCAATCCTAAACCCTTTTCCGTCCCGTCATATGCAGTACCCTACACTTAAGGTTCAGTTCCCCATCATTGATTCACATCCACGACAGGGTTCACCAATACCCTCTTAGTGTTTAATTTCTTGCAGGATTAGTGACCTTGAATAAGGAAAAGGGTTTAGGGTTGGATTAGGCGGAGCCGCGAAGCAGGTTCGTCTAATCCAACCCTAAACCCTTTTCCGTCCCGTCTTATGCAGTACCCTACTCTTAAGGTTCAGTTGCCCATCTTTGAATCACATCCACGACAGGGTTCACCAATACCCTCTTAGGGTTCCGTTTCTTTCGGGATTAGTGACCTTGAGTAAGGAAAAGGGTTTAGGGTGGATTAGGCGGAGCCGCGAAGCTGGTTCGCGTAATCTAACTTGAAACCCTTTTCCGTCCTTGAATAAGAAAAAGGGTTTAGGGTTTGATTCGGGGGAGCCGTGAAGCGGGTACGCCTTATCCAACCCTAAACCCTTTTCCGTTCCGTCTTATACAGTACCCTACTCTTAAGGTTCAGTTCCCCATCTTTGAATCACATCCACGATAGGGTTCACCAATACCCTCTTAGGGTTCAGTTTCTTGCGGGATTAGTGACCTTGAATAAGGAAAAGGGTTTAGGGTTGGATTAGGGGGAGCTGCGAAGCGGGTACGCCTAATCCAACCCTAAAACCTTTTCCGTCCCGTCTTATGCAGTACCCTACTCTTAAGGTTCAGTTGCCCATCTTTGAATCACATCCACAACATGGTTCACCAATACCCTCTTAGGGTTCAATTTCTTGCGGGATTAGTGACCTAGAATTAGGGTAAGGGTTGGATTAGGCGGAGCCGCGAAACGGGTACGCCTTATCCAAACCTAAACCCTTTTCCGTTAAGTCATATACAGTACCCTACTCTTAAGGTTCAGTTCCCCATCTTTTAATCACATCCACGACAGGGTTCACAAATACTCTCTTAGGGTTCAGTTTCTTGCGGGATTAGTGACCTTCAATAAGGAAAAGGAATTAGGGTTGGATTAGGCGGAGCCGCGAAGCGGGTTCGCTTAATCCAACCCTAAACGCTTTTCCGTCCCGTCTTATGCAGTACCCTACTCTTAAGGTTCAGTTCCCCATCTTTGAATCACATCCACGACAGGGTTCACCAATACCCTCTTAGGGTTCAGTTTCTTTCGGGATTAGTGACCTTGAATAAGGAAAAGGGTTTAGGGTTGGATTAGGCGGAGCCGCGAAGCTGGTTCGCGTAATCCAACCATGAACCCTTTTCGGTTCTTGAATAAGAAAAAGGGTTTAGGGTTGGATTAGGCGGAGCCGCGAAGCGGGTACTCCTAATCCAACCCAAAACCCTTTTCCGTTCCGTCTTATACAGTACCCTACTCTTAAGTTTCAGTTCCCCATCTTTGAATCACATCCACGGTAGGGTTCACCAATACCCTCTTACGGTTCAATTTCTTGCAGGATTAGTGACCTTGAATAAGGTAAAGGGTTTAGGGTTGGATTAGGCGGAGCCGCGAAGCGGGTTCGTCTAATCCAACCATAAACCCTTTTCCGTCCCGTCTTATGCAGTACCCTACTCTTAAGGTTCAGTTCCCCATCTTTGAATCACATCCACGACAAGGTTCACCAATACCCTCTTAGGGTTCAGTTTCTTGCGGGATTAGTGACCTTGAATAAGGAAAAGGGTTTAGGGTCGGATTAGGCGGAGCCGCGAAACTGGTTCGCGTAATCCAACCCTAAACCCTTTGCCGTCCTTGAATAAGAAAAAGGGTTTAGGGTTGGATTAGGCGGAGCCGCGAAGCGGGTACGTCTAATCCAACCCTAAACCCTTTTCTGTCCCGTCATATGCAGTACCCTACACTTAAGGTTCAGTTCCCCATCTTTGAATCACATCCACGACAGGGTTCAGCAATACCCTCTTAGTGTTCAATTTCTTGCGGGATTAGTGACCTTGAATAAGGGTAAGGGTTTAGGGTTGGATTAGGCGGAGCCGCGAAGCGGGTACGTCTAATCCAATCCTAAACCCTTTTCCGTCCCGTCATATGCAGTACCCTACACTTAAGGTTCAGTTCCCCATCATTGATTCACATCCACGACAGGGTTCACCAATACCCTCTTAGTGTTTAATTTCTTGCAGGATTAGTGACCTTGAATAAGGAAAAGGGTTTAGGGTTGGATTAGGCGGAGCCGCGAAGCAGGTTCGTCTAATCCAACCCTAAACCCTTTTCCGTCCCGTCTTATGCAGTACCCTACTCTTAAGGTTCAATTGCCCATCTTTGAATCACATCCACGACAGGGTTCACCAATACCCTCTTAGGGTTCCGTTTCTTTCGGGATTAGTGACCTTGAGTAAGGAAAAGGGTTTAGGGTTGGATTAGGCGGAGCCGCGAAGCTGGTTCGCGTAATCTAACCCTAAACCCTTTTCCGTCCTTGAATAAGAAAAAGGGTTTAGGGTTTGATTAGGCGGAGCCGTGAAGCGGGTACGCCTTATCCAACCCTAAACCCTTTTCCGTTCCGTCTTATACAGTACCCTACTCTTAAGGTTCAGTTGCCATCTTTGAATTACATCCACGACAGGGTTCACCAATACCCTCTTAGGGTTCAATTTCTTGCGGGATTAGTGACCTAGAATAAGGGTAAGGGTTGGATTAGGCGGAGCCGCGAAACGGGTACGCCTTATCCAACCCTAAACCCTTTTCCGTTAAGTCTTTTACAGTACCCTACTCTTAAGGTTCAGTTCCCCATCTTTTAATCACATCCACGACAGGGTTCACAAATACTCTCTTAGGGTTCAGTTTCTTGCGGGATTAGTGACCTTCAATAAGGAAAAGGAATTAAGGTTGGATTAGGCGGAGCCGCGAAGCGGGTTCGCCTAATCCAACCCTAAACGCTTTTCCGTCCCGTCTTATGCAGTACCCTACTCTTAAGGTTCAGTTCCCCATCTTTGAATCACATCCACGATAGGGTTCACCAATACCCTCTTAGGGTTCAGTTTCTTTCGGGATTAGTGACCTTGAATAAGGAAAAGGGTTTAGGGTTGGATTAGGCGGAGCCGCGAAGCTGGTTCGCGTAATCCAACCATGAACCCTTTTCTGTTCTTGAATAAGAAAAAGGGTTTAGGGTTGGATTAGGCGGAGCCGCGAAGCTGGTACTCCTAATCCAACCCAAAACCCTTTTCCGTTCCGTCTTATACAGTACCCTACTCTTAAGTTTCAGTTCCCCATCTTTGAATCACATCCACGGTAGGGTTCACCAATACCCTCTTACGGTTCAATTTCTTGCAGGATTAGTGACCTTGAATAAGGTAAAGGGTTTAGGGTTGGATTAGGCGGAGCCGCGAAGCGGGTTCGTCTAATCCAACCATAAACCCTTTTCCGTCCCGTCTTATGCAGTACCCTACTCTTAAGGTTCAGTTCCCCATCTTTGAATCACATCCACGACAAGGTTCACCAATACCCTCTTAGGGTTCAGTTTCTTGCGGGATTAGTGACCTTGAATAAGGAAAAGGGTTTAGGGTCGGATTAGGCGGAGCCGCGAAACTGGTTCGCGTAATCCAACCCTAAACCCTTTTCCGTCCTTGAATAAGAAAAAGGGTTTAGGGTTGGATTAGGCGGAGCCGCGAAGCGGGTACGTGTAATCCAACCCTAAACCCTTTTCTGTCCCGTCATATGTAGTACCCTACACTTAAGGTTCAGTTCCCCATCTTTGAATCACATCCACGACAGGGTTCACCAATACCCTCTTAGTGTTCAATTTCTTGCGGGATTAGTGACCTTAAATAAGGGTAAGGGTTTAGGGTTGGATTAGGCGGAGCCGCGAAGCGGGTACGTCTAATCCAATCCTAAACCCTTTTCCGTCCCGTCATATGCAGTACCCTACACTTAAGGTTCAGTTCCCCATCATTGATTCACATCCACGACAGGGTTCACCAATACCCTCTTAGTGTTTAATTTCTTGCAGGATTAGTGACCTTGAATAAGGAAAAGGGTTTAGGGTTGGATTAGGCGGAGCCGCGAAGCAGGTTCGTCTAATCCAACCCTAAACCCTTTTCCGTCCCGTCTTATGCAGTACCCTACTCTTAAGGTTCAGTTGCCCATCTTTGAATCACATCCACGACAGGGTTCACCAATACCCTCTTAGGGTTCCGTTTCTTTCGGGATTAGTGACCTTGAGTAAGGAAAAGGGTTTAGGGTGGATTAGGCGGAGCCGCGAAGCTGGTTCGCGTAATCTAACTTGAAACCCTTTTCCGTCCTTGAATAAGAAAAAGGGTTTAGGGTTTGATTAGGGGGAGCCGTGAAGCGGGTACGCCTTATCCAACCCTAAACCCTTTTCCGTTCCGTCTTATACAGTACCCTACTCTTAAGGTTCAGTTCCCCATCTTTGAATCACATCCACGATAGGGTTCACCAATACCCTCTTAGGGTTCAGTTTCTTGCGGGATTAGTGACCTTGAATAAGGAAAAGGGTTTAGGGTTGGATTAGGGGGAGCTGCGAAGCGGGTACGCCTAATCCAACCCTAAAACCTTTTCCGTCCCGTCTTATGCAGTACCCTACTCTTAAGGTTCAGTTGCCCATCTTTGAATCACATCCACAACATGGTTCACCAATACCCTCTTAGGGTTCAATTTCTTGCGGGATTAGTGACCTAGAATTAGGGTAAGGGTTGGATTAGGCGGAGCCGCGAAACGGGTACGCCTTATCCAAACCTAAACCCTTTTCCGTTAAGTCATATACAGTACCCTACTCTTAAGGTTCAGTTCCCCATCTTTTAATCACATCCACGACAGGGTTCACAAATACTCTCTTAGGGTTCAGTTTCTTGCGGGATTAGTGACCTTCAATAAGGAAAAGGAATTAGGGTTGGATTAGGCGGAGCCGCGAAGCGGGTTCGCCTAATCCAACCCTAAACCCTTTTCCGTCCTTGAATAAGAAAAAGGGTTTAGGGTTGGATTAGGCGGAGCCGCGAAGCGGGTACGTGTAATCCAACCCTAAACCCTTTTCTGTCCCGTCATATGTAGTACCCTACACTTAAGGTTCAGTTCCCCATCTTTGAATCACATCCACGACAGGGTTCACCAATACCCTCTTAGTGTTCAATTTCTTGCGGGATTAGTGACCTTAAATAAGGGTAAGGGTTTAGGGTTGGATTAGGCGGAGCCGCGAAGCGGGTACGTCTAATCCAATCCTAAACCCTTTTCCGTCCCGTCATATGCAGTACCCTACACTTAAGGTTCAGTTCCCCATCATTGATTCACATCCACGACAGGGTTCACCAATACCCTCTTAGTGTTTAATTTCTTGCAGGATTAGTGACCTTGAATAAGGAAAAGGGTTTAGGGTTGGATTAGGCGGAGCCGCGAAGCAGGTTCGTCTAATCCAACCCTAAACCCTTTTCCGTCCCGTCTTATGCAGTACCCTACTCTTAAGGTTCAGTTGCCCATCTTTGAATCACATCCACGACAGGGTTCACCAATACCCTCTTAGGGTTCCGTTTCTTTCGGGATTAGTGACCTTGAGTAAGGAAAAGGGTTTAGGGTGGATTAGGCGGAGCCGCGAAGCTGGTTCGCGTAATCTAACTTGAAACCCTTTTCCGTCCTTGAATAAGAAAAAGGGTTTAGGGTTTGATTAGGGGGAGCCGTGAAGCGGGTACGCCTTATCCAACCCTAAACCCTTTTCCGTTCCGTCTTATACAGTACCCTACTCTTAAGGTTCAGTTCCCCATCTTTGAATCACATCCACGATAGGGTTCACCAATACCCTCTTAGGGTTCAGTTTCTTGCGGGATTAGTGACCTTGAATAAGGAAAAGGGTTTAGGGTTGGATTAGGGGGAGCTGCGAAGCGGGTACGCCTAATCCAACCCTAAAACCTTTTCCGTCCCGTCTTATGCAGTACCCTACTCTTAAGGTTCAGTTGCCCATCTTTGAATCACATCCACAACATGGTTCACCAATACCCTCTTAGGGTTCAATTTCTTGCGGGATTAGTGACCTAGAATTAGGGTAAGGGTTGGATTAGGCGGAGCCGCGAAACGGGTACGCCTTATCCAAACCTAAACCCTTTTCCGTTAAGTCATATACAGTACCCTACTCTTAAGGTTCAGTTCCCCATCTTTTAATCACATCCACGACAGGGTTCACAAATACTCTCTTAGGGTTCAGTTTCTTGCGGGATTAGTGACCTTCAATAAGGAAAAGGAATTAGGGTTGGATTAGGCGGAGCCGCGAAGCGGGTTCGCCTAATCCAACCCTAAACCCTTTTCCGTCCTTGAATAAGAAAAAGGGTTTAGGGTTGGATTAGGCGGAGCCGCGAAGCGGGTACGTGTAATCCAACCCTAAACCCTTTTCTGTCCCGTCATATGTAGTACCCTACACTTAAGGTTCAGTTCCCCATCTTTGAATCACATCCACGACAGGGTTCACCAATACCCTCTTAGTGTTCAATTTCTTGCGGGATTAGTGACCTTAAATAAGGGTAAGGGTTTAGGGTTGGATTAGGCGGAGCCGCGAAGCGGGTACGTCTAATCCAAACCTAAACCCTTTTCCGTCCCGTCATATGCAGTACCCTACACTTAAGGTTCAGTTCCCCATCATTGATTCACATCCACGACAGGGTTCACCAATACCCTCTTAGTGTTTAATTTCTTGCAGGATTAGTGACCTTGAATAAGGAAAAGGGTTTAGGGTTGGATTAGGCGGAGCCGTGAAGCAGGTTCGTCTAATCCAACCCTAAACCCTTTTCCGTCCCGTCTTATGCAGTACCCTACTCTTAAGGTTCAGTTGCCCATCTTTGAATCACATCCACGACAGGGTTCACCAATACCCTCTTAGGGTTCCGTTTCTTTCGGGATTAGTGACCTTGAGTAAGGAAAAGGGTTTAGGGTGGATTAGGCGGAGCCGCGAAGCTGGTTCGCGTAATCTAACTTGAAACCCTTTTCCGTCCTTGAATAAGAAAAAGGGTTTAGGGTTTGATTAGGGGGAGCCGTGAAGCGGGTACGCCTTATCCAACCCTAAACCCTTTTCCGTTCCGTCTTATACAGTACCCTACTCTTAAGGTTCAGTTCCCCATCTTTGAATCACATCCACGATAGGGTTCACCAATACCCTCTTAGGGTTCAGTTTCTTGCGGGATTAGTGACCTTGAATAAGGAAAAGGGTTTAGGGTTGGATTAGGGGGAGCTGCGAAGCGGGTACGCCTAATCCAACCCTAAAACCTTTTCCGTCCCGTCTTATGCAGTACCCTACTCTTAAGGTTCAGTTGCCCATCTTTGAATCACATCCACAACATGGTTCACCAATACCCTCTTAGGGTTCAATTTCTTGCGGGATTAGTGACCTAGAATTAGGGTAAGGGTTGGATTAGGCGGAGCCGCGAAACGGGTACGCCTTATCCAAACCTAAACCCTTTTCCGTTAAGTCATATACAGTACCCTACTCTTAAGGTTCAGTTCCCCATCTTTTAATCACATCCACGACAGGGTTCACAAATACTCTCTTAGGGTTCAGTTTCTTGCGGGATTAGTGACCTTCAATAAGGAAAAGGAATTAGGGTTGGATTAGGCGGAGCCGCGAAGCGGGTTCGCCTAATCCAACCCTAAACGCTTTTCCGTCCCGTCTTATGCAGTACCCTACTCTTAAGGTTCAGTTCCCCATCTTTGAATCACATCCACGACAGGGTTCACCAATACCCTCTTATGGTTCAGTTTCTTTCGGGATTAGTGACCTTGAATAAGGAAAAGGGTTTAGGGTTAGATTAGGCGGAGCCGCGAAGCTGGTTCGCGTAATCCAACCCAGAACCCTTTTCCGTCCCGTCATATGTAGTACCCTAAACTTAAGGTTCAGTTCCCCATCTTTGAATCGCACCCACGACAGGGTTCACCAATACCCTCTTAGTGTTCAATTTCTTGCGGGATTAGTGACCTTGAATAAGGGTAAGGGTTTAGGGTTGGATTAGGCGGAGCCGCGAAGCGGGTACGCCTAATCCAACCCGAAACCCTTTTTCGTCCCGTCATATGCAGTACCCTACACTTAAGGTTCAGTTCCCCATCTTTGAATCACATCAACGATAGGGTTTACCAATACCCTCTTAGTGTTCAATTTCTTGCAGGATTAGTGACCTTGAATAAGGGTAAGGGTTTAGGGTTGGATTTGGCGGAGCCCCGAAGCGGGTACGTCTAGTCCAACCCTAAACCCTTTTCCGTCCCGTCTTATGCAGTACTCTACTCTTAAGGTGCAGTTGCCCATCATTGAATCACATCCACGACAGATTTCACCAATACCCTCGTAGGGTTCAATTTCTTGCTGGATTAGTGACCTTGAATAAGGGAAACGGTTTAGGGTTGGATTAGGCGGAGCCGCGAAGCGGGTTCGTCTAATCTAACCCTAAACCCTTTTCCGTCCCGTCTTATGCAGTACCCTACTCTTAAGGTTCAGTTCCCCATCTTTGAATCACATCCACGACAGGGTTCACCAATACCCCCTTAGGGTTCCGTTTCTTTCGGGATTAGTGACCTTGAGTAAGGAAAAGGGTTTAGGGTTGGATTAGGCGAAGCCGCGAAGATGGTTCGCGTAATCCAACCCTAAACTCTTTTCCGTCCTTGAATAAGAAAAAGGGTTTAGGGTTAGATTAGGTGGAGCCGCGAAGCGGGTACGCCTAATCCAACCCTAAACCCTTTTCCGTTCCGTCTTATACAGTACCCTACTCTTAAGGTTCAGTTCCCCATCTTTGAATCACATCCACGATAGGGTTCACCAATACCCTCTTAGGGTTAAGTTTCTTGCGGGATTAGGGACCTTGAATAAGGGAAAGGGTTTAGGGTTGGATTAGGCGGAGCCGCGAAGCGGGTACGTCTAATCCATCCCTAAACCCTTTTCCGTCCCGTCATATGCAGTACCCTACACATAAGGTTCAGTTCCCCATCTTTGAATCACATCCACGATAGGGTTCACCAATACCCTCTTAGTGTTCAATTTCTTGCAGGATTAGTGACCTTGAATAAGGGTAAGGGTTTAGGGTTGGATTAGGCGGAACCGCGAAGCGGGTACGTCTAATCCAACCCTAATCCCTTTTTCGTCCCGTCTTATGCATTACCCTACTCTTAAGGTTCAGTTGCCCATCTTTGAATCACATCCACGACAGGGTTCACCAATACCCTCTTAGGGTTCTGTTTCTTTCGGGATTAGTGACCTTGAGTAAGGAAAAGGGTTTAGGGTTGGATTAGGCGGAGCCGCGAAGCTGGTTCGCGTAATCCAACCTTAAACTCTTTTCCGTCCTTGAATGAGAAAAAGGGTTTAGGGTTGGATTAGGTGGAGCCGCGAAGCGGGTACGCCTAATCCAACCCTAAACCCTTTTCCGTTCCGTCTTATATACAGTACCCTACTCTTAAGGTTCAGTTCCCCATCTTTGAATTATATCCACGATAGGGTTCACCAATACCCTCTTAGGGTTCAGTTTCTTGCGGGATTAGTGACCTTGAATAAGGAAAAGGGTTTAGGGTTGGATTAGGCGGAGCTACGAAGTGGGTACGCCTAATCCAACCCCAAAACCTTTTCCGTCCCGTCTTATGCTGTACCCTACTATTAAGGTTCAGTTGCCCATCTTTGAATCACATCCACGACAGGGTTCACCAATACCCTCTTCGGGTTCAATTTCTTGCGGGATTAGTGACCTAGAATAAGGGTAAGGGTTTAGGGTTGGATTAGGCGGAGCCGCGAAACGGGTACGCCTAATCCAACCCTAAACCCTTTTCCGTTCCGTCTTATACAGTACCCTACTCTGAAGGTTCAGTTCCCCATCTTTGAATCATATCCACGATAGGGTTCACCAATACCCTCTTAGGGTTCAGTTTCTTGCGGGATTAGTGACCTTGAATATGGAAAAGGGTTTAGGGTTGGATTAGGCGGAGCTGCGAAGCGGGTACGCCTAATCCAACCCCAAAACCTTTTCCGTCCCGTCTTATGCTGTACCCTACTCTTAAGGTTCAGTTGCCCATCTTTGAATCACATCCACGACAGGGTTCACCAATACCCTCTTCGGGTTCAATTTCTTGCGGGATTAGTGACCTAGAATAAGGGTAAGGGTTTAGGGTTGGATTAGGCGGAGCCGCGAAACGGGTACGCCTAATCCAACCCTAAACCCTTTTCCGTCCCGTCTTATGCAGTACCCTACACTTAAGGTTCAGTTCCCCATCTTTGAATCACATCCACGAAAGGGTTCACCAATACCCTCTTAGTGTTCAATTTCTTGCGGGATTAGTGACCTTGAATAAGGGTAAGGGTTTAGGGTAGGATTAGGCGGAACCGCGAAGCGGGTACGCCTAATCCAACCCTAAACCCTTTTCCGTCCCGTCTTATGCAGTACCCTACTCTTATTGTTCAGTCCCCATCTTTGAATCACATCCACGACAAGGTTCACCAATACACTCTTAGGGTTCAGTTTCTTGCGGGATAAGTGACCTTGAATAAGGAAAATGGTTTAGGGTTGGATTAGGCAGAGCCGCGAAGCTGGTTCGCGTAATCCAACCCTGAACCCTTTTCTGGCCTTTAATAAGAAAAAGGGTTTAGGGTTGGATTAGGTGGAGCCGCGAAGCGGGTACGCCTAATCCAACCCTAAACCCTTTTCCGTTCCGTCTTATACAGTACCCTACTCTTAAGGTTCAGTTCCCCATCTTTGAATCATATCCACGATAGGGTTCACCAATACCCTCTTAGGGTTCAGTTTCTTGCGGGATTAGTGACCTTGAATAAGGAAAAGGTTTTAGGGTTGGATTAGGCGGAGCTGCGAAGCGGGTACGCCTAATCCAACCCTAAAACCTTTTACGTCCCGTCTTATGTTGTACCCTACTCTTAAGGTTCAGTTGCCCATCTTTGAATCACATCCACGACAGGGTTCACCAATACCCTCTTCGGGTTCAATTTCTTGCGGGATTAGTGACCTAGAATAAGGGTAAGGGTTTAGGGTTGGATTAGGCGGAGCCGCGAAACGGGTACGCCTAATCCAACCCTAAAACCTTTTACGTCCCGTCTTATGTTGTACCCTACTCATAAGGTTCAGTTCCCCATCTTTGAATCACATCCACGAAAGGGTTCACCAATACCCTCTTAGTGTTCAATTTCTTGCGGGATTAGTGACCTTGAATAAGGGTAAGGGTTTAGGGTTGGATTAGGCGGAGCCGCGAAGCGGGTACGCCTAATCCAACCCGAAACCCTTTTTCGTCCCGTCATATGCAGTACCCTACACTTAAGGTTCAGTTCCCCATCTTTGAATCACATCAACGATAGGGTTTACCAATACCCTCTTAGTGTTCAATTTCTTGCAGGATTAGTGACCTTGAATAAGGGTAAGGGTTTAGGGTTGGATTAGGCGGAGCCCCGAAGCGGGTACGTCTAGTCCAACCCTAAACCCTTTTCCGTCCCGTCTTATGCAGTACTCTACTCTTAAGGTGCAGTTGCCCATCTTTGAATCACATCCACGACAGATTTCACCAATACCCTCGTAGGGTTCAATTTCTTGCGGGATTAGTGACCTTGAATAAGGGAAACGGTTTAGGGTTGGATTAGGCGGAGCCGCGAAGCGGGTTCGTCTAATCTAACCCTAAACCCTTTTCCGTCCCGTCTTATGCAGTACCCTACTCTTAAGGTTCAGTTCCCCATCTTTGAATCACATCCACGACAGGGTTCACCAATACCCTCTTAGGGTTCCGTTTCTTTCGGGATTAGTGACCTTGAGTAAGGAAAAGGGTTTTGGGTTGAATTAGGCGAAGCCGCGAAGCAGGTTCGCGTAATCCAACCCTTAACTCTTTTCCGTCCTTGAATACGAAAAAGGGTTTGGGGTTAGATTAGGTGGAGCCGCGAAGCGGGTACGCCTAATCCAACCCTAAACCCTTTTTCGTTCCGTCTTATACAGTACCCTACTCTTAAGGTTCAGTTTCCCATCTTTGAATCACATCCACGACAGGGTTCACCAATACCCTCTTAGGGTTCCGTTTCTTTCGGGATTAGTGACTTTGAGTAAGGAAAAGGGTTTAGGGTTGGATTAGGCGAAGCCGCGAAGCTGGTTCGCGTAATCCAACCCTAAACTCTTTTCCGTCCTTGAATAAGAAAAAGGGTTTAGGGTTAGATTAGGTGGAGCCGCGAAGCGGGTACGCCTAATCCAACCCTAAACCCTTTTCCGTTCCGTCTTATACAGTACCCTACTCTTAAGGTTCAGTTCCCCATCTTTGAATCACATCCACGATAGGGTTCACCAATACCCTCTTAGGGTTAAGTTTCTTGCGGGATTAGGGACCTTGATTAAGGGAAAGGGTTTAGGGTTGGATTAGGCGGAGCCGCGAAGCGGGTACGTCTAATCCATCCCTAAACCCTTTTCCGTCCCGTCATATGCAGTACCCTACACTTAAGGTTCAGTTCCCCATCTTTGAATCACATCCACGATAGGGTTCACCAATACCCTCTTAGTGTTCAATTTCTTGCAGGATTAGTGACCTTGAATAAGGGTAAGGGTTTAGGGTTGGATTAGGCGGAGCCGCGAAACGGGTACGCCTAATCCAACCCTAAACCCTTTTCCGTTCCGTCTTATACAGTACCCTACTCTTAAGGTTCAGTTCCCCATCTTTGAATCATATCCACGATAGGGTTCACCAATACCCTCTTAGGGTTCAGTTTCTTGCGGGATTAGTGACCTTGAATATGGAAAAGGGTTTAGGGTTGGATTAGGCGGAGCTGCGAAGCGGGTACGCCTAATCGAACCCCAAAACCTTTTCCGTCCCGTCTTATGCTGTACCCTACTCTTAAGGTTCAGTTGCCCATCTTTGAATCACATCCACGACAGGGTTCACCAATACCCTCTTCGGGTTCAATTTCTTGCGGGATTAGTGACCTAGAATAAGGGTAAGGGTTTAGGGTTGGATTAGGCGGAGCCGCGAAACGGGTACGCCTAATCCAACCCTAAACCCTTTTCCGTCCCGTCTTATGCAGTACCCTACACTTAAGGTTCAGTTCCCCATCTTTAAATCACATCCACGAAAGGGTTCACCAATACCCTCTTAGTGTTCAATTTCTTGCGGGATTAGTGACCTTGAATAAGGGTAAGGGTTTAGGGTTGGATTAGGCGGAGCCGCGAAGCGGGTACGCCTAATCCAACCCTAAACCCTTTTTCGTCCCGTCTTATGCAGTACCCTACTCTTATTGTTCAGTTCCCCATCTTTGAATCACATCCACGACAAGGTTCACCAATACACTCTTAGGGTTCAGTTTCTTGCGGGATAAGTGACCTTGAATAAGGAAAATGGTTTAGGGTTGGATTAGGCAGAGCCGCGAAGCTGGTTCGCGTAATCCAACCCTGAACCCTTTTCTGGCCTTTAATAAGAAAAAGGGTTTAGGGTTGGATTAGGTGGAGCCGCGAAGCGGGTACGCCTAATCCAACCCTAAACCCTTTTCCGTTCCGTCTTATACAGTACCCTACTCTTAAGGTTCAGTTCCCCATCTTTGAATCATATCCATGATAGGGTTCACCAATACCCTCTTAGGGTTCAGTTTCTTGCGGGATTAGTGACCTTGAATAAGGAAAAGGTTTTAGGGTTGGATTAGGCGGAGCTGCGAAGCGGGTACGCCTAATGCAACCCTAAAACCTTTTACGTCCCGTCTTATGTTGTACCCTACTCTTAAGGTTCAGTTGCCCATCTTTGAATCACATCCACGACAGGGTTCACCAATACCCTCTTCGGGTTCAATTTCTTGCGGGATTAGTGACCTAGAATAAGGGTAAGGGTTTAGGGTTGGATTAGGCGGAGCCGCGAAACGGGTACGCCTAATCCAACCCTAAAACCTTTTTCGTCCCGTCTTATGCAGTACCCTACTCTTAAGGTTCAGTTCCCCATCTCTGAATCACATCCACGACAGGGTTCACCAACACCCTCTTAGGGTTCAGTTTCTTTCGGGATTAATGACCTTGAATAAGGAAAAGGGTTTAGGGTTGGATTAGGCGGAGCCGCGAAGCTGGTTCGCGTAATCCAACCCTGAACCCTTTTCTGTCCTTTAATAAGAAAAAGGGTTTAGGGTTGGGTTAGGCAGAGCCGCGAAGCGGGTTCGCCTAATCCAACCCTAAACACTTTTCCGTTCCGTCTTATGCAGTACCCTAATCTTAAGGTTCAGTTCCCTATCTTTGAATCACATCCACGACAGGGTTCACCAATACCCTCTTAGGGTTCAGTTTCTTTCGGGATTAATGACCTTGAATAAGGAAAAGTGTTTAGAGTTGGATTAGGCGGAGCCGCGAAGCGGGTTCGCGTAATCCAACCCTAAACCCTTTTCCGTCCTTGAATAAGGAAAAGGGTTTAGGGTTGGATTAGGCGGAGCCGCGAAGCGGGTACGCCTAATCCAATCCTAAACCCTTTTTCTTTCCGTCTTATACAGTACCCTACTCTTAAGGTTCAGTTCCCCATCTTTGAATCACATCCACGATAGGGTTCACCAATACCCTCTTAGGGTTCAGTTTCTTGCGGGATTAGTGACCTTGAATAAGGAAAAGGGTGTAGGGTCGGATTAGGCGGAGCCGCGAAGCTGGTTCGCGTAATCCAACCATAAACCCTTTTCCGTCCTTGAATAAGAGAAAGGGTTTAGGGATGGATTAGGCGGAGCCGCGAAGCGGGTACGTCTAATCCAACCCTTAACCCTTTTCCGTCCCGTCATATGCAGTACCCTACACTTAAGGTTCAGTTCCCATCTTTGAATCACATCCACGACTGGGTTCACCAATACCCTCTTAGTGTTCAATTTCTTGCGGGATTAGTGACCTTGAATAAGGGTAAGGGTTTAGGGTTGGATTAGGCGGAGCCGCGATGCGGGTAAGCCTAATCCAACCCGAAACCCTTTTCCGTCCCGTCTTATGCAGTACCCAACTCTTAAGGTTCAGTTCCCCATCTTTGAATCACATCCACGACAGGGTTCACCAATCCCCTCTTAGGGTTCAGTTTCTTGCGGGATTAGTGACCTTGAATAAGGGAAACGGTTTAGGGTTGGATTAGGCGGAGCCGCGAAGCGGGTTCGTCTAATCCAACCTTAAACCCTTTTCCGTCCCGTCTTATGCAGTACCCTACTCTTAAGGTTCAGTTCCCCATCTTTGAATCACATCCACGACAGGGTTCACCAATACCCTCTTAGGGTTCCGTTTCTTTCGGGATTAGTGACCTTGAGTAAGGAAAAGGGTTTAGGGTTGGATTAGGCGAAGCCGCGAAGCTGGTTCGCGTAATCCAACCCTAAACACTTTTCCGTCCTTGAATAAGAAAAAGGGTTTAGGGTTAGATTAGGTGGAGCCGCGAAGCGGGTACGCCTAATCCAACCCTAAACCCTATTCCGTTCCGTCTTATACAGTACCCTCCTCTTAAGGTTCAGTTCCCCATCTTTGAATCACATCCACGATAGGGTTCACCAATACCCTCTTAGGGTTAAGTTTCTTGCGGGATTAGGGACCTTGAATAAGGGAAAGGGTTTTGGGTTGGATTAGGCGGAGCCGCGAAGCGGGTACGTCTAATCCAACCCTAAACCCTTTTCCGTCCCGTCATATGCAGTACCCTACACTTAAGGTTCAGTTCCCCATCTTTGAATCACATCCACGATAGGGTTCACCAATACCCTCTTAGTGTTCAATTTCTTGCAGGATTAGTGACCTTGAATAAGGGTAAGAGTTTAGGGTTGGATTAGGCGGAACCGCGAAGCGGGTACGTCTAATCCAACCCTAAACCCTTTTCCGTCCCGTCTTATGCAGTACCCTACTCTTAAGGTTCAGTTGCCCATCTTTGAATCACATCCACGACAGGGTTCACCAATACCCTCTTAGGGTTCAGTTTCTTGCGGGATTAGTGACCTTGAATAAGGGAAACGGTTTAGGGTTGGATTAGGCGGAGCCGCGAAGCGGGTTCGTCTAATCCAACCCTAAACCCTTTTCCGTCTCGTCTTATACAGTACCCTACTCTTAAGGTTCAGTTCCCCATCTTTGAATCACATCCACGACAGGGTTCACCAATACCCTCTTAGGGTTTCGTTTTTTTCGGGATTAGTGACCTTGAGTAAAGAAAAGGGTTTAGGGTTGGATTAGGCGGAGCCGCGAAGCTGGTTCGCGTAATCCAACCTTAAACTCTTTTCCGTCCTTGAATGAGAAAAAGGGTTTAGGGTTTGATTAGGTGGAGCCGCGAAGCGGGTACGCCTAATCCAACCCTAAACCCTTTTCCGTTCCGTCTTATACAGTACCCTACTCTTAAGGTTCAGTTCCCCATCTTTGAATCATATCCACGATAGGGTTCACCAATACCCTCTTAGGGTTCAGTTTCTTGCGGGATTAGTGACCTTGAATAAGGAAAAGGGTTTAGGGTCGGATTAGGCGGAGCCGCGAAGCTGGTTCGCGTATACCAACCTTAAACCCTTTTCCGTCCTTGAATAAGAAAAAGGATTTAGGGTTGGATTAGGCGGAGCCGCGAAGCTGGTACGTCTAATCCAACCCTAAACCCTTTTCCGTCCCGTCATATGCAGTACCCTACACTTAAGGTTCAGTTCCCCATCTTTGAATCACATCCACGAAAGGGTTCACCAATACCCTCTTAGTGTTCAATTTCTTGCGGGATTAGTGACCTTGAATAAGGGTAAGGGTTTAGGGTTGGATTAGGCGGAGCCGCGAAGCGGGTACGCCTAATCCAACCCTAAACCCTTTTCCGTCCCGTCTTATGCAGTACCCTACTCTTATTGTTCAGTTCCCCATCTTTGAATCACATCCACGACAAGGTTCACCAATACACTCTTAGGGTTCAGTTTCTTGCGGGATAAGTGACCTTGAATAAGGAAAATGGTTTAGGGTTGGATTAGGCAGAGCCCCGAAGCGGGTACGTCTAGTCCAACCCTAAACCCTTTTCCGTCCCGTCTTATGCAGTACCCTACTCTTAAGGTGCAGTTGACCATCTTTGAATCACATCCACGACAGGTTTCACCAATACCCTCGTAGGGTTCAATTTCTTGCGGGATTAGTGACCTTGAATAAGGGAAACGGTTTAGGGTTGGATTAGGCGGAGCCGCGAAGTGGGTTCGTCTAATCAAACCCTAAACCCTTTTCCGTCCCGTCTTATGCAGTACCCTACTCTTAAGGTTCAGTTCCCCATCTTTGAATCACATCCACGACAGGGTTCACCAATACCCTCTTAGGGTTCCGTTTCTTTCGGGATTAGTGACCTTGAGTAAGGAAAAGGGTTTTGGGTTGGATTAGGCGAAGCCGCGAAGCAGGTTCGCTTAATCCAACCCTTAACTCTTTTCCGTCCTTGAATACGAAAAAGGGTTTAGGGTTAGATTAGGTGGAGCCGCGAAGCGGGTACGCCTAATCCAACCCTAAACCCTTTTTCGTTCCGTCTTATACAGTACCCTACTATTAAGGTTCAGTTCCCCATCTTTGAATCACATCCACGACAGGGTTCACCAATACCCTCTTAGGGTTCCGTTTCTTTCGGGATTAGTGACCTTGAGTAAGGAAAAGGGTTTAAGGTTGGATTAGGCGAAGCCGCGAAGCTGGTTCGCGTAATCCAACCCTAAACTCTTTTCCGTCCTTGAATAAGAAAAAGGGTTTAGGGTTAGATTAGGTGGAGCCGCGAAGCGGGTACGCCTAATCCAACCCTAAACCCTTTTCCGTTCCGTCTTATACAGTACCCTACTCTTAAGGTTCAGTTCCCCATCTTTGAATCATATCCACGATAGGGTTCACCAATACCCTCTTAGTGTTCAATTTCTTGCAGGATTAGTGACCTTGAATAAGGGTAAGGGTTTAGGGTTGGATTAGGCGGAACCGCGAAGCGGGTACGTCTAATCCAACCCTAAACCCTTTTCCGTCCCGTCTTATGCAGTACCCTACTCTTAAGGTTCAGTTGCCCATCTTTGAATCACATCCACGACAGGGTTCACCAATACCCTCTTAGGGTTGCGTTTCTTTCGGGATTAGTGACCTTGAGTAAGGAAAAGGGTTTAGTGTTGGATTAGGCGGAGCCGCGAAACTGGTTCGCGTAATCCAACCTTAAACTCTTTTCCGTCCTTGAATGAGAAAAAGGGTTTAGGGTTGGATTAGGTGGAGCCGCGAAGCGGGTACGCCTAATCCAACCCTAAACCCTTTTCCGTTCCGTCTTATACAGTACCCTACTCTTAAGGTTCAGTTCCCCATCTTTGAATCATATCCACGATAGGGTTCACCAATACCCTCTTAGGGTTCAGTTTCTTGCGGGATTAGTGACCTTGAATAAGGAAAAGGGTTTAGGGTTGGATTAGGTGGAGCTGCGAAGCGGGTACGCCTAATCTAACCCCAAAACCTTTTCCGTCCCGTCTTATGCTGTACCCTACTCTTAAGGTTCAGTTGCCCATCTTTGAATCACATCCACGAAAGGGTTCACCAATACCCTCTTCGGGTTCAATTTCTTGCAGGATAAGTGACCTAGAATAAGGGTAAGGGTTTAGGGTTGGATTAGGCGGAGCCGCGAAACGGGTACGCCTAATCCAACCGTAAACCCTTTTCCGTCCCGTCTTATGCAGTACCCTACTCTTAAGGTTCAGTTCCCCATATTTAAATCACATCCACGACAGGGTTCACCAATACCCTCTTAGGGTTCCGTTTCTTTCGGGATTAGTGACCTTGAGTAAGGAAAAGGGTTTAGGGTTGGATTAGGCGGAGCCGCGAAGCTGGTTCGCGTAATCCAACCTTAAACTCTTTTCCGTCCTTGAATGAGAAAAAGGGTTTAGGGTTGGATTAGGTGGAGCCGCGAAGCGGGTTCGCCTAATCCAACCCTAAACCCTTTTCCGTTCCGTCTTATACAGTACCCTACTCTTAAGGTTCAGTTCCTCATCTTTGAATCATATCCACGATAGGGTTCACCAATACCCTCTTAGGGTTCAGTTTCTTGCGGGATTAGTGACCTTGAATAAGGAAAAGGGTTTAGGGTTGGATTAGGCGGAGCTGCGAAGCGGGTACGCCTAATCCAACCCCAAAACCTTTTCCGTCCCGTCTTATGCTGTACCCTACTCTTAAGGTTCAGTTGCCCATCTTTGAATCTCATCCACGACAGGGTTCACCAATACCCTCTTCGGGTTCAATTTCTTGCGGGATTAGTGACCTAGAATAAGGGTAAGGGTTTAGGGTTGGATTAGGCGGAGCCGCGAAACGGGTACGCCTAATCCAACCCTAAGCCCTTTTCCGTTCCGTCTTATACAGTACCCTACTCTTAAGGTTCAGTTCCCCATCTTTGAATCATATCCACGATAGGGTTCACCAATACCCTCTTAGGGTTCAGTTTCTTGCGGGATTAGTGACCTTGAATAAGGAAAAGGGTTTAGGGTTGGATTAGGCGGAGCTGCGAAGCGGGTACGCCTAATCCAACCCCAAAACCTTTTCCGTCCCGTCTTATGCTGTACCCTACTCTTAAGGTTTAGTTGCCCATCTTTGAATCACATCCACGACAGGGTTCACCAATACCCTCTTCGGGTTCAATTTCTTGCGGGATTAGTGACCTAGAATAAGGGTAAGGGTTTAGGGTTGGATTAGGCGGAGCCGCGAAACGGGTACGCCTAATCCAACCCTAAACCCTTTTCCGTCCCGTCTTATGCAGTACCCTACATTTAAGGTTCAGTTCCCCATCTTTGAATCACATCCACGAAAGGGTTCACCAATACCCTCTTAGTGTTCAATTTCTTGCGGGATTAGTGACCTTGATTAAGGGTAAGGGTTTAGGGTTGGATTAGGCGGAACCGCGAAGCGGGTATGCCTAATCCAACCCTAAACCCTTTTCCGTCCCGTCTTATGCAGTACCCTACTCTTATTGTTCAGTTCCCCATCTTTGAATCACATCCACGACAGGGTTCACCAATACACTCTTAGGGTTCAGTTTCTTGCGGGATAAGTGACCTTGAATAAGGAAAATGGTTTAGGGTTGGATTAGGCAGAGCCGCGAAGCTGGTTCGCGTAATCCAACCCTAAACCCTTTTCTGTCCATTAATAAGAAAAAGGGTTTAGGGTTGGATTAGGTGGAGCCGCGAAGCGGGTATGCCTAATCCAACCCTAAACCCTTTTCCGTTCCGTCTTATACAGTACCCTACTCTTAAGGTTCAGTTCCCCATCTTTGAATCATATCCACGATAGGGTTCACCAATACCCTCTTAGGGTTCAGTTTCTTGCGGGATTAGTGACCTTGAATAAGGAAAAGGGTTTAGGGTTGGATTAGGCGGAGCTGCGAAGCGGGTACGCCTATTCCAACCCTAAAACCTTTTCCGTCCCGTCGTATGCTGTACCCTACTCTTAAGGTTTAGTTGCCCATCTTTGAATCACATCCACGACAGGGTTCACCAATACCCTCTTCGGGTTCAATTTTTTGCGGGATTAGTGACCTAGAATAAGGGTAAGGGTTTAGGGTTGGATTAAGCGGAGCCGCGAAACGGGTACGCCTAATCCAACCCTAAACCCTTTTCCGTCTCGTCTTATGCAGTACCCTACTCTTAAGGTTCATTTCCCCATATTTAAATCACATCCACGACAGGGTTCACCAATACCCTCATAGGGTTCAGTTTCTTGCGGGATTAGTGACCTTCAATAAGGAAAAGTGTTTAGGGTTGGATTAGGCGGAGCCGTGAAGCGGGTTCGCCTAATCCAACCCTAAACACATTTCCGTTCCGTCTTATGCAGTACCCTACTCTTAAGGTTCAGTTCCCCATCTTTGAATCACATCCACGACAGGGTTCACCAATACCCTCTTAGGGTTCAGTTTCTTTCGGGATTAATGACCTTGAATAAGGAAAAGGGTTTAGGGTTGGATTAGGCGGAGCCGCGAAGCTGGTTCGCGTAATCCAACCCTGAACCCTTTTCTGTCCTTTAATAAGAAAAAGGGTTTAGGGTTGGATTAGGCGGAGCCGCGAAGCGGGTTCGCCTAATCCAACCCTAAACACTTTTTCGTTCCGTCTTATGCAGTACCCTAATCTTAAGGTTCAGTTCCCTATCTTTGAATCACATCCACGACAGGGTTCACCAATACCCTCTTAGGGTTCAGTTTCTTTCGGGATTAATGACCTTGAATAAGGAAAAGTGTTTAGAGTTGGATTAGGCGGAGCCGCGAAGCGGGTTCGCGTAATCAAACCCTAAATCCTTTTTCGTCCCGTCTTATGCAGTACCCTACTCTTAAGGTTCAGTTCCCTATCTTTGAATCACATTCACGACAGGGTTCACCAATACCCTCTTAGGGTTAAGTTTCTTGCGGGATTAATGACCTTGAATAAGGAAAAGTGTTTAGGTTTGGATTAGGCGGAGCCGCAAAGCGAGTTCGCCTAATCCAAACCTAAACCCTTTTCCGTTCCGTCTTATACACTACCCTACTCTTAAGGTTCAGTTCCCCATATTTGAATCACATCCACAATAGGGTTCACCAATACCCTCTTAGGGTTCAATTTCTTGCGGGATTAGTGACCTTGAATAAGGAAAAGGGTTTAGGTTTGGATTAGGCGGAGCCGCAAAGCGAGTACGCCTAATCCAACCCTAAACCCTTTTTCTTCCCGTCTTATGCAATACCCTACTCTTAAGGTTCAGTTCTCCATCTTTGAATCACATCCACAACAGGGTTCACCAATACCCTCTTAAGGTTCAGTTTCTTGCGGGTTTAGTGACCTTGAATAAGGAAAAGGGTTTAGGGTTGGATTAGGCGGAGCCACGAAGCGGGAACGCCTAATCCAACCCTAAACCCTTTTCCGTCCCGTCTTATGCAGTACCCTACTCGTAAGGTTCAGTTCCCCATCTTTGAATCACATCCACGACAGGGTTCACCAATACCCTCTTAGTGTTCATTTTCTTGCGGGATTAGTGACCTTGAATAAGGAAAAGGGTTTAGAGTTGGATTAGGCAGAGCCGCGAAGCGGGTTCGTGTAATCCAACCCTAAACCCTTTTCCGTCCTTGAATAAAGAAAAGGGTTTAGGGTTTGATTAGGTGGAGCCGCGAAGCGGGTACGCCTAATCCGACCCTAAACACTTTTCAGTCCCGTCTTATGTAGTACCCTATTCTTAAGGTTCAGTTCCCCATCTTTGAATCACATCCACGACAGGGTTCACCAATACCCTCTTAGGGTTCAGTTTTTTGCGGGATTAGTGACCTTGAATAAGGAAAAGGGTTTAGGGTTGGATTAGGCAGAGCCGCGAAGCGGGTTCGCCTAATCCAACGCTAAACCCGTTTCCGTCCCGTCTTATGCAGTACCCTACTCTTAAGGTTCAGTTCTCCATATTTGAATCACATCCACGACAGGGTTCACCAATACCCTCTTAGGGTTCAGTTTTTTGCGGGATCAGTGACCTTGAATAAGGAAAAGGGTTTAGGGTTGGATTAGGCGGAGCCGCGAAGCAGGTTCGCCTAATCCAACCCTAAATCCTTTTTCGTCCTTGAATAAGGAAAAGGGTTTAGGGTTGGATTTGGCGGAGCCGCAAAGCAGGTTCGCCTAATCCAACCCTAAACCCTTTTTCGTCCTTAAATACGGAAAATGGTTTAGGGTCGGATGAGGCGGAGCTGCGAAGCGGGTACGCCTAATCCAACCCTAAAACCTTTCCGTCCCGTCTTATGCAGTACCCTAATCTTAAGGTTCAGTTGCCCATCTTTGAATCTCATCCACGACAGGGTTCACCAATACCCTCTTATGATTCAATTTCTTGCGGGATTAGTGACCTTGAATAAGGAAAAGGGTTTTGGGTTGGATTAGGCAGAGCAGCAAAGCGGGTACGCCTAATCCAACCCTAAACCCTTTTCCGTCCCGTCTTTTGCAGTACCCTTCTCTTAAGGCTCAGTTCCCCATCTTTGAATCACATCCACGACAGGGTTCACCAATACCCTCTTAGGGTTCAGTTTCTTACGGGATTAGTGACCTTTAATAAGGAAAAGGGTTTAGGGTTGGATTAGGCGGAGCCGCAAAGCGGGTACACCTAATCCAACCCTAAACCCTTTTCCGTCCCGTCTTATGCAGTACCCTTCTTTTAAGGCTCAGTTCCCCATCTTTGAATCACATCCACGACAGGGTTCACCAATACCCTCTTAGGGTTCAGTTTCTTACGGGATTAGTGACCTTGAATAAGGAAAAGGGTTTAGGGTTGGATTAGGCAGAGCCGCGAAGCGGGTTCGTGTAATCCAACCCTAAACCCTTTTCCGTCCTTGAATAAAGAAAAGGGTTTAGGGTTTGATTAGGTGGAGCCGCGAAGCGGGTACGCCTAATCCGACCCTAAACACTTTTCAGTCCCGTCTTATGTAGTACCCTATTCTTAAGGTTCAGTTCCCCATCTTTGAATCACATCCACGACAGGGTTCACCAATACCCTCTTAGGGTTCAGTTTTTTGCGGGATTAGTGACCTTAAATAAGGAAAAGGGTTTAGGGTTGGATTAGGCAGAGCCGCGAAGCGGGTTCGCCTAATCCAACGCTAAACCCGTTTCCGTCCCGTCTTATGCAGTACTCTACTCTTAAGGTTCAGTTCCCCATATTTGAATCACATCCACGACAGGGTTCACCAATACCCTCTTAGGGTTCAGTTTTTTGCGGGATCAGTGACCTTGAATAAGGAAAAGGGTTTAGGGTTGGATTAGGCGGAGCCGCGAAGCAGGTTCGCCTAATCCAACCCTAAACCCTTTTTCGTCCTTGAATAAGGAAAAGGGTTTAGGGTTGGATTTGGCGGAGCCGCGAAGCAGGTTCGCCTAATCCAACCCTAAACCCTTTTTCGTCCTTAAATACGGAAAATGGTTTAGGGTCGGATGAGGCGGAGCTGCGAAGCGGGTACGCCAAATCCAACCCTAAAACCTTTCCGTCCCGTCTTATGCAGTACCCTAATCTTAAGGTTCAGTTGCCCATCTTTGAATCACATCCACGACAGGGTTCACCAATACCCTCTTATGATTCAATTTCTTGCGGGATTAGTGACCTTGAATAAGGAAAAGGGTTTTGGGTTGGATTAGGCAGAGCAGCAAAGCGGGTACGCCTAATCCAACCCTAAACCCTTTTCCGTCCCGTCTTTTGCAGTACCCTTCTCTTAAGGCTCAGTTCCCCATCTTTGAATCACATCCACGACAGGGTTCACCAATACCCTCTTAGGGTTCAGTTTCTTACGGGATTAGTGACCTTTAATAAGGAAAAGGGTTTAGGGTTGGATTAGGCGGAGCCGCAAAGCGGGTACACCTAATCCAACCCTAAACCTGTTTTCGTCCCGTCTTATGCAATACCCTACTCTTAAGTTTCAGTTCTCCATCTTTGAATCACATCCACAACAGGGGTCACCAATACCCTCTTAGGGTTCAGTTTCTTGCGGGATTAGTGACCTTGAATAAGGAAAAGGGTTTAGGGTTGGATTAGGCGGAGCCACGAAGCGGAAACTCCTAATCCAACCCTAAACCCTTTTCCGTCCCGTCTTATGCAGTACCCTACTCTTAAGGTTCAGTTCCCCATCTTTGAATCACATCCACGACAGGGTTCACCAATACCCTCTTAGTGTTCATTTTCTTGCGGGATTAGTGACCTTGAATAAGGAAAAGGGTTTAGGGTTGGATTAGGCGGAGCCGCGAAGCGGGTTCGTGTAATCCAACCCTAAACCCTTTTCCGTCCTTGAATAAGGAAATATGTTTAGGGTTTGATTAGGCGGAGCCGCGAAGCGAGTACGCCTAATCCGACCCTAAACACTTTTCTGTCCCGTCTTATGCAGTACTCTACTCTTGAGGTTCAGTTTCCCATCTTTGAATCACATCCACGACAGGGTTCACCAATACCCTCTTAGTGTTCATTTTCTTGCAGGATTAGTGACCTTGAATAAGGAAAAGGGTTTAGGGTTGGATTAGGCGGAGACGCAAAGCGGGTTCATGTAATCCAACCCTAAACCCTTTTCCGTCCTTGAATAAGGAAATATGTTTAGGGTTTGATTAGGCGGAGCCGCGAAGCGAGTACGCCTAATCCGACCCTAAACACTTTTCTGTCCCGTCTTATGCAGTACTCTACTCTTGAGGTTCAGTTTCCCATCTTTGAATCACATCCACGACAGGGTTCACCAATACTCTATTAGGGTTCAGTTTTTTGCGGGATTAGTGACCTTAAATAAGGAAAAGGTTTTAGGATTTGGCGGAGCCGCGAAGCGGGTTCGCCTAATCCAACGCTAAACCCTTTTCCGTCCCGTTTTATGCAGTACCCTACTCTTAAGGTTCAGTTCCCCATATTTGAATCACATCCACGACAGGATTCACCAATACCCTCTTAGGGTTCAGTTTTTGCGGGATCAGTGACCTTGAATAAGGAAAAGAGTTTAGGGTTGGATTAGGCGGAGCCGCGAAGCAGGTTCGCCTAATCCAACCCTAAACCGTTTTTCGTCCTTAAATACGGAAAATGGTTTAGGGTCGGATGAGGCGGAGCTGCGAAGCGGGTACGCCTAATCCAACCCTAAAACCTTTCCGTCCCGTCTTATGCAGTACCCTAATCTTAAGGTTCAGTTGCCCATCTTTGAATCTCATCCACGACAGGGTTCACCAATACCCTCTTATGATTCAATTTCTTGCGGGATTAGTGACCTTGAATAAGGAAAAGGGTTTTGGGTTGGATTAGGCAGAGCAGCAAAGCGGGTACGCCTAATCCAACCCTAAACCCTTTTCCGTCCCGTCTTTTGCAGTACCCTTCTCTTAAGGCTCAGTTCCCCATCTTTGAATCACATCCACGACAGGGTTCACCAATACCCTCTTAGGGTTCAGTTTCTTACGGGATTAGTGACCTTTAATAAGGAAAAGGGTTTAGGGTTGGATTAGGCGGAGCCGCAAAGCGGGTACACCTAATCCAACCCTAAACCCTTTTCCGTCCCGTCTTATGCAGTACCCTTCTTTTAAGGCTCAGTTCCCCATCTTTGAATCACATCCACGACAGGGTTCACCAATACCCTCTTAGGGTTCAGTTTCTTACGGGATTAGTGACCTTGAATAAGGAAAAGGGTTTAGGGTTGGATTAGGCAGAGCCGCGAAGCGGGTTCGTGTAATCCAACCCTAAACCCTTTTCCGTCCTTGAATAAAGAAAAGGGTTTAGGGTTTGATTAGGTGGAGCCGCGAAGCGGGTACGCCTAATCCGACCCTAAACACTTTTCAGTCCCGTCTTATGTAGTACCCTATTCTTAAGGTTCAGTTCCCCATCTTTGAATCACATCCACGACAGGGTTCACCAATACCCTCTTAGGGTTCAGTTTTTTGCGGGATTAGTGACCTTAAATAAGGAAAAGGGTTTAGGGTTGGATTAGGCAGAGCCGCGAAGCGGGTTCGCCTAATCCAACGCTAAACCCGTTTCCGTCCCGTCTTATGCAGTACCCTACTCTTAAGGTTCAGTTCCCCATATTTGAATCACATCCACGACAGGGTTCACCAATACCCTCTTAGGGTTCAGTTTTTTGCGGGATCAGTGACCTTGAATAAGGAAAAGGGTTTAGGGTTGGATTAGGCGGAGCCGCGAAGCAGGTTCGCCTAATCCAACCCTAAACCCTTTTTCGTCCTTGAATAAGGAAAAGGGTTTAGGGTTGGATTTGGCGGAGCCGCGAAGCAGGTTCGCCTAATCCAACCCTAAACCCTTTTTCGTCCTTAAATACGGAAAATGGTTTAGGGTCGGATGAGGCGGAGCTGCGAAGCGGGTACGCCAAATCCAACCCTAAAACCTTTCCGTCCCGTCTTATGCAGTACCCTAATCTTAAGGTTCAGTTGCCCATCTTTGAATCACATCCACGACAGGGTTCACCAATACCCTCTTATGATTCAATTTCTTGCGGGATTAGTGACCTTGAATAAGGAAAAGGGTTTTGGGTTGGATTAGGCAGAGCAGCAAAGCGGGTACGCCTAATCCAACCCTAAACCCTTTTCCGTCCCGTCTTTTGCAGTACCCTTCTCTTAAGGCTCAGTTCCCCATCTTTGAATCACATCCACGACAGGGTTCACCAATACCCTCTTAGGGTTCAGTTTCTTACGGATTAGTGACCTTTAATAAGGAAAAGGGTTTAGGGTTGGATTAGGCGGAGCCGCAAAGCGGGTACACCTAATCCAACCCTAAACCTGTTTTCGTCCCGTCTTATGCAATACCCTACTCTTAAGTTTCAGTTCTCCATCTTTGAATCACATCCACAACAGGGGTCACCAATACCCTCTTAGGGTTCAGTTTCTTGCGGGATTAGTGACCTTGAATAAGGAAAAGGGTTTAGGGTTGGATTAGGCGGAGCCACGAAGCGGAAACTCCTAATCCAACCCTAAACCCTTTTCCGTCCCGTCTTATGCAGTACCCTACTCTTAAGGTTCAGTTCCCCATCTTTGAATCACATCCACGACAGGGTTCACCAATACCCTCTTAGTGTTCATTTTCTTGCGGGATTAGTGACCTTGAATAAGGAAAAGGGTTTAGGGTTGGATTAGGCGGAGCCGCGAAGCGGGTTCGTGTAATCCAACCCTAAACCCTTTTCCGTCCTTGAATAAGGAAATATGTTTAGGGTTTGATTAGGCGGAGCCGCGAAGCGAGTACGCCTAATCCGACCCTAAACACTTTTCTGTCCCGTCTTATGCAGTACTCTACTCTTGAGGTTCAGTTTCCCATCTTTGAATCACATCCACGACAGGGTTCACCAATACCCTCTTAGTGTTCATTTTCTTGCAGGATTAGTGACCTTGAATAAGGAAAAGGGTTTAGGGTTGGATTAGGCGGAGACGCAAAGCGGGTTCATGTAATCCAACCCTAAACCCTTTTCCGTCGTTGAATAAGGAAATATGTTTAGGGTTTGATTAGGCGGAGCCGCGAAGCGAGTACGCCTAATCCGACCCTAAACACTTTTCCGTCCCGTCTTATGCAGTACCCTACTCTTGAGGTTCAGTTTCCCATCTTTGAATCACATCCACGACAGGGTTCACCAATACCCTCTTAGGGTTCAGTTTTTTGCGGGATCAGTGACCTTGAATAAGGAAAAGGGTTTAGGGTTGGATTAGGCGGAGCCGCGAAGCAGGTTCGCCTAATCCAACCCTAAACCCTTTTTCGTCCTTGAATAAGGAAAAGGGTTTAGGGTTGGATTTGGCGGAGCCGCGAAGCAGGTTCGCCTAATCCAACCCTAAACCCTTTTTCGTCCTTAAATACGGAAAATGGTTTAGGGTCGGATGAGGCGGAGCTGCGAAGCGGGTACGCCAAATCCAACCCTAAAACCTTTCCGTCCCGTCTTATGCAGTACCCTAATCTTAAGGTTCAGTTGCCCATCTTTGAATCACATCCACGACAGGGTTCACCAATACCCTCTTATGATTCAATTTCTTGCGGGATTAGTGACCTTGAATAAGGAAAAGGGTTTTGGGTTGGATTAGGCAGAGCAGCAAAGCGGGTACGCCTAATCCAACCCTAAACCCTTTTCCGTCCCGTCTTTTGCAGTACCCTTCTCTTAAGGCTCAGTTCCCCATCTTTGAATCACATCCACGACAGGGTTCACCAATACCCTCTTAGGGTTCAGTTTCTTACGGGATTAGTGACCTTTAATAAGGAAAAGGGTTTAGGGTTGGATTAGGCGGAGCCGCAAAGCGGGTACACCTAATCCAACCCTAAACCTGTTTTCGTCCCGTCTTATGCAATACCCTACTCTTAAGTTTCAGTTCTCCATCTTTGAATCACATCCACAACAGGGGTCACCAATACCCTCTTAGGGTTCAGTTTCTTGCGGGATTAGTGACCTTGAATAAGGAAAAGGGTTTAGGGTTGGATTAGGCGGAGCCACGAAGCGGAAACTCCTAATCCAACCCTAAACCCTTTTCCGTCCCGTCTTATGCAGTACCCTACTCTTAAGGTTCAGTTCCCCATCTTTGAATCACATCCACGACAGGGTTCACCAATACCCTCTTAGTGTTCATTTTCTTGCGGGATTAGTGACCTTGAATAAGGAAAAGGGTTTAGGGTTGGATTAGGCGGAGCCGCGAAGCGGGTTCGTGTAATCCAACCCTAAACCCTTTTCCGTCCTTGAATAAGGAAATATGTTTAGGGTTTGATTAGGCGGAGCCGCGAAGCGAGTACGCCTAATCCGACCCTAAACACTTTTCTGTCCCGTCTTATGCAGTACTCTACTCTTGAGGTTCAGTTTCCCATCTTTGAATCACATCCACGACAGGGTTCACCAATACCCTCTTAGTGTTCATTTTCTTGCAGGATTAGTGACCTTGAATAAGGAAAAGGGTTTAGGGTTGGATTAGGCGGAGACGCAAAGCGGGTTCATGTAATCCAACCCTAAACCCTTTTCCGTCCTTGAATAAGGAAATATGTTTAGGGTTTGATTAGGCGGAGCCGCGAAGCGAGTACGCCTAATCCGACCCTAAACACTTTTCTGTCCCGTCTTATGCAGTACTCTACTCTTGAGGTTCAGTTTCCCATCTTTGAATCACATCCACGACAGGGTTCAACAATACTCTCTTAAGGTTCAGTTTTTTGCGGGATTAGTGACCTTAAATAAGGAAAAGGTTTTAGGATTTGGCGGAGCCGCGAAGCGGGTTCGCCTAATCCAACGCTAAACCCTTTTCCGTCCCGTTTTATGCAGTACCCTACTCTTAAGGTTCAGTTCCCCATATTTGAATCACATCCACGACAGGATTCACCAATACCCTCTTAGGGTTCAGTTTTTGCGGGATCAGTGACCTTGAATAAGGAAAAGAGTTTAGGGTTGGATTAGGCGGAGCCGCGAAGCAGGTTCGCCTAATCCAACCCTAAACCGTTTTTCGTCCTTGAATAAGGAAAAGGGTTTAGGGTTGGATTAGGCGGAGCTGCGAAGCGGGTACGCCTAATCCAACCCTAAAACCTTTTCCGTCCCGTCTTATGCAGAACCCTACTCTTAAGGTTAAGTTGCCCATCATTGAATCACATCCACGACAGGGTTCACCAATACCCTCTTAGGATTCAATTTCTTGCGGGATTAGTGACCTTGAATAAGGAAAAGGGTTTAGGGTTGGATTAGGCAGAGCAGCAAAGCGGGTACGCCTAATCCAACCCTAAACCCTTTTGCGTCCCGTCTTATGCAGTACCCTTCTCTTAAGGCTCAGTTCCCCATCTTTGAATCACATACACGACAGGGTTCACCAATACCCTCTTAGGGTTCAGTTTCTTACTGGATTAGTGACCTTGAATAAGAAAAAGGGTTTAGGGTTGGATTAGGCGGAGCCGCAAAGCGGGTACGCCTAATCCAACCCTAAACCCTTTTTCGTCCCGTCTTATGCAATACCCTCCTCTTAAGGTTCAGTTCTCCATCTTTGAATCACATCCACAACAGGGTTCACCAATACCCTCTTAGGGTTTAGTTTCTTGCGGGATTAGTGACCTTGAATAAGAAAAAAGGTTTAGAGTTGGATTAGGCGGAGCCGCGAAGCGGGTTCGTGTAATCCAACGTTAAACACTTTTCTGTCCCGTCTTATGCAGTACCCTACTCTTAAGGTTCAGTTCCCCATCTTTGAATCACATCCACGACAGGGTTCACCAATACCCTCTTAGTGTTCATTTTCTTGCGGGATTAGTGACCTTGAATAAGGAAAAGGGTTTAGGGTTGGATTAGGCGGAGCCGCGAAGCGGGTTCGTGTAATCCAACCCTAAACCCTTTTCCGTCCATGAATAAGGAAAAGGGTTTAGGGTTTGATTAGGCGGAGCCGCGAAGCGGGTAAGCCTAATCCGACCCTAAACACTTTTCTGTCCCGTCTTATGCAGTACCCTACTCTTAAGGTTCAGTTCCCCATCTTTGAATCACGTCCACGACAGGGTTCACCAATACCCTCTTAGTGTTCATTTTCTTGCGGGATTAGTGACCTTGAAAAAGGAAAAGGGTTTAGCGTTGGATTAGGCGGAGCCGCGAAGCGGGTTCGTGTAATCCAACCTTAAACCCTTTTCCGTCCTTGAATAAGGAAAAGGGTTTATGGTTTGATTAGGCGGAGCCGCGAAGCGGGTACGCCTAATCCGACCCTAAACACTTTTCTGTCCCGTCTTATGTAGTACCCTACTCTTAAGGTTCAGTTTCCCATCTTTGAATCACATCCACGACAGGATTCACCAATACCCTCTTAGGGTTCAGTTTTTTGCGGGATCAGTGACCTTGAATAAGGAAAAGAGTTTAGGGTTGGATTAGGCGGAGCCGCGAACCAGGTTCGCCTAATCCAACCCTAAACCGTTTTTCGTCCTTGAATAAGGAAAAGGGTTTAGGGTTGGATTAGGCGGAGCTGCGAAGCGGGTACGCCTAATCCAACCCTAAAACCTTTTCCGTCCCGTCTTATGCAGAACCCTACTCTTAAGGTTAAGTTGCCCATCATTGAATCACATCCACGACAGGGTTCACCAATACCCTCTTAGGATTCAATTTCTTGCGGGATTAGTGACCTTGAATAAGGAAAAGGGTTTAGGGTTGGATTAGGCAGAGCAGCAAAGCGGGTACGCCTAATCCAACCCTAAACCCTTTTGCGTCCCGTCTTATGCAGTACCCTTCTCTTAAGGCTCAGTTCCCCATCTTTGAATCACATACACGACAAGGTTCACCAATACCCTCTTAGGGTTAAGTTTCTTACGGGATTAGTGACCTTGAATAAGAAAAAGGGTTTAGGGTTGGATTAGGCGGAGCCGCAAAGCGGGTACGCCTAATCCAACCCTAAACCCTTTTTCGTCCCGTCTTATGCAATACCCTCCTCTTAAGGTTCAGTTCTCCATCTTTGAATCACATCCACAACAGGGTTCACCAATACCCTCTTAGGGTTCAGTTTCTTGCGGGATTAGTGACCTTGAATAAGAAAAAAGGTTTAGAGTTGGATTAGGCGGAGCCGCGAAGCGGGTTCGTGTAATCCAACCTTAAACACTTTTCTGTCCCGTCTTATGCAGTACCCTACTCTTAAGGTTCAGTTCCCCATCTTTGAATCACATCCACGACAGGGTTCACCAATACCCTCTTAGTGTTCATTTTCTTGCGGGATTAGTGACCTTGAATAAGGAAAAGGGTTTAGGGTTGGATTAGGCGGAGCCGAGAAGCGGGTTCGTGTAATCCAACCCTAAACCCTTTTCCGTCCATGAATAAGGAAAAGGGTTTAGGGTTTGATTAGGCGGAGCCGCGAAGCGGGTACGCCTAATCCGACCCTAAACACTTTTCTGTCCCGTCTTATGCAGTACCCTACTCTTAAGGTTCAGTTCCCCATCTTTGAATCACGTCCACGACAGGGTTCACCAATACCCTCTTAGTGTTCATTTTCTTGCGGGATTAGTGACCTTGAAAAAGGAAAAGGGTTTAGCGTTGGATTAGGCGGAGCCGCGAAGCGGGTTCGTGTAATCCAACCTTAAACCCTTTTCCGTCCTTGAATAAGGAAAAGGGTTTATGGTTTGATTAGGCGGAGCCGCGAAGCGGGTACGCCTAATCCGACCCTAAACACTTTTCTGTCCCGTCTTATGCAGTACCCTACTCTTAAGGTTCAGTTTCCCATCTTTGAATCACATCCACGACAGGATTCACCAATACCCTCTTAGGGTTCAGTTTTTTGCGGGATCAGTGACCTTGAATAAGGAAAAGAGTTTAGGGTTGGATTAGGCGGAGCCGCGAAGCAGGTTCGCCTAATCCAACCCTAAACCGTTTTTCGTCCTTGAATAAGGAAAAGGGTTTAGGGTTGGATTAGGCGGAGCTGCGAAGCGGGTACGCCTAATCCAACCCTAAAACCTTTTCCGTCCCGTCTTATGCAGAACCCTACTCTTAAGGTTAAGTTGCCCATCATTGAATCACATCCACGACAGGGTTCACCAATACCCTCTTAGGATTCAATTTCTTGCGGGATTAGTGACCTTGAATAAGGAAAAGGGTTTAGGGTTGGATTAGGCAGAGCAGCAAAGCGGGTACGCCTAATCCAACCCTAAACCCTTTTGCGTCCCGTCTTATGCAGTACCCTTCTCTTAAGGCTCAGTTCCCCATCTTTGAATCACATACACGACAAGGTTCACCAATACCCTCTTAGGGTTCAGTTTCTTACGGGATTAGTGACCTTGAATAAGAAAAAGGGTTTAGGGTTGGATTAGGCGGAGCCGCAAAGCGGGTACGCCTAATCCAACCCTAAACCCTTTTTCGTCCCGTCTTATGCAATACCCTCCTCTTAAGGTTCAGTTCTCCATCTTTGAATCACATCCACAACAGGGTTCACCAATACCCTCTTAGGGTTCAGTTTCTTGCGGGATTAGTGACCTTGAATAAGAAAAAAGGTTTAGAGTTGGATTAGGCGGAGCCGCGAAGCGGGTTCGTGTAATCCAACCTTAAACACTTTTCTGTCCCGTCTTATGCAGTACCCTACTCTTAAGGTTCAGTTCCCCATCTTTGAATCACATCCACGACAGGGTTCACCAATACCCTCTTAGTGTTCATTTTCTTGCGGGATTAGTGACCTTGAATAAGGAAAAGGGTTTAGGGTTGGATTAGGCGGAGCCGCGAAGCGGGTTCGTGTAATCCAACCCTAAACCCTTTTCCGTCCATGAATAAGGAAAAGGGTTTAGGGTTTGATTAGGCGGAGCCGCGAAGCGGGTACGCCTAATCCGACCCTAAACACTTTTCTGTCCCGTCTTATGCAGTACCCTACTCTTAAGGTTCAGTTCCCCATCTTTGAATCACGTCCACGACAGGGTTCACCAATACCCTCTTAGTGTTCATTTTCTTGCGGGATTAGTGACCTTGAAAAAGGAAAAGGGTTTAGCGTTGGATTAGGCGGAGCCGCGAAGCGGGTTCGTGTAATCCAACCTTAAACCCTTTTCCGTCCTTGAATAAGGAAAAGGGTTTATGGTTTGATTAGGCGGAGCCGCGAAGCGGGTACGCCTAATCCTACCCTAAACACTTTTCTGTCCCGTCTTATGCAGTACCCTACTCTTAAGGTTCAGTTTCCCATCTTTGAATCACATCCACGACAGGATTCACCAATACCCTCTTAGGGTTCAGTTTTTTGCGGGATCAGTGACCTTGAATAAGGAAAAGGGTTTAGGGTTGGATTAGGCGGAGCCGCGAAGCAGGTTCGCCTAATCCAACCCTAAACCCTTTTTCGTCCTTGAATAAGGAAAAGGGTTTAGGGTTGGATTAGGCGGAGCTGCGAAGCAGGTACGCCTAATCCAACCCTAAAACCTTTTCCGTTTCGTCTTATGCAGTACCCTACTCTTAAGGTTCAGTTGCCCATCTTTGAATCACATCCACGACAGGCTTCACCAATACCCTCTTAGGATTCAATTTCTTGCGGGATTAGTGACCTTGAATAAGGAAAAGGGTTTAGGGTTGGATTAGGCAGAGCAGCAAAGCGGGTACGCCTAATCCAACGCTAAACCCTTTTCCGTCCCGTCTTATGCAGTACCCTACTCTTAAGGTTCAGTTTCCCATATTTGAATCACATCCACGACAGGATTCACCAATACCCTCTTAGGGTTTTTTTTTTTGCGGGATTAGTGACCTTGAATAAGGAAAAGGGTTTAGGGTTGGATTAGGCGGAACCGCGAAGCAGGTTCGCCTAATCCAACCCTAAACCCTTTTTCGTCCTTCAATAAGGAAAAGGGTTTAGGGTTGGATTAGGCGGAGCTGCGAAGCGGGTACGCCTAATCCAACCCTAAATCCTTTTCCATCCCGTCTTATGCAGTACCCTACTCTTAAGGTTCAGTTGCCCATCTTTGAATCACATCCACGACAGGGTTCACCAATACCCTCTTAGGATTCAATTTCTTGCGGGATTAGTGACCTTGAATAAGGAAAAGGGTTTAGGGTTGGATTAGGCAGAGCAGCAAAGCGGGTACGCCTAATCCAACCCTAAACCCTTTTCCGTCCCGTCTTATGCAGTACCCTTCTCTTAAGGTTCAGTTGCCCATCTTTGAATCACATCCACGACAGGGTTCACCAATACCCTCTTATGATTCAATTTCTTGCGGGATTAGTGACCTTGAATATGGAAAAGGGTTTTGGGTTGGATTAGGCAGAGCAGCAAAGCGGGTACGCCTAATCCAACCCTAAACCCTTTTCCGTCCCGTCTTTTGCAATACCCTTCTCTTAAGGCTCAGTTCCCCATCTTTGAATCACATCCACGACAGGGTTCACCAATACCCTCTTAGGGTTCAGTTTCTTACGGGATTAGTGACCTTAAATAAGGAAAAGGGTTTAGGGTTGGATTAGGCGGAGCCGCAAAGCGGGTACACCTAATCCAACCCTAAACCTGTTTTCGTCCCGTCTTATGCAATACCCTACTCTTAAGTTTCAGTTCTCCATCTTTGAATCACATCCACAACAGGGGTCACCAATACCCTCTTAGGGTTCAGTTTCTTGCGGGATTAGTGACCTTGAATAAGGAAAAGGGTTTAGGGTTGGATTAGGCGGAGCCACGAAGCGGAAACTCCTAATCCAACCCTAAACCCTTTTCCGTCCCGTCTTATGCAGTACCCTACTCTTAAGGTTCAGTTCCCCATCTTTGAATCACATCCACGACAGGGTTCACCAATACCCTCTTAGTGTTCATTTTCTTGCGGGATTAGTGACCTTGAATAAGGAAAAGGGTTTAGGGTTGGATTAGGCGGAGCCGCGAAGCGGGTTCGTGTAATCCAACCCTAAACCCTTTTCCGTCCTTGAATAAGGAAAAGGGTTTAGGGTTTGATTAGGCGGAGCCGCGAAGCGGGTACGCCTAATCCGAACCCTAAACACTTTTCTGTCCCGTCTTATGCAGTACCCTACTCTTAAGGTTCAGTTCCCCATCTTTGAATCACATCCACGACAGGGTTCACCAATACCCTCTTAGTGTTCATTTTCTTGCAGGATTAGTGACCTTGAATAAGGAAAAGGGTTTTGGGTTGGATTAGGCGGAGACGCAAAGCGGGTTCATGTAATCCAACCCTAAACCCTTTTCCGTCCTTGAATAAGGAAATATGTTTAGGGTTTGATTAGGCGGAGCCGCGAAGCGAGTACGCCTAATCCGACCCTAAACACTTTTCTGTCCCGTCTTATGCAGTACTCTACTCTTAAGGTTCAGTTTCCCATCTTTGAATCACATCCACGACAGGGTTCACCAATACTCTCTTAGGGTTCAGTTTTTTGCGGGATTAGTGACCTTAAATAAGGAAAAGGGTTTAGGATTTGGCGGAGCCGCGAAGCGGGTTCGCCTAATCCAACGCTAAACCCTTTTCCGTCCCGTTTTATGCAGTACCCTACTCTTAAGGTTCAGTTCCCCATATTTGAATCACATCCACGACAGGATTCACCAATACCCTCTTAGGGTTCAGTTTTTTGCGGGATCAGTGACCTTGAATAAGGAAAAGAGTTTAGGGTTGGATTAGGCGGAGCCGCGAAGCAGGTTCGCCTAATCCAACCCTAAACCGTTTTTCGTCCTTGAATAAGGAAAAGGGTTTAGGGTTGGATTAGGCGGAGCTGCGAAGCGGGTACGCCTAATCCAACCCTAAAACCTTTTCCGTCCCGTCTTATGCAGAACCCTACTCTTAAGGTTAAGTTGCCCATCATTGAATCACATCCACGACAGGGTTCACCAATACCCTCTTAGGATTCAATTTCTTGCGGGATTAGTGACCTTGAATAAGGAAAAGGGTTTAGGGTTGGATTAGGCAGAGCAGCAAAGCGGGTACGCCTAATCCAACCCTAAACCCTTTTGCGTCCCGTCTTATGCAGTACCCTTCTCATAAGGCTCAGTTCCCCATCTTTGAATCACATACACGACAGGGTTCACCAATACCCTCTTAGGGTTCAGTTTCTTACGGGATTAGTGACCTTGAATAAGAAAAAGGGTTTAGGGTTGGATTAGGCGGAGCCGCAAAGCGGGTACGCCTAATCCAACCCTAAACCCTTTTTCGTCCCGTCTTATACAATACCCTCCTCTTAAGGTTCAGTTCTCCATCTTTGAATCACATCCACAACAGGGTTCACCAATACCCTCTTAGGGTTCAGTTTCTTGCGGGATTAGTGACCTTGAATAAGAAAAAAGGTTTAGAGTTGGATTAGGCGGAGCCGCGAAGCGGGTTCGTGTAATCCAACCTTAAACACTTTTCTGTCCCGTCTTATGCAGTACCCTACTCTTAAGGTTCAGTTCCCCATCTTTGAATCACATCCACGACAGGGTTCACCAATACCCTCTTAGTGTTCATTTTCTTGCGGGATTAGTGACCTTGAATAAGGAAAAGGGTTTAGGGTTGGATTAGGCGGAGCCGCGAAGCGGGTTCGTGTAATCCAACCCTAAACCCTTTTCCGTCCATGAATAAGGAAAAGGGTTTAGGGTTTGATTAGGCGGAGCCGCGAAGCGGGTACGCCTAATCCGACCCTAAACACTTTTCTGTCCCGTCTTATGCAGTACCCTACTCTTAAGGTTCAGTTCCCCATCTTTGAATCACGTCCACGACAGGGTTCACCAATACCCTCTTAGTGTTCATTTTCTTGCGGGATTAGTGACCTTGAAAAAGGAAAAGGGTTTAGCGTTGGATTAGGCGGAGCCGCGAAGCGGGTTCGTGTAATCCAACCTTAAACCCTTTTCCGTCCTTGAATAAGGAAAAGGGTTTATGGTTTGATTTGGCGGAGCCGCGAAGCGGGTACGCCTAATCCGACCCTAAACACTTTTCTGTCCCGTCTTATGCAGTACCCTACTCTTAAGGTTCAGTTTCCCATCTTTGAATCACATCCACGACAGGATTCACCAATACCCTCTTAGGGTTCAGTTTTTTGCGGGATCAGTGACCTTGAATAAGGAAAAGGGTTTAGGGTTGGATTAGGCAGAGCCGCGAAGCAGGTTCGCCTAATCCAACCCTAAACCCTTTTTCGTCCTTGAATAAGGAAAAGGGTTTAGGGTTGGATTAGGCGGAGCTGCGAAGCGGGTACGCCTAATCCAACCCTAAAACCTTTTCCGTTTCGTCTTATGCAGTACCCTACTCTTAAGGTTCAGTTGCCCATCTTTGAATCACATCCACGACAGACTTCACCAATACCCTCTTAGGATTCAATTTCTTGCGGGATTAGTGACCTTGAATAAGGAAAAGGGTTTAGGGTTGGATTAGGCAGAGCAGCAAAGCGGGTACGCCTAATCCAACGCTAAACCCTTTTCCGTCCCGTCTAATGCAGTACCCTACTCTTAAGGTTCAGTTCCCCATATTTGAATCACATCCACGACAGGATTCACCAATACCCTCTTAGGGTTCATTTTTTTGCGGGATTAGTGACCTTGAATAAGGAAAAGGGTTTAGGGTTGGATTAGGCGGAACCGCGAAGCAGGTTCGCCTAATCCAACCCTAAACCCTTTTTCGTCCTTCAATAAGGAAAAGGGTTTAGGGTTGGATTAGGCGGAGCTGCGAAGCGGGTACGCCTAATCCAACCCTAAATCCTTTTCCATCCCGTCTTATGCAGTACCCTACTCTTAAGGTTCAGTTGCCCATCTTTGAATCACATCCACGACAGGGTTCACCAATACCCTCTTAGTGTTCATTTTCTTGCAGGATTAGTGACCTTGAATAAGGAAAAGGGTTTTGGGTTGGATTAGGCGGAGACGCAAAGCGGGTTCATGTAATCCAACCCTAAACCCTTTTCTGTCCTTGAATAAGGAAATATGTTTAGGGTTTGATTAGGCGGAGCCGCGAAGCGAGTACGCCTAATCCGACCCTAAACACTTTTCTGTCCCGTCTTATGCAGTACTCTACTCTTAAGGTTCAGTTTCCCATCTTTGAATCACATCCACGACAGGGTTCACCAATACTCTCTTAGGGTTCAGTTTTTTGCGGGATTAGTGACCTTAAATAAGGAAAAGGGTTTAGGATTTGGCGGAGCCGCGAAGCGGGTTCGCCTAATCCAACGCTAAACCCTTTTCCGTCCCGTTTTATGCAGTACCCTACTCTTAAGGTTCAGTTCCCCATATTTGAATCACATCCACGACAGGATTCACACATACCCTCTTAGGGTTCAGTTTTTTGCGGGATCAGTGACCTTGAATAAGGAAAAGAGTTTAGGGTTGGATTAGGCGGAGCCGCGAAGCAGGTTCGCCTAATCCAACCCTAAACCGTTTTTCGTCCTTGAATAAGGAAAAGGGTTTAGGGTTGGATTAGGCGGAGCTGCGAAGCGGGTACGCCTAATCCAACCCTAAAACCTTTTCCGTCCCGTCTTATGCAGAACCCTACTCTTAAGGTTAAGTTGCCCATCATTGAATCACATCCACGACAGGGTTCACCAATACCCTCTTAGGATTCAATTTCTTGCGGGATTAGTGACCTTGAATAAGGAAAAGGGTTTAGGGTTGGATTAGGCAGAGCAGCAAAGCGGGTACGCCTAATCCAACCCTAAACCCTTTTGCGTCCCGTCTTATGCAGTACCCTTCTCATAAGGCTCAGTTCCCCATCTTTGAATCACATACACGACAGGGTTCACCAATACCCTCTTAGGGTTCAGTTTCTTACGGGATTAGTGACCTTGAATAAGAAAAAGGGTTTAGGGTTGGATTAGGCGGAGCCGCAAAGCGGGTACGCCTAATCCAACCCTAAACCCTTTTTCGTCCCGTCTTATACAATACCCTCCTCTTAAGGTTCAGTTCTCCATCTTTGAATCACATCCACAACAGGGTTCACCAATACCCTCTTAGGGTTCAGTTTCTTGCGGGATTAGTGACCTTGAATAAGAAAAAAGGTTTAGAGTTGGATTAGGCGGAGCCGCGAAGCGGGTTCGTGTAATCCAACCTTAAACACTTTCTGTCCCGTCTTATGCAGTACCCTACTCTTAAGGTTCAGTTCCCCATCTTTGAATCACATCCACGACAGGGTTCACCAATACCCTCTTAGTGTTCATTTTCTTGCGGGATTAGTGACCTTGAATAAGGAAAAGGGTTTAGGGTTGGATTAGGCGGAGCCGCGAAGCGGGTTCGTGTAATCCAACCCTAAACCCTTTTCCGTCCATGAATAAGGAAAAGGGTTTAGGGTTTGATTAGGCGGAGCCGCGAAGCGGGTACGCCTAATCCGACCCTAAACACTTTTCTGTCCCGTCTTATGCAGTACCCTACTCTTAAGGTTCAGTTCCCCATCTTTGAATCACGTCCACGACAGGGTTCACCAATACCCTCTTAGTGTTCATTTTCTTGCGGGATTAGTGACCTTGAAAAAGGAAAAGGGTTTAGCGTTGGATTAGGCGGAGCCGCGAAGCGGGTTCGTGTAATCCAACCTTAAACCCTTTTCCGTCCTTGAATAAGGAAAAGGGTTTATGGTTTGATTAGGCGGAGCCGCGAAGCGGGTACGCCTAATCCGACCCTAAACACTTTTCTGTCCCGTCTTATGCAGTACCCTACTCTTAAGGTTCAGTTTCCCATCTTTGAATCACATCCACGACAGGATTCACCAATACCCTCTTAGGGTTCAGTTTTTTGCGGGATCAGTGACCTTGAATAAGGAAAAGGGTTTAGGGTTGGATTAGGCAGAGCCGCGAAGCAGGTTCGCCTAATCCAACCCTAAACCCTTTTTCGTCCTTGAATAAGGAAAAGGGTTTAGGGTTGGATTAGGCGGAGCTGCGAAGCGGGTACGCCTAATCCAACCCTAAAACCTTTTCCGTTTCGTCTTATGCAGTACCCTACTCTTAAGGTTCAGTTGCCCATCTTTGAATCACATCCACGACAGACTTCACCAATACCCTCTTAGGATTCAATTTCTTGCGGGATTAGTGACCTTGAATAAGGAAAAGGGTTTAGGGTTGGATTAGGCAGAGCAGCAAAGCGGGTACGCCTAATCCAACGCTAAACCCTTTTCCGTCCCGTCTAATGCAGTACCCTACTCTTAAGGTTCAGTTCCCCATATTTGAATCACATCCACGACAGGATTCACCAATACCCTCTTAGGGTTCATTTTTTTGCGGGATTAGTGACCTTGAATAAGGAAAAGGGTTTAGGGTTGGATTAGGCGGAACCGCGAAGCAGGTTCGCCTAATCCAACCCTAAACCCTTTTTCGTCCTTCAATAAGGAAAAGGGTTTAGGGTTGGATTAGGCGGAGCTGCGAAGCGGGTACGCCTAATCCAACCCTAAATCCTTTTCCATCCCGTCTTATGCAGTACCCTACTCTTAAGGTTCAGTTGCCCATCTTTGAATCACATCCACGACAGGGTTCACCAATACCCTCTTAGGATTCAATTTCTTGCGGGATTAGTGACCTTGAATAAGGAAAAGGGTTTAGGGTTGGATTAGGCAGAGCAGCAAAGCGGGTACGCCTAATCCAACCCTAAACCCTTTTCCGTCCCGTCTTATGCAGTACCCTTCTCTTAAGGCTCAGTTCCCCATCTTTGAATCACATACACGACAGGGTTCACCAATACCCTCTTAGGGTTCAGTTTCTAACGGGATTAGTGACCTTGAATAAGAAAAAGGGTTTAGGGTTGGATTAGGCGGAGCCGCAAAGCCGGTACGCCTAATCCAACCCTAAACCCTTTTTCGTCCCGTCTTATGCAATACCCTACTCATAAGGTTCAGTTCTCCATCTTTGAATCACATCCACAACAGGGTTCACCAATACCCTCTTAGTGTTCATTTTCTTGCGGGATTAGTGACCTTGAATAAGGAAAAGGGTTTAGGGTTGGATTAGGCGGAGCCGCGAAGCGGGTTCGTGTAATCCAACCCTAAACCCTTTTCCGTCCTTGAATAAGGAAAAGGGTTTATGGTTTGATTAGGCGGAGCCGCGAAGCGGGTACGCCTAATCCGACCCTAAACACTTTTCTGTCCCGTCTTATGCAGTACCCTACTCTTAAGGTTCAGTTTCCCATCTTTGAATCACATCCACGACAGGATTCACCAATACCCTCTTAGGGTTCAGTTTTTTGCGGGATCAGTGACCTTGAATAAGGAAAAGGGTTTAGGGTTGGATTAGGCGGAGCCGCGAAGCAGGTTCGCCTAATCCAACCCTAAACCCTTTTTCGTCCTTGAATAAGGAAAAGGGTTTAGGGTTGGATTAGGCGGAGCTGCGAAGCGGGTATGCCTAATCCAACTCTTAAACCTTTTCCGTCCCGTCTTATGCAGTACCCTACTCTTAAGGTTCAGTTGCCCATCTTTGAATCACATCCACGACAGGGTTCACCAATACCCTCTTAGGATTCAATTTCTTGCGTGATTAGTGACCTTGAATAAGGAAAAGGGTTTAGGGTTGGATTAGGCAGAGCAGCGAAGCGGGTACGCCTAATCCAACCCTAAAACCTTTTCCGTCCCGTCTTATGCAGTACCCTACTCTTATGGTTCAGTTGCCCATCTTTGAATCACATCCACGACAGGGTTCACCAATACCCTCTTAGGGTTCAGTTTCTTACGGGATTAGTGACCTTGAATAAGGAAAAGGGTATAGGGTTGGATTAGGCGGAGCCGCAAAGCGGTTACGCCTAATCCAACCCTAAACCCTTTTTCGTCCCGTCTTATGCAATACCCTACTCTTATGGTTCAGTTCTCCATCTTTGAATCACATCCACAACAGGGTTCACCAATACCCTCTTAGGGTTCAGTTTCTTACGGGATTAGTGACCTTGGATAAGGAAAAGGGTTTAGGGTTGGATTAGGCGGAGCCGCAAAGCGGTTATGCCTAATTCAACCCTAAACCCTTTTTCGTCCCGTCTTATGCAATACCCTACTCTTAAGGTTCAGTTCTCCATCTTTGAATCACATCCACAACAGGGTTCACCAATACCCTCTTAGGGTTCAGTTTCTTACGGGATTAGTGACCTTGAATAAGGAAAAGGGTTTAGGGTTGGATTAGGCGGAGCCGCAAAGCGGTTACGCCTAATCCAACCCTAAACCCTTTTTCGTCCCATCTTATGCAATACCCTACTCTTAAGGTTCAGTTCCCCATCTTTGAATCACATCCACGACAGGGTTCACCAATACCCTCTTAGGATTCAATTTCTTGCGGGATTAGTGACCTTGAATAAGGAAAAGGGTTTAGGGTTGGATTAGGCGGAGCTGCGAAGCGGGTACGCCTAATCGAACCTTAAAACCTTTTCTGTCCCGTCTTATGCAGTACCCTACTCTTAAGGTTCAGTTGCCCATCTTTGAATCACATCCACGACAGGGTTCACCAATACCCTCTTAGGATTCACGTTCTTGCGAGATTAGTGACCTTGAATAAGGAAAAGGGTTTAGGGTTGGATTAGGCAGAGCAGCAAAGCGGGTACGCCTAATCCAACCCTAAACCCTTTTTCGTCCCGTCTTATGCAGTACCCTTCTCTTAAGGCTCAGTTCCCCATCTTTGAATCACATCCACGACAGGGTTCACCAATACCCTCTTAGGGTTCAGTTTCTTACGAGATTAGTGACCTTGAATAAGGAAAAGGGTTTAGGGTTGGATTAGGCTGAGTCGCAAAGCGGTTACGCCTAATCCAACCCTAAACCCTTTTTCGTCCCGTCTTATGCAATACCCTACTCTTAAGGTTCAGTTCTCCATCTTTGAATCACATCCACAACAGGGTTCACCAATACCCTCTTAGGGTTCAGTTTCTTGCGGGATTAGTGACCTTGAATAAGGAAAAGGGTTTAGGGTTGGATTAGGCGGAGCCACGAAGCAGGAACGCCTAATCCAACCCTAAACCCTTTTCTGTCCCGTCTTATGCATTACCCTACTCTTAAGGTTCAGTTCCCCATCTTTGAATCACATCCACGACAGGGTTCACCAATACCCTCTTAGTGTTCATTTTCTTGCGGGATTAGTGACCTTGAATAAGGAAAAGGGTTTAGGGTTGGATTAGGCGGAGCCGCGAAGCGGGTTCGTGTAATCCAACCCTAAACCCTTTTCCGTCCTTGAATAAGGAAATAGGTTTATGGTTTGATTAGGGGGAGCCGCGAAGCGGGTACGCCTAATCCGACCCTAAACACATTTCTGTCCCGTCTTATGCAGTACCTTACTTTTAAGGTTCAGTTTCCCATCTTTGAATCACATCCACGACAGGATTCACCAATACCCTCTTAGGGTTCAGTTTTTTGCGGGATCAGTGACCTTGAATAAGGAAAAGGGTTTAGGGTTGGATTAGGCGGAGCCGCGAAGCAGTTCGCCTAATCCAACCTTAAACCCATTTTCGTCCTTGAATAAGGAAAAGGGTTTGGAGCTGCGAAGCGGGTACGCCTAATCCAACCCTAAAACCTTTTCCGTCCCGTCTTATGCAGTACCCTACTCTTAAGGTTCAGTTGCCCATCTTTGAATCACATCCACGACAGGGTTCACCAATACCCTCTTAGGATTCAATTTCTTGCGTGATTAGTGACCTTGAATAAGGAAAAGGGTTTAGGGTTGGATTAGGCGGAGCAGCAAAGCGGGTACGCCTAATCCAACCCTAAACCCTTTTTCGTCCCGTCTTATGCAGTATCCTTCCCTTAAGGCTCAGTTCCTCATCTTTGAATCACATCCACAACAGGGTTCACCAATACCCTCTTAGGGTTCAGTTTCTTACGGGATTAGTGACCTTGAATAAGGAAAAGGGTTTAGGGTTGGATTAGGCGGAGCCGCAAAGCGGTTTCGCCTAATCCAACCCTAAACCCTTTTTCGTCCCGTCTTATGCAATACCCTATTCTTAAGGTTCAGTTCTCCATCTTTGAATCACATCCACAAAAGGGTTCACCAATACCCTCTTAGGGTTCAGTTTCTTGCGGGATTAGTGACCTTGAATAAGGAAAAGGGTTTAGGGTTGGATTAGGCGGAGCCACGAAGCAGGAACGCCTAATCCAACCCTAAACCCTTTTCCGTCCCGTCTTATGCAGTACCCTACTCTTAAGGTTCAGTTCCCCATCTTTGAATCACATCCACGACAGGGTTCACCAATACCCTCTTAGGATTCAATTTCTTGCGGGATTAGTGACCTTGAATAAGGAAAAGGGTTTAGGGTTGGATTAGGCAGAGCAGCGAAGCGGGTACGCCAAATCCAACCCTAAAACCTTTTCCGTCCCGTCTTATGCAGTACCCTACTCTTAAGGTTCAGTTGCCCATCTTTGAATCACATCCACGACAGGGTTCACCAATACCCTCTTAGGATTCAATTTCTTGCGTGATTAGTGACCTTGAATAAGGAAAAGGGTTTAGGGTTGGATTAGGCAGAGCAGCGAAGCGGGTACGCCTAATCCAACCCTAAAACCTTTTCCGTCCCGTCTTATGCAGTACCCTACTCTTAAGATTCAGTTGCCCATCTTTGAATCACATCCACGACAGGGTTCACCAATACCCTCTTAGGGTTCAGTTTCTTACGGGATTAGTGACCTTGAATAAGGAAAAGGGTATAGGGTTGGATTAGGCGGAGCCGCAAAGCGGTTTCGCCTAATCCAACCCTAAACCCTTTTTCGTCCCGTCTTATGCAATACCCTACTCTTAAGGTTCAGTTCTCCATCTTTGAATCACATCCACAACAGGGTTCACCAATACCCTCTTAGGGTTCAGTTTCTTACGGGATTAGTGACCTTGAATAAGGAAAAGGGTTTAGGGTTGGATTAGGCGGAGCCGCAAAGCGGTTACGCCTAATCCAACCCTAAACCCTTTTTCGTCCCGTCTTATGCAATACCCTACTCTTAAGGTTCAGTTCTCCATCTTTGAATCACATCCACAACAGGGTTCACCAATACCCTCTTAGGGTTCAGTTTCTTACGGGATTAGTGACCTTGAATAAGGAAAAGGGTTTAGGGTTGGATTAGGCGGAGCCGCAAAGCGGTTACGCCTAATCCAACCCTAAACCCTTTTTCGTCCCATCTTATGCAATACCCTACTCTTAAGGTTCAGTTCCCCATCTTTGAATCACATCCACGACAGGGTTCACCAATACCCTCTTAGGATTCAATTTCTTGCGTGATTAGTGACCTTGAATAAGGAAAAGGGTTTAGGGTTGGATTAGGCAGAGCAGCGAAGCGGGTACGCCTAATCCAACCCTAAACCCTTTTTCGTCCCGTCTTATGTAGTATCCTTCCCTTAAGGCTCAGTTCCTCATCTTTGAATCACATCCACAACAGGGTTCACCAATACCCTCTTAGGGTTCAGTTTCTTACGGGATTAGTGACCTTGAATAAGGAAAAGGGTTTAGGGTTGGATTAGGCGGAGCCGCAAAGCGGTTTCGCCTAATCCAACCCTAAACCCTTTTTCGTCCCGTCTTATGCAATACCCTATTCTTAAGGTTCAGTTCTCCATCTTTGAATCACATCCACAAAAGGGTTCACCAATACCCTCTTAGGGTTCAGTTTCTTGCGGGATTAGTGACCTTGAATAAGGAAAAGGGTTTAGGGTTGGATTAGGCGGAGCCACGAAGCAGGAACGCCTAATCCAACCCTAAACCCTTTTCCGTCCCGTCTTATGCAGTACCCTACTCTTAAGGTTCAGTTCCCCATCTTTGAATCACATCCACGACAGGGTTCACCAATACCCTCGTAGGATTCAATTTCTTGCGGGATTAGTGACCTTGAATAAGGAAAAGGGTTTATGGTTGGATTAGGCAGAGCAGCGAAGCGGGTACGCCAAATCCAACCCTAAAACCTTTTCCGTCCCGTCTTATGCAGTACCCTACTCTTAAGGTTCAGTTGCCCATCTTTGAATCACATCCACGACAGGGTTCACCAATACCCTCTTAGGATTCAATTTCTTGCGTGATTAGTGACCTTGAATAAGGAAAAGGGTTTAGGGTTGGATTAGGCAGAGCAGCGAAGCGGGTACGCCTAATCCAACCCTAAAACCTTTTCCGTCCCGTCTTATGCAGTACCCTACTCTTAAGGTTCAGTTGCCCATCTTTGAATCACATCCACGACAGGGTTCACCAATACCCTCTTAGGGTTCAGTTTCTTACGGGATTAGTGACCTTGAATAAGGAAAAGGGTATAGGGTTGGATTAGGCGGAGCCGCAAAGCGGTTACGCCTAATCCAACCCTAAACCCTTTTCCGTCCCGTCTTATGCAGTACCCTACTCTTAAGGTTCAGTTCCCCATCTTTGAATCACATCCACGACAGGGTTCACCAATACCCTCGTAGGATTCAATTTCTTGCGGGATTAGTGACCTTGAATAAGGAAAAGGGTTTATGGTTGGATTAGGCAGAGCAGCGAAGCGGGTACGCCAAATCCAACCCTAAAACCTTTTCCGTCCCGTCTTATGCAGTACCCTACTCTTAAGGTTCAGTTGCCCATCTTTGAATCACATCCACGACAGGGTTCACCAATACCCTCTTAGGATTCAATTTCTTGCGTGATTAGTGACCTTGAATAAGGAAAAGGGTTTAGGGTTGGATTAGGCAGAGCAGCGAAGCGGGTACGCCTAATCCAACCCTAAAACCTTTTCCGTCCCGTCTTATGCAGTACCCTACTCTTAAGGTTCAGTTGCCCATCTTTGAATCACATCCACGACAGGGTTCACCAATACCCTCTTAGGGTTCAGTTTCTTACGGGATTAGTGACCTTGAATAAGGAAAAGGGTATAGGGTTGGATTAGGCGGAGCCGCAAAGCGGTTACGCCTAATCCAACCCTAAACCCTTTTTCGTCCCGTCTTATGCAATACCCTACTCTTAAGGTTCAGTTCTCCATCTTTGAATCACATCCACAACAGGGTTCACCAATACCCTCTTAGGGTTCAGTTTCTTACGGGATTAGTGACCTTGAATAAGGAAAAGGGTTTAGGGTTGGATTAGGCGGAGCCGCAAAGCGGTTACGCCTAATCCAACCCTAAACCCTTTTTCGTCCCGTCTTATGCAATACCCAACTCTTAAGGTTCAGTTCTCCATCTTTGAATCACATCCACAACAGGGTTCACCAATACCCTCTTAGGGTTCAGTTTCTTACGGGATTAGTGACCTTGAATAAGGAAAAGGGTTTAGGGTTGGATTAGGCGGAGCCGCAAAGCGGTTACGCCTAATCCAACCCTAAACCCTTTTTCGTCCCATCTTATGCAATACCCTACTCTTAAGGTTCAGTTCCCCATCTTTGAATCACATCCACGACAGGGTTCACCAATACCCTCTTAGGATTCAATTTCTTGCGGGATTAGTGACCTTGAATAAGGAAAAGGGTTTAGGGTTGGATTAGGCAGAGCAGCGAAGCGGGTACGCCAAATCCAACCCTAAAACCTTTTCCGTCCCGTCTTATGCAGTACCCTACTCTTAAGGTTCAGTTGCCCATCTTTGAATCACATCCACGACAGGGTTCACCAATACCCTCTTAGGATTCACGTTCTTGCGAGATTAGTGACCTTGAATAAAGAAAAGGGTTTAGGGTTGGATTAGGCAGAGCAGCAAAGCGGGTACGCCTAATCCAACCCTAAACCCTTTTCCGTCCCGTCTTATGCAGTACCCTTCTCTTAAGGCTCAGTTCCCTATCTTTGAATCACATCCACGACAGGGTTCACCAATACCCTCTTAGGGTTCAGTTTCTTACGAGATTAGTGACCTTGAATAAGGAAAAGGGTTTAGGGTTGGATTAGGCTGAGCCGCAAAGCGGTTACGCCTAATCCAACCCTAAAACCTTTTCCGTCCCGTCTTATGCAGTACCCTACTCTTAAGGTTCAGTTGCCCATCTTTGAATCACATCCACGACAGGGTTCACCAATACCCTCTTAGGGTTCAGTTTCTTACGGGATTAGTGACCTTGAATAAGGAAAAGGGTTTAGGGTTGGATTAGGCGGAGCCGCAAAGCGGTTACGCCTAATCCAACCCTAAACCCTTTTTCGTCCCGTCTTATGCAATACCCAACTCTTAAGGTTCAGTTCTCCATCTTTGAATCACATCCACAACAGGGTTCACCAATACCCTCTTAGGGTTCAGTTTCTTACGGGATTAGTGACCTTGAATAAGGAAAAGGGTTTAGGGTTGGATTAGGCGGAGCCGCAAAGCGGTTACGCCTAATCCAACCCTAAACCCTTTTTCGTCCCATCTTATGCAATACCCTACTCTTAAGGTTCAGTTCCCCATCTTTGAATCACATCCACGACAGGGTTCACCAATACCCTCTTAGGATTCAATTTCTTGCGGGATTAGTGACCTTGAATAAGGAAAAGGGTTTAGGGTTGGATTAGGCAGAGCAGCGAAGCGGGTACGCCAAATCCAACCCTAAAACCTTTTCCGTCCCGTCTTATGCAGTACCCTACTCTTAAGGTTCAGTTGCCCATCTTTGAATCACATCCACGACAGGGTTCACCAATACCCTCTTAGGATTCACGTTCTTGCGAGATTAGTGACCTTGAATAAGGAAAAGGGTTTAGGGTTGGATTAGGCAGAGCAGCAAAGCGGGTACGCCTAATCCAACCCTAAACCCTTTTCCGTCCCGTCTTATGCAGTACCCTTCTCTTAAGGCTCAGTTCCCTATCTTTGAATCACATCCACGACAGGGTTCACCAATACCCTCTTAGGGTTCAGTTTCTTACGAGATTAGTGACCTTGAATAAGGAAAAGGGTTTAGGGTTGGATTAGGCTGAGCCGCAAAGCGGTTACGCCTAATCCAACCCTAAACCCTTTTTCGTCCCGTCTTATGCAATACCCTACTCTTAAGGTTCAGTTCTCCATCTTTGAATCACATCCACAACAGGGTTCACCAATACCCTCTTAGGGTTCAGTTTCTTGCGGGATTAGTGACCTTGAATAAGGAAAAGGGTTTAGGGTTGGATTAGGCGGAGCCACGAAGCAGGAATGCCTAATCCAACCCTAAACCCTTTTCCGTCCCGTCTTATGCAGTACCCTACTCTTAAGGTTCAGTTCCCCATCTTTGAATCACATCCACGGCAGGGTTCACCAATACCCTCTTAGGATTCAATTTCTTGCGGGATTAGTGACCTTGAATAAGGAAAAGGGTTTAGGGTTGGATTAGGCAGAGCAGCGAAGCGGGTACGCCAAATCCAACCCTAAAACCTTTTCCGTCCCGTCTTATGCAGTACCCTACTCTTAAGGTTCAGTTGCCCATCTTTGAATCACATCCACGACAGGGTTCACCAATACCCTCTTAGGATTCACGTTCTTGCGAGATTAGTGACTTTGAATAAGGAAAAGGGTTTAGGGTTGGATTAGGCAGAGCAGCAAAGCGGGTACGCCTAATCCAACCCTAAACCCTTTTCCGTCCCGTCTTATGCAGTACCCTTCTCTTAAGGCTCAGTTCCCTATCTTTGAATCACATCCACGACAGGGTTCACCAATACCCTCTTAGGGTTCAGTTTCTTACGAGATTAGTGACCTTGAATAAGGAAAAGGGTTTAGGGTTGGATTAGGCTGAGTCGCAAAGCGGTTACGCCTAATCCAACCCTAAACCCTTTTTCGTCCCGTCTTATGCAATACCCTACTCTTAAGGTTCAGTTCTCCATCTTTGAATCACATCCACAACAGGGTTCACCAATACCCTCTTAGGGTTCAGTTTCTTGCGGGATTAGTGACCTTGAATAAGGAAAAGGGTTTAGGGTTGGATTAGGCGGAGCCACGAAGCAGGAACGCCTAATCCAACCCTAAACCCTTTTCCGTCCCGTCTTATGCAGTACCCTACTCTTAAGGTTCAGTTCCCCATCTTTGAATCACATCCACGACAGGGTTCACCAATACCCTCTTAGGATTCAATTTCTTGCGGGATTAGTGACCTTGAATAAGGAAAAGGGTTTAGGGTTGGATTAGGCAGAGCAGCGAAGCGGGTACGCCAAATCCAACCCTAAAACCTTTTCCGTCCCGTCTTATGCAGTACCCTACTCTTAAGGTTCAGTTGCCCATCTTTGAATCACATCCACGACAGGGTTCACCAATACCCTCTTAGGATTCAATTTCTTGCGTGATTAGTGACCTTGAATAAGGAAAAGGGTTTAGGGTTGGATTAGGCAGAGCAGTGAAGCGGGTACGCCTAATCCAACCCTAAAACCTTTTCCGTCCCGTCTTATGCAGTACCCTACTCTTAAGGTTCAGTTGCCCATCTTTGAATCACATCCACGACAGGGTTCACCAATACCCTCTTAGGGTTCAGTTTCTTACGGGATTAGTGACCTTGAATAAGGAAAAGGGTATAGGGTTGGATTAGGCGGAGCCGCAAAGCGGTTACGCCTAATCTAACCCTAAACCCTTTTTCGTCCCGTCTTATGCAATACCCTACTCTTAAGGTTCAGTTCTCCATCTTTGAATCACATCCACAACAGGGTTCACCAATACCCTCTTAGGGTTCAGTTTCTTACGGGATTAGTGACCTTGAATAAGGAAAAGGGTTTAGGGTTGGATTAGGCGGAGCCGCAAAGCGGTTACGCCTAATCCAACCCTAAACCCTTTTTCGTCCCGTCTTATGCAATACCCTACTCCTAAGGTTCAGTTCTCCATCTTTGAATCACATCCACAACAGGGTTCACCAATACCCTCTTAGGGTTCAGTTTCTTACGGGATTAGTGACCTTGAATAAGGAAAAGGGTTTAGGGTTGGATTAGGCGGAGCCGCAAAGCGGTTACGCCTAATCCAACCCTAAACCCTTTTTCGTCCCATCTTATGCAATACCCTACTCTTAAGGTTCAGTTCCCCATCTTTGAATCACATCCACGTTAGGGTTCACCAATACCCTCTTAGGATTCAATTTCTTGCGGGATTAGTGACCTTGAATAAGGAAAAGGGTTTAGGGTTGGATTAGGCGGAGCTGCGAAGAGGGTACGCCTAATCGAACCTTAAAACCTTTTCTGTCCCGTCTTATGCAGTACCCTACTCTTAAGGTTCAGTTGCCCATCTTTGAATCACATCCACGACAGGGTTCACCAATACCCTCTTAGGATTCACGTTCTTGCGAGATTAGTGACCTTGAATAAGGAAAAGGGTTTAGGGTTGGATTAGGCAGAGCAGCAAAGCGGGTACGCCTAATCCAACCCTAAACCCTTTTCCGTCCCGTCTTATGCAGTACCCTTCTCTTAAGGCTCAGTTCCCCATCTTTGAATCACATCCACGACAGGGTTCACCAATACCCTCTTAGGGTTCAGTTTCTTACGAGATTAGTGACCTTGAATAAGGAAAAGGGTTTAGGGTTGGATTAGGCTGAGCCGCAAAGCGGTTACGCCTAATCCAACCCTAAACCCTTTTTCGTCCCGTCTTATGCAATACCCTACTCTTAAGGTTCAGTTCTCCATCTTTGAATCACATCCACAACAGGGTTCACCAATACCCTCTTAGGGTTCAGTTTCTTGCGGGATTAGTGACCTTGAATAAGGAAAAGGGTTTAGGGTTGGATTAGGCGGAGCCACGAAGCAGGAACGCCTAATCCAACCCTAAACCCTTTTCCGTCCCGTCTTATGCATTACCCTACTCTTAAGGTTCAGTTCCCCATCTTTGAATCACATCCACGACAGGGTTCACCAATACCCTCTTAGTGTTCATTTTCTTGCGGGATTAGTGACCTTGAATAAGGAAAAGGGTTTAGGGTTGGATTAGGCGGAGCCGCGAAGCGGGTTCGTGTAATCCAACCCTAAACCCTTTTCCGTCCTTGAATAAGGAAAAGGGTTTATGGTTTGATTAGGGGGAGCCGCGAAGCGGGTACGCCTAATCCGACCCTAAACACTTTTCTGTCTCGTCTTATGCAGTACCTTACTTTTAAGGTTCAGTTTCCCATCTTTGAATCACATCCACGACAGGATTCACCAATACCCTCTTAGGATTCAATTTCTTGCGTGATTAGTGACCTTGAATAAGGAAAAGGGTTTAGGGTTGGATTAGGCAGAGCAGCGAAGCGGGTACGTTTATTCCAACCCTAAAACCTTTTCCGTCCCGTCTTATGCAGTACCCTACTCTTAAGGTTCAGTTGCCCATCTTTGAATCACATCCACGACAGGGTTCACCAATACCCTCTTAGGGTTCAGTTTCTTACGGGATTAGTGACCTTGAATAAGGAAAAGGGTTTAGGGTTGGATTAGGCGGAGCCGCAAAGCGGTTACGCCTAATCCAACCCTAAACCCTTTTTCGTCCCGTCTTATGCAATACCCTACTCTTAAGGTTCAGTTCTCCATCTTTGAATCACATCCACAACAGGGTTCACCAATACCCTCTTAGGGTTCAATTTCTTGCGGGATTAGTGACCTTGAATAAGGAAAAGGGTTTAGGGTTGGATTAGGCGGAGCTGCGAAGCGGGTACGCCTAATCGAACCTTAAAACCTTTTCTGTCCCGTCTTATGCAGTACCCTACTCTTAAGGTTCAGTTGCCCATCTTTGAATCACATCCACGACAGGGTTCACCAATACCCTCTTAGGATTCACGTTCTTGCGAGATTAGTGACCTTGAATAAGGAAAAGGGTTTAGGGTTGGATTAGGCAGAGCAGCAAAGCGGGTACGCCTAATCCAACCCTAAACCCTTTTCCGTCCCGTCTTATGCAGTACCCTTCTCTTAAGGCTCAGTTCCCCATCTTTGAATCACATCCACGACAGGGTTCACCAATACCCTCTTAGGGTTCAGTTTCTTACGAGATTAGTGACCTTGAATTAGGAAAAGGGTTTAGGGTTGGATTAGGCTGAGCCGCAAAGCGGTTACGCCTAATCCAACCCTAAACCCTTTTTCGTCCCGTCTTATGCAATACCCTACTCTTAAGGTTCAGTTCTCCATCTTTGAATCACATCCACAACAGGGTTCACCAATACCCTCTTAGGGTTTAGTTTCTTGCGGGATTAGTGACCTTGAATAAGGAAAAGGGTTTAGGGTTGGATTAGGCGGAGCCACGAAGCAGGAACGCCTAATCCAACCCTAAACCCTTTTCCGTCCCGTCTTATGCATTACCCTACTCTTAAGGTTCAGTTCCCCATCTTTGAATCACATCCACGACAGGGTTCACCAATACCCTCTTAGTGTTCATTTTCTTGCGGGATTAGTGACCTTGAATAAGGAAAAGGGTTTAGGGTTGGATTAGGCGGAGCCGCGAAGCGGGTTCGTGTAATCCAACCCTAAACCCTTTTCCGTCCTTGAATAAGGAAAAGGGTTTATGGTTTGATTAGGGGGAGCCGCGAAGCGGGTACGCCTAATCCGACCCTAAACACTTTTCTGTCTCGTCTTATGCAGTACCTTACTTTTAAGGTTCAGTTTCCCATCTTTGAATCACATCCACGACAGGATTCACCAATACCCTCTTAGGGTTCAGTTTTTTGCTGGATCAGTGACCTTGAATAAGGAAAAGGGTTAAGGGTTGGATTAGGCGGAGCCGCGAAGCAGGTTCGCCTAATCCAACCTTAAACCCATTTTTGTCCTTGAATAAGGAAAAGGGTTTAGGGTTGGATTAGGCGGAGCTGCGAAGCGGGTACGCCTAATCCAACCCTAAAACCTTTTCCGTCCCGTCTTATGCACTACCCTACTCTTAAGGTTCAGTTGCCCATCTTTGAATCACATCCACGACAGGGTTCACCAATACCCTCTTAGGATTCAATTTCTTGCGTGATTAGTGACCTTGAATAAGGAAAAGGGTTTAGGGTTGGATTAGGCGGAGCAGCAAAGCGGGTACGCCTAATCCAACCCTAAACCCTTTTTCGTCCTGTCTTATGCAATATCCTTCCCTTAAGGCTCAGTTCCTCATCTTTGAATCACATCCACGACAGGGTTCACCAATACCCTCTTAGGGTTCAGTTTCTTACGGGATTAGTGACCTTGAATAAGGAAAAGGGTTTAGGGTTGGATTAGGCGGAGCCGCAAAGCGGTTTCGCCTAATCCAACCCTAAACCCTTTTTCGTCCCGTCTTATGCAATACCCTATTCTTAAGGTTCAGTTCTCCATCTTTGAATCACATCCACAAAAGGGTTCACCAATACCCTCTTAGGGTTCAGTTTCTTGCGGGATTAGTGACCTTGAATAAGGAAAAGGGTTTAGGGTTGGATTAGGCGGAGCCACGAAGCAGGAACGCCTAATCCAACCCTAAACCCTTTTCCGTCCCGTCTTATGCAGTACCCTACTCTTAAGGTTCAGTTCCCCATCTTTGAATCACATCCACGACAGGGTTCACCAATACCCTCTTAGGATTCAATTTCTTGCGGGATTAGTGACCTTGAATAAGGAAAAGGGTTTAGGGTTGGATTAGGCGGAGCTGCGAAGCGGGTACGCCTAATCCAACCTTAAAACCTTTTCTGTCCCGTCTTATGCAGTACCCTACTCTTAAGGTTCAGTTGCCCATCTTTGAATCACATCCACGACAGGGTTCACCAATACCCTCTTAGGATTCAATTTCTTGCGTGATTAGTGACCTTGAATAAGGAAAAGGGTTTAGGGTTGGATTAGGCAGAGCAGCGAAGCGGGTACGTTTATTCCAACCCTAAAACCTTTTCCGTCCCGTCTTATGCAGTACCCTACTCTTAAGGTTCAGTTGCCCATCTTTGAATCACATCCACGACAGGGTTCACCAATACCCTCTTAGGGTTCAGTTTCTTACGGGATTAGTGACCTTGAATAAGGAAAAGGGTTTAGGGTTGGATTAGGCGGAGCCGCAAAGCGGTTACGCCTAATCCAACCCTAAACCCTTTTTCGTCCCGTCTTATGCAATACCCTACTCTTAAGGTTCAGTTCTCCATCTTTGAATCACATCCACAACAGGGTTCACCAATACCCTCTTAGGGTTCAGTTTCTTACGGGATTAGTGACCTTGAATAAGGAAAAGGATTTAGGGTTGGATTAGGCGGAGCCGCAAAGCGGTTACGCCTAATCCAACCCTAAACCCTTTTTCGTCCCGTCTTATGCAATACCCTACTCTTAAGGTTCAGTTCTCCATCTTTGAATCACATCCACAACAGGGTTCACCAATACCCTCTTACGGTTCAGTTTCTTACGGGATTAGTGACCTTGAATAAGGAAAAGGGTTTAGGGTTGGATTAGGCGGAGCCGTAAAGCGGTTACGCCTAATCCAACCCTAAACCCTTTTTCGTCCCGTCTTATGCAATACCCTACTCTTAAGGTTCAGTTGCCCATCTTTGAATCACATCCACGACAGGGTTCACCAATACCCTCTTAGGATTCAATTTCTTGCGGGATTAGTGACCTTGAATAAGGAAAAGGGTTTATGGTTTGATTAGGGGGAGCCGCGAAGCGGGTACGCCTAATCCGACCCTAAACACTTTTCTGTCCCGTCTTATGCAGTACCTTACTTTTAAGGTTCAGTTTCCCATCTTTGAATCACATCCACGACAGGATTCACCAATACCCTCTTAGGGTTCAGTTTTTTGCGGGATCGGTGACCTTGAATAAGGAAAAGGGTTTAGGGTTGGATTAGGCGAAGCCGCGAAGCAGGTTCGCCTAATCCAACCTTAAACACATTTTCGTCCTTGAATAAGGAAAAAGGTTTAGGGTTGGATTAGGCGGAGCTGCGAAGCGGGTACGCCTAATCCAACCCTAAAACCTTTTCCGTCCCGTCTTATGCAGTACCCTACTCTTAAGGTTCAGTTCCCCATCTTTGAATCACATCCACGACAGGGTTCACTAATACCCTCTTAGTGTTCATTTTCTTGCGGGATTAGTGACCTTGAATAAGGAAAAGGGTTTAGGGTTGGATTAGGCGGAGCCGCGAAGCAGGTTCGCCTAATCCAGCCCTAAACCCTTTTTCGTCCTTGAATAAGGAAAAGGGTTTAGGGTTGGATTAGGCGGAGCTGCGAAGCGGGTACGCCTAATCCAACCCTAAAACCTTTTCCGTCCCGTCTTATGCAGTACCCTACTCTTAAGGTTCAGTTGCCCATCTTTGAATCACATCCACGACAGGGTTCACCAATACCCTCTTAGGATTCAATTTCTTGCGTGATTAGTGACCTTGAATAAGGAAAAGGGTTTAGGGTTGGATTAGGCAGAGCAGCAAAGCGGGTACGCCTAATCCAACCCTAAACCCTTTTTCGTCCCGTCTTATGCAGTACCCTTCCCTTAAGGCTCAGTTCCCCATCTTTGAATCACATCCACGACAGGGTTCACCAATACCCTCTTAGGGTTCAGTTTCTTACGGGATTAGTGACCTTGAATAAGGAAAAGGGTTTAGGGTAGGATTAGGCGGAGCCGCAAAGCGGTTACGCCTAATCCTACCCTAAACCCTTTTTCGTCTCGTCTTATGCAATACCCTACTCTTAAGGTTCAGTTCTCCATCTTTGAATCACATCCACAACAGGGTTCACCAATACCCTCTTAGGGTTCAGTTTCTTGCGGGATTAGTGACCTTGAATAAGGAAAAGGGTTTAGGGTTGGATTAGGCTGAGCCACGAAGCAGGAACGCCTAATCCAACCCTAAACCCTTTTCCGTCCCGTCTTATGCAGTACCCTACTCTTAAGGTTCAGTTCCCCATCTTTGAATCACATCCACGACAGGGTTCACCAATACCCTCTTAGGATTCAATTTCTTGCGGGATTAGTGACCTTGAATAAGGAAAAGGGTTAAGGGTTGTATTAGGTGGAGCTGCGAAGCGGGTACGCCAAATCCAACCTTAAAACCTTTTCTGTCCCGTGTTATGCAGTACCCTACTCTTAAGGTTCAGTTGGCCATCTTTGAATCACATCCACGACAGGGTTCACCAATACCCTCTTAGGATTCAATTTCTTGCGAGATTAGTGACCTTGAATAAGGAAAAGGGTTTAGGGTTGGATTAGGCGGAGCCGCGAAGCAGGTTCGCCTAATCCAACCCTAAACCCTTTTTCGTCCTTGAATAAGGAAAAGGGTTTAGGGTTGGATTAGGCGGAGCTGCGAAGCGGGTACGCCTAATCCAACCCTAAAACCTTTTCCGTCCCGTCTTATGCAGTACCCTACTCTTAAGGTTTAGTCGCCCATCTTTGAATCACATCCACGACAGGGTTCACCAATACCCTCTTAGGATTCAATTTCTTGCGTGATTAGTGACCTTGAATAAGGAAAAGGGTTTAGGGTTGGATTAGGCAGAGCAGCAAAGCGGGTACGCCTAATCCAACCCTAAACCCTTTTTCGTCCCGTCTTATGGAGTACCCTTCCCTTAAGGCTCAGTTCCCCATCTTTGAATCACATCCACGACAGGGTTCACCAATACCCTCTTAGGGTTCAGTTTCTTACGGGATTAGTGACCTTGAATAAGGAAAAGGGTTTAGGGTAGGATTAGGCGGAGCCGCAAAGCGGTTACGCCTAATCCAACCCTAAACCCTTTTTCGTCCCGTCTTATGCAATACCCTACTCTTACGGTTCAGTTCTCCATCTTTGAATCACATCCACAACAGGGTTCACCAATACCCTCTTAGGGTTCAGTTTCTTGCGGGATTAGTGACCTTGAATAAGGAAAAGGGTTTAGGGTTGGATTAGGCGGAGCCACAAAGCAGGAACGCCTAATCCAACCCTAAACCCTTTTCCGTCCCGTCTTATGCAGTACCCTACTCTTAAGGTTCAGTTCCCCATCTTTGAATCACATCCACGACAGGGTTCACCAATACCCTCTTAGGATTCAATTTCTTGCGGGATTAGTGACCTTGAATAAGGAAAAGGGTTTAGGGTTGTATTAGGCGGAGCTGCGAAGCGGGTACGCCTAACGCCTAATCCAACCTTAAAACCATTTCTGTCCCGTCTTATGCAGTACCCTACTCTTAAGGTTCAGTTGCCCATCTTTGAATCACATCCACGACAGGGTTCACCAATACCCTCTTAGGATTCAATTTCTTGCGAGATTAGTGACCTTGAATAAGGAAAAGGGTTTAGGGTTGGATTAGGCAGAGCAGCAAAGCGGGTACGCCTAATCCAACCCTAAACCCTTTTCCGTCCCGTCTTATGCAGTACCCTTCCCTTAAGGTTCAGTTCCCCATCTTTGACTCACATCCACGACAGGGTTCACTAATACCCTCTTAGTGTTCATTTTCTTGCGGGATTAGTGACCTTGAATAAGGAAAAGGGTTTAGGGTTGGATTAGGCGGAGCCGCGAAGCAGGTACGCCTAATCCAACCCTAAACCCTTTTTCGTCCTTGAATAAGGAAAAGGGTTTAGGGTTGGATTAGGCGGAGCTGCGAAGCGGGTACGCCTAATCCAACCCTAAAACCTTTTCCGTCCCGTCTTATGCAGTACCCTACTCTTAAGGTTCAGTTCCCCATCTTTGACTCACATCCACGACAGGGTTCACTAATACCCTCTTAGTGTTCATTTTCTTGCGGGATTAGTGACCTTGAATAAGGAAAAGGGTTTAGGGTTGGATTAGGCGGAGCCGCGAAGCAGGTACGCCTAATCCAACCCTAAACCCTTTTTCGTCCTTGAATAAGGAAAAGGGTTTAGGGTTGGATTAGGCGGAGCTGCGAAGCGGGTACGCCTAATCCAACCCTAAAACCTTTTCCGTCCCGTCTTATGCAGTACCCTACTCTTAAGGTTCAGTTGCCCATCTTTGAATCACATCTACGACAGGGTTCACCAATACCCTCTTAGGATTCAATTTCTTGCGTGATTAGTGACCTTGAATAAGGAAAAGGGTTTAGGGTTGGATTAGGCAGAGCAGCAAAGCGGGTACGCCTAATCCAACCCTAAACCCTTTTTCGTCCCGTCTTATGCAGTACCCTTCCCTTAAGGCTCAGTTCCCCATCTTTGAATCACATCCACGACAGGGTTCACCAATACCCTCTTAGGATTCAATTTCTTGCGGGATTAGTGACCTTGAATAAGGAAAAGGGTTTAGGGTTGGATTAGGCGGAGCCACGAAGCAGGAACGCCTAATCCAACCCTAAACCCTTTTCCGTCCCGTCTTATGCAGTACCCTACTCTTAAGGTTCAGTTCCCCATCTTTGAATCACATCCACGACAGGGTTCACCAATACCCTCTTAGGATTCAATTTCTTGCGGGATTAGTGACCTTGAATAAGGAAAAGGGTTTAGGGTTGTATTAGGCGGAGCTGCGAAGCGGGTACGCCTAATCCAACCTTAAAACCTTTTCTGTCCCGTCTTATGCAGTACCCTACTCTTAAGGTTCAGTTGCCCATCTTTGAATCACATCCACGACAGGGTTCACCAATACCCTCTTAGGATTCAATTTCTTGCGAGATTAGTGACCTTGAATAAGGAAAAGGGTTTAGGGTTGGATTAGGCGGAGCCGCGAAGCAGGTTCGCCTAATCCAACCCTAAACCCTTTTTCGTCCTTGAATAAGGAAAAGGGTTTAGGGTTGGATTAGGCGGAGCTGCGAAGCGGGTACGCCTAATCCAACCCTAAAACCTTTTCCGTCCCGTCTTATGCAGTACCCTACTCTTAAGGTTTAGTTGCCCATCTTTGAATCACATCCACGACAGGGTTCACCAATACCCTCTTAGGGTTCAGTTTCTTACGGGATTAGTGACCTTGAATAAGGAAAAGGGTTTAGGGTAGGATTAGGCGGAGCCGCAAAGCGGTTACGCCTAATCCAACCCTAAACCCTTTTTCGTCCCGTCTTATGCAGTACCCAACTCTTACGGTTCAGTTCTCCATCTTTGAATCACTTCCACAACAGGGTTCACCAATACCCTCTTAGGGTTCAGTTTCTTGCGGGATTAGTGACCTTGAATAAGGAAAAGGGTTTAGGGTTGGATTAGGCGGACCCACAAAGCAGGAACGCCTAATCCAACCCTAAACCCTTTTCCGTCCCGTCTTATGCAGTACCCTACTCTTAAGGTTCAGTTCCCCATCTTTGAATCACATCCACGACAGGGTTCACCAATACCCTCTTAGGATTCAATTTCTTGCGGGATTAGTGACCTTGAATAAGGAAAAGGGTTTAGGGTTGTATTAGGCGGAGCTGCGAAGCGGGTACGCCTAATCCAACCTTAAAACCTTTTCTGTCCCGTCTTATGCAGTACCCTACTCTTAAGGTTCAGTTGCCCATCTTTGAATCACATCCACGACAGGGTTCACCAATACCCTCTTAGGATTCAATTTCTTGCGAGATTAGTGACCTTGAATAAGGAAAAGGGTTTAGGGTTGGATTAGGCAGAGCAGCAAAGCGGGTACGCCTAATCCAACCCTAAACCCTTTTCCATCCCGTCTTTTGCAGTACCCTTCTCTTAAGGCTCAGTTCCCCATCTTTGAATCACATCCACGACAGGGTTCACCAATACCCTCTTAGGGTTCAGTTTCTTACGGGATTAGTGACCTTGAATAAGGAAAAGGGTTTAGGGTTGGATTAGGCGGAGCCGCAAAGCGGTTACGCCTAATCCAACCCTAAACCCTTTTTCGTCCCGTCTTATGCAATACCCTACTCTTAAGGTTCAGTTCTCCATCTTTGAATCACATCCACAACAGGGTTCACCAATACCCTCTTAGGGTTCAGTTTCTTGCGGGATTAGTGACCTTGAATAAGGAAAAGGGTTTAGGGTTGGATTAGGCGTAGCCACGAAGCAGGAACGCCTAATCCAACCCTAAACCCTTTTCCGTCCCGTCTTATGCAGTACCCTACTCTTAAGGTTCAGATCCCCATCTTTGAATCACATCCACGACAGGGTTCACCAATACCCTCTTAGTGTTCATTTTCTTGCGGGATTAGTGACCTTGAATAAGGAAAAGGGTTTAGGGTTGGATTAGGCGGAGCCGCGAAGCGGGTTCGTGTAATCCAACCCTAAACCCTTTTCCGTCCTTGAATAAGGAAAAGGGTTTATGGTTTGATTAGGCGGAGCCGCGAAGCGGGTACGCCTAATCAAACCATAAACCCTTTTCTGTCCCGTCTTATGCAGTACCCTACTTTTAAGGTTCAGTTTCCCATCTTTGAATCACATCCACGACAGGATTCACCAATACCCTCTTAGGGTTCAGTTTTTTGCGGGATCAGTGACCTTGAATAAGGAAAAGGGTTTTGGGTTGGATTAGGCGGAGCCGCGAAACAGGTTCGCCTAATCCAACCTTATACCCTTTTTCGTCCTTGAATAAAGAAAAGGGTTTAGGGTTGGATTAGGCGGAGCTGCGAAGCGGGTACGCCTAATCCAACCCTAAAACCTTTTCCGTCCCGTCTTATGCAGTACCCTACTCTTAAGGTTCAGTTGCCCATCTTTGAATCACATCCACGACAGGGTTCACCAATACCCTCTTAGGATTCAATTTCTTGCGTGATTAGTGACCTTGAATAAGGAAATGGGTTTAGGGTTGGATTAGGCAGAGAAGCAAAGCGGGTACGCCTAATCCAACCCTAAACCCTTTTCCGTCCCGTCTTATGCAGTACCCTTCCCTTAAGGCTCAGTTCCCCATCTTTGAATCACATCCACGACAGGGTTCACCAATACCCTCTTAGGGTTCAGTTTCTTACGGGATTAGTGACCTTGAATAAGGAAAAGGGTTTAGGGTTGGATTAGGCGGAGCCGCAAAGCGGTTTCGCCTAATCCAACCCTAAACCCTTTTTCGTCCCGTCTTATGCAATACCCTACTCTTAAGGTTCAGTTCTCCATCTTTGAATCACATCCACAACAGGGTTCATTAATACCCTCTTAGGGTTCAGTTTCTTGCGGGATTAGTGACCATGAATAAGGAAAAGGGTTTAGGGTTGGATTAGGCGGAGCCACGAAGCAGGAACGCCTAATCCAACCCTAAACCCTTTTCCGTCCCGTCTTATGCAATACCCTACTCTTATGGTTCAGTTCCCCATCTTTGAATCACATCCACGACCGGGTTCACCAATACCCTCTTAGGATTCAATTTCTTGCGGGATTAGTGACCTTGAATAAGGAAAAGGGTTTAGGGTTGGATTAGGCGGAGCTGCGAAGCTGCGAAGCGGGTACGCCTAATCCAACCTTAAAACCTTTTCTGTAATCCCCTAGAAATTCTAACGCAATACAGTGGCGGAAACACTGTAGAAGTGGGATTATAACACACTGTAGCTATGTATTGATTAAATAAAAATGGTAAGTCAATACATAAGCCATAAAATAAAAATGGCTACAAAATAAATAAATAAATAAATAAAATCCATAAAAAGGGTTTTAACAATCCATAATACAGTGATCTGATTAAAACAAGCAGGATCCATAACTGCTCGCTAGCCCACCCGAAGGAAAATACATATACCTGCCATGTTAAAAACATAACAGCCACAATCAGTGGGGAGCAACGTCAACGTTCTCCCAGCCGTATAACAGGATTTTAAAACAGTAATTACTAATATAGGAAAAATAGTAAAAATGGAAAACAGTAAGACATCATATTAAAATAAGCTTTAGCGTAAAACAAATTAATCAAAAGGGTTTCCGAAAAAACATAAAAATATTTGCCAACCTGCAAACCAATTTATATCGATAATAAATAAAATAATCAAAATGGCGTTATGGATATTCGATCAGTGTGCACAAGGCTAGACTTTCACTAGGGATATACTAAAAACTAGCTTCGAGAACTCAGACACCAACTTCACACGCAGCGAAGATCCAAGGTCTCTAACTAGGCAACTCAACCACAATAGGACGTCGACTTATCATGCGAGGTCCAAGCTTAAGTAATATACACCCCTCCTGGATACCAAATGTATCCAGTTCAACTGACGGCGACTAACACGATGCGATATCTAGCTTAAGGGCACAATGCACATATACTCCTGGACACCAAATGTATCCAGTTCAACAACCAATGCATCCCAAATGCATACACCAGCCTTATAGTTGATGGCAAAACAGTACATCCTAGACTGTATTACTCTAACCCCACACTTATCCTTATTCCATAACTCCAAAACAAAGTCATTATAGATATATTTAAGAGATATGATCATTATAATAATAAGAGAACAAAAGAGAAAAAGGAATCACTTTCCAAAAGAGGGAAACTTTCTATTTTAGGAAACTTCTATTTTTAGAAACTTTACTAAAAATAGCATTATATCAAAATAGTGAAAATATTAGTTCATACTAATACCACATTTTTAGTAAACGATATAGGTTTATAAAACTAATACTTTCGGCCTTAACGATATTAATTTAAAGTAAGATCATTTGATTTTATGAAATTATTAAAATATCGTATAAGTGTTATAAAATGATTAAAAATGTCTTAAACATTTTAATACTACTAATTAGGGTGTTTTCAAAAGTTAAAAAGCTAAAATTCCCTAATTATTATTAGTTACGACAATACGATTACAAATAGGATTTTACGACAAATGTCAAATTAAATCTTTTAACGTCTTTTATTTAATTAAACCATTGAATATATTTAGAATATGTTAAGGGATGATTTAACTCTTAAAGTTTCAGATTTAAATACTTTCAAAATTGCTGGAAAAATAATTCTTTTAGGTAAGACGAAGCATTTTAACGATAAATCACAATTTGTCCGAAAATCAATATTTATTAATTAAAGACTATTATAAATAGTACAAAAATTACGTAAAATAGTTAAATTATATTTATGGACGTTCTGTCCAGAAAAGAAAATTTCCAGAATTCTAAAAACACGGTTTCTAAAGCGTTTTCTCGTTAATCGTCCAATCTCGACAACAACGTCAAAAATTCCAGATTTAATAAATCCCGTCAAAACCGTCTTTAAAACCCGTTTTCACAATTAACGATTCCAATAATAAAACTTATCGTTCCTAACATTTTATTAAAGCACTAAAATCATAAAATTACATTTTAATATGAAATCATAAGAATCATAATTTTTCCAGATTTAAACCAAAGACCAGAAATCGAGAATTTAAACAACAAACACGGTTTTAACGATAAACGATGATTTAAAGTGATTAATTAATTCATCCACTTAACAATTTCGAAAAATTATGAAAAACTTCATAAAATTCTATTTCACCATAAAGTTTCACCACGTCAAAAATCAGATTAAAATAAATTGTTTAAGTACTAGAACTAAAAATCGGTTTTTAATCGTTTTTGTCCGAAAACGGTAATAATTCAATAATCGATATCAAAAATATCAGAAAATACTAAATTATTAAAAATCATCAAAAACAACATTTTTCCAGAATATAAACATATATTACATGTTTAGGCCGATTATTACGATTTTACAAATTAATATAACAATTTAATCGTTAATCTCGTAAAAGCGATAAAAATATCGAAACATGCAAATTTTCAACTTTAAAAATTTTTCCAGAATTCGTGACATACATATATTGCCAAAATAAAATATAAAAGTATATACATGCAAATACTCAATTAAAATCTTGAAATACCGAGTAACATCGACGTTACCTCTACTCCAAGTCTGAGTCGATAATATATTCGTCGGCTTCGGGATCGTCCAAAAATCCTACCAAACACGGAAATCATGGCAGAAAAATACCATGAGAAAACTAATAAAAATCAAGGTAAAAATTGATCGAAAACGACGTGGATTAATACCTTAACGAAGAGAACGGAAAGAGGATTATTTGACGATGAATTTGAGTCGATTAAGACTAGAATTGAAGCAAAATAATCCTAGGATGGAGAGAAAGTGCCACTGCCAAGAGAAGGTGATGATAGATTTTTTTTACTTGATGAATGAATAAGGTGTAGTATGGAAATGGATGGTTTTTTTCAAAATATAAATGAGAATAAATTTGTTGATGAAAACTATGTGATTTACACATAAAGTGGCTGGCCAAAAGGGTTGATGAAGGAGTATGAAAAGTCTTGATACTAATGCTACAATGAATGAAAATAATTTATCCTATGTTTACGTTTTAACGTGATAAAATGCAACGTTTAAATAAAACGTAATAAAACTTGTGACCAAGGGCTTAGTTGGTCCAAAATGTGAGTAAATGGTCTCAAAAATTTTATAAGTTGATAAAAAGTATAATCGGAAAATAGTTAAAGGCATTTCAAAGTAATTCGAGTAAACCTCGCGTAAGAAAATAATTATTCGCGAAGCTTCGTAATAAAAATCATTAACAACTAATTTTTGTAAATAAAAATATTTACTAGTTGAAAATATTATAGAAACGTATTCAAACATTTTTAGGAAAAGGAATAACTTAAATTCAAGCTTAAAAAAATGTCAATTCGAAGAGAAATAGAATTCCTTGCGGAAAAATTAATTAGTTTACGAAGAAACCAAATAAATGGATTTAAAAGGATTTAAATCTTTGAAATTAAAAATAAAAATTATTAAACTCAAAAATTAAAATAGAGCTTAGTAAAATGATAAAATATGAGGCCGAAAAGTGACAGAGTTAAGACGGAGTCCTTACGGAAAGAATAAAAATGCTTAGGAAAAATAGCGGGTGTTACAATCCTCCCCACTAAAAGAAGTTTCGTCCTCGAAACTAAGAATAAGTAGAAAGGAAACAAGATTACCCCACTTGAAAAGGTGAGGAAACAATTTTCGCATAAAAAAAAAAAACAAAACAAAACAAAAATTTGCTTCAAAAGAAAATTTTACAACCATCAAAGTGATACGAAATCGAAGGCAAATATTTATTCCAAGAAGAATTGGGCTAACCAACCCGAAGTTTAAAATCTTTCGATTAATGAAATCGTAAAGTAAAGTTATTTGGTAAAATAACAACGTTAAATAACATTTGTAAACAAAGTCGAAGAGAGTAGGGTAACCAAACATTTTCAAAACAAAAGTAAAACAATTTTTGCTTAAGAAATTCGATAATATTTCTTTTTATGATGAAACGAAATTTAGTTGGGAGAAATCAAAATTTGTAGTTAGTAAAAATCAAACCAGTCGTCAAACATTTTCAATAACAGATTCAAAAGTCCACCAACAATAAAGTGAAACTAATTTAAAAACGTTAAAATTTTGAAAATGTTATCAAAGTAATTATGAAAGTTTTCAAAAATGTTATCAAACCCGAACATTCAAAATAATTTCGACAACGTTAAAATGTTTTACATAATAATCTTTTAGAAATTGAAGTATTTGGAAACAAAATTTAATATAAACATCAACCAAAGATAAAACAAAAAAAATGAAGTAAAAAGTATTTAAATTAAAATTCAAAATTGATATATTTCACGATATTCAAAAGTTTAAGATAGTCAAACTTTTTACAAAACATGGGGTTTCGCAATATGAAATTATAACTCAAAATGTTCAGATTTTACGGTGGTTCAATGTTTTTAAGCTAGTCAGACTTTTTATAAAAATTTGAAGGTTAAAAAAAAAAGGTTGACGAATAAATAGAACAAGGGTAAACAATAAATCAAAGCGGGAATTTTTAAATAAAACAAAGGGTGGTCCAAGGGATGGGAGGCAGCTGAACCAAAGGAGTTAAAACGAATAAGATTAGCGGGGTAGGATGCACCCAACAGGGGGGAAGAAGGCACGAGAAGAAGAAAAGAATTGATGTTTGAAAACATACCCGTGACGATCTCCGGGTGTGCTTCAGCATCGGCTCTGCTCATCATAAAGATACGACCCTTGCGCTTAGTTGTAGCAACAGCACCGGCGACTGTGGCAGTAGTGGCAGCAGTCTTCTTCGGACAGTTGTAGGAGCGATGACCAGGTTCTCCACAAGTGAAGCATGTGAAAGGAGTACCGTCACAGTTTTTTCCCGCGTGGTAGTCCTTGTTGCATTTGTAACAAATGTTCTTCTTCTTGTTTGCGAACAACGGCGTGGAGTTGGACTTCTTGTAATCATTGTCTCCTGAAGAATGGAATTTCTTCGAAGAAGAGGTTTGGTTATTCTCAGAGTGGGAGAAAGGTCGTTTATAACCAGATGATGGATTCATAGATTTCACCCGCTCGATTGAAGACTCTGCGTAAAGCGCAGCATTATAGAGCTCATTAACAGTTGAGAGACTCCGGGGCATGTTGAGAGTGATATCGGCTCGAAGTCCTCCTCGGTAGAAGAAAGCTCGGGAATTCTCATTGGGTAACAAATCTCCAGCATAATTCGCCAGAAAGTGGAACCGAGTGGTGTAAGCTTCAACCGACATGGTATTCTGGCTTAGAGTGTTGAATTCAGTCATCCTCTGACGCCTCAGCTCCTCGGGATAAAATCTCTGCTCTAAGAGAGTCTTGAACTGAGTCCAGTTGAATCCTGGAGTCTGAAGTGCAGTCGGGCCAACCTGGCTCCACCATCTGTCTGCATCATCAGACAGGTACAGCACAGCTAGGCCAACCTTCTGATTCTCGGGGGCGGAGTAAATTCCAAACTGTCTTTCCATCACTCGAAACCAACGGTTCATGACTTCGGGATCCACGGAACCGTCATAATAGTCCAATCTGCTTTTAGCCATTCCTTCAGCTGCGTGAGAGAAGCTGAAGGGCCTTTGTTGGTTCCGGTTGTTCATCTCGTTCATGGCCTGCGCTATGTTGCGTAGCGTGTCAGCCAGGGCTTCGATACCTCCTTGATCATTGTTGTTGTTGTTGTTGTTGTTGTTGTTGTTTCGGTTACCTCTTCCGGCCATCTTGAAGTTCACAAATAACAACATAAAATCAATGCTAATCATCGAGTTCAGGAACAGATAATCTTAACAGTTAAGTCCTTATCTGTTTCTACCCATTTCTAATAATATCTTTATTTACCGTTTAAATAATTTACTGATATTTTTCCCTAATTTCAGGTGTGTAAGCGTCGGGAGCAGTGATGCTCTGATACCAACTGTAATCCCCTAAAAATTCTAACGCAATACAGTGGCGGAAACACTGTAGAAGTGGGATTATAACACACTGTAGCTATGTATTGATTAAATAAAAATGGTAAGTCAATACATAAGCCATAAAATAAAAATGGCTACAAAATAAATAAATAAATAAATAAATAAAATCCATAAAAAGGGTTTTAACAATCCATAATACAGTGATCTGATTAAAACAAGCAGGATCCATAACTGCTCGCTAGCCCACCCGAAGGAAAACACATATACCTGCCATGTTAAAAACATAACAGCCACAATCAGTGGGGAGCAACGTCAACGTTCTCCCAGCCGTATAACAGGATTTTAAAACAGTAATTACTAATATAGGAAAAATAGTAAAAATGGAAAACAGTAAGACATCATATTAAAATAAGCTTTAGCGTAAAACAAATTAATCAAAAGGGTTTCCGAAGAAACATAAAAATATTTGCCAACCTGCAAACCAATTTATATCGATAATAAATAAAATAATCAAAATGGCGTTATGGATATTCGATCAGTGTGCACAAGGCTAGACTTTCACTAGGTATATACTAAAAACTAGCTTCGAGAACTCAGACACCAACTTCACACGCAGCGAAGATCCAAGGTCTCTAACTAGGCAACTCAACCATAATAGGACGTCGACTTATCATGCGAGGTCCTAGCTTAAGTAATATACACCCCTCCTGGATACCAAATGTATCCAGTTCAACTGACGGCGACTAACACGATGCGATATCTAGCTTAAGGGCACAATGCACATATACTCCTGGACACCAAATGTATCCAGTTCAACAACCAATGCATCCCAAATGGATACACCAGCCTTATAGTTGATGGCAAAACAGTACATCCTAGACTGTATTACTCTAACCCCACACTTATCCTTATTCCATAACTCCAAAACAAAGTCATTATAGATATATTTAAGAGATATGATCATTATAATAATTAGAGAACAAAAGAGAAAAAGGAATCACTTTCCAAAAGAGGAAACTTTCTATTTTAGGAAACTTCTATTTTTAGAAACTTTACTAAAAATAGCATTATATCAAAATAGTGAAAATATTAGTTCATACTAATACCACATTTTTAGTAAACGATATAGGTTTATAAAACTAATACTTTCGGCCTTAACGATATTAATTTAAAGTAAGATCATTTGATTTTATGAAATTATTAAAATATCGTATAAGTGTTATAAAATGATTAAAAATGTCTTAAACATTTTAATACTACTAATTAGGGTGTTTTCAAAAGTTAAAAAGCTAAAATTCCCTAATTATTATTAGTTACGACAATACGATTACAAATAGGATTTTACGACAAATGTCAAATTAAATCTTTTAACGTCTTTTATTTAATTAAACCATTGAATATATTTAGAATATGTTAAGGGATGATTTAACTCTTAAAGTTTCAGATTTAAATACTTTCAAAATTGCTGGAAAAATAATTCTTTTAGGTAAGACGAAGCATTTTAACGATAAATCAAAATTTGTCCGAAAATCAATATTTATTAATTAAAGACTATAATAAATAGTACAAAAATTACGTAAAATAGTTAAATTATATTTATGGACATTCTGTCCAGAAAAGAAAATTTCCAGAATTCTAAAAACTCGGTTTCTAAAGCGTTTTCTCGTTAATCGTCCAATCTCGACAACAACGATTAATAAAAATAGTAATTACAAAACGATTTAAGTATTAATATCCAAAAATTATTATTAAACCTAAAAATCATGATTTTCCAGAATCTACCATTTTTCCAGTTTTCCAAAAATTCCAGATTTAATAAATCCCGTCAAAACCGTCTTTAAAACCCGTTTTCACAATTAACGATTCCAATAATAAAACTTATCGTTCCTTACATTTTATTAAAGCACTAAAATCATAAAATTACATTTTAATATGAAATCATCAGAATCATAATTTTTCCAGATTTAAACCAAAGACCAGAAATCGAGAATTTAAACAACAAACACGGTTTTAACGATAAACGATGATTTAAAGTGATTAATTAATTCATCCACTTAACAATTTCGAAAAATTATGAAAAACTTCATAAAATTCTATTTCACCATAAAGTTTCACCACGTCAAAAATCAGATTAAAATAAATTGTTTAAGTACTAGAACTAAAAATCGGTTTTTAATCGTTTTTGTCCGAAAACGGTAATAATTCAATAATCGATATCAAAAATATCAGAAAATACTAAATTATTAAAAATCATCAAAAACAACATTTTTCCAGAATATAAACATATATTACATGTTTAGGCCGATTATTACGATTTTACAAATTAATATAACAATTTAATCGTTAATCTCGTAAAAGCGATAAAAATATCGAAACATGCAAATTTTCAACTTTAAAATTTTTTCCAGAATTCGTGACATACATATATTGCCAAAATAAAATATAAAAGTATATACATGCAAATACTCAATTAAAATCTTGAAATACCAAGTAACATCGACGTTACCTTTACTCCAAGTCTGAGTCGATAATATATTCGTCGGCTTCGGGATCGTCCAAAAATCCTACCAAACACGGAAATCATGGCAGAAAAATACCATGAGAAAACTAATAAAAATCAAGGTAAAAATTGATCGAAAACGACGTGGATTAATACCTTAACGAAGAGAACGGAAAGAGGATTATTTGACGATGAATTTGAGTCGATTAAGACTAGAATTGAAGCAAAATAATCCTAGGATGGAGAGAAAGTGCCACTGCCAAGAGAAGGTGATGATAGATTTTTTTTACTTGATGAATGAATAAGGTGTAGTATGGAAATGGATGGTTTTTTTCAAAATATAAATGAGAATAAATTTGTTGATGAAAACTATGTGATTTACACATAAAGTGGCTGGCCAAAAGGGTTGATGAAGGAGTATGAAAAGTCTTGATACTAATGCTACAATGAATGAAAATAATTTATCCTATGTTTACGTTTTAACGTGATAAAATGCAACGTTTAAATAAAACGTAATAAAACTTGTGACCAAGGGCTTAGTTGGTCCAAAATGTGAGTAAATGGTCTCAAAAATTTTATAAGTTGATAAAAAGTATAATCGGAAAATAGTTAAAGGCATTTCAAAGTAATTCGAGTAAACCTCGCGTAAGAAAATAATTATTCGCGAAGCTTCGTAATAAAAATCATTAACAACTAATTTTTGTAAATAAAAATATTTACTAGTTGAAAATATTATAGAAACGTATTCAAACATTTTTAGGAAAAGGAATAACTTAAATCCAAGCTTAAAAAAATGTCAATTCGAAGAGAAATAGAATTCCTTGCGGAAAAATTAATTAGTTTACGAAGAAACCAAATAAATGGATTTAAAAGGATTTAAATCTTTGAAATTAAAAATAAAAATTATTAAACTCAAAAATTAAAATAGAGCTTAGTAAAATGATAAAATATGAGGCCGAAAAGTGACAGAGTTAAGACGGAGTCCTTACGGAAAGAATAAAAATGCTTAGGAAAAATAGCGGGTGTTACATTTCTGTCCCGTCTTATGCAGTACCCTACTCTTAAGGTTCAGTTGCCAATCTTTGAATCACATCCACGACAGGGTTCACCAATACCCTCTTAGGATTCAATTTCTTGCGAGATTAGTGACCTTGAATAAAGAAAAGGGTTTAGGGTTGGATTAGGCAGAGCAGCAAAGCGGGTACGCCTAATCCAACCCTAAACCCTTTTCCGTCCCGTCTTATGCAGTACCCTTCCCTTAAGGCTCAGTTCCCCATCTTTGAATCACATCCACGACAGGGTTCACCAATACCCTCTTAGGGTTCAGTTTCTTACGGGATTAGTGACCTTGAATAAGGAAAAGGGTTTAGGGTTGGATTAGGCGGAGCCGCAAAGCGGTTACGCCTAATCCAACCCTAAACCTTTTTTCGTCCCGTCTTATGCAATACGCTACTCTTAAGGTTCAGTTCTCCATCTTTGAATCACATCCACAACAGGGTTCACCAATACCCTCTTAGGGTTCAGTTTCTTGCGGGATTAGTGACCTTGAATAAGGAAAAGGGTTTAGGGTTGGATTAGGCAGAGCCACGTAGCAGGAACGCCTAATCCAACCCTAAACCCTTTTCCGTCCCGTCTTATGCAGTACCCTACTCTTAAGGTTCAGTTCCCCATCTTTGAATCACATCCACGACAGGGTTCACCAATACCCTCTTAGGATTCAATTTCTTGCGGGATTAGTGACCTTGAATAAAGAAAAGGGTTTAGGGTTGGATTAGGCGAAGCTGCGAAGCGGGTACGCCTAATCCAACCTTAAAACCTTTTCTGTCCCGTCTTATGCAGTACCCTACTCTTAAGGTTCAGTTGCCCATCTTTGAATCACATCCACGACAGGGTTCACCAATACCCTCTTAGGATTCAATTTCTTGCGAGATTAGTGACCTTGAATAAGGAAAAGGGTTTAGGGTTGGATTAGGGGCAGAGCAGCAAAGCGGGTACGCCTAATCCAACCCTAAACCCTTTTCCGTCCCGTCTTATGCAGTACCCTTCTCTTAAGGCTCAGTTCCCCATCTTTGAATCACATCCACGACAGGGTTCACCAATACCCTCTTAGGGTTCAGTTTCTTACGGGATTAGTGACCTTGAATAAGGAAAAGGGTTTAGGGTTGGATTAGGCGGAGCCGGAAAGCGGTTACGCCTAATCCAACCCTAAACCCTTTTTCGTCCCGTCTTATGCAATACCCTACTCTTAAGGTTCAGTTCTCCATATTTGAATCACATCCACAACAGGGTTCACCAATACCCTCTTAGGGTTCAGTTTCTTGCGGGATTAGGGACCTTGAATAAGGAAAAGGGTTTAGGGTTGGATTAGGCGGAGCCACGAAGCAGGAACGCCTAATCCAACCCTAAACCTTTTTCCGTCCCGTCTTATGCAGTACCCTACTCTTAAGGTTCAGTTCCCCATCTTTGAATCACATCCACGACAGGGTTCACCAATACCCTCTTAGGGTTCAGTTTCTTGCGGGATTAGTGACCTTGAATAAGGAAAAGGGTTTAGGGTTGGATTAGGCAGAGCCACGTAGCAGGAACGCCTAATCCAACCCTAAACCCTTTTCCGTCCCGTCTTATGCAGTACCCTACTCTTAAGGTTCAGTTCCCCATCTTTGAATCACATCCACGACAGGGTTCACCAATACCCTCTTAGGATTCAATTTCTTGCGAGATTAGTGACCTTGAATAAAGAAAAGGGTTTAGGGTTGGATTAGGCAGAGCAGCAAAGCGGGTACGCCTAATCCAACCCTAAACCCTTTTCCGTCCCGTCTTATGCAGTACCCTTCCCTTAAGGCTCAGTTCCCCATCTTTGAATCACATCCACGACAGGGTTCACCAATACCCTCTTAGGGTTCAGTTTCTTACGGGATTAGTGACCTTGAATAAGGAAAAGGGTTTAGGGTTGGATTAGGCGGAGCCGCAAAGCGGTTACGCCTAATCCAACCCTAAACCTTTTTTCGTCCCGTCTTATGCAATACGCTACTCTTAAGGTTCAGTTCTCCATCTTTGAATCACATCCACAACAGGGTTCACCAATACCCTCTTAGGGTTCAGTTTCTTGCGGGATTAGTGACCTTGAATAAGGAAAAGGGTTTAGGGTTGGATTAGGCAGAGCCACGTAGGAGGAACGCCTAATCCAACCCTAAACCCTTTTCCGTCCCGTCTTATGCAGTACCCTACTCTTAAGGTTCAGTTCCCCATCTTTGAATCACATCCACGACAGGGTTCACCAATACCCTCTTAGGATTCATTTTCTTGCGGGATTAGTGACCTTGAATAAGGAAAAGGGTTTAGGGTTGGATTAGGCGGAGCCGCGAAGCGGGTTCGTGTAATCCAACCCTAAACCCTTTTCCGTCCTTGAATAAGGAAAAGGGTTAATTGTTTAATTAGGCGGAGCCGCGAAGCGGGTACGCCTAATCCGACCCTAAACACTTTTCTGTCCCGTCTTATGCAGTACCCTACTTTTAAGGTTCAGTTTCCCATCTTTGAATCACATCCACGACAGGATTCACCAATACCCTCTTAGGGTTCAGTTTTTTACGGGATCAGTGACCTTGAATAAGGAAAAGGGTTTAGGGTTGGATTAGGCGGAGCCGCGATGCAGGTTCGCCTAATCCAACCTTAAACCCTTTTTCGTCCTTGAATAAGGAAAAGGGTTTAGGGTTGGATTAGGCGGAGCTGCGAAGCGGGTACGCCTAATCCAACCCTAAAACCTTTTCCGTCCTGTCTTATGCAGTACCCTACTCTTAAGGTTCAGTTGCCCATCTTTGAATCACATCCACGACAGGGTTCACCAATACCCTCTTAGGATTCAATTTCTTGCGTGATTAGTGACCTTGAATAAGGAAAAGGGTTTAGGGTTGGATTAGGTAGAGCAGCAAAGCGGGTACGCCTAATCCAACCCTAAACCCTTTTCCGTCCCGTCTTATGCAGTACCCTTCCCTTAAGGCTCAGTTCCCCATCTTTGAATCACATCCACGACAGGGTTCACCAATACCCTCTTAGGGTTCAGTTTCTTACGGGATTAGTGACCTTGAATAAGGAAAAGGGTTTAGGGTTGGATAAGGCGGAGCCGCAAAGCGGGTACGCCTAATCCAACACTAAACCCTTTTTCGTCCCGTCTTATGCAATACCCTACTCTTAAGGTTCAGTTCTCCATCTTTGAATCACATCCACAACAGGGTTCATTAATACCCTCTTAGGGTTCAGTTTCTTGCGGGATTAGTGACCCTGAATAAGGAAAAGGGTTTAGGGTTGGATTAGGCGGAGCCACGAAGCAAGAACGCCTAATCCAACCCTAAACCCTTTTCCGTCCCGTCTTATGCAGTACCCTTCCCTTAAGGCTCAGTTCCCCATCTTTGAATCACATCCACGACAGGGTTCACCAATACCCTCTTAGGGTTCAGTTTCTTACGGGATTAGTGACCTTGAATAAGGAAAAGGGTTTAGGGTTGGATTAGGCGGAGCCGCAAAGCGGTTACGCCTAATCCAACCCTAAACCCTCTTTCGTCCCGTCTTATGCAATACCCTACTCTTAAGGTTCAGTTCCCCATCTTTGAATCACATCCACGACAGGGTTCACCAATACCCTCTTAGGATTCAATTTCTTGCGGGATTAGTGACCTTGAATAAGGAAAAGGGTTTAGGGTTGGATTAGGCAGAGCTGCGAAGCGGGTACGCCTAATCTAACCTTAAAACCTTTTATGTCCCGTCTTATGCAGTACCCTACTCTTAAGGCTCAGTTGCCCATCTTTGAATCACATCCACGACAGGGTTCACCAATACCCTCTTAGGATTCAATTTCTTGCGAGATTAGTGACCTTGAATAAGGAAAAGGGTTTAGGGTTGGATTAGGCAGAGCAGCAAAGCGGGTACGCCTAATCCAACCCTAAACCCTTTTCCGTCCCGTCTTATGCAGTACCCTTCCCTTAAGGCTCAGTTCCCCATCTTTGAATCACATCCACGACAGGGTTCACCAATACCCTCTTAGGGTTCAGTTTCTTACGGGATTAGAGACCTTGAATAAGGAAAAGGGTTTAGGGTTGGATTAGGCGGAGCCGCAAAGCGGTTACGCCTAATCCAACCCTAAACCTTTTTTCGTCCCATCTTATGCAATACGCTACTCTTAAGGTTCAGTTCTCCATCTTTGAATCACATCCACAACAGGGTTCACCAATACCCTCTTAGGGTTCAGTTTCTTGCGGGATTAGTGACCTTGAATAAGGAAAACGGTTTAGGGTTTGATTAGGCAGAGCCACGTAGCAGGAACGCCTAATCCAACCCTAAACCCTTTTCCGTCCCGTCTTATGCAGTACCCTACTCTTAAGGTTCAGTTCCCCATCTTTGAATCACATCCACGACAGGGTTCACCAATACCCTCTTAGGATTCAATTTCTTGCGGGATTAGTGACCTTGAATAAAGAAAAGGGTTTAGGGTTGGATTAGGCAAAGCTGCGAAGCGGGTACGCCTAATCCAACCTTAAAACCTTTTCTGTCCCGTCTTATGCAGTACCCTACTCTTAAGGTTCAGTTGCCCATCTTTGAATCACATCCACGACAGGGTTCACCAATACCCTCTTAGGATTCAATTTCTTGCGAGATTAGTGACCTTAAATAAGGAAAGGTGTTTAGGGTTGGATTAGGCAGAGCAGCAAAGCGGGTACGCCTAATCCAACCCTAAACCCTTTTCCGTCCCGTCTTATGCAGTACCCTTCTCTTAAGGCTCAGTTCCCCATCTTTGAATCACATCCACGACAGGGTTCACCAATACCCTCTTAGGGTTCAGTTTCTTACGGGATTAGTGACCTTGAATAAGGAAAAGGGTTTAGGGTTGGATTAGGCGGAGCCGGAAAGCGGTTACGCCTAATCCAACCCTAAACCCTTTTTCGTCCCGTCTTATGCAATACCCTACTCTTAAGGTTCAGTTCTCCATCTTTGAATCACATCCACAACAGGGTTCACCAATACCCTCTTAGGGTTCAGTTTCTTGCGGGATTAGTGACCTTGAATAAGGAAAAGGGTTTAGGGTTGGATTAGGCGGAGCCACGAAGCAGGAACGCCTAATCCAACCCTAAACCCTTTTCCGTCCCGTCTTATGCAGTACCCTACTCTTAAGGTTCAGTTCTCCATCTTTGAATCACAACCACAACAGGGTTCACCAATACCCTCTTAGGGTTCAGTTTCTTGCGGGATTAGTGACCTTGAATATGGAAAAGGGTTTAGGGTTGGATTAGGCAGAGCCACGTAGCAGGAACGCCTAATCCAACCCTAAACCCTTTTCCGTCTCGTCTTATGCAGTACCCTTCTCTTAAGGCTCAGTTGCCCATCTTTGAATCACATCCACGACAGGGTTCACCAATACCCTCTTAGGATTCAATTTCTTGCGAGATTAGTGACCTTGAATAAGGAAAAGGGTTTAGGGTTGGATTAGGCAGAGCAGCAAAGCGGGTACGCCTAATCCAACCCTAAACCCTTTTCCGTCCCGTCTTATGCAGTACCCTTCCCTTAAGGATCAGTTCCCCATCTTTGAATCACATCCACGACAGGGTTCACCAATACCCTCTTAGGGTTCAGTTTCTTACGGGATTAGAGACCTTGAATAAGGAAAAGGGTTTAGGGTTGGATTAGGCGGAGCCGCAAAGCGGTTACGCCTAATCCAACCCTAAACCTTTTTTCGTCCCATCTTATGCAATACGCTACTCTTAAGGTTCAGTTCTCCATCTTTGAATCACATCCACAACAGGGTTCACCAATACCCTCTTAGGGTTCAGTTTCTTGCGGGATTAGTGACCTTGAATAAGGAAAACGGTTTAGGGTTTGATTAGGCAGAGCCACGTAGCAGGAACGCCTAATCCAACCCTAAACCCTTTTCCGTCCCGTCTTATGCAGTACCCTACTCTTAAGGTTCAGTTCCCCATCTTTGAATCACATCCACGACAGGGTTCACCAATACCCTCTTAGGATTCAATTTCTTGCGGGATTAGTGACCTTGAATAAAGAAAAGGGTTTAGGGTTGGATTAGGCAAAGCTGCGAAGCGGGTACGCCTAATCCAACCTTAAAACCTTTTCTGTCCCGTCTTATGCAGTACCCTACTCTTAAGGTTCAGTTGCCCATCTTTGAATCACATCCACGACAGGGTTCACCAATACCCTCTTAGGATTCAATTTCTTGCGAGATTAGTGACCTTAAATAAGGAAAGGGGTTTAGGGTTGGATTAGGCAGAGCAGCAAAGCGGGTACGCCTAATCCAACCCTAAACCCTTTTCCGTCCCGTCTTATGCAGTACCCTTCTCTTAAGGCTCAGTTCCCCATCTTTGAATCACATCCACGACAGGGTTCACCAATACCCTCTTAGGGTTCAGTTTCTTACGGGATTAGTGACCTTGAATAAGGAAAAGGGTTTAGGGTTGGATTAGGCGGAGCCGGAAAGCGGTTACGCCTAATCCAACCCTAAACCCTTTTTCGTCCCGTCTTATGCAATACCCTACTCTTAAGGTTCAGTTCTCCATCTTTGAATCACATCCACAACAGGGTTCACCAATACCCTCTTAGGGTTCAGTTTCTTGCGGGATTAGTGACCTTGAATAAGGAAAAGGGTTTAGGGTTGGATTAGGCGGAGCCACGAAGCAGGAACGCCTAATCCAACCCTAAACCCTTTTCCGTCCCGTCTTATGCAGTACCCTACTCTTAAGGTTCAGTTCCCCATCTTTGAATCACATCCACGACAGGGTTCACCAATACCCTCTTAGTGTTCATTTTCTTGCGGGATTAGTGACCTTGAATAAGGAAAAGGGTTTAGGGTTGGATTAGGCGGAGCCGCGAAGCGGGTTCGTGTAATCCAACCCTAAACCCTTTTCCGTCCTTGAATAAGGAAAAGGGTTAATTGTTTGATTAGGCGGAGCCGCGAAGCGGGTACGCCTAATCCAACCCTAAACACTTTTCTGTCCCGTCTTATGCAGTACCCTACTTTTAAGGTTCAGTTCCCCATCTTTGAATCACATCCACGACAGGGTTCACCAATACCCTCTTAGGGTTCAGTTTCTTGCGGGATTAGTGACCTTGAATAAGGAAAAGGGTTTAGGGTTGGATTAGGCGGAGCCACGAAGCAGGAACGCCTAATCCAACCCGAAAACCTTTTCTGTCCCGTCTTATGCAGTACCCTACTCTTAAGGTTCAGTTCCCCATCTTTAAATCACATCCACGACAGGGTTCACCAATACCCTCTTAGGGTTCAGTTTATTGCGGGATTAGTGACCTTGAATAAGGAAAAGGGTTTAGGGTTAGATTAGGCGGAGCTGCGAAGCGAGTTAGCGTAATCCAACCCTAAACCCTTTTCCGTCCTTGAATAAGGAAAAGGGTTTAGGGTTGGATTAGGTGGAGCCGCGAAGCGGGTTCGCCTAATCCAACGCTAAACCCTTTTCCGTCCCGTCTTATGCAGTACCCTACTCTTAAGGTTCAGTTCCCCATCTTTAAATCACATCCACGACAGGGTTCACCAATACCCTCTTAGGGTTCAGTTTCTTGCGGGATTAGTGACCTTGAATAAGGAAAAGGGTTTAGTGGTAGATTAGGCGGAGTCGCGAAGCGGGTTCGCGTAATCCAACCCCAAACCCTTTTCCGTCCTTGAATAAGGAAAAAGGGTTTAGGGTTGGATTAGGCGGAGCCGCGAAGCGGGTACGCCTAATCCAACCCTAAACCCTTTTCCGTCCTTGAATAAGGAAAAGGGTTTAGGGTTGGATTAGGCGGAGCCGCGAAGCGGGTACGCCTAATCCAACCCTAAACCCATTTCCGTTCCGTCTTTTACAGTGCCCTACTCTTAAGGTTCAATTCCCCATCTTTGAATCACATCCATGACAGGGTCACCTATACTCTCTTAGGGTTCAGTTTTTGCGGGAAAGGGTTTAGGGTTGAATTAGGCGGAGCCGCGAAGCGGGAACGCCTAATCCAACCCAAAACCCTTTTCCGTCCCGTCTTATGCAGTACCCTACTCTTAAGGTTTAGTTCCCCATCTTTGAATGACATCCACGACAGGGTTCACCAATACCCTCTTAGGGTTCAGTTTCTAGCGGGATTAGTGACCTTGAATAAGGAAAAGGGTTTAGGGTTGGATTAGGTGGAGCATCGAAGCGGGTACGCCTAATCCAACCCTAAACTCTTTTCCGTCCCGTCTTATGCAGTACCCCACTCTTAAGGTTCAGTTCCCCATCTTTGAATCACATCCACGACAGGGTTCACCAATACCCTCTTAGGGTTCAGTTTCTTGCGGGATTAGTGTCCTTGAATAAGGAAACGGGTTTAGGGTTGGATATGGCGGAGCTGCGAAGCGGGTACGCCTAATCCAACCCTAAAACCTTTTCCGTCCAGTCTTATGCAGTACCCTACTCTTAAGGTTCAGTTCCCTATCTTTGAATCCCAACCACGACAATGTTCACCAATACCCTCTTAGGGTTCAGTTTCTTGCGGGATTAGTGACCTTGAATAAGGAAAATGGTTTAGGGTTGGATTAGGCGGAGCCGTGAAGCGGGTTCGCCTAATCCAACGCTAAACCCTTTTCCGTCTCGTCTTATGCAGTAACCTACTCTTAAGGTTCAGTTCCCCATCTTTAAATCACCTCCACGACAGGGTTCACCAATACCCTCCTAGGATTCAGTTTCTTGCGGGATTAGTGACCTTGAATAAGGAAAAGGGTTTAGGGTTAGATTAGGCGGAGCCGCGAAGCGGGTTCGCGTAATCCAACCCTAAACCCTTTTCCGTTCCGTTTTATACAGTACCCTACTCTTAAGGTTCAGTTCCCCATCTTTGAATCACATTCACAACAGGGTTCACCAATACCCTCTTAGGGTTCAGTTTCTTGCGTGATTAGTGACCTTCAATAAGGAAAAGGGTTTAGGGTTGGATTAGGCAGAGCCGCGAAGCGGGTTCGCGTAATCCAACCCTAAACCCTTTTCCGTCCTTGAATAAGGAAAAGGGTTTAGGGTTGGATTAGGCGGAACAGTGAAGCGGGTACGCCTAATCCAACCCTAAACTCTTTTCCGTCCCGTCATATGCAGTACCCCACTCGTAAGGTTCAATTCCCCATCTTTGAATCACATCCACGACAGGGTTCACCAATACCCTCTTAGGGTTCAGTTTCTTACGGGATTAGTGACCTTGAATAAGGAAAAGGGTTTAGGGTTAGATTAGGCGGAGCCGCGAAGCGGGTTCGCGTAATCCAACCCTAAACCCTTTTCCGTTCCGTTTTATACAGTACCCTACTCTTAAGGTTCAGTTCCCCATCTTTGAATCACATTCACAACAGGGTTCACGAATACCCTCTTAGGGTTCAGTTTCTTGCGTGATTAGTGACCTTCAATAAGGAAAAGGGTTTAGGGTTGGATTAGGCAGAGCCGCGAAGCGGGTTCGCGTAATCCAACCCTAAACCCTTTTCCGTCCTTGAATAAGGAAAAGGGTTTAGGGTTGGATTAGGCGGAACAGTGAAGCGGGTACGCCTAATCCAACCCTAAACTCTTTTCCGTCCCGTCATATGCAGTACCCCACTCGTAAGGTTCAATTCCCCATCTTTGAATCACATCCACGACAGGGTTCACCAATACCCTCTTAGGGTTCAGTTTCTTACGGGATTAGTGACCTTGAATAAGGAAAAGGGTTTAGGGTTGGATAAGGCGGAGCCGCAAAGCGGTTACGCCTAATCCAACACTAAACCCTTTTTCGTCCCGTCTTATGCAATACCCTACTCTTAAGGTTCAGTTCTCCATCTTTGAATCACATCCACAACAGGGTTCATTAATACCCTCTTAGGGTTCAGTTTCTTGCAAAATTAGTGACCCTGAATAAGGAAAAGGGTTTAGGGTTGGATTAGGCGGAGCCACGAAGCAAGAACGCCTAATCCAACCCTAAACCCTTTTCCGTCCCGTCTTATGCAGTACCCTTCCCTTAAGGCTCAGTTCCCCATCTTTGAATCACATCCACGACAGGGTTCACCAATACCCTCTTAGGGTTCAGTTTCTTACGGGATTAGTGACCTTGAATAAGGAAAAGGGTTTAGGGTTGGATTAGGCGGAGCCGCAAAGCGGTTACGCCTAATCCAACCCTAAACCCTTTTTCGTCCCGTCTTATGCAATACCCTACTCTTAAGGTTCAGTTCCCCATCTTTGAATCACATCCACGACAGGGTTCACCAATACCCTCTTAGGATTCAATTTCTTGCGGGATTAGTGACCTTGAATAAGGAAAAGGGTTTAGGGTTGGATTAGGCGGAGCTGCGAAGCGGGTACGCCTAATCTAACCCTAAAACCTTTTTTGTGCCGTCTTATGCAGTACCCTACTCTTAAGGCTCAGTTGCCCATCTTTGAATCACATCCACGACAGGGTTCACCAATACCCTCTTAGGATTCAATTTCTTGCGACATTAGTGACCTTGAATAAGGAAAAGGGTTTAGGGTTGGATTAGGCAGAGAAGCAAAACGGGTACGCCTAATCCAACCCTAAATCCTTTTCCGTCTCGTCTTATGCAGTACCCTTCTCTTAAGGCTCAGTTCCCCATCTTTGAATCACATCCACGACAGGGTTCACCAATACCCTCTTAGGGTTCAGTTTCTTACGGGATTAGTGACCTTGAATAAGGAAAAGGGTTTAGGGTTGGATTAGGCGGAGCCGCAAAGCGGTTACGCCTAATCCAACCCTAAACCCTTTTTCGTCCCGTCTTATGCAATACCCTACTCTTAAGGTTCAGTTCTCCATCTTTGAATCACAACCACAACAGGGTTCACCAATACCCTCTTAGGGTTCAGTTTCTTGCGGGATTAGTGACCTTGAATAAGGAAAAGGGTTTAGGGTTGGATTAGGCGGAGCCACGAAGCAGGAACGCCTAATCCAACCCTAAACCCTTTTCCGTCCCGTCTTATGCAGTACCCTACTCTTAAGGTTCAGTTCCCCATCTTTGAATCACATCCACGACAGGGTTCACCAATACCCTCTTAGTGTTCATTTTCTTGCGGGATTAGTGACCTTGAATAAGGAAAAGGGTTTAGGGTTGGATTAGGCGGAGCCGCAAAGCGGGTTCGTGTAATCCAACCCTAAACCCTTTTCCGTCCTTGAATAAGGAAAAGGGTTTAGGGTTGGATTAGGCGGAGCTGCGAATCGGGTACGCCTAATCCAACCCGAAAACCTTTTCTGTCCCGTCTTATGCAGTACCCTACTCTTAAGGTTCAGTTCCCCATCTTTAAATCACATCCACGACAGGGTTCACCAATACCCTCTTAGGGTTCAGTTTATTGCGGGATTAGTGACCTTGAATAAGGAAAAGGGTTTAGGGTTAGATTAGGCGGAGCTGCGAAGCGAGTTAGCGTAATCCAACCCTAAACCCTTTTCCGTCCTTGAATAAGGAAAAGGGTTTAGGGTTGGATTAGGTGGAGCCGCGAAGCGGGTTCGCCTAATCCAACGCTAAACCCTTTTCCGTCCCGTCTTATGCAGTACCCTACTCTTAAGGTTCAGTTCCCCATCTTTAAATCAAATCCACGACAGGGTTCACCAATACCCTCTTAGGGTTCAGTTTCTTGCGGGATTAGTGACCTTGAATAAGGAAAAGGGTTTAGTGGTAGATTAGGCGGAGTCGCGAAGCGGGTTCGCGTAATCCAACCCCAAACCCTTTTCCGTCCTTGAATAAGGAAAAAGGGTTTAGGGTTGGATTAGGCGGAGCCGCGAAGCGGGTACGCCTAATCCAACCCTAAACCCATTTCCGTTCCGTCTTTTACAGTGCCCTACTCTTAAGGTTCAATTCCCCATCTTTGAATCACATCCATGACAGGGTCACCTATACTCTCTTAGGGTTCAGTTTTTGCGGGAAAGGGTTTAGGGTTGAATTAGGCGGAGCCGCGAAGCGGGAACGCCTAATCCAACCCAAAACCCTTTTCCGTCCCGTCTTATGCAGTACCCTACTCTTAAGGTTTAGTTCCCCATCTTTGAATGACATCCACGACAGGGTTCACCAATACCCTCTTAGGGGTCAGTTTCTAGCGGGATTAGTGACCTTGAATAAGGAAAAGGGTTTAGGGATGGATTAGGTGGAGCATCGAAGCGGGTACGCCTAATCCAACCCTAAACTCTTTTCCGTCCCGTCTTATGCAGTACCCCACTCTTAAGGTTCAGTTCCCCATCTTTGAATCACATCCACGACAGGGTTCACCAATACCCTCTTAGGGTTCAGTTTCTTGCGGGATTAGTGTCCTTGAATAAGGAAAAGGGTTTAGGGTTGGATATGGCGGAGCTGCGAAGCGGGTACGCCTAATCCAACCCTAAAACCTTTTCCGTCCAGTCTTATGCAGTACCCTACTCTTAAGGTTCAGTTCCCTATCTTTGAATCCCAACCACGACAATGTTCACCCATACCCTCTTAGGGTTCAGTTTCTTGCGGGATTAGTGACCTTGAATAAGGAAAATGGTTTAGGGTTGGATTAGGCGGAGCCGTGAAGCGGGTTCGCCTAATCCAACGCTAAACCCTTTTCCGTCTCGTCTTATGCAGTAACCTACTCTTAAGGTTCAGTTCCCCATCTTTAAATCACCTCCACGACAGGGTTCACCAATACCCTCCTAGGATTCAGTTTCTTGCGGGATTAGTGACCTTGAATAAGGAAAAGGGTTTAGGGTTAGATTAGGCGGAGCCGCGAAGCGGGTTCGCGTAATCCAACCCTAAACCCTTTTCCGTTCCGTTTTATACAGTACCCTACTCTTAAGGTTCAGTTCCCCATCTTTGAATCACATTCACAACAGGGTTCACCAATACCCTCTTAGGGTTCAGTTTCTTGCGTGATTAGTGACCTTCAATAAGGAAAAGGGTTTAGGGTTGGATTAGGCAGAGCCGCGAAGCGGGTTCGCGTAATCCAACCCTAAACCCTTTTCCGTCCTTGAATAAGGAAAAGGGTTTAGGGTTGGATTAGGCGGAACAGTGAAGCGGAACCCGAAGAGGGTATTGGTGAACCCTGTCGTGGATGTGATTCAAATATGGGGAACTGAACCTTAAGAGTAGGGTACTGCATAAGACTGGACGGAAAAGGGTTTAGGGTTGGATTAGGCGTTCCCGCTTCGCGGCTCCGCCTAATCCAACCATAAACCCTTTTCCTTATTCAAGGTCACTAATCCCGCAAGAAGCTGAATCCTAAGAAGGTATTGGAGAACCCTGTCGTGGATGAGACTCAAAGATGGGGAATTGAACCTTACGAGTGGGGTACTGCATATGACGGGACGGAAAAGAGTTTAGGGTTGGATTAGGCGTACCCGCTTCACTGCTCCGCCTAATCCAACCCTAAACCCTTTTCCTTATTCAAGGTAACTAATCCCGCAAGAAACTGAACTCTAAGAGGTTATTGGTGACCCTGTCGTGGATGTGATTCAAAGATGGGGAATTGAACCTTAAGAGTAGGGCACTGTATAAGACGGATCGGAAAAGGGTTTTTGGGTTGGATTAGGCGTACCCGCTTCGCGGCTCCGCCAAATCCAACCCTAAAACCGTTTCCTTATTCAAGGACGGAAAAGGGTTTAGGGTTGGATTACGCGAACCCGCTTCGCGGCTCTGCCTAATCCAACCCTAAACCCTTTTCCTTATTGAAGGTCATTAACCACGCAAGAAACTGAACCCTAAGAGGGTATTGGTGAACCCTGTTGTGGATGTGATTCAAAGATGGGGAACTGAACCTTAAGAGTAGAGTACTGTATAAAACGGAACGGAAAAAGGTTCTGGGTTGGATTACGCGAACCCGCTTCGCGGCTCCGCCTAATCTAACCCTAAACCCTTTTCCTTATTCAAGGTCACTAATCCCGCAAGAAACTGAACCCTAAGAGGGTATTGGTGAACCCTGTCGTGGATGTGATTTAAAGATGGGGAACTGAACCTTAAGAGTAGGTTACTGCATAAGACGAGACGGAAAAGGGTTTCGCGTTGGATTAGGCGAACCCGCTTCACGGCTCCGCCTAATCCAACCCTAAACCATTTTCCTTATTCAAGGTCACTAATCCCGCAAGAAACTGAACCCTAAGAGGGTATTGGTGAACACTGTCGTGGTTTAGATTCAAAGATGGGGAACTGAACCTTAAGAGTGGGGTACTGCATAAGACTGGACGGAAAAGGTTTTAGGGTTGGATTAGGCGTACCCGCTTCGCAGCTCCGCCAAATCCAACCCTAAACCCTTTTCCTTATTCAAGGTCACTAATTCCGCAAGAAACTGAACCCTAAGAGGGTATTGGTGAACCCTGTCGTGGATATGATTCAAAGATGGGGAACTGAACCTTAAGAGTGGGGTAATGCATAAGACGGGACGAAAAAGAGTTTAGGGTTGGATTAGGCGTACCCGCTTCGCTGCTCCGCCTAATCCAATCCTAAACCCTTTTCCTTATTCAAGGTCACTAATCCCGCTAGAAATTGAACCCTAAGAGGGTATTGGTGAACCCTGTCGTGGATGTCATTCAAAGATGGGGAACTGAACCTTAAGAGTAGGGCACTGTATAAGACGGAACGGAAAAGGGTTTAGGGTTGGATTAGGCGTACCCACTTCGCGGCTCCGCCTAATCCAACCCTAAACCCTTTTCCTTATTCAAGGACGGAAAAGGGTTTGGGGTTGGATTACGCGAACCCGCTTCGCGGCTCCGCCTAATCTAACCCTAAACCCTTTTCCTTATTCAAAGTCACTAATCCCGCAAGAAACTGAACCCTAAGAGGGTATTGGTGAACCCTGTCGTGGATGTGATTTAAAGATGGGGAACTGAACCTTAAGAGTAGGGTACTGCATAAGACGGGACGGAAAGGGTTTAGCGTTGGATTTGGCGAACCCGCTTCGCGGCTCCGCCTAATCCAACCCTAAACCCTTTTCTTTATTCAAGAACGGAAAAGGGTTTAGGGTTGGATTACGCTAACTCGCTTCTCAGCTCCGCCTAATCTAACCCTAAACCCTTTTCCTTATTCAAGGTCACTAATCCCGCAATAAACTGAACCCTAAGAGGGTATTGGTGAACCCTGTCGTGGATGTGATTTAAAGATGGGGAACTGAACCTTAAGAGTAGGGTACTACATAAGACAGGAGGGAAAAGGGTTTAGGGTTGGATTAGACGTACCCGCTTCGTGGTTCCGCCTAATCCAATCGTAAACCCTTTTTCTTATTCAAGGACGAAAAAGAGTTTAGGGTTGGATTAGGCGGACCCGCTTCGCGGCTCCGCCTTATCCAACCCTAAACCCTTTTCCTTATTCAAGGTCACTGATCCCGCAAAAAACTGAACCCTAAGAGGGTATTGGTGAACCCTGTCATGGATGTGATTCAAAGATGGGGAACTGAACCTTAAGAGTAGGGTACTGCATAAGACGGGACGGAAAAGTGTTTAGGGTTGGATTCGGCGAACCCGCTTCGTGGCTCCGCCTAATCCAACCCTAAACCTTTTTCCTTATTCAAGGACGAAAAAGAGTTTAGGGTTGGATTAGGCGGACCGCTTCGCGGCTCCGCCTTATCCAACCCTAAACCCTTTTCCTTATTCAAGGTCACTGATCCCGCAAAAAACTGAACCCTAAGAGGGTATTGGTGAACCCTGTCGTGGATGTGATTCAAATATGGGGAACTGAACCTTAAGAGTAGGGTACTGCATAAGACGGGACGAAAAAGGGTTTAGCGTTGGATTAGGCGAACCCGCTTCGCGGCTCCGCCTAATCCAACCCTAAACCCTTTTCCTTATTCAAGGTCACTAATCCCGCAAAAAACTGAACCCTAAGAGGGTATTGGTGAACCCTGTCGTGGATGTGATTCAAAGATGGGGAACTGAACCTTAAGAGTAGGGTACTGCATAAGACGGGACAGAAAAGTGTTTAGGGTCGGATTAGGCGTACCCGCTTCGCGGCTCCGCCTAATCAAACCCTAAACCCTTTTCCTTATTCAAGGACGGAAAAGGGTTTAGGGTTGGATTACACGAACCCGCTTCGCGGCTCCGCCTAATCCAACCCTAAACCCTTTTCCTTATTCAAGGTCACTAATCCCGCAAGAAAATGAACACTAAGAGGGTATTGGTGAACCCTGTCGTGGATGTGATTCAAAGATGGGGAACTGAACCTTAAGAGTAGGGTACTGCATAAGACGGGACGGAAAAGGTTTAGGGTTGGAAAATAGTCTATTAAATTTGGTCACAATTGTAAAAGAAGACCAAGTCACAATTGCCAGCATCTACTTCAATAGTTCTATTAAATTTCTGCCACTTTCCCATAAGCCCATCCTTCTACTTCCTTCATCTTTCTCACTTCTACTTCCTTAGTTTCTCTGTAAGATAAGTACTCAGTTTTCCTGCATCTTCATCGACAAACATTCATCTTCATTTTTCTGCACCAAAGTAAAAGGTAAGTTTTATATTTCTCCATTTTTTTTGTTAATAGAGAAAATTAATGAAGATCAATTGATATTTACGAATAGCATATGCAAGGTTTTTGATTTAAATACATTAACGAATTAACGAATTCAATTCGTTAACACCAACAATTAATTCGCGTATTTGGTCGAACAAATTCGTTTTCGAATTCCGAATTCCGCCGATCAAATTAATTCGCAATTCGTACCCCTACTGACCGAATTAGGTAACCATGGTTCAAAGTACATTATTTGAGATGAGATTCTTTATCTTAACGTGGTCATTGTTGACTTGAAAAGTCAAATTTGACCAAAGTGAACTAGTCATCTCCTTAGTTTGACTTAGTCACTAATTATTACTTAAATGATTTTTCAAAATTTAAGTGATTTTTAACTTATTTAAGCATGTTTAACATGGTACTTTTGGGTTAATCATCTTCTAGTATTTATACTTTTTAAGTACAAGTATTTAGTACATTTATACTTCAAGTGTACGTATTTAGTACTTTTTTACGGGTCCGTATTTGTACAAGTATACTTATCTTTTAAAACCTTTTATAATTAAAATATACCAAAAGTAAAATAAATTTATAAAAAAACATTTTTGATATTATTAAATATGACATTTTGTCAAAACTCAAGTTTTACAAAAATAGCTTTAATACTTACATTAAAAATCCCTTTATGCTTAGTAAAATATTTCAAAAATCAAATAAACTTATAAAAATTCTTTAAAATAATTTTTGACCTTATTAATTTGATATTTCTCAAAACTTAGAGTGTTACAAAAATAACTTTAAGTAATAACGAAATCGATAATATTATTAAGGGTACTAAATAAGTCGTTTTTCAAATGTTATTTTTAAATTATGATTTTCATATCGAAGGTACTTTCAGTAGTTAAGTTTTCATATCTAAATTCATTTTTCAAAAATCAGAAGTTTTATTATTTTTATCAAATCAAAAACGAAAATAGTACGATTTTCAATACTTTATTTTAAATCTTTTAAAGATACTTAAAGACCATAAAAGTGGCCAAAAGTTTTATTTTAGACAAATAATATTATGTATGACTTATGTCCAGAAGGTTAGACTAAAATAAATTACAAATGTCCTTAAATAAATTATTCTCTTCAGATATGACACATTTTAGCACTATTTTTATAAATATAAATATATGAGTTGTATTTACATGAAATTTGACAATTATATACTAGACATCATTAAGAAAATCATTTATTATTTTCAAGTCCAAAGGATATGTATAACATCATGAATCATTTTATTTATACATGCAGTACATAAATTTGCACAGTATCAGTTTACGAACTAAATTAATAGTAAATATTAAAACATCATAAAAGTCACTTTTATTACTTTTACTATAACATAGACATTGTAGACACCCACATTTGGCCGCTAGGTGTCTATAGCAGTTTCCAAAAAAAAGCACCCGATGATAATCGGACGCAAACGTGCTTCTACGCGCTCGGATATGGGCTCGAAACCGTTAGTTTCTGGCTTGGGCTTTTTATGGAGTACAAATCTCAGAAAAATGACCTCAAATTCAGGCCCAGCGGGTGATTACCTATCAAATAAGACTAATTTGGGTCAAAACCGACACCGGAAATAAAACCGTCCTTTTGGCGACCGGGTCAAACCCCGGTCAAAGTCGTTTCCGAGAGACAAAGTCCAACCCAAAATACAAGATCTACAAAAATATCCAACCCAAGGCCAAAAATCCGAGCCCCTTCGCCCCAACTGACCCACTCGATCGAGTGGGTCTCGATCGAGTGGGCCTTCAAATGGCCCGTTTTACACCAGCTTTGGGCCACTTGATCGAGTCAGCAGGGCACTCGGTCGAGTAGCCCTAGGTCGGGTGGGGGAGAATTCTTATAAATACTCCTCTTTGCATGTAACTCGGACACTTGGGAGAACCCTAATCTTCACACTTTTCGGATCCCTAATTACTACTTCTTCAACCTAAACCCTAGCATCTAGGAAACCGCAAACCCTAAACCACCATAACTCCCTCTACATTCACCTCAATAAGCCCGTGCCCGAGCCACGATTAAACGAGTTCCATCCGAGAATAAGAAACATGTAGGTTGAGGGTGCAAAAATCCCGTTTTCTCTTCTCTTCTCCTCTCTCTCGCGTCGTCTTCCTCTCGTCTTCTTCCTCCTTTTTTGTTTTTTTTCCTCTTTTCTAATATCGATAATATCACTAGTATTAAGACATTAAAATACTCGCTAATTCGTGTCGAATACAAAGGATGACGGAATAAGGAAATCCGAATACAAGGGTGTTTCACCCGACGTGGCCAGTCGCTTATCCGGACACCCTGAGTATTTATTTGATTGTTGAAGCGAGTCAACATCAACAATAGCGTTTTTTTTCTATTTCGTCGCGTCCTTATTCGCACACATTGATTTCCACAACTATTTCAAATTAAACACGTTTAAAGGAGATATTAGCATAAGACCCTTCTAACCCTTTTACGAGTAGTAACAGTGGTGGAGCCCTCTCGAGGAGCCCCGCCCTAAACACTCAAAGGTATGATGGGATCGCAATATACCTCTTTAAACTCGTCCGATTCCTTTGTAGGTTAGACCGAAACCTGTTGATGCGGATCCGACATCACATAATCCGCAAGGATTAATTACGATGTCGGGATGCGGAGGGAATCTATTTTCGGATCTAATCAAACAAGCAAAATATATATCTTTAGATGCGATACCGACTCTATAGTCGAATATCCTGCTTAAAAGAATTAGTCAATAAGTCTAACTAACATGAAATCGTTGATGCTAAAAATAGACGTCGTATAGTTCGAAAGAACGAATCACGACATTATAAACGCGGAGATAATTTATTTCGTTTTAGTTCGGCTTAAACGACTTACAACATCCCTTTTTAGATTTCACTCTAAGTATTCGGTATTGGTCCTATAATCAAATATCGGGTACGATGAGCATCAAAAATTGGGGTCGAAAACAACTAGCCACGCGAGTCGCACGGGTTTCATGCGAGTCGCGTGACTGCGTGAGTCGCGCCAACCTCGGGAGGGTCACGTGGATGCCTGGAAATCGTTACACAAAAGAAGTTATTTTGTCTTAATACAATTAACAACAATTCTTCCAACATCTTTTTTTAAGGCACACTCTAAATATTCGATATCGATCTCATAATCGAGCATGGAATATAGCGAGTATCGAAAGATTCAAGTCGAGTATAAATCCCATTATATTTTTACGCGACCTAGCAAATCATCGATTTTCAAAGGCAAAAACAATTTCGAAATAAAAATCGAAACGAACCATGGTTCGTACAGGGACCACTCGACCGAGTGTCTTGCCCACTCGATCGGGTGGCACCCTAAAAATCGGGCAGAAACTCTTTTTTTTCGAGACCACTCGATCGAGTCCCTCAATGACTCGATCGAGTGGATCCTAGTTTGTCAAAACTGTGAGTCTTTCAACATCCTTCGAGTCCCGATAAAATATTTTCAGTGACTTCTGTCATCACGTCTCAAGTCTATCACATGATTCATCTTTTCAAAACCATGCATTGCATTATATTTATGTCATTCTATATTATTTGCAAATCATCGAGTTATGTCATTATATTCAAAAACATGATTCATCACTTCAAGTCTATCACATGATTCATCTTTTGTACACGGCCCACCAAGATATAGAGTGGGTTCGAATGGGCCCGAATTCCCACAAAGTTCGGTGGCGACTCCACTTCGATTTAAATTTCAATCCGACCCATCTCACATGAGATTCATTCTCCTCCCCAAACCCGTGCGTGGCCGCGTCGGGGTGGACCTATGTCATGTCCACAATTTGGCGACTCCGCTGGGGATTAAATGATGCGTGACTTACCATCGGCATCCTTAGGGTGAGACTCGAATAAAAATCGTTTGACTAGTAAAATACGCGTTTTAGTTTTACGGTTCATGCATAACCCTATCTTTTCCCGGGTCGGTACTGGTGACCGACGTCCCACTATACCGTGATATACTCCAACATGGTTATGTCAAAGGTGTTCATAGTCGATTCGTATGGGTTTTGCGGCATGTTTTAAGCTCAACCCGACTTAGGAAGTCTGTCCCGATTCTCGGATAGGCTATGTACGCTGGTATAGACCCTTTATAGACCAACTGAGTCTTAGTGTAGAGCATACATGGTGTCGTTATTATGCTTGCGTGACTATGTGCTACTTGGTTTCTAAGGTCGTTTTAAAAAAAGTCATTTTCAAAAAAAATACATCTTTTTCAAAATATCCAATTTCAAAACCCGGGAGGTATACCGAATTTAGGACTTATGATTTTACTCAAAATAGCCTATTTCTAGCCGGTATGCTGCCCATTTCAAAACTCAAAAAATATTTTCGAAACTTCAAAGTTGCGGCCCGATGACACTTTTCCGGTTTTCGAAAAAAAAAATTGGGCTGTCCTCTACCTTTTCGGGATTTCCTCCAAAATTCCTTTTCAAAACTTTCCTCTTCTTAGGACTTCCCGTATTTAGCAGTGTCGGGTCGTGTCGTAAGTCGTCAAAAGTCTCTAACGTCGAAACTCCGTCGATCTTACATCACGGGTTTCCTCCATATCCCACTCCGCCTTATTTGACTAAGGCAAGGCCCACCTACGTAGGACATAGTCCTACAAGGGAGGGCCCGTTTACACAATCGAGTCCAAAGTCTGGGAAATGACACATGTGAACCTTCCTTCGAACAGGACCCCCGGCCCACATAGCCGGATCCTATGGGAGGTCCGCCTTTCACAAATCACCCGTCTAGGTGTCTTTTCCGAGTCATTTCCTTTTCAGTCTTTCCTTTGCTCGGGATGTACTTTTTATTCCAAGATTTGGGCCAGTTTCTGATTACACAGTATTTTTACGGACAGGCCACCGTTAACCAGATGCCAGAAAATGCAAGAGACTTTGGACCAATTGGCAGCCTCATTAGCCAAGCTTGAAGCCCAATTGACAGCTATCAGGACCGACCAAACAACCCTTGCCACCCGTTTGAGTGCCGTAGAGAAAGGGACCCCTAATGATGAATCTGAACCCACTGGGCCCATAGCTGAACTGGTCAGCGCCGTTCGCAAGCTTGAAGAACAGGTCCATTTGTCGACCAACAACTCGATTCATATGGAAAATGCTCGCTCCTATTCGCCTCTGATCGACGAGCAACCTGCCAACCTCAACCTTACGGGCATACCGATGTTTGAGGGTAGTGAAGACCCGGTCCATCACATTCGGGCTTTCCAAGAGTTCATGGCTGTCAAGAGGGTGAAATCCACCATGTTCAATCACTTGTTTGCTTCTTCCCTTGAGAAGCATCCGAAAGCCTGGTACTACAGGCTCGATTCCAAGAAGTACAAGACTTGGGATGATGTGGCGACAGAGTTTGCTCGGAATTACGCTAATAATACCGAGATCTAGACTACGATGCGTACTCTGGAAGTTATGGCCCAAGAGCCCAAAGAAGGTTTCACCAAATATATTCAAAGGTGGAGGGTCTAGAGCGTGAAGTTGGTCGATAAGCCCAACGAAAAAGTGCTAGTGGAGGCCTTTGTCAAGAACCTCCTCCCTTCCTACCGGATCCACCTCCGGTACGCCCTCATACCCAACTTTGCCACTCTAACTGAAATGTGGACAAGGATCGAGGATGACTTGAGGTTATAGAGCCTTACTAAGGCCTCTACCAAGGGATATCAAGGGGCTAGTTCATCCATCAGCAAGCCCACACCTACAGCGGCAACCCGCAGCATCTTCGACGAGGTTAATCTACTAGATACCTCATCCAAAAAGAATACTCCAACTCGGGTATTCACTGATACATAGGGACCACCTATACATACGCCTTACAAAGGCTATCTTCATAAGGTTTGATCCAACCGATAGGCCCAACTCCAGAGGTCCCGGTAGAAAAGTGATCCAAGAGCTACAATGTCCAGGCCTATTGCCAATATCACCGAGGTAATGGGCACGATACTGAAAAGTGTTGGAAATTGAAGCAACTGATCCAAGACTTGATCGAGAGCGAGAAAATACCGTTACCCGGGGACAAGCCGAGCAACAAAGAAAACCCGTTCAGTGCTCATGCTATATTCACCGGAGAGGTAATCGGCTGTTCCCACCTCATTTCCCCATTTATTCCACAAATTAACGGGATATGGTTTGATGATGAAGAAGATGTCTACCTAGCCAAAGGGGAAGCTGTCCCCATCACCATTGAAGAGGTTCGAAAAGCTAAGTCTAAAGCCTTAGCCACCAACCACCTCGCCACCACCGGGCATTCTACCCCCACAACCGTCATTGAACCTACCAGGACGGAATCTACCCCCGAGGAACCAAGCAACGACACGGCCCTGGTCAAGCAATTGAAGAGGGTTCGAACTGATCTAACCATATGGCAACTTCTGGCTAGCTCACAAGAACATCGGGAAGCACTGACTAAGGCTCTCGATCAAATCAAGGTCGGCTCACAGGTTACCCCTACTGAAATGGTAGCCACTATTATGCCCTATCTCAAAGGCGAGTCCAAAGAAGAAGGCCCACTTATCACTTCTCCTAGTCTGACCTTCCACCATTCGGGGCCGCCCATAGCTTGGCCCTATACATCACGGTCATTTGCCGAAGGAAATACCTCCCAATGACCCTAAAATCTTGCCATCCTATTCGATAGCGAATCTACTCATGTTCTGCTATGCCTTCCCAGTGGAGCAATTCGAATTTGCTTCCGGGGTCGAGCAGTCTCAATAAATTGGCATTTCACCTTTTTAGTTGGAACTTTACGATGATGGATCCGCTGTGAATGTCCTGCCTTTAAGGACCGCCAAAGCCATCGGCATCACCGAGGCTGACTATCTTCCAACCGCACAGACTATCCAGGCTTTTGACGGAAGCCCAAAACCGGTTGCTGGGGCCGTTAAATTGGCAATTATAACGGGCCCAATCGAGAAAGAACTGAAGTTTCAGGTGATTGATGTCACGTCCTCCTTCAACCTGCTTCTCGGGAGGCCTTGGATCCATGCGGTCAAGGCCGTGTCCTCTACCCTCCATAGAAAGGTCAAGATGTCTCTTCGAGACGGTGTCATCACACAGGAGGCAACCCCCATTACCGTGGCAAGCTGTAACGCCACGGGCCGGGCCGACCCACGAAAATTTGATTTTAGGGGAATGATTGAAGAAGAATATCTCTTCAGGCCCTACTTCACTACTAACATCGATACAATGCTACAAAACTTGGGCTATTTTCCGGGGGATACCTCGAGACCATATCTTCCGGCGGGGAAGATCATCGAAGTCCTAAACGATGGAGAATCGCGACTCGGCCTCGGGTATGATGTGACCTCGGGGAACATGGTCAGGGCCAGTCTTCAGAAGGCCCAAAGCATCATCAAGGGTACCTACTTGGGCCCTTATAGCCCAAAACTAACCGACTACTTCGTTATGCCGGTATTTTGGGCTATTCAAGTGGATCTATACCGACCCACCGTCACATATCCCGAGACCAAATTGGCTCGGGAATGCAATTTCAGCCCAGATGACATATTTGCCCTTGTCCAAACGGAATCCAAGGAGAGTGCAAGTAACTCTGAGCCCGTGCTGGGGCTCCTATTCGGGGAAGACAAGGCCATTCCCGCTCCTAAAGAAGACCTGGTGAACCTGATCCTACACAGCAACAGGTTCGATCCAACGAAGCTTATCTCCGAGGTCGGTGCAAACACCAGGAAAAGGGCCTGGAGGAAGACCATCAAGTGGACCGATAGTCAAGACCGGGTCTACAAGCTGACCACCGGTGAAGGACACATGCCGGATACCGAGTCAGAGTCTGAGTCAGAGTCAGATTCTAAGTTAGAGTCCGAGTCTAGAGGGTCCGGTGCTAGAGTCGAGTCTGTAACCCCTCTTCCTTTAGTCACTTCCACTGGAGTCTCGGGGCCTGTCCCGAGAGCACTCCCTATCCCGCCTCTGACCAACGATCAGATGGCCGCTCTCGTCGAGCTGTTTTCCAAATTTACTATTAATAATAACGAAAACCGTTCCGCTTACGACCTGTCTTATTTTCAAAATGCTTTCATAAAATTTATATCCAATGACATTGAGAAACCCGACGAACAGGTACCTCTGCCTCCGCATCTGATCGAGCAACTCGAACAAAGGGAATCCCGAGATCCGGTAATTGAAGAAACCGAGTCCATCAATGTAGGAAGGTTGGAATAAAACAAAATGATAGGATCCCCTTTTTACGTCCCTATGTCCCCCTGTGTGGCGCCTTTAGAGCCCCAGATGCTTAAGTTGGGCTTATCTTTAGATCCTGAGGAGAGAAAACAATTCAGGGACCTCCTCCAAGAATTCAAGGATGTCTTCGCATGGTCCTACAAGGACATGCCGGGGATAGATCGGGAAATAGCAGAACACCGTATACCCATCAAAGATGGATGTAAACCGGTAAAACAAAAGCTCCAAAGAATGAGGCCCGAATGGTCCCTCAAAGTCAAAGAAGAAGTCGACAAGCAGTTCAAAGCTGGCTTCATATAAGTGTCTGAATATCCAGACTGGGTTGCAAACATCGTGCCAGTACCTAAAAAGGACGGTAAGGTGCAGGTATGTGTAGACTTTTGGGACCTCAATAAGGCCAGCCCAAAAGACGATTTTTCGTTGCCACACATCGATATACTGGTGGACAACACGGCTGACCATGCTCTTCTATCATTTATGGACGGGTATGCCGGGTACAATCAAATCAAAATGGCGGAAGAAGACATGAGTCAGACCACCTTCATTACACCTTGGGGTACTTACTGCTACACCGTTATGCCGTTTGGTCTCATCAACGCCAGGGCCACTTACCAACGAACCGCCACAACCTTACTACATGACATGATGCATAAGGAAGTGGAGATTTATGTGGATGACATGATCGTCAAGTCAAAACACCGAAGCGGGCACATTGCGGCCCTAAGAAAATTCTTCACCCGACTATGCAAATACAACATGAGGCTAAACCCTCAAAATTGCAGTTTCGGGGTAACATCAGGCAAATTACTGGGCCATATCGTTAGCCAACGCGGCATCGAGGTCGACCCAGCTAAAATCAAAGTCATCACCGAGATGCAACCGCCCAAAACCGAAAAAGAAATAAGGGGGTTTCTCGGGAAAGTCCAATACATCAGCCGGTTTATTTCAAAGTTAACCATGGTATGTGAGCCCATTTTCAAGAAACTGAAGATAGGGGAACGAACACTGTGCGACGATAAATGTCAAACGACTTTCTATAAAATCAAGGAGATTATGTCCGCACCGCCGGTATTAATGCCACCTCAACCCGGTTTGCCTTTGTCGTTATACCTAACAACGACCGAGACGTCCATGGGGGCTATGCTGGCCCAGACGCTCGATTCCGAAGAGCGGGCTATTTACTATATCAACAAGAAATTCTTGGAGTATGAATGCAAATATACCATACTCGAAAGGACGTGGCTACCTTTAGTTTGGGCCACTAAAAAGCTCCGGCACTATATGCTCAGTCACGAGGTACATGTATTATACAAAATGGATCCTATCAAGTACCTATTCGAGAAGCCCATCCTTAACGGTAGGATGTACAGATGGACTTTACTGTTAGCAGAATTTGACTTCAGGTTCGTTCCATTAAAAGCCATCAAAGGCCGGGTAGTAGCCGAATTTCTCGCCGATAATCCCGTATCTGAAGAAGGGCACACCGATACTTGGGCTTTTCCAGATGAAGACATATTCCATACTGACACCGAGACATGGGATTTGTATTTTGATGGGGCATCCAACTTCCGAGGATTCGGAGTCGGGATTCTATTAATCTCGCTAAAGGGAGAGCATACGCCGTTATCCATTAAAATGGATTTTGACGTGACTAACAACGTAGCCTAAAATGAAGCATGCATTCACGGGTTGAAAGTCGCCGCTGATTTAGGAGTAACAAACCTTCAGGTCCACGGTGACTCATCCCTAGTCATCAATCAATCTCTCCAAAAATGGAAAACTTGGAACGCCAATCTCGTGGCCTACCAGGCGTGAGTAAGGGTTCTTGAAAAATAAGTCCAAAAGGTAGAATACATTTATCTACCCTGAGAAGAAAACCAGTTCGCAGATGCACTTTCCAAATTAGCATCTAAACATCCCGGAGCATCTGACCAGTATGCCGATCTACGTCGAAAGACGGTCCGAGCCGGCCTTTATTCCCGCCATTCAAGATATTGAAATAACCGATGCAGAACCTTGGTATCTGTTCTAACCTACCTGACAATGGGAGAATATCCCCCGGGAACTGAAAATCGGGCCAAGAAAGCCTTGCGAAGATTGGCAACCCAATTCGTTCGTACGGACGACGGACAGTTATACAAAAAGACGGCACAGAAGGCTCTTCTTCTGTGTATCGATAAAGTACAGGCAGAAAAGGTTATGTCCGAAGTACACGAGGGTGAAAATGGCCCTCATATGAACGCCCATATGCTAGCCCGAAAAATCATGAGGCTCGGGTATTATTGGAACAGCATGAAAACTGACTGTCAGTTATATGTCAAACACTGCCATAACTGTCAGATTTTTGCCAATGTACAACATATGCCATCTTCCCTACTATATACCATGACATCACCATGGTCGTTCTCAACATGGGGAATTGATATAATTGGAAAGGTGAACCCTTCCGGGACGGAAGGTCACTATTTTCTTTTGGTGACAATCGACTATTTGACTAAATGGGTCGAAGCCAAGTCATACTGGATCTTGAATGCCAAGCATGTTCCCAAGTTTATCCAGAACGAGATTATATGCCGGTACGGGATCCCGCACGAGTTTATCAGTGATCACGGGACGCATTTCCAAGCTGAAACCGCTACTTTGCTAGCAAAATATAAAATCCAAAGGCATACATCTTCGCCTTACCGTCCCCAAACAAATGGAGTGGTAGAGGTAGCTAATAAAACTATTGTCACCATACTTAAAAAGATGGCTGAGCATTACCGGGACTGGCCCGACAAAATACCTTTTGCCATATGGGGGTACCGAACGTCAATTCGCACCGCAACCGGAGCAACTCCCTATTACTTGACATACGGAATGGAAGCGGTCAAACTAGTCGAACTGGAAGTACCATCCCTTAGGATTTTACTTGAGAGACAAGTGCCTGAAGCAGATTGGGTCCAAGCCCGATACGACTCGCTAGTTCTTTTAGACGAACGACGGTCCCGGGCCCTCAACAATATTCAGATATATCAAAAGAGGATCCAACGAGCTTTCAACAAAAGGGTGAGACCCAGAAATATCAAAGAAGGGGATCTAGTCCTCAAATCGGTCCGCGCATTACTACCGGTTGACCTAAGAGGAAAATTCAAACCCAATTGGGTTGGGCCGTATCTGGTAAAGAAGGTTCTATCAGGAGGAGCAGTGATGCTAACAGACTTAGACAGGAATGAATTCGTCAACCCAACCAACTTGGACCAGCTGAAACGTTACTACCCCTAAGCCTTATCTCAATGTCATTTGCAAAACTTTATAAAAATTTGTCCTTTTATAAATTTTCAAAAATTATAATCAAGTCAATGAGCTAGGATTATTTATCCTACTGTCGCACATCCTGAACTAATAGTCTCGATGTATTTTGAAAATTGCAAAAAATCTACGTTTGGTTTGATTCCGCTAATCGTGGATACGTAGGCAATCCCTCAAAAGGGTACAACCACTGTAATAGCGAAAAAGACGGAAACGGTATTCACTAATATGTCTTTTATTAAAAACCCGATAAACTCGTGAATTTCAAAATTACATCACCCACTGAAAAAAAAAAACCGGCAAACACACGAAAAAAAGCACATCACAAAAATAATAATAATAATACTTAAATAATAAAATTAAGGAGACTAGTATTTAGGGCATATTGCCCTTTCCCTTGTCCTTAGGGTCGCGTGGAGCCCGATGTCGCCGGGGCGGGGGCAAGTGTTCCCGGATCATTAAGGGAACTTCTTTTGCTCGAACCCGTTTCTTTGACAGCGGGTCTTCTGCCATTGTAACTGGACCAAGTCGAGCCCGCACGTGCTCGGATAGCCTGTCTCGAGGGCCAAGTCGGTCCTGAACTGCCAGTTTCGGACCAAGTCTCCTTTCCAAGTCAGTCTGGGGGCTCACTCTCCCGCGCGCACCTCTAGCATTGAACCCTTCAGCTTGAGTCCTAGTCCTCTCTCTCTGACCTGACATTAGACGAACTAATGTAGCCGGAGTGTCGCCTTCGTCGAAGAAGCCTCTATTGTCTTTAACTTGTTCCCTCCGCAGCAGGTCAAAAGCTTCATCAACCTTCAAATCAGCTCGGGCCTTCGCAGAATCTGCTTCAGTCCACTTCACATAAGAATCCGATACCCAAATTGAATGAAGAGATTTGGGAATGGGCCAAGTGGGCCGGGTGTACCATCTTTGCATCCAAGTGTCGCACATCACATCAGTCAGTTGGGTAGATTCACTCACAACTGCTTCAACCTCCGGGATTCTTTGGGACCAATCATACTGCCTTAGTATGCGGTCGGGATAAAGATGAATCGTCTGCCTGAAGGATAAGATTACCTGATAGCGAGCCTTGTCTCTCGGAGCCAAGCCCGTCCAAACATATATGGGCCACCATGGCGCTACCCACCGGATCAGCGGACCGCCGTGGAAAGACAACACTTCGTCCCAATATTTCTGAGTAATAGCGCGAAAAATCAATAGCCTGTCTCCTTGTCATCACCTGATTAGGTCGGTATCAACTTGGGTCAAGGAGAGGATCTATGACCGATAGCCTCTCAAATAGCCAAAGCTGTAAAAAGAAACAAAAAATATAAGTTTCCGAGCAAAATAAATGTCTGGCTGAGGGCACTCGATCGAGTGACATCCCTGAAATCGAACAGGAGGCCTTTTACGAAGGCACTCGATCGAGTGCCAGGGTGACTCGATCAAGTGCCCACGGTAGCAAGAAATCGCGAAAAAAAAATTAAAAAATTCGAGAAATGGAAGAATCAGAAAAATCCGAAGCAACGTACCTGCAATAAACGGGTGCTCCCGGTCAGACGAACCGACGATCCCTCTTACGATTATCTAAACCTTGGATAATTTCCCCCGTAATCAGCCAAGCTAGACTGTGCTCTGTCTCCATCAAGTCAACCACGGTGAAAAGACGGACATCGCCCATGCACGACAACAAATTCATATCACCTTCAAAAGCGTAAACATGGAGCATGCAAAAAGAGAAAGCCCTACGGCTGTGGGCCGGTCTGATCCGGATATCATGCGGGTTCATAAATTTCTCGGCAAAATCAATCAAAGAAATAGTTTCACCTTCAGCCATTCGAGATACTTCATTATGAGAAAGTCCTAAAAATTCCCGTAGCTTCCTCCTAGGATCATGGACTGAAAATGGGATAGCAGGACGAAGTATTGGGTTCCATCCTCCCACAGCAGCAATCTCCTCAAGTAAAGGGCAAATTTCGCCCAGAGGAATGGCAAATCATGATATGTGTCGTCCCAATAGAACAAAAAAGCATCAAGGAAGTGGCGATTCACCTGCATCTAACGGAACGTATACAGCTAAGTAATACCCGTCTGGTTCAAAGCTACCCTATCGGTGTCCCTAAAGTGTCGGGACCATTCCTGCAACATTGTGGTCAAGCGCTCAATTCCCATGGCTAAATTTCTTGAAAAGAATAAGGAATTTTCTTTTTGAGGAGAAGTGAATTGTGAGAAAAACTAATACAGAGGAGGGGTATTTATAGCATCAAGCCTTACAACCCTCTTTCCATAAAGTTTCCTAATTCTAGTGGGTTTATGCATACAAGCCCAGTCTCAGATTCCTCAATTTTAGCCCAGGAATAAGTCATCCCGAGTATTCCTAATTTTTCAAAGTCAAAATTTTCAAAAAATTTTAAAAAGTTCAAAAATCCAAAATTCAAAAATTCAAATTTTTATTCCCCAGCGAGAGTCATATTTTTACCTACGTGTTGCATGCAAAAATTTACGTAATTGATACAGGTACGACTCGGGGCTTTAGAGGCAAGCCCGCACAACTCATGTATCTCCCCAGCGGAAAGCCCGAGGCGCCATTTTCCACGGAATAGCACGGCATGGGACCATATATAGGTGCACCCAGGACTTATAGGACAAGTCTGATTCCCCGCGGAGTTATCATCATCAACTCAGGTATGATTTCTGTCTTATGGCTGGCGAGCCCTTCATGCAAGTCTAATGGATTATAAACGACCCGATCAGAAGTCTACTAGGTCTTAATCCTCGATTTGCCTGGTAGCTACTCTGACTTTCGCCTTGTCCAAGCCTCAGTTAGAGTGAGGGCTCTGTAGACACCCACATTTGGCCGCTAGGTGTCTATAGCAGTTTCCAAAACAAGCACCCGATGATGATCAGACGCAAATGTGCTTCTACGCGCTCGGATATGGGCTCGAAACCGTTAGTTTCTGGCTTGGGCTATTTACGGAGTACAAATATCACAAAACTGACCTCAAATTCAGGCTCAGCGGGTCGTTTCCAATCAAATAAGACTAATTTGGGTCAAAACCGACACCGAAATAAAACCGTCTTTTTGGCGACCGGGTCAAACCCCGATCAAAGTCGTACACAAAATATCCATGAAATTATCAAAAGTCCAACCCAAAATACAAGATCTACAAAAATATCAAACCCAAGGCCAAAAATCTGGGCCAATTCGCCCCAGCTGACGCACTCGAGCGAGTGTCAACCCACTCGATCGAGTGGGCCTTCGAAAGGCCCGTTTTACGCCTGATTTGGGCCACTTGATCGAGTCAGCATGGCACTCGGTCGAGTAGCCCTAGGTCGGGTGGGGGAGAATTCTTATAAATACTCCTCTTTGCATGTAACTTGGACACTTGGAAGAACCCTAATCTTCACACTTTTCGGATCCCTAATTACTACTTCTTCAACCTAAACCCTAGCATCTAGGAAACCTCAAACCCTAAACCACCATAACTCCTTCTACATTCACCTTGACACTCCCGTGCCCGAGTCACGATTAAACGAGTTCCATCCGAGAATAAGAAACATGTAGGTTGAGGGTGCAAAAATCCCGTCATCTCCCTCGCGTCTTCTTCCTCCTTTTTTTGTTTTTTTTCCTCTTTTCTAATATCGACAATATCACTAGTATTAAGACATTAAAATACTCGCTAATTCGTGTCGAATACAAAGGATGACGGAATAAGGAAATCCGAATACAAGAGTGTTTCACCCGACGTGGCCGGTCGCTTAATCCGACACCCCGAGTATTTGATTGTTGAAGCGAGTCAACATCAACAATAGCGTTTTTTTTTCTATTTTGTCGTGTCCTTATTCGCACACATCGATTTCCACAACTATTTCGAATTAAACACAATTAAAGGCGATATTAGCATAAGACCCTTCTAACCCATTTACGAGTAGTAACAGTGGTGGAGCCCTCTCGAGGAGCCCTGCCCTAAACAGTCAAAGGTATGATGGGATCGCAATATTCCCCTTTAAACGCGTCCGATTCCTTTGTAGGTTAGACTGAAACCTGTCGATGCGGATCCGACATCACATAATCCGCAAGGATTAATTACGATGTCGGGATGCAGAGGGAATCTATTTTCGGATCTAATCAAACAAGCAAAATATATTTCTTTAGATGCGATACCGACTCTATAGTCGAATATCGTGCCTAAAAGAATTAGTCAATAAGTCCAACTAACACAAAGTCGTTGATGCTAAAAATAGTCGTCGTATAGTTCGAAAGAACAAATCACGACACTATAAACGAGGAGAAAATTTATTTCGTTTTAGTTCGTCTTAAACGACTTACAACATCCCTTTTTAGATTTCACTCTAAGTATTCGGTATTGGTCCTATAATCAAATATCGGGTACGATGAGCATTGAAAATCGGGGTCGAAAACAGCTAGCCACGAGAGTCACACGGGTTTCATGTAAGTCGCGTGACTGCGCGAGTCGCGCCAACCTCGCGCGGGTCGCGTGGATGCCTGGAAATCGTTACACAAAAGAAGTTATTTTGTCTTAATCCAATTAACAACAATTCTTCCAACATCTTTTTTTAAGGCACACTCTAAATATTCGATATCGATCTCATAATCGAGCATGGAATATAGCGAGTATCGAAAGATTCAAGTCGAGTATAAATCCTATTATATTTTTACGCGATTTAGCAAATAATCGATTTTCAAAAGCAAAAGCAATTTCAAAATCAAAATCGAAACGAACCATGGTTCGTAGAGGGACCACTCGACCGAGTGTCTTGCCCACTCGATCGAGTGGCACCCTAAAAATCGGGCATAAACTCTTTTTTCGAGACCACTCGGTCGAGTCCCTCAATGACTCGATCGAGTGGCTCCTAGTTCCTTAAAACTGTGAGTCTTTCAACATCCTTCGAGTCTCGATAAAATATTTTCAGTGACTTCGGTCAACACGTGTCAAGTCTATCATATGATTCATCTTTTCAAAACCATGCATTGCATTATATTTATGTCATTCTATATTATTTGCAATCCGTTATTATCATTGTCCTCGTTACTAACGCATTTGTTTCTATTCTTGGCATTCTATTTCTATTATTCGTTTTATTGTACTAAAAATGAATTTCGCATGCTAAACACAACTTTGACGTTAGTATTAGATGCATTAAATCGACTTAGCAACCAATTCAAATTTTTGCATGTTTAGGCAAAACATTGTTTGCATATCATCTCATCGTATTACTGACGCGCGTATTCAAAAATCAAGCGATATCTTAGTAGAGGCCGCTAATGTGCGAGCGGGGTTGGGTGTTCTTTGTGAACTTCCCAACACGTACCCTCACTCCTTACTCAGAACCGTGGTTTCCGGATGTCCGAAACCATTGGCGCACGAGAGTCATTCAATACACGGTATCCGATAATGTCGGTATCAGTATCAAAATGCAAAAGGACGAACCAAATAAACTCTAAAATCCGAATGGAACGTATTTTGTACACGGCCCACCAAGAAATAGAGTGGGTTCGAATGGGCCCGAACTCTCACAAAGCTCGGTGGCGACTCCACTTCGATTTAAATTTTAATTCGACCTATCTCACATGAGATTCATTCGCCTCCCCAAACCTGCGCGTGACCGCGTCGGGGTGGACCTATGTCATGTCCACAAACATGCATATATAAAGCTTTCATGAAGAAACTTAAGAGAACTTCGTAACCCATTTTACCCAAAAATTCATGAATATCATGCATGTATGATGGAAATTATTTTCTGCTTGTTTTCTTAGTATTAACGTTAGGTGGTAACATAAACAAACACTTATTTTAAGTTAGTGAGCTAGTGATTTAAGATCTTAAACATGTGATATATGTTAATTAGTCTAAACATATACTACAGATTTAAGACCAAATGATAAGTTAGGTTACCTTTCTAGTAGAAATACTACCACAAACACAAGATCAGAGTCTTGTTCTTTATCCTCTTCTTAAAACTGATTAAAACACACACAAAATACACTAAGTTACACATGAAAACTGAAGGACTTGTGTCCACTGTCCTATATGGATTAACCCGCTTAAGTGTATGTATCCATTATGCCTTGCTAGAGGTTGATACCGAATTGACATGTAAATGAGTTACCACTAGTAGAAAAAACACCTATCATGTCGGTGCTATCATGGCGGTTCTAGTATAAACGACATATTAGGTGTAAATTACAATTGGAAAAGGTCTTTAGTGGCGGTTTTTTGAAAAAACGACACAGTAAGTTCTAACTTTTGTGGCCCTTTTATTTTAGAACCGACACCATAGGGTCTTTGTGGCGGTTCTGTTTACAACTGACATGAAAAGCGACACAATAGAGTGTTACCTTTGGTGGCGGTTTTACTTTATAGCCGACACTATGGAGTTTTTGTGACAGTTGTATTTACAACTGACATAAAAAGTGACCCAATAGAGTGTTACTTTTCATGGCGATTTATTTTAGAACCGACACTATAGGGTTTTGTGGCGGTTGTCTAACAACCGACGTAAAATGATGACACAGTAGATTTTGTAACCGACACTGTATGGATTTTTCTGGCAAATGTTAAAATAACCGCCGTTATAAGTCTTTCATGTCGGTTTCTTACGGCAAACGCCACCATAGAAAGACTAAAAGAAAATAAGAAAATTATATATGTGCGGATCATTGGAAAAAAATACTACGTAGTTGGTAATCAAAACTAGACAATTGCAGATCAATTACAACATATACTTAGAATTAGGGTCTACAAAATTGCACAATTGCTCCCTATCGATTGAATAACTGAACGGAAATTGAATACCGAAATTTATTGCGCACGATTTTTCGATCCACGATTTATCCATTTTCGATCAATTTTGAAGGATTTGTCGTTAAATCTGGAGAAAAGACGACGAAATTTTATGTCACCCGAGGATTGAAGGGTGAAACAATTTTTTTTGAGTGAAAAAATCATTTGATTCCATTTTACATTGTGAAAACAAGAGTATAGGGTTGGTGATAACTCTTGTGACTGAAATAAGAGTCAAATAAAAGAGGAATTTCTGAGCGTTGAGTGCTGTACTGTTAGTATAAACAATTGAGTAAATGAATTACCAAACATATTTTAAAAGAAAAATGAAATAAAAAAAATATGCGTAGTTCCTATGATGCTTTTGGGTGAAAACTAATGAAGGAAAAATAAGTGGTTCCTAATAAATTGGATGTAGATAGAAATCATTTTTTTTTTGAAAAATAGTGTCTTTGTATTAAATTGAATGTGGTTAGAAACCATCTTTTGAAAAATTGTGTCTTTCTATTATAGATTGAAGGTGGATAAAAATCATTTTTTTTTGAAAAATGGTATCTTTGATTTTAGATTAGAGATCATTTATTTGGAAGAATTGATTTCTTTAACCAAAGATATCATTGCATGGGTTAAAGCACGTACTCCATCATCGAAAGCTCCTACACCGCAAACACAAGAAGTGATAGAAAATATTGTAAGTGAAATTTATTAATTAACAAAATATTAACACACTTTTTATTATGCACTAGTATTTTTAAACTCTAAATTTGAAATCACTATTTTTTCTTCAATAGAGGTTTTGGCAGGAAAAGGAGCAAAAAGGAGAGTTTGTTCCTTCAAGATTAGAAGATGTGTTGGTGAAAGCATTAGGGACACCAGAACATTGTGGAAGAACTAGAGGAGTTGGCGGTTCGGTTGGTCTAAAAACATGGTTCGGACCAATAACAAATCGAGGTCGGAGTGAAAGGAAATATAGCGAGAATGATGTGATGGTGATAGTGGAGGAGGTTAAAAAAGAAGCAATGGAGGAGATGAATGTCATGATGGAGAAGAAATGGGCGGAATTGATTGGGAATACACCGAGTTTTGATAATAATTTAAGAGCTTCATTTGAGGATCCATCTTTGTGTCAACAACAAGAGAGTAGCGGTCATTCCGCTCATGACATTGATCATTTTATTCAACTAAAGGTAATATAATAATGATACTTAGTTACTACACATTTATTCCAAAAAGTAGGTATCATCGATGCTATTTGATCATGTTAAAATGAATATTATAGGAATCTGTTCCTTGTGAGCTTGCTGTGCATATGAATGGAGAATTGACCATTGTTGCGGAAGGAATGGTTTTTCCATGGGTGGAAGGTAAAACAGTACACAACACGCCATTGACTATAGAGAATGCTCATGTTATCATTGATAGCGTTCTTCATCCTGATGCACCACTTCCAATCTCATGGAATGGATTCACAAAAATCATTGATGCGCAAGGAAGCTTTGCACAATGGCCTAAATCTTTAATTAGAATAAAGACCAACGAGGTAAATACACTAAATGTTTTACATTTTAGACATACTAACTTTGAAAATTTTTAATGTTATCTCTATTTGACGCTATCTATTCCTTCTTATTTAAAGGTCAAGTCTAATGATGGACAGATCAAGAAAAAAGACAAGTTCAAAGACACAAGAGAGTCTGCTACTAAAGCTCGTAATTATGTAAGTTCTATTTGTTGTAGGATTACGGTAAACCAATATGAAGAATATAATAAACGATTTTATGGAAATATTGATTTTATTGATTTTATTTTGAAGGATAAATCCGTTGAAAGGGCCAAGGAAAAAATTACGATTCAAGGTGAAGAACTTGACAGAAGACCTCTAGATGTGGAAGATGTCGATGGATTGGGTCCTTTTTGTCGAGATTTAGAAAAGAAGTTGTGTTCCTTGTCAGAAGATGACGTCATTCAGATTGTGATCGATGAGTCCGTTTATAATTACAAAGGAGGTAGTTGTATCTCTCATTTGACCATTGTTGAAATAAGACAGATGTTCAAAAATCAATGGTTAAATGTTGGCATGCTTCAAATATGGGGAAGGTAGGTAAAAGTCTCTACATTATTTAACTGTTAGGACACAAATACAAGTCACTACTTATTAAATCTATAATAATGTGTTCAAATTTACAGCTTTTTACACCAATATGCGGTTGAAATTAAAGCTACAAAAATGGTTGGATTCATGTGTCCCGCAAAGCTTTTGGAATACATGAATAAACCACGAGAATGCGAAGATTATATAGCACATGTCTTAAAGACTGAAGAGAAAAAGAAATTTATCATGGGTGCATTTTATGAAAGGTAATTATCCAAAAAAATGATTTATTGTTTTATGTATTATTTTCTAAAAATATCTTTAATTATGAATTCAATGAATAGAAACCATTGGATGTTGTTTGTCGCTTGCTTGGGGTTGAACACTATGTATATTTTGGACTCCCAACAAAGGGCATCAAAGAAGTTGATCATCAAGGGAAGGTTAAAGGCTGCTTGGTTATTACACGGTGTTAGCGGCGGAAGGCGTAATTATAGTCTAAAGAATCAACTTCAAATCAAAGTGATAGAGGTAATCATGAGAAACTAACTAACTATATATATATATACACACTTTTATTGTCTCACTATTTCTAATGATCACAGACTAAACATCGTTTAATTAATTACATTTTTTTTCCACATTTAGTGTCCGCAACAACTAGGAGATTATGAGTGTGGTTATTATGTTATGAAATGGATGTATAACATAACATATTACTACTCTAAAGCTAAGGAAGACAAATTTGAGAAGGTATTTCCAATTTTAAATTATAGGTTTATAGTGATCTTTTATATACTTTTCAATGTCAATTTTCTTAATATTATGTTAAATGTAGATTATGGCAGATTCAACCATGACACTTGAGGACTTAGACGAAGTTAAAGAGGCGTGGGCGACAAAATGTTTAGAGAACATCTAGTGTATATTCGATTATTTTTATTGCTTCCTTTTGTGGTCTTTGTATAAAGATATACTTTTGGATGTGTTGTTGGTAAACATTGACACAATTGATGTGTTGATGATGAAGATGTTTCTATGACATTTTTGTTGATTTATCGTAGACATTGTCTTGTCATCTTTTATATTTGGGTTGGCATATAATTTATAGCGAGGTGCTGCCAAAATTTACCTAGCTAGATTTTTTTAATAGTGGCGGTTGTTAGTTGAGAAATGACACCATAGATGACTTACAGTGGCGGTTTTGAGTTGAGAAACGACACCATAGATGACCAACAGTGGCGGTTTTAAGTTGAGATATGACACCATAGATGACCTAAAGTGACGGTTTTAATTTGAGAGATACACCATAAATGACCTATAGTGACGGTTTTTAATTGAGATACGACACCATAGATGACCTACGGTGACGGTTTTTATTTGAGATACGACACTATAGACGACCAACAGTGGCGATTTTCACTTGAGATACGACACCATAAAAGTTCTACAATGGCGGTTTTTAGTTGAGATACGACACCATAGATGACCTATGGTGGCGGTTTTTAGTTGAGATATGACACCACAGCTGACCTACAGTGGCGGTTTTAAGTTGTGAAACGACACCATAAATGATGTACAGTGTCGGGTTTTAGTTAAGAAGTGACGCTATAAATGACATACAATGGCGGTTTTAGTTGAGAAAGGACACTAAAGATGACCTATAGTGGCGGTTTTACGTTGACAAACGACACCATAGATAACCTATGGTGGCGGTTTTTAGTTGAGATATGATACCATAGCTGACCTGCAGTGGCGGTTTTAAGTTGAGAAACGCCACCATAAATGACGTACAATGTCGGTTTTTAGTTATGAAATGACACTATAAATGACATACAATGTCGGTTTTAGTTGAGAAAGGACACTAAAGATGACCTGTAGTGGCGGTTTTATATTGACAAACGACACCATAGCTGACCTATGGTGGCGGTTTGTTAGTTGAGAACCGCCACTGTAGATAAGTTATGGTGGCGGTTGTACAACCGCCACTTACCTATAGTGTCCCCACCAATCATGTCACTCTAAAACCGTCACCGTAGGGTTATTTCAGCCGTCACCGTAGGGGGTTTTTCTACTAGTGTACGTGTCTGATAGTCTTAAGTGGGCTCATTGGGTCACACTCAATGGGTACGAGATATTATTAATATAACCGTATATTAAATATATTGGGTCAGTAGTAATACGGACTCAGCAGTGTTGTTGGGTTATGGTCTTTAGAGTTATGATAATAATCTAATTATGGTAATTAGAGTTATGGTAATGACCTAATTCTACATTCTCATCTCCTATATAAGGAGGTTCATAGGATGAACCAAGATATTGAATTAAGAGTGTTGACACATAAGATATATACGGATTATTCTTCTTATAAAGAGTTATAAGATAGATCTAGAGAGAAGTTGTGAGACCATCTCACAAACCCTTATATACTAGCATGTACGTCGCGGTTCTGTACCCGTGTGGATACCAAATGAAGCATCATGTTTGGGGTGCTTTATTCTATCCGTGAGAATTATTTATTTTGTCCGTGGAGATTGTATATATTTTTCTGGGTTTATTATACTTCTTATTAATACGTTGTCCCGCTACAAATAAGGTATAACTGTTATCCCTCTACTTTTATCTTTTCGGTTAATAATTGTAACAGGTCCTTGGGTTTAAAGATTATAACCCTACAGTGGTATCAGAGCCTCTGTTACGTAGTATTAATCAGATCGACGTGAATCTTTGGCTCATAATTGGTTATAAGAGATTCCACCCGCGTATTAATTTGATTATATTTTTTGTCTCGAGAATTGTTCTCGCTGCTTTATTAATTACGTGAGTTAATTTGATAAACGTTAATGTTGTCGCATTGTTTTCACTCATCTTCCACTCCCGCACCACTATTTGATTATTTGTCCTGGTTTGTGGTTTGTGAGCATGAACACGTACTCCGTACGTGTGTACTATACATGAATGCATGTGTGTGCAATGAATGATTAATTGTTAATCATGACACAATACGATTATAACATACGAGAAAAATAAGAAGTATTAGACAACGTTATGGCTAATCTATTGGTGAGCCGAGGTCGTATGCTCCCAAAGATAAATAATTAAGTCCTATTACCTTTAACAATATACTCCCTCCGTCCCAATGAATTGTTTGCCTATTCCATATTGTGACGTCTCAATGAATTGTTTGCCTTTCTATTTTAGGAATGTTTTTTATATGTAATTTGACCATTCTCATGAGTTTTGCTCCACAAGGCACTTCCTCATTGGATCCCTTACCCTTGGTGCTAAAATCAAAGGCAAACAATTCATTGGAACGGAGGGAGTAGTGAAGGTAAGTCGGGTATCGAATTCACAGGGAAGGCAATGTAACTAATGTGTAATTAATATAAATAAATTTAACAAGAATAATGAGAGTTTTGTGAGTGATTTGTCTAACAACTAAAATAACGAAAGTAAAGTAACTCATAATGATGAATTCAGATGATTAAGAGACTCGACTCAAAGAATATCCACTAACTAGTTGAACAATTGATCATCGACTACTAACCTTTATTTAATCCTTGAGTACTCTATTGTGAAACTGAGAGTTCCAATTGTTCTGTAGATAATATTAATTAGGTCGAAACGCGATACTAAGCAACCTAATTATTGAACAACCTAATCCACGCGTCTAGATTTTATTCAATAACAGCATGAACGATATGAACAAATCAATAGAAATAACGACCTTTAACACACACGGTTATTGGTTCGAATTATATGTTTATTCCTCCCTTTACCCAAATTACGATGAAACGTATACAAATAATCAGGTCTAAAGGTTGCAACTTTATGTAGTGAATTGAACAATTACGGATTCAAACACAAAGAATTGCAATAGATTGAAGATTGAAATAATCAATTGGCCAAAAAGATTAAACAAACAACAATCATAAAATTAGCACAAGGAATAAACAATACTCAAGTAATTAAATAGAGATTAAGAAAGTCTCACAATCAATTAACTAGAAAGCTTCAAAGCTTTGATCCGAGAAGAAAGATTAGTTACACATAATTCTCTTTAGCAAACTAGGGTTCTTCTTCTCAGTAACGTGAATGACGATGATTGATAAATGTAATACTCCAAAACTAATAATATGTAGCCATATGTACTCTAATAATAATAATAATAATAGGAAAGTCTAGTAATAACTCTAATAATAATATAATAATAAATAATAATTAAGCTGACACGGAACCCGAAGTAGTTCCGTCTTAAATTCTTGAGCTGCGCTTTGACTTTTTACTCGGTTTGTTGGGCTTGTTCTTCACACTCTCTGTCTCGAACCCAAATCACACATCACGGAATTAAAAGCTCTGAAAACCGTCTTTTCTTCAATAAAACACAATTTCTTGAATAAAACCCATTAGACGATTTCCACTTTAAATCCGCACCCTTCATCATCAAATCTAGCTTAAATCTTCGTCATAAACACATACAAAACACGCTAGGTCAACTTCCCCACACTTAGACCTTTGCTCGTCCCGAGCAAAACTCAGAAACATCAACAATAATACACAAGATCTTGCCAAAAGAAACATGGGAAGCTCGACATCAAACAAAATTCATCCTTTCAACCACCCTCTTTATATCCTCCTCAAAATTTAAGCACAAGGTCACAATATCATGAAAAACACACAACTACAAAAACTGTGACCACAGGACAACTCTAAAACCTCGGAACATGATACTACGCCTCTTATATCTCCGAATCGTAAACATGATCACATGTGCTACAAAATATCACCAATGGTAAACGATGTATAGCACTATTCTCCACAACCCACACATGTGCTCAACCTAAACGCCTCTAACATCTCAATACTACACAAAACAATACTCTCATCGCATAAGATTTAGTGCTACAACTACACCGCACCGCGATTCTTCTCACCTTAACCAACTATCCTACCCGACTGACCTTCTATGTCACCCTTCTTATGAAACCGCACCAAGAATGGAGAAAGTATGTGTGATTGTTTTTCCTAATTCCCTCATTTTGCCTAGAGTGTCCGCCCTTGTGGATTTTCACTCTAGTTTTTTTTTTCAACTCACACTACTCTCGTGGGCCCGTGGCACGCAACTCGATTTTTCTTTTTATCCAGAGCGCCCTTTCGGGTTTTCACTCTGTCCTCAGCCACATCTCTCATTCTTGCCTAGGCGCCCTTTCAGGTTTTTCACCTAGCCGGTGGTTCCCGACTTCTCCTAGAAGGAGGGTTAGTAGAAATAACACAAAGAGAACGGACCTCTGTATTAGTCGAATTAGGTGGACTAATTTCAAATTTAACCACCCTCCCATTAAATTCCATGGTCAAGTACCGTTAGGAACATCAATCCGGGTTCCTGCGATTTTCAAGAAAGGTCGACCAATAAAATTGGGATAGCATCGAAATCATGTGCCATATCTAAAACATAAAAGTCAGCCGGAAAGACTAATTTATCGACCTTGACCATCACATTCTCTACGACCCCTTGTAGACACCCAGATTTGGACCTGGTGGCCGCAGGAGCGCCCAACAAAGACCCGATGACGATCGGATTGCAACGGGACGTGGGTTTGCGATTTTTAAATAGTTTTTTCTATAGAAAGGATCAAATAACTACTCGGAAAAATTAAATTAACATCAAGGTAGCCTTAGTCGTGTCATTACGGTTGCGTCGACACTAATTAGAGTCAATTCCGACATCGGGGCCCCGAATTGGTCCCGAAATATGCAAAGTCAAACCCAAGTCAACGCGTCGGGCCGAGCAAACCTCGGGACGCGCACCTGAAGCCCACCCGACGCTCGACATGCTAGGGTTAAAGGGAAACCTTAACCTCCAAGAAAGCCTAAGATATGCATCTTCTCCGTTATGGAAAGTTTTGATATCGGATCTTCAAAACTTCGACAGCTTGAGTTCTGGCGCCTGAAGACTGAACTGCCTTACACCAGGCATCTGAAGTCCGAGTCGCTGGACACCGGGCGTTCATACGGGCAACGAGGACCAAAAACACCTATAAATACCCGTCCTCATCTCATTCATTCGACACACAATCACGAGTTCGTGCCTACTTTTACACAACTCCTTCTTCCCTCTCTTTTCTCGCTAAGGGCTCGCACTCCGACACCCGAGGCAAACGATCCACTCGATCGTTGTTCCGATAAGCGAAATCGACGCTACTCCTCACCTTCGAGCATTCCACTCGATCCCAGGTGCCTGTGTTGGACTAGCTACCGAGTTTAGCAATGAAGTTCTGCCGGATTAGCCGCAGGAGTAGCGAATAGTAACGAAGTTCTGCTGGATTAACCGCAGGAAGGGCCAACGGTAACAGAACTATGCCGAAATCACCAGGCGAGCTAGGAGGATCCGCCTTTGAAGTCGAATCGTCACTAGGTTGTCATCTAAACAAAACGTAACATACTTGTACTTTTATTATGCACTACGATAATGTCAAACGTGGACACTAGGTCCGTGACACGTACTAAAACACGTAACGTCCCAACTTCAACCACCAAAACACTCTAAATAGACCCGAGTAGTTCTGAGATCCGTTCTCAACTATCTATGCATCCGTTTAGCGTATACTACGATGGTGCAATTCCTCATTATGTGATTTACTTACATTTCGCATTTACAGTTTTCGTATGATTTATTGCTTTTATGACCCTATAATTGCATGCTAAATCGCCTAACACGGAAATCAAGATGTAAACAAGCTAAAACTGAACAAAGCGATGGTCGGGTTCCATATTACTTCCGGTGCTGGTTCAACCCATCCATATTAATACCGAACCGACTCATCTTAAGCAAAATACCGGGTAAGGTATACCACGAGAATGACTAATATCCGTATTATCACATTAAAACTGATTTGCTAATACGTATAATACTAGTACTCTCTACTCTCCTATGTGCATCTTTTCGTGGCCTACTTGTCACGTGAAATCGCATGCAAATAATGTAAATACAACTACTTCGACGACAAAACTTACTTGTCCTTAAACAACCGGCGTAGCAAAAGATATAGGGTTGAAACAACGGATGTTACAATATTTCCGCCACAACAAAGGAACAAAGTTATCAACTCACCGATTGATTAGTAGAGGCCGCTACGTGGGGGATGGATTGGGTGTCGATGTCTAGCAGACATTGGCTTCCCAATACGTACCCTCACCCCTTACTCAGAATCGACGATTTCCGGATGTCCGAAACCATTGGCAATGAGAGTCCTTCTAGGCATGGGGTGCTTATGGGTACAAGTCTTTATCTTTAGGTCCCGTGCCACTCAGCTTTGAGCCGGATAAGGATCAAAGTTGACTTGAACGGTTTCCGAGTCCCCATAATTGACTCGGTGGCGACACCACAAATCGGCAACGAATTCGATTCACTTAAAAGGTCGCCCTACCAAACATAACGGCCTTTAAACATTTACAACCATGACTCGATCGACTCGGAGTAAACATCTCGTGATGATGATTCGCACATCATGGAGCCATGGTCAAAGTCGATGTCTAATATTGCAAACGGGTTTAATCCGAATTGACTTTCTTTTAAAACGAGCGCATCCGACTAAAGCTTCAGCCAAAAGTCCACATAAACATAAAACGGAGCGCACGGGTGGTGGTGCCTCACGCTTGAGTCACGCCGCCACAAGGCAGGTGCCTTACCTGTGGGTTATGACGTGATCGTGAAATCCTTTGTCGTATGTTTTCGATGTCATTTATAATCGTCACTCTGAAATGCTTGATGTCAATTTTTTAATCGAATGTCATGCATACAGAGTCACCAAAAATTGAAGTAATACGAAATCTAATGATGTCAATGCGAGCGTCGCACGGTCCACAAGACCCGACAATGAGGCCACGATACGGAAGGTTCCGATATTCGTATTAAGTCGATATATCGATTCATATCATAAATCGGAACGATCAAGGACAAGTACCCAATTGAGGCCAAAACGAGGTATCGTAGACTTTCAAAGTAGTCAAACAATGATACAAATTTCACCTAGGGAATTGTGATGCAATTCAACACGTCTAATCAATCGCATATTTGATAAGGCTAAAGTCGTATCACCTTAATCAAAATAATCCTAACGAACAACTAATAGGTAGCTAGCAGTAAGTAAGGGTCGAATCCACAGAGAGACGGATGAAAATCGCTAATTATCTAATAATTGATTCTAAACTATTTAAATTCCGGTTTGTTGAATTGTTAAACTAATGCAATAATATAAACTAAGAGGTTCTAACAATATTAAAAGGATCTAGGATTTTCTGGTTCACTATGCAATTAAATTGGGTAAAGTTAATTAATCATTCAACCAATCAATCACAGTTATTTAGGGCAAAGACACGGCCTTTCGGATCTTATGTCAACCTTAAGATAGATTCTGACGGGCTCTCGCAACTTACCAGATTATCCTACCCACTTACTTGTAAGTCTACCCTTACCAGGCTTTCGATCTTAGGTTCGGGTTCCTAAACATTCAATTAGTTCAACGTCTCAAACTAATCAAACAACGATACAAGACAAGTAGTAAGGCAATAACATATGAATGATCAATCAAATAAGTAATTAAACTAACATCCCCAATTCAATTAGCATAGATCCCCTTCAACCCTAGATAAATAAATTAGCCACTCATAATAAACGATAAAGCAATAAAGGAATTAAGCATAATAAAGAATAATATGAAAATAAGAGAATAAGGGAAGGTACCAATTAAGTAGAACTGAAAGATTAACGATCTAAAAGTATGACTACAAACTAGATGAATTCTAATGCTAATAAAAAGTCTAAACTAAACTAATGAATATGAAAGTGTAAACTAAACTACTGAATGAGAAAGTGTTATTAAATCTAAACTAATGAATATGAAAGTGTAAAAGTGAAAGGTGTCCTTAAACCTAACCCTAAGAAGGGTATTTATACTTATTACAATGGGTCTAATTAGGAAATAGGACATAATTTAATAAAATAATCCCGTAGGATTTTAATTAAGGCAGAATACGGATTCTTCAGAAGATTAGGAAAGTCACTCTGACGCGTCGTGAACCGCTCGGTACATAAACAAACCGCTCGGTACAAAAACGAACCGACCGGTTCACAAACGAACCGATCGGTTTAACATCAAACCGACCGGTTCGGTTTTCCTGCACTGCGCGACGAATTTGAAATGCTTGTTGTTTCTTCGTTACTTATCGGATTTGGACGTGTAATATACCGTTGGAAGGCTAAGAGAAAGAGCTTTCCAAAGCCACAAATATCAGCTCAATCGGAGTTGTATAACTCAAGATATTCACGTTTGAAGTTGACCTTTGTTTTCGCGATCGTTCTTTCTTCTCGATTTGCATTTGTTTGAGCTTTTCAACTTATTTCTTTGTCGTTTCTTATTGTTTCTTCACTACACATCCTTCCTCAAGTATTCACTTAGTATCTTCTAACTTTTATCACTTCTTTCTTGTGGATTTCATGGCTGGACTCTCGTTGTTATCCAAAATATAGCTTAATTGCCTTCATTTGTTTCATTTCCTACAAAACGTAAACAAAATACCCGACATAACGAAGAAGGATAAAAAGCTAGAAAAACAACTCCTAGGACACAAAAAACGAACCAAAATAAAGGAAAAGTTGGGGTTAAATATAAATACGAAATGAGTTTATCAATATTTCCTTTCGAAAATCCACATCTCGTATCTATTTTTATTCTATTATCGTTTTTCCTTTACGACTTTGAGTGAATGCCTCGCAATGTTAATCGTATATCGGTGACTCCCTAGTCGAACTCAATATTCAATAAACCAAGGCAACCAATTTTCATTTGGATAAGTCGGGAAGAGACTTCGAGGCTTCGGAATCAAGCTAGCATCACAATTTGATTCTGTATACCGTCGATTCAGGCGCCCCAATGCACGCACCTGAAAACTGAGTCGCCGAAGGCCAGGTGCCTTAGTTTCAGGGGGCACGAGCTCACACGCCTGAGCCTCTGTCCTCTGATCAATATGCTACATAATCTGTAGGTTATTGAAGTCTGTCCAACCATTCGATAATTCATTTCTGTTTCCGTTTTCTATTTATGAGTCTGTTTATAGTCTAAGTTTACTGTTTCCAATTCAATATTACAATCCTTGTCGTATTGTGAATTCCGGGTGTATTCCGTCCGCGTAACTTGTAATCTAATTTTCAAGTTTGTTTACTTTAATTGCGTGGCATTTCTCGCTTTTAAATGAACCCACATGCTAAGTTCAACTCCGAAAAATTCTAAAGATGTATTAAACGACGTACTGAACAAGTAATTCGCATGTGTAGTTTAAAACAATAGTTGTCATAGATTTCCATCATCTTACTAACGCGTGTACACGAACATCAATCGATATCTTAGTGGAGGCCGCCATGTGCGGGCGGGGTTGAGTGTCCTTCGTGGGCTTCTCAACACGTACCTTCACCCCTTACTCAGAACCTTCAATTTTCAGATGTCCGAAACCATTAGCAACGAGTGCCATTTGATATACGATATTCGATAATTCGTCATCGGTATCGTTACGCAAAGAGACGAACCTCACAAGCTCTAGTACTACAAGGTAAACCGTGCTTTGTGCGCAATACGCCTAAGTACAGAGTAGGTTTAAACGGGTCCAAGCTCCCATAAAGTTCAGTGACGACTCCATTGTCATTTAAATTTCAATCCGAGAACAATCTTACCACGAGATTCATTCGCCTACCAAAACCCGCGCGAGGCCGCGTAGAGGTGGAATTTGCCATGTCCACAGATATAATATCGATTATGTTTTTATTTAATTTACCCTAAATTGAGCCACCTAACACCAAATTTCTTTTATGACGAGGAGATTAATTAGATTAATCAAGATTCGATTGAAATTGGGAACATAAAATTATTAGAATAATTTATTGTTGACGATGAGTCCTAATAAGATTAGGACAAGACTCGTTTTAATGATGGTGGAGACGGAACAGAACGAGGTCAATCCGGCTGGCCCGAGTATGACCCGGTGGGCACGAGTGTAACTCGGTCAACACGGGTATGTCCTATTCGGAACGGGATGACGGGCGGCACATGTTTGACAAAGACGATACAATATCTACTCGGGCGACATGGTGTCTGGTCGAGTGATGCTTTAAGAAAAATTGTTTTCTCGCATTTGTGTGTTGATTATGAATCAAAATGGATTATACTTTTATTTTTCCGAATCAATGAAAAATTAGTTTTCTAAATCGACCAAATAATTTTATGCATTTTAATCATCATGTTATCATAAATGGGTCGGGAAAAAGAGTTTCTCAAGTCCTATTTGGTTTTGATGAAACGTTCACTTATATGACAATTAGAAGTTGCAGATCGATTGTGAATCGAGTTTTGTATATCCGTTCTATTTTCTCGGGTGAGGAATTGTTCCTCGTAATTGAAAAAATTAAAGATATTGGTGAGATAGTTCAAACCAAATAGAAATATGATTTTAAATCAAAATATGAGATCCTTTAACTTGTTTTATGCGCAATTCACTAATAACAATTGAATAATTATGTCAAATGATGCATGAATTTTTATTGTTTAGACTTGTGAATTGTGTGCCTAGAACTAATAGGTCGCCTTGTAAGTTGACCTAGCAACATGTTAAGACCCATAATGCATTTAATACCTCGCACAAATATTAAGCGTTGTCTTTCCAAAACTGACCACTACAACAATTTCATATCATTGGTTGAAGTGACTGCCTAAGCGGTGCTTTGCGATGTATGTGGACCAAGTAGGTGGGTAACGGTTACCCACAGGTTCAGTTTGGTTTGCTTAACATTGCTATCAAGTTGGACTTGGGCTTTGAGACAAATAGTTGGTGTCATATGATGACTAATTCCAATTAACCATGAATTACATAGAGATGTAATTGACAATGTTGTTGTCTACCTTTACTTTTAGAGTTTGAGCAGTGAGCCCAAGTTCCCTTGAGCAACAAAAGGTTTAGGATCTTGGATTATTATGCAAACTTAAGGGTAGTTTGCATGATTTTATCTTAAAATTGTTTAAGATTATTAATATTAATCATCGTTTTACTTTGCGTATATATACATACTTGTAGTTGTAATTTAATCACCATTATCACATTTATTAAAGATAATTTTAAATTGTTCAACCTCATCGATTGGAGTTTGAGGTCTCAAGACAAGATTACCCAAACCTCGGGTTTCCCGATATTGGCGAGGGTGAGTCAATGCTAACTGAGTTCATCAAGCTAAGTCAACAAAAACACAATAATCTCATACAAGATAAATCACCATAAAATGCAACAATTTCCATAAACTTATAGTCCATGAAGCCCAAGTTCATCCTCTCCTAACCCCTTAACTAAAATCTACTCAGCATTCTGTAACACCTGCTATTTTCCTAGCATTTTTATCCTTTCCGTTATGACTTTGTCATAACTCTGTCACATTTCGGCCTTATGTTTCATCATTATTCCCAGCTCTATTTCATTTTTGAGTCTAATGATATTTATTTTTATTTTAAAAGATTTTAATTCTTTTAAATCTATTTATTTGATTTTCTTCGTAAACTAATTATTTTTCTGCAAGGAATTCTACTTCTCTACGAATTAACGTTTTTAAGCTCGGATTTAAGTTATTTCTTTTTCTAAAAATGTCTAAATATATTTATTTTCCACTAAGAAATATTTTTATTTACGAAAATTTAGTCATCGATGATTTTATTACGAAGTGTCGTAAATAATTATTTTCCAACGCGAGGTTTACTCGAATGGCTTTGAAATACCTTTAACTATTTTACGATTCTTTTTTTTATCAACTCACAAATTATTTGAGACATTTTTCCCATGTTTTGGACCGACACATCTCCTTGTCACACCCTTACTACGTTTTCTTTATACGTTTCATTTTATAAACGTAAAGATATAATTTTTTTTTTTCATTTATTTGGTACATAATGAACAAACTCTTCATTCTCCCATGCATCACCTTTTGTCTGGTTTATGAAGTGTGTTGGAGTATAGTTTTCATCTAAATTTTATTATCATTCATGCTTAAAACCATCCATTTCCTAAAACATTCAATTTTCTATTAAACAAAAAAAACTCCTTCCTTTTTTCCCTCAAAACCATAACATCCATCAGCATTCCAAGGCTGATTCTTGCTTCAATTCGAGTCTTAATCGTCTCCTTTTCATCCTCAAATTAATCCTTATTCCGACCATTTCGTTAAGGTAATAATCGATGTTGTTTTCGATTGATATTCACCTTGATTTTCTTATTTTTTTTCTCATGGTATTATTCTGCCATGATTTTTGTATGTTGTAGGTTTTGTGGACGATCCCGAGGCCAACCAGTATATTATCTATTCAGATTTGGATTAGAGGTAACGTCAATGTTACTCGGTATTACTTGATTTCATTTGTGTAATTGCATGTATATTTTTATAATTCATTTTTGACAATATAAGTATGTCATATAATCTGCAAAATTTCTAAAAGTTGAAAATCATGTTTCGGTATTTTTATCGCTTTTACGAGATTAACGATTAAATCGTCATATTAAATTGTAAAATCGTAATATTCCGCCTAAACTTGTAATATATGATTAAATTCTATAAAAATGAGGTTTTTGATTATTTTTAATAATTTGGTATTTTTCTGATATTTTTGATTTCGATTATTGAATTATTACCGTTTACGGACAAAAATGATTAAAAGCTGATTTTTAGTTCTAGTACTTAAACATTTTAGTTTAATCTGAAATTTGACATGGGTAATATTTATGGTGAAACATAATTTTATGATTTTTTTCATAATTTTTCAGGATTGTTAAGTGGGCGAATTAATTAATCACTTTCAATCCTCATTTATCGTTATAACCGTGTTTGTCGTTTTAATTTCAGATTTCTGGTTTGTGTTTTAAATCTGGAGAAAATGTGTTCCGGATGATTCTTGGAAAAAAAAGTGTTTTTTTTATGATTTTTGTACTTTAATAAATTATTAAGAACGACAAGTTTTATTAAGAAAATCGTTAATTGTGGAAACGGATTTTAAAAGACGGTTTTAACGGAATTTGCTAAATCTGGAATTTTGAAAATCTGGAAAAATTAGTAGTTTCTGGAAAAACATGATTTTCTAGTTTAATAATAATTTTTGAATATTAGTGCTTAAATTGTTTTGTAATTACTATTTTTATTAATCGTTGTTGTCGAGATTAGACGATTAACGAGAAAACCATTTAAAAATCAAGTTTATGAATTCTGGAAAAATTATTTTTCTAGCCAGAATATACAAAAATGTATTTTAGCTATTTTATATAATTTTTGTACTATTTATCAAAGTTTTAAACTAATATTAATGATTTTTGGACAAAATTACGATTTATCGTTAAAATGCTCCGTTTCACCTAAATGAATTGTTTTTCCAGCAATTTTGAAAATACTTGAACCTGAAACTTTAAGAGTTAAATCACCCCTTATCATATTCTAAATTTGTTTAATGGTTTAATTAAATAAACGACGTTAAATGATTTATTTTGACGTTTGCCGTAAAATCTTATTTATGCTTGTTTTGTCAAAACTATTAATAATTAGGGAATTTTAGTTTTATAAATTTTGAAAACACCCTAATTAGTAGTATTAAAATGTTTAAGACATTTTTAATCATTTTATAAACACTTGTATGATATTTTAATAATTTCATAAACCCAATTGTTCTTGTTTTAGAAATTAATATCGTTAAAGCCGAAAGTATTATTTTTATAAATCTATATCGTTTACTAAAAATGTTTTATCAGTAAGAACTAATATTTTTGAGTTTTTGATATAATGCTATTTTTAGTCAAGTTTCTAAAAATAGAAGTTTCCTAAAATAGAAAGTTTCCTCTTTTAGAATATAATGATTACTCCTTTTGTTCTCTTTTTATTATAATGATTATATCTTTTGAATATTGATAATGACTTATTTTGGAGTTATGGAATAAAGGCAAGTGTGGGGTTAGAGTAATATAGTCTGGGATGTACGTTTTTGCCATCAACTGTAAGGTTGGTGTGTCTTTATGGGGCACATTGGTCATTGAACTGAGCATGGTTTGTGTTCAGGAGTGTGTGCAATGTGCCCTTAAGCTAGATATCGCATCGTGTTAGTCGTCGTCAGCTGAACTGGATACATTTGGTACCCAAGAGGGGTGTATACTACTTAAACCAGGACCTCGCTGCACGTAGTCCTGTTATAGTTGAGTTGCCTAGTTAGAGACTGGATTCTGTTATGAGTTAAGTCTAAAGTTCTCGAAGCTAGTTTCCGGTATTATCCTAGTGAAAGTCTAGCCTTGTGCACACTGATCGAATTTCCATAACGCCATTTTGACTATTTTTATTATTGTCGATATAATTTGGTTTGTAGGTTGGCAAATGTTTTATGTTTTCTTCGAAAAACTCATTTTTTATTATATTTTTTTTCGACAAGTGAAGATTTTCAATGAAAGTTTATTTTATTATAATGTTTTACTATTTTCCGTTTTTACTATTTTCATATAATAGTAATACAGTTTTAAAATCATGTCATACGGCTAGGAGAATGTTGACGTTGCTCCTCATGATTGTGGCTGTTATGTTTTTAACATGGCAGATATATGTGTTTTCCTTCGGGTGGGCTAGCGAGCAGTTATGGATCCTGCTTGTTTTAATAAGACCACTGTATTATGGACTATTAAAACCCTATTTATGGATTCTATTTTCTTTTTTTATTTTGTAGCCATTTTTATTTTATGGCTTATGTATTGACTTACCATTTTTATTTAACCAAGACATAGCTACAGTGTGTTATAATCCCACTTCTACAGTGTTTCCGTCACTGTATTGCGTTAGAATTTCTAGGGGATTACACATTCATAATGAAATCAACAAGAGAAATAAACAAGGGAAATGAACTAGAATAATCCATATTAGAAATGACAAGGAACTGAATCTAATGCAATAATAGAAATTTAAATAACATAAGCATAAAAAAACAATTGCAAACTATGGAGTAAGGAGAAATTAAAGAGAAAACTAATTAAGAGAGAGAGAGAGAGAGAGAGAGAGAGAGAGAGAGAGAGAATAAAGATACCAACAATGGAGGAAAACTCAAAGCAAGAAGATGAAGATGAACATAAATAATGAAGCTTGAAATAATAATACAATAATCTTGTCACCAAATCCTTGCAAACCCTTTAATCTTCAATAAAATCTAGATCTAGACTAATGTAATTGCTTGATTGAAAAATGTAAAGGAGATAATCTAAGCTAAAGAGAGTTTTCTAGATCTAATGGAATTTTTCTAAAGTGGAAGCTACTACTAACACATGGAGATCTAACAAATGAGGCATACAAGATACTACTAAGATCATTCTAGTAGCAAATTAGGTTAAAGCTATATATACTAAGTTGCTTAATGGGTCACTAAAACAAACCTCAATTCTAATCTTTGAACTTTGAATAAGCCTTTTGCCCAACGAATCTTCATAAGGTGAAACTTCGCCCTGCGGATAATTGCTAATCATGAACCATTTCCGTCGGGTGAAACTTCACCCGGTGGTTTCACCCGGTGAACTTCCCTTCCAGATTTTGCATTTGGGGACCTCTTTATCGTCGGGCGAAACTTCACCCGATGAGTGAAAGTTTCACCCGGATATTTCGACCGGTGGTTAAATTTTTCTGAAGATCTTCGGAGAGGTCGAAATGTCGTTGGGCGAAACTTCGCCCGGTGGTATCTCAACGGGTGAAACTTCACCCGATGGTTTCCTTGACCTCTTTTCTGGTCTCGCTCTTTTGATTGTTTGGACTTTACGTTTCGTGTCTTGCTTTCGGCTGGTATTCCACTCTCTTGTGCTCATGGAAGCTCGGACATGCTCTTGGCTACGAATCCTATCAAAATAGATAGAATAGCTACCAAAAACACGTGAAATGCACAAGCAAGATGTTAATGCGAGAAAGACTAAGAATAGGACGATAACCGCACTCAAATCTCGCAAAACAGAGGAAAAACGAGCTTAAATGGGAGAAAAAAATGGTCCAAATTTAGCACACATCAATTCCCCAACACTAAACCGTTGCTCGTCCTTGAGCAAAGACCCAAAAAGAAACTAACTACTACTACTAGGCTAGATTATACTAAGCCGCTATGGGGCAATTAACGGACCCGCTCCGTCCCTTCAACTCACATCAAGATACCCATGAGGTAGAGTACCTCCATGCAAGGCAAGTCGGGTCTTGCTCAAAATTGCGGATGCAACTAATTACACACACGAACACAAAACAAAAGAGACACACATGAAAATAGTTACTCCCTCCATTCAAATCCACTTCTCTCATTTCCTTTTGGCACATTTGCCGAGACGCGTTTTACACTAGCGATATCTTTCATTTTACATTAGCAAAAATTATAAAAATTTGATATTCTTAATGTGCTCATAAAGACGAATCAAACAAAATCCCACATGACTATATTCTCACTTATAGATTGTCAAGAATATCGAAGATTTCCCTCAAGTGTGAATAGTGTCAAAAAATGAAATGAGACAAGTGGATTTGAATGAAGGGATAACATCCAAAGAAAGAAAATAAAACGTTGAATCCCTCATCGAAACGGCGGGGAAAGCACCGGTTCTAAGTTTGAGATAAGTGAGAACACCACCAAGCTAGTTACTCAAGTTGACAAGGACAAAATTCTAATATAATGACAATCAAACAATAAAAACATTGAAAATTTAACAAGGTCCTTCTAGTCCACTAAAATACGAACAACGGGACGATAAATGGAGTGGATTGGAGTGAACCATGGAGTTAGTAAGCACTAGAGGTAAATGTTATCCCGTCTCCTAAGCCTAGCCTATAGGGTCGTCCCAAACTCGAGGAAGCCAATTAGCCCAAACAAAAAGTCAACAAGTGTTTGCAAAATGGTAAGGATCGACTAATCATCGCTATCTTCCTTCCTCGGAATTCGATCCTCTAGTAGGAACTTTACGGCAATAAGTCGATCAAGGGTTTATTTGGGTTTGGGAATGTTTTTTGAGATTTGATTTTCTTTTGGGTTTTCTTTCCTTCCCCCATTTGATTTCGTTTGAGGGCCTTTTTTTTTGAAAGGTACCCTTCTTCGTTTTTCTCCCTTTTTGCTTTGGGTATCCCATATTTGGCTAAGTGATGCATTTGAGATTCATGGTCAAGCATTACTTTTTGCAAACTTATTTTGTGGAAATGGATGAATGGTAGGGAAATAGGCAAGTCGAGTGTGCACCCCCTCCGAGCCCACAAAAAGGCGGAAATTTGGACTAAAAGATGGCTTCTCAAGTAAGGTCACCTAAGAGAATGAGAAACAGTAACCAAGTCCTTATCACTCCATGGGTGATCAAAGTAGTCAAATGCAAATCCTGATGTAGATTCCTAGTAGAAAAGATAGACTCGTGGTAAAAATTCAATATAATCATTGGTTCAAAGTCATTCTACTAGAACAATATTCAAAAATCAAAATGGGTTCTTAACGAGGAAGTAGTAAATACTCGACACTAACTCAAAACCGGGTTTTCGAAAACCTTTACCTAGACCTACTATACAAAATGAAAAAGAGAACACAAAAAAACAAGTAAAGCCAAGCACTCCGATCTCCATCAATAGTCAACACAACCACAGCCACCAATCCCAAAATATTCACCAAGTGAACCTCCAAAAAGCATACAAGCCCATACTCCCATGTGAATAAGAGAAGGGAAAAAAAACAAAGGTAGAAGATATTACCCATTGGTCTTCAATTTTGCTACCTTAGGTCCATATGTTATTTTGGATTTTTATACTTTTTCGAATGTTTTTGTATTTTTTTTAAAATTAGGTGAAATAAAAGAAAAAGGAATGAAAATGAATGTAAAGAAAGTAAAATGGAAAAGAGGTGGCGGGCCTAGGTGTAATCACGTCACCTACACCCTAGCTAAGGAAGAAAATGAAAAATAAAGAGAAAATAAAATGAAATAAGAAAATCGATAGAAAAATGAAAAAGAAAAGAAAAATGAAAGAAACCGAAAAGGCGCAAAGGGGCGTAGGTGTAATCAAGTCACCTCGCCCCGATTCCCCACTAGTCGGGGAAAAAATGGATTTTCCAAGTGGTCAATGGTGCAATCACGTCACCAAAGACCGGGAGCTTACGGTAAGGCCCTTCTACTCTAAGGGTACCTGCAGGATAACCACACAAAAAATTTGACCCAACACAGGTCAAAGAGGAGCTAACAACCGACATAACCAACAACAACAACTCATCAAAATGCCATAATAGGCGCTGCAGAGAATCTAACAAAAATACTCAAATTGGGCAACCGACCCCCCCCCCCCCACACACACTCACACAACTACCGACACTCGAACACCCTCACATGGGACCCAGGGGAGGAGGTGGTGGGTACTGCAACCCAGGTGGAGGAATACCAAAGAATCTATCAAAATATTGTTGTTGTTGAAGTAACAGTCCCTGATTATCCTCTGCCGCCAACCTAGCCGCATGGGCATCCCTAGCCACCTCATAACTATCCCGGCTGTACTCATAACCGTCTCGAGAGTACGTGTAAGAATGATGCGCAGTATCGCACGCATCTCGAGCAACATTGTAGGCATCCTGAGCTAAGTTAAGGGAAGCGGTTGAGTTCTCCCATGTCTGCCTAGAATAGTTTTGGACCTCCCTCCACTTATTAAAAAATATCCTCGGATCCGAAGAAAAAAGAATGCCTCGGATGACTCATATTAACGTCCTCCTGAAATTCGGTGGTCGGTTGGGTGTAGGTAGAGTGGCAGTGCGGTGTAAAGTCGGTAAAGTCAGGGGTATAAAACTGGGTATTCTGGGGTTCAGGCTGTCGGGAGGAAGAGGGTCCTTGAGATGAAGAAGGTAAAGCACATTGACCCTCATCCCGGAAAGTTTCGACTTCCCACCTCCGTCACATCCTCGACAACAACTTCATCTTCACCATAATCCACAGGTCCTACGGGGTATGTAACCATGTAAAACTTACCTAGGGTATGATCCCGAATGTACTCCCCAGACCGGTTGGGAATGCTGAAGTTTTCCTTAAACTCAAGCGACACCCACTCAAGATTAGACATAGCAATTAGCCTCAACTCAGTAATTTTGCACAAGAAAAGACTGTTATAGTCGCCCTAAGGCCAAACCAGAAATGGACAGTAATGCTCATCCAGAAACTTACCAACTTTCTCGAGTGGCGCCTCGTCGCCCAAAGTAAGACGCAATGCCTTGGCTATCATCGTTACAAAACCCCCTCACGAGATGCTCTTGCGCGTACCCCTCGCAATTTGCGAAAAATGGGTAGCTAAGGCATCGGACATATCAATGGACGGGCTTCGGTTCAGAACCGCATCCTCAAGTAGATGCACAGCTCTCGCACTGAAGTTATGGTGCGTATCATAGCTAGAAAGAAAAGAGTTAGCTATGTTATGCACCAAATACTTGAGTATGGGGTTCCGAATCAAAAAATAGCGCATCTTACCCCCTGGAAAACTCTCTGGCAAGAAATCTTGCGCCAAAATCTATCTCGAGCAAATTTCTCTTCACGGGATTGTCCTGCACGAGATTTTCCAGCAATAAGGGTAGGTAAACCATGCAATGCATCAAATGCCTAAAGAGAAAAAGTGTGGTGATTTTCTGGTAACTGGAATGAAACAGTAGTCTCACCACCACTAACTGTCAATTCGTAAGTTGCGAAAAACTCATAGGTCAAGGCTTTAAAGGTCTCCTCAGTCGAGGCATAAAATTCCCCTAGGCCAATTTTTTCACACGTTGCTCTTACCTGTGCCTCAATGCCCATATGAACAAGGACGATCCTCGAGGCCCAACAAGTTGGTTCGAATCGACAGTTCCACAATGTTTTAAAATGTTCAAGACTTGACTTTTTCGAAAAGTAGACACCAGACTTAGGGTGAAAGAAATTACGACGAATGGTAGGGTAACGTACCTCAATCTGGATCGGTTGATCATGCGGAATTAAGCTCTGGACCGGAATCGGTGTCGTAGAAGGCTTCTCTGATTGTGATGAAGATGAAGAACTTGCGATTGAAGACGAAAGAAAGTCTTTTCCTTTCTGTTTGCTTAAAGCCCTTCATTATTGATGATGATGATGATGATGATGATGATGATGATGATTTGTAATGAGGTTAGGGTTCGGGATTATGCGTATTTGAGTGATTTCTTCAAAAATTGATTCCTACAATTTGTTAGGAATATGGTAAGGATTAAGAATTTGGGATTTGATTTGATTTTGGGTGGAGGATTTGAAGGTGGAAAGGTTTAAAGATGGTGGCATGGGGTATATTATTTGGGGGTTTATGTGATTTTTTGTTTGAGAGTGAAGAAGAAGGTGAAATATGAGGAATTGAGGGTGAGTGGTTGGGTATATGACGCAGGGTAAGGTTTCACCCGGTGGACCTCCATCGGGTGAAATTTCACCCGACGGACTTTTATCCTCAACCTTCAACTCTGCGCAATTTACCATCTGGCGTAGTTTTGCCCGATGAGATTCCATCGGGTGAAGCTTCACCCGACAGATTTCTCTTCAACTCCAACCTTTTCCAGCCAGAATGTCATCGGGTGAAATTTCACCCGACGGTCCCAAGCTTAAATTTCACCGGGTGAAGTTTCACTCGGCGGTCTCTCCATTGTAATTCTGTCTTTTGCTTAAAAAAATCTTCTTAACTCGATCCAACCCAACATCAATCTCTAAAAATTGACACCCGTCCCAATCCATGTATTACAATACATGAATAAAAACTCTCCTTATCTTTGAAGAAAGTCCCAAATATCCCCAAAGAGAAATCCTTTCAAAACCTGCACGAATTATCCAGAACAAGCTTCATCCAAATAATAAAAACTATTGGCCAAAGAAAACTGAGTAAGAATATAAATATTTACAAGGTGGTTATTGAGGACACCACCAAACCAAACTGATCATGCAAAGCTTAGTTAGGGTTGCAAGAAAAGCAACCTGGAAGATCATTGTTCATTTCTTTGAAGACGATATTACCAATAGTAAGTTCTTCCCTCGGAACCGGCAGACCCATTAGTCGTGCCACCTCGGGATGCATAGCGTAATCTTCGTTGGTATTATCGAAGGTGGACGAAGTTTTGATGGGACACCATGGTCCTTGCTATCATATCAGTCTGCCTCATTGGTTGGTGGTTCTTGAATAGTCGAAAGTTCCACCGTTTGATTCCAAAGCTCTCCACTGAATGAATTGTTCGGTAGAAACGCGGGCAATACAAATTGCACGACATTGTTGGCGACATAAAAGGACAATCCTCCTCTCTTAACATCAATGAGTACACCTCCAGTGGCCAAAAAAGGTCATCCAAGTAGAATAGGATTGCGTTCTTCGACAGGCATGTCTAGGATCACAAAGTCGGTGGGTATATGAAAGGTTCCTACTTTGACGATTAGATTTCGAGCAAGCCCCATCGGGTCCTTAGTAGATCCATCGGTCACTTGAACATTGAGTGGCAAGTACACTAAATTCTTGACGTTGATAGTTTGAGCGATAGCTAGGGGCATAAGACTAATATCCGCACCTAGATCGCATAAGGCTCGGTGTATTTGGACATTGTCGATAGAGCATGGAATAGAGAAACTTCCGGGGTCACCTACCTTGATGGGAATGGTAACATTGGGGGTGACCCTTGGTGAGATAGGAGGTTCCTCTTCCTTGGTGGAATTCAATATGATATCACGGATATACTCGGAAGGATTTGGTGTAGAGAAGCTTGTTTCATGGTGTTCCGGTCACGGAAACAATTAACCCGACTCTGGATTCGGGTTGTATAATTGAATTGTTAGTGAACAATTGATCGTCTGATCTCCTTCAACCTTCCCTTTGTCTCACTCCCTTGATCGGACCTTCCCGGCGGAGTTGGCCTGCTCCCTGCACAATGAACGCACAGGGCCTCGGAGGTTGTCCGAGGAAACCCTCTCCGATGCCTAAGTCAGTCCGTGAAATGCCTTGATGAACCTAGCTCGTGAGGAACTAGGTGGCGTTTTTTAGGAGTAAGAGTCTAGAGAGAGAAAATCCAACCCCTCTCATGTGGGAAATGGGAAAGTATGTATACCTTCCCACAAGAGAGAGGAAAAGAGAAAAGAAGAGAGGGAAATGGGTGGATGTTTGTGCGACACGTGGACTCACCTTGTCCACTCACTTCCCCTTACCTTAGGCAAAATGACGGATGGGTCCCCGGTTCTTCCCTTGGTCCTGCTTGGGTGGGAGTGCCCTGGAAGCAGGCAGGAGGCTTGGTTGCCCTGCTCGGCAGGCGGCAAGGCCGTGCCAGGCAGCTAAATGATTAAGGACACCTACTTGGAGGTTTCAATGATGTTGCTGGGAGGTCTGGAGGGCAGGTTTTTCTCCTACTCTTGAATCGGACACCCTGGGCCTGACTGGCAGGCGACCCGAGGCTGACTACCGACCCCCATCAATTGGCCCTCGCCGGCTGAGGAGGAGCGGGGCTCCTGCTCGGCAGGCGACATCTTGTTTCGGGACGGCGGGAGGCTGACTCCTTGAACACTCTTGCATTAAATGCGTTGCATGTTCCCGAGAGAACGTGCTTTAACTTCTCTGGGTATGCAGAGAGTTTAAACGTCTTCTTTCATGATTATTCCTCTTTGCAAAGTGGGTTTTCGAACAGTGTGCCAGTTCGATGATTGGCTCTCCTCTTTGCAGAGGTGGTTGGAGCACCATTAATGCCCTGCTTCTGCTCTTTGTATAAATTGCATCTTCCTTCATCATTTTCACGACCCATTTCCAACTTTCCTTTCCTTCTTTGTCTTTAATCATGGTTTGGATCAAAAAATTTGTGACTCGCCGTGGAGCTCGATATGTTACTTTTGTTTTTAAAGGGTTCTGGCGGCTTCGGTACGCTCGAGCTGCTTACCGAGCTGTCCGCCGTAGCCGTCGTTCACGGCTTCATTCCCGTCGGAAGGGCAAGAAGGTTCCTACTAGGTTGAACAGGCGTCTCAAGAGGTCCTCACCCCCCGCCGCGCCTGGATTCAGGCATTGCCCCCAGAGAGGGGGCTGCTTTGACAGGGGATGCCATGAATGCTTTCCGTGGCTGCACCCTGAGCAATTTGATCCTAACTTCTCTGATACTGACTCCTCCTTGGCGTCAGGCCCCTCCTCGCCTGTGAAGAGAACAGTTTGTCGCACCTGCGACGAATCCCAGGCCGTTCCCTTTGGCAGGGACTGGGAGGATAGCAGCCGAGACTCCGACGACAGCGAGGGTCTTGGTTGTTTGAGTGACAGGGGTGAGGATGGGATCCCTGATGATCCTTTCAAAGATTCCCCAGACTGGGACTGGGGTTCGGATTTTGGGGGCCCAGGCAGCCCTGGGGACCCTTCCCCTGACTTGGGTGATGATTAGGCCTGCGTAGCAGGGCGCTTGCTTGTTGGGCCGGAATTTCTTGGCCCTTGTATATTTTCTTTCCTTTGCTTGGCACTGAATGTAATTTTCCCTTTAAGGTTTAATGAAATGAAATTCAGGCAATGTGTTTGTGTGTTGTATTTTTAATATTTGTTTATTGTTATGATATGGATGTTATCATCCCCAAACAATACAACCCTTCACCAAGCAACATATCCCTTTGTATCGATATCTATATATATGTATTGAGTCATGTATTACGTGTTACTGAAGATACAATCTCTTTGCATACAATAAACAGTTTCTCTTGTATTCTTATTCCATACGTATACAATATAATTATATCACGTTATCAGCACGATCGTCTTTTAGGATTAGCCATCGCTTACCGAAGTATCTCCATCGGTTGATGCAAAGGACAATCAAGATTTATTTTATCTCATATTTGATTATTATTTACAAATTCTGCCGGTTTGTTGTAAGTCATCCTACCCAATTCTAATACTCCTACTGTGTTTTGCATGCGTGTTGTTTGTCTTCAACAAATCTGTCAGATTTTTTTTTCTATGTATTTAACACAACCGGTATGATTTATTGATTTTACTAGATATAATTTACTCCGTATGTCGACATTGGAATAATCTGTCAGATTTTTACTCGTATTGTTCACATGCGTAGTATTGTTGATTTATTGATTTTTTTTCATGCGTATGATTTATTGTTGACATTCTAGTTTCATGCGAATGGTTCTAGTAGATTTCTAAACAGGCATTGGTTTCATATTCTCATATAACTGCACCTGATAATGTTTGTACTTACTATGTCTTTAATTTTAGAATTTGCTTATGATCACTGTACGTGGGACAAATTCCGACTACAATAATATCACCCATTGATTACAATTTGCATACTACTCTGGTTACTACTGCATGATATGATTGTTTATGATCAAATTTTTCGGATTACAATATATTGGTATGACGTATGAGAATATTCTAATGCATGATATTTCATATACTGCTTGTTCTGTTATTGGCATGATTACTTTTATACATTCGTGGTGTTATGATTAGATAAAAAATTTTGACTATTATTCTGTTTTGGAATGCTTAGTGGTAACGGATTTCATAAAGGTTTTGTTTTGTTCTATTTTTTTAAATTTACTTCTTAAATTTTTCATATATTTTCTTTGTACAAATTTACTTGTTTACTGATTATTTATTAATTTAGTTTATATAGTGAACCATGTCGAATCTTACTAAACTCGAGTTTGAAGCCCTTGATATTTCCGGAAAGAATTATTTGTCATGGATATTAGATGCCGAAATGCACTTAAATGCCGAAGCATTAGGTGAAACGATAAAGGAAGGAAATAAGACAACATGCCAAGAAAAGGCCAAAGGCATGATATTCCTCCGCCATCACCTCCATGACGGTCTTAAAAATGAGTATTTGACGGTTAAAGACCCACAAATCCTTTGGAGTGATCTGAAGGAAAGGTATGACCACCAAAAAACCGTTATATTACCAAAGGCTCGTTATGATTGGTTGCATTTGCGTTTGCAAGATTTTAAATCTGTAAGCGAGTATAACTCCGCCATGTTCAGAATTACTTCTCAGTTAAAATTATGTGGTGAGAAAATTACTGATGGAGATATGCTAGAAAAAACGTACTCTACTTTTCATGCTAATAATATCGTCCTGCAGACACAATATCGTGAAAAGGGATTTAAAAAATATTCTGAACTAATATCTTGTTTATTGGTGGCTGAACAAAATAACGAGCTGTTGATGAAAAATCATGAATCACGTCCTACTGGCTCTACTCCATTTCCTGAAGCGAATGCGACACATTATAATAGAGATGATGCTAGTAGTAGTGGTCGCGGGAGAGGCCGTGGTCGTGGTCGTGGTCGTGGACCATGGCGAGGTCGTGGACGTGGTTACGGTGGATATCTTAGAGGTCGTGGAGGTTATTTCAAAAGGACACAATACCACCCGCAGTGGAACCAGAATGAAGAACAAAATGTGGACAATAAAAGTGAGGATGTGACCAATATATGTTTCCGATGTGGTGGGAAAGGTCATTGGTCTCGCGTTTGTCGTACCCCAAAGCACCTAATAGATCTCTATCAACAATCAATGAAGCAAAAGAGAAAGAATGTTGAGACAAACATGGTGATAGATGATGGTGAAGGTGACTTTGATTATGGTGATGGTGAAGGGGAGTTTGATTGTAATGATACAACCCACTTAGATGCGGCCGATTTCTTTCCGATCAATGAAGGGAATAATTAAATGATGATGAAAGTATTACTATGATTTTATGACATGTCAAACTTATTAGTACCGTATTTGTATTTATTTTATTTTTACTATTTACTTCGTGAAAGCTTGGATTTTATTATTATTTTTTTTTTATGGTGTTTAAGTATTTTATGAACATGATATATATGTATCTTAAATGGATTTTATTATTTTTTTAATTTACTAGTTATATTATGTATAGTTCATCGTTATGAAGTATTATTGATTAATCTTTTGCAATTTTACTAATTCATTTTTGTAACCTGAAGTTCGCGAAATATTATTAATCGATAAGTATGACATAGCATACTCAATATAAGCGTAAAATGGATAAATTACGCTGTTTAAAATACTCAAAGAAAGTCATATTCCCGGAAGGAAAATTGACGGGTCTTGCCTATTTATATGAGACACCAGTTGTGTCATGTCACATCTATCATTTTGGTGTTGGCCATATGATAAAATACAATTACTGTGCACATACGATATATATAGCTAACCGGAAGTTTAGCATGATGAGATTCAGTTAACTGAAAATATGGCGTACGATAAGTGGATTTATCGAGATATAGCCAAATGCATAAGAAAATTGCAATGAATTAAAGCCAAAGTCAACAAGAAAATGATAAAGATGTGACACATTGAGGCCATCCGGGTTCTTGTTACACCCGTTTTGATAAACCCGTAGTTTATCTTGAAAGAAATGTAATAAAGTGCTCTACTTCTCTCGTGTATATCAATGAAATATTATTTGAGGCAAGACAATACACTGAGATGGAAAATTATATTGGAGATCTAAATAATACTCGTAATTGGATAATGAAAATAATGAACGTTTATGTATTGGTTAATTATCTGACTTTTAGTCACACAGAATTTTACGAGTAGCTCGTGTAAACAGAGTTCACAATTTTAGCATGAACATGATGATCTCCTGAATGGGCAAATTTTAAGTCAGCACGTGGAAAACCAACTGCGTTATATCTAGCTCCCCAATATAGTATTTGGATGAAGAGTAACAATTGATTAAAATTTGTGTATGAGATGAAATCTAAGGTGGATATTGGTGCCCTATAAATCTATCAAATATTGATAGTTTTTACCACCTTAGGGGGAGATTGATAAGTATAAGCTGGTAAAAAGAACAAACAAGTAATAATTGGTCCCCAACTGAACTCGAAGTTCAGTGACTTGTTAAAATATGATTATATCATACCGAGAGTCAAGAAAACTCCGTATGAATTATGATTTACATCACTTGGATATGATGACGATGATATATCAGCACCTTATCATACAAAGATATAAATTGAGAAGCTTGCCAAAATCATAAATTAATCACATTTGATGTGTAGTATGAAAATAATATTCGGTCCATATATTAAGAAAATGGTAAGCATGTGCAGTTGGTATTAAAGTTTAGAGAAAAATAAATGTCCCAGAACTGACATAGATATCTGAAAGAAAATAGATGGCCTATACGAAATATGTGAATTCAGATATCAAGCAGTACTGATAACATAAGAAATTATATCGATATATTTACGTTTTGGAACCGAATACAATTTGCGCGCGATATAAAATGGACACTAGTGGGGATCTTATATAAAAGTTCATCTAGAAAGTCTACATATAATTTATGGTTAAAATGAGCTCATGGACATGAAGTCCACCTATTGACCCGAAGTCAATCAAATTATGAATATTGGTTAAAAATCCCGTGTAATTTACATTTGGTCTTCATGTGCATGTAAATAGAATTTCATTTTTGTTTCATACATTATCATCATTACCTTAAGACATTTATCATAAAACATTGTTTATATTATATTACATGCATGCACACTATTATTGTTATCAAATGTTTTATTGCAGGATAAATATATAGAATTATAAACATTGTCATGATCTATGACTCCTTGAAGGAGCTTGTTTTAAAAGATCATGAAATTGAGATTCATAAATGGATTGATAATATAAAGATCCTAAGATTATGTATCACTTCGACACTATGATTTCTAGGTAATATCCTAAGGAAGTGTGAGTGAAATGACTTAGTTGTTAATCAGATTGATTCTCCAGAAGAGATCAAATGAATGAATAATTATTGCTACACTCTTTTTCCCTTCGTCTAGGGTTTTTGTCCCACTGGGTTTTACCTAGCAAGGTTTTTAACGAGGTAGCTGTACTCATGTTGTTCATAATACGAATGATTGAAATGGTTTTAAGCAAATGAAATGGATCATATCGTTAGTGAATTATTTATATATGATGAGTTCTGAAGAACATGAAGCTTACAAGTATCACAGAGTTTTATTAATCGAAGATATCAAGTTTATTAGCTACAATGGAATCTACATCGAAGATCAAGAGTTATCCGAAGATTAAGTTATGTAATGATGAGGGGGAGTAATGCAAGTTGTACTCTTTTTCCTTCACCATGGTTTTTTCCACTGGGTTTTCCTGGTAAGGTTTTAATGAGGCAACATAGAAGATGTTATATTTTTGGATGATTAACATCCAAGGGGGAGTGTTATGATATGGATGTTATCATCCCCAAACAATACAACCCTTCACCAAGCAACATATCCCTTTGTATCGATATCTATATATATGTATTGAGTCATGTATTACGTGTTACTGAAGATACAATCTCTTTGCATACAATAAACGGTTTCTCTTGTATTCTTATTCCATACGTATACAATATAATTATATCATTAGTTCATATTTTCTTTCCTTTGCTTGGCACTGAATGTAATTTTCCCTTTAAGGTTTAATGAAATGAAATTCAGGCAATGTGTTTGTGTGTTGTATTTTTAATATTTGTTTATTACTTTTTGTTTGAAGTGAAGAGGGGACGTCACAGGGTGATCAATCCCTTGACACCCTTTGGTCCTTTCGAGGTTATTCTTGGGAGACTACACAGGGCTGACTTCTGAGGAAGTGACGCGTGGACAGTAGTCTTTGGGTGGACTCCTGAGATTTTGGCGACTCTTTGTATGCCCTTCTCCCTATAAAAGTAATCAGTCACCCACTTTTCCTCTTTTTCCTTCTTCAATCTTTCTTCTCTCTCGAAATCTTCCTATTCTCTTTTTCTGCAAAACCTTCGAGTGTTAACAACTTGTACCCTACTTTGTACCCCCATTTTTCTGGGAGATTCCTTCTTCAGGCTTCACTGCACCGGCAGGCGATCTTAGGTTAGACTTTCATCTTCCATTTCTTGCTTTTTTCTTTTCGATTTCTTGTTTTCCGCTTCCATTAGAGTTAGGATGTCTAGAACTCGTGAGCGGATTCTACCCTTTACTGACCCATCAAAGAGGGGTGAAGGGGTGAATTTTGCCTCCTCCTCTGGGGAGGTTGGTTTTGAGGAAGGAAACTCGTCGGACAGCGGAGGTGGTAACTCCCCTGACCCTCCTTCATTTGATGCCGTTGATTCGGATGACGAGGCCTTGGAAATTGACCCTTCTAGAACCTCTGGCCCCCTTATTCGTCGGGAAAGGGGTAGGGTTTACTATTTAGATAAAGTCAAATACTGCATTCCTTTGAGTACTTACCCTGACCCGAAGAATCGGGACTTGATCCTCGCAAAAAATGCCGCCGGTGTGATTGAGCGGTTTTACAACTTCGGGGAGGGGTACACAATCGTTGTCCCCGGCGAAAAAGATACCGTATGCAACCCTCCCGATGGGTGCATAGCGGTTTATCATAAGTGCCTGGAGTTCGGCCTTCGCTTTCCCCTCCATCCTTCCCTGGAAGAGATTTTCAGGCGCATGAACGTTGCCATCGCCCAGCTGACAGCCACGGCTGTCAGGTCGTTGATTTCGTATGTCTGGACTTGCCTGTTCTACCGCACCGAACCTTCCATTGACGCCCTGCGGTTTATGGTTGGCTTACAAATGGTTTCTTCTGGGAGTGTGGGCTCCCCTGGATATTGGTCTCTTTTGAGGCAGAAGGGACATTCTTTGGTGTGGCCAGGCATGAATAGTTTGAGAGATTGGAAGAACAACTTCCTTTATGTGCACAGCACCCATGGGTGGAGGATTCCCCGTCATTTCAGGAATCATGTCCACACCAGACTAGAGACCCCTGAGAAGTATCACCTTGGCGTGGGTGGAAAAGCCTTGGAGGTGAAGCTGAGCGAGAAAGACAAGGAGTTGACGGACTATTTTGCCGCTCACACTGATAAGTATGGGGTATACGGCCCTACATTATGGCTCCCTCATGCGGAGTTCATTGCGACTGATAAATACCTGACCCGGTTGGGCATGAATCCGGGTCTAGATGAAGGTAGTTCAGGAGCGTTGATGATTTTTCTTGCTCTTTTTTTTTCTTTTAAAGTGTCCTGACAGTTTGTCTGTCTGCCTTGCAGCTCTTGCTACCTTCATTTGGAGAAAAGGGGAGGTGAGGCGCCTGGGTCTGACCGAAACTCTTACTGTCGTTCAAAGTCGCCCTTCTCTTCCCCCTGATTTTAAGAAAGGTAAGAAGAACTTGATGAAGCACCTGAAGGGATTGTCGTTCAGTAGACCAAGACTCCCTGCCCCTCCCAGAGCAACGCCTGCAAAAACAGCGGTTTCTGAGGCCACCCCTTCTCCAGTTGCGAAGGTGATTGCCTGTGAGGCTACCCCCTCACCTGTTGGCAGGCAGGAGGGCCTTTCCACAGGGGTTCATATTCCCTCGAGGCCGCGGGCTGCGGGCTCCGAAGAGACTGGGGAGAGCACTCCCAGAGGGCTGATTAGAAAGAGGAGCAGGGAGGCTCCAAGTGCTGACCAAGTGGTGGACCTGGAGACCGCCACGCCTGAACCCAAACGCTTTGCTCAGGAGGTTCCTGCTACCCTCTTTTCTGAGGAGAACACTGAATTCCATTACACCGCCGGCGACAGCCAAGATGTTTTCGCCTTACTTTCTGACTCTGGGGCAGTTCTAGCAGACCATCTTCTCAAGACTGTCCATTCTGCCACCAACCAAGTGACCCAGTACGTCCAGCGTACTGCCAGGATTATCCAAGCTTCAGCAGAGCTGGCGGCCCTTAACCGCCTGAGTGATGAGGAACTGTCTAACTCTGACCGCCTTTCTGCAGTCGAGAGGGACGTTGCTCTCATCGCCAGTCTGAAGGATCAGTTGGCGAAAAGGGAGACCGAGCTGGAAGAGGCCAAGGGTCAGGCGATCCACTGGAGGTCTGAGAATGAGAAGGCTGTCAGGGAGGTGTCCCGCTTGGGGAGGAGTCAAAGAGAGCTCAGTAGGCCTTCGCGGAGTTGGAGCAGGCCAGGAAAGCCTTGGCTGAGCTGGATCATGCCAAGAAAAGCGTTGTCGACCTAGGGGAGCGCCTTTCCAAGGCAAATTCGGATCTGCAGGCGGCTCTTGGCGATCTGGCGGCGAAGACCAAGGAATGGGAGAAGGAGAGGGACGAAATAATCCAGGAGGTGGAGACAGCTGTGTCAGCGGGTTTTGTGAACGGCGCTAATTCCTGTTTGGGGGTAGTTATGGAAGCTGTCAGGGAGATGTTCCCTGGCTTTGATGAAGATGCTTTTCGGGCCCTCTACACTGCCAAGGACGAGGCTCAGATGCGCAGACTGTCTGAAGGAGCTGCTACTTCTGGCCCGGATGCTCCCCCTGCTTAATATGGAGGGCAGTCTTCCTCAGAGGGCTCTTGTCCGTCTCCCGCTGCGCCTACGCCGATGCTTTAACTTCTTTATTTCTTTGCGCGCCGAGCCCTTTGTTGGCCGGCTGCCGTGCTTAACTGTAATCTCCTTTGTTGGAAAAACTCTTTATTTTCTGTATTTTTGACGCTACATTTCCTTTTATGTAGATCTTTCTGTTTGTTTTTGTCTATTGTCATTCGATTTCTCGTATGAGTTTGGTGCACAGCCTGTCCCCTGCCTGCCCAGAGGTAAGCAGGGAGGCTCCTTAACGTTTTTTTTATACTAGGTTGGGGGGCCTGCCCCCAATCCTTGTTGATCCGGCCTGTCCCTGACTTTTGTTCAAAGTCCAGGGGGCCTGCCCCCTGCCTGCCCAGAGGTAAGCAGGGTGGCTTTTGTGTTTTTTATACAAGGTTGGGGGGCCTGCCCCCAGTCTTTGTTGATCCGGCCTGTCCCTGGCTTTTATTCAAAGTCCAGGGGGCCTGCCCCCTGCCTGCCCAGAGGTAAGCAGGGTGGCTTTTGCGTTTTTTATACAAGGTTGGGGGGGCCTGCCCCCAGTCCTTGTTGATCCGGCCTGTCCCTGGCTTTTATTCAAAGTCAAGGGGGCCTGCCCCCTGCCTGCCCAGAGGTAAGCAGGGTGGCTTTTGCGTTTTTTATACAAGGTTGGGGGGCCTGCCCCCAGTCCTTGTTAATCCGGCCTGTCCCTGGCTTTTATTCGAAGTCCAGGGGACCTGCCCCCTGCCTGCCCAGAGGTAAGCAGGGTGGCTTTTGTGTTTTTTATACAAGGTTGGGGGGCCTGCCCCCAGTCCTTGTTGATCCGGCCTGTCCCTGGCTTTTATTCAAAGTCCAGGGGGCCTGCCCCCTGCCCGCCCAGAGGTAAGCAGGGTGGCTTTTGCGTTTCTTATACAAGGTTGGGGGGGCCTGCCCCCAGTCCTTGTTGATCCGGCCTGTCCCTGGCTTTTATTCAAAGTCCAGGGGGCCTGCCCCCTGCCTGCCCAGAGGTAAGCAGGGGGTCTTTGGATTTTTATTGGGGGGTTCATTTTTCCTAACTTTGGCAACAGGGGGGCCTCCCCCTATTGCCCCCTGCTCGTTTGTGTGTGAAAGCGCAAGTTTGAACAGGCAACGAGTATAAATCTGAATCTTTATCATTTCTTTATAAAACCGTGACATTGGGGTGGTCGGAGCCGTCGACATTCTTTGACCGTCCTCCGCCATTTGTTTTTAGCAAAAATAAAAACTATCTTCGGATTTTGTTCAGACATAATATTTCTTCAGGGTATCCGCATTCCAGTGAGCATGCAATTCTTGCCCTTCAAGGTTGGCGATTTTATATGTGCCTGGTCCCAGGATTCGAGTCACTTGGTATGGACCTTCCCAGTTGGCACTTAATTTTCCGTGTTCCCTTGACTTTCCAACTGCCTGCGTTTTCCTGAGAACCAGATCACCTGTCTGGAAATTTCTCTGGCGCACTCTGCTGTTGAAGGCTTTCCTCATTCGTTGGTTGTAGGCAACGATGTTGATATTGGCCTCTTCCCTTATCTCATTAACCATATCTAAGGCCTCAACCATTGCAGCTTCATTCTCAGTACGGTCGTATTGCAGGGAGCGCAGAGAGGGGATCCTTGCCTCAATTGGTAACAAAACCTCTGCTCCATATACCAGACCGAACGAGGTCTGGCCTGTAGATTCTTTTCTTGTGGTCCTGATTGACCAGAGTATACTGGGAAGTTCATCAGCCCATCTACCCTTGAGGTCATCCACCATTTTCTTCAGGCCATTTTAGATTTGTTTGTTGGCTGCTTCTGCCTGTCCGTTGGTTTGAGGGTGACAGACGGCCGAGTAGGCAACTGCGACATTGAGGCTTTCCAGCCAGATTCTCAGAGGATCATTGTCAAACTGCCTGCCGTGGTCAAACACCAACATTTTTGGCAGGCCGAATCTGGTGATAATATTTTGCCAGATCACTTTTCTGACTGCCGGCTCAGTAATGTTGGGCACTGCTTCGGCTTCTATCCATTTGGTGAAGTAGTCTATGGCGACAATCAGGAACTTCCTGCCCCCAGTGGCCATCGTGAAGGGTCCTAGTATGTCCATCCCCCACTGAGCGAAGGGGATGGGGGATAGGATTGGCCTGAGCTCCTGGGCCGGGGCATGGATGGACGGGGCAAAGAGTTGGCACTTTCTGCACTTCTGGGTCAGGCTTCTGGCATCTGCCAACATGGTAGGCCAGTAGTAGCCTGCCCTTAGGGCTTTATGGGCCAGCGATCTCCCTCTGATGTGATGTCCGCAAATTCCTGAGTGGATGTCATCCAATACTTCAGCAGCCTGGTCTGCCCGCAGGCATTTGAGCTGGGGGTAAGTAAAGGATTTCTTATAGAGCTCTTCACCAATGATTATGAACCAGGCTGCTTTGGCCTGCACTTTTCTCTTTTGCACCGTGTCAGATGGTAGGATACCATGCCTTTTGAACTGGATAAAAGGAGTCATCCAACTTTCCGGGCCTTCTTCAACGGTGTTAATCGTCTGACAGTCGCTGGTAGATTTTTCGTGTAAAACATCAACCCACACCGACCTCCGTATGTCTTGTAGGCTGGAGCTGGCCAGCTTTGACAGAGAGTCGGCTCGGTTGTTCTGCGACCGTGGTATTTGCTGGATTTCGTAGGATTTTAGGCCTGACAACTCTTGTTTTACTTTCTCAAGGTATGTAGCCATGGTCTGATCTCTGGCTTCATATTCTCCGTTAATTTGGTTGGCAATGAGCTGAGAGTCAGTAGCCAGTGTGACTCGCTCTGCCCCTGCAGCCTTAGCCAATTTTATCCCTGTGATCACTGCTTCATATTCCGCCTCACTGTTTGACGCCGGGAAGGTGAACCTGAGTGCATGCTCAAAGTCCACCCCTTCGGGGCTTGTCAACACAATGCCTGCGCCTGCACCATTGGCTGTTGAGGATCCATCGGTGTGTACGATCCACTCCTCGGCAGGGGGCTCCTCTTCCCCTGAATGGGAGCATTCAGCCAGAAAATCGGCCAAGGCCTGGGCTTTGATGGCTGTTCTTGGCTGGTAAGATATCCCCAGACCACTTAATTCTATCGCCCATTTCAGCAGCCTCCCTGATTTTTCAAACCTTTCCAACACTTTCTCCAGCGGTTGGTCTGTGAGGACCACGACAGGATGTGCGTCAAAGTAGGGTTTGAGCTTTCTGGCTGCAATGATGACTGCATATGCGGCCTTTTCTATCAGGGGGTAATTTCTTTCTGCCGTTCCCAGGGCGTGACTCACAAAGTAGATGGGTTGCTGTGAGTTTGCTTCCTCCCTTAGGATGACGGCACTTACCGTCGTGTTTGTGACAGCGATGTACAGGTACAACTTTTCTCCGGCTATCGGCCTTGCCAAGGTAGGGAGTTTCTTCAAGTGCTCTTTTAGCTGCTCGAAGGCTTTTTTCTGCTCGTCTTCCCATTTGAATTGTTTGTTGCCTTTTAATATTTTGAAAAAAGGGGTGGACTTGTCTGCTGACCTGGCGATAAACCGGGCCAGGGCGGCCATTCTGCCTGTGAGCCTCTGAATGTCCCTGATGGTTTTTGGCTATGGGAGGTCTAGAACCGCCTGAATTTTCTCAGGGTTGGCGTCTATCCCTCTGGAGCTGACCAAAAAACCTAGGAATTTCCCAGAGCGGACCCCGAATGTGCATTTTTTCGGGTTCAACTTCATCTTGTATGACCTCAGGGAAGAGAAGGTCTCCTGAAGATCCATCAGATGCTCCTTGTCCCCCTTACTTTTGACGATCGCATCGTCAACATAGGCCTCTAAGTTTCTTCCCTTTTGGCTTTCAAAGACTCTGTCCACCAACCGTTGATAGGTGGCGCCTGCATTCTTTAGCCCAAACGGCATCATCTTGTACATGTAGGTGCCATGGCTGGTTATGAAGGCGCACCTAACTCTGTCTGGCTGCCAGAGGTACACTTGATGGTACCCTGAGAACGCATCCAGAAAACTCAGGGTGGTGTATCCATTAGTGGCGTCCACTAATTGATCTATCCGGGGCAGAGGGTAGCAGTCCTTAGGGCAGGCCTTGTTAAGATTGGTGAAGTCCACGCACATTCTCCATGCGCCTGATGATTTCTTCACCATGACAACGTTTGCCAGCCATTCAGGGTAGTCGCATACTTCGATGAAGCCTGCCTTCAGGAGTTTGTCTATTTCCTCTTTTATTGCCGCATCTTTTTCTGCAGACATGTTTCGTTTCTTCTGCTTTACAGGGCGGGCCTCCGGACTAATGTTCAGCTTGTGAACAATAAAGGCCGGGTCGACCCCTGGCATCTCGTCTGCAGAGTAGGCGAACACATCTTTATTTTCTCTTAGGACTGCAATAAGTTCCTTTTGATAGGACTCCTCCAGGTCGGCCCCTATAAGGACCTGTCTCCCTGGTTCCAAGTCCACTAGCATGCTCTCCCCTTCAGGCTCCAGGCGGATTAGCTCTTGTTGGGCCGTCGGAATCTCACCTTCTCTGCTGGGAGAGCATTGTGCTTTTCGCTTCCCTTTTCTTTCTGTCTCATGGGCCTGCAGCGCCACGGAATAGCAGTGTCTGGCGGACTCCTGGTCCCCGTGGACCTTCCCCCCCACGCCAAAGTCTGTTACGTAGGCTATGGTGAGGGCCCTGATTGATATAGCAGCCTCTATTTCATCAAGGGTGGCTCGGCCTATCAGGGCGTTGTATGCGGATTTGGCGTCCACCACAACAAACGACGCCCTGATGTTTCTTGCTGAGGTCCCCTCCCCAAACGTAACAGGCAGATCGATGACTCCCATGGGTAGCATGCCTGCTCCATTGAATCCATACAAGGATCCTGGGGCTGGCTTCAGGTGCCTTCTTTCAAGGTTCATCTTTTCAAAAGCATCCTTGTATAAGAGATTTGTGTAGGCGCCAGTATCCACCATACACCTCTTGACAAGATGATTGCTGATTTCCAGGGTTAAGACTAGTGGGTCGCTATGTGGGTACACGATTCTCCCCGCATCTTCAGGGGTGATGCTCAGGGTAGTGCCCCTTGGGCTGCCTGCCTTTTCGGCGTAGCAAATTTGGTTTCTTAGCTCGCGAATCTGCCTTTTCTGGCTGCGCCTGCTGGTCCGTCCCTCTGCGTCCCCTGAAACTACATGGATGACCATGCGATTTTGGGCTGAGCCCTCAGGCTTGTCTGCTACCTCTTTCTGGGGTTTGTTCCTTGCTGCATAGTATCTCAGCCAGCCGTTTCTTATCAGTTTTTCAATTTCGTCTTTTAAGTGGCGGCATTCCTCTGTGGTATGGCCTATGCAGTCATGGAACGTACAGAATTTTTTGGGGTCTCCCTTTGGGCTGCGAGGCTTGTTTGGGCGAGACCATTTTGCTGTTTCTTTCTCCAATTCGAAGATTTCTGCTCTCGGCCTATTGAGGGCCGTGTAACTGTCGAATCTTGGTTGGTACGTGGTACGTTCTTTTTTGGGAGTGTCTCCCTCTTCCCTTTGCTTGCCTGGCTCATTTCTGCCACGCCCACCCTGCGGTCCTCCCTGCGGCCTTGTTTGGCCTGCGGGGGTATCCGGCAGGCTGTGGAACTCTTCCTGCAGGATGAACCCTTCGGCAATTTTCCTGGCCATGGCCAAGGTTTCTGGCTGGGCCCTGATCACCTGATTTTTCATTTCCCCTGGAAGCAGGGAGATTGTCAGGGCGTAGGCAGCGATGGAATCATCGATCTCCCTGACCTGCTGGTAGGATAGGTCAAACCTCCTCAGGTACTCCCTTACACTTTCGCCCTTTTTCTGTTTTAGGGTCATAAGATCGAAGCGGGTGAGGCGCCTTCTTTTGTTCCCAGCATACTGTTCGAGGAAGATCTCGGCCAACTCTATGAAGAACTTGATTGATCCTTGGCGGAGGTCCCTGAACCATCCCTGCGCAAGCCCTACTAGGGTGGTTGGGAAAACTTTGCACCAGATGGCGTCGTCCACGTCGTACATGCCCATGTGGCTCTCAAATGCCGCCAGGTGATCTTCTGGGTCTGTCGTCCCATCAAACTTAATGGTGGGCATTTTAATTTTTGGAATGGGGTATTCCTGTACCTCAGAATGAAGTGGGGTTTTTGTGGGCCTGCCTACCAGTCGTGACCTGCTTTCCCCAGACTGGTTAACGTGAGCATCCCATTGTCTATGGGTCGGTTTCCTCATACTGGGGGAGCGGTGCCTTGGAGGCGGCCTACTTGCTGCTTCATCTTCTGTTTCAGGGGAAATCTGCCTGGGTCTCTTCCTCTGAGAGTGGCAGAGGTTCTCTCCCTGGTGATACTTAGATTCAAGCGGTTGCCCCCGGTTGAGCCTGGATTGCAGGCTTTGGGATAAACCGGGGGCTGACTGCTCTTTGACTGCCGGTGTTAACCTGTAGAAAACCCCGCCTGGCTTTTTTCCTAGGCGCCTTGACATAGGCTCCCTGGGCCTCATTCTCTCCCGCAATTCCCGGGATAAGCCTCTCTGTTCTCCAGACGCAGATTCTGTTGTATGAATGGAGAAGGCCTGCTGTTGAGCAGGTGGTTCTGGGCTGCCTGATGCGATACGCCTTTGCACTTGCGCGTACACTTGGGCCGTCCTTCTTGCTTTCCTCTGAGCATTTCTGGTGGCGGTCCGCTTCGTGCCCCCAGCTCCATCCCTGCTTATTGAGGGTGGCTGCCTGGGGGCCGATGCAACCCTGCCTACCAGATCCTCAGGAGTGAACTCCTGGTTCAGCATCTCAGAGAAGAAGGCGGCTGTCTGGGCCATCTGAGCTGGGGTCAGGTTCAGAGCGTGTCCTGGGCGTGTCCCCAGCTCAGGTGTTACAGCAGCGTTTGGCCCGCCGAGGAGATTGGTTCCCCCCACCCCCAGGATCGTGGCAGAAGGAACCCTCTCCGATTGCGGCATACCATATAGGGGGGTCACCGGTGGGACCGTCGGACCCGCCCCTGTACTGGTGTCAACGATTTCTGGCATGACTGCTTTGATTGTTTTAGTTTTTTGTGATTAGGAATGGTTGATTTTTGTGGGTAATTCGTGAGCACAACCGTTTTCCCCACAGACGGCGCCAAATTGTTCCGGTCACGGAAACAATTAACCCGACTCTGGATTCGGGTTGTATAATTGAATTGTTAGTGAACATTTGATCGTCTGATCTCCTTCAACCTCCCCTTTGTCTCACTCCCTTGATCGGACCTTCCCGGCGGAGTTGGCCTGCCCCCTGCACAATGAACGCACAGGGCCTCGGAGGTTGTCCTAGCTCGTCTAAGTCAGTCCGTGAAATGCCTTGATGAACCTAGCTCGTGAGGAACTAGGTGGCGTTTTTTAGGAGTAAGAGTCTAGAGAGAGAAAATCCAACCCCTCTCATGTGGGAAATGGGAAAGTATTTATACCTTCCCACAAGAGAGAGGAAAAGAGAAAAGAAGAGAGGGAAATGGGTGGATGTTTGTGCGACACGTGGACTCACCTTGTCCACTCACTTCCCCTTACCTTAGGCAAAATGACGGATGGGTCCCCGGTTCTTCCCTTGGTCCTGCTTGGGTGGGAGTGCCCTGGAAGCAGGCAGGGGGCTTGGTTGCCCTGCTCGGCAGGCGGCAAGGCCGTGCCAGGCAGCTAAATGATTAAGGACACCTACTTGGAGGTTTCAATGATGTTGCTGGGAGGTCTGAAGGGCAGGTTTTTCTCCTACTCTTGAATCGGACACCCTGGGCCTGACTGGCAGGCGACCCAAGGCTGACTACCGACCCCCATCACATGGTTCTCTAGTAAATCCGTAAATGTGATGCTTTCTATATTCCTCTTGCTTAAAGAGGCATGTGATACACAAGATAGCGGCGGTACTTCGATCCTTGAAATTGAGTTCATTGCTTTAATTGGAATTTGCTCGATGACGTAGCTAAGGTCTCCAACAAGTTATTTAGAGGGGTCTCTCACTGGTTGCTCTGTTACATCTTTTACGATACACTCATCGAAACCAAGCGTCGAGGGATGAGTGAGACATGTTTGCACATTTGAAGATTTTCAGACTTCATATTTCTCACCACCCTTATGGCATTAACTGAAGCTTGATAAGAAGGATGTGTCGGGTTTTGAGAATACCGGGCTCGAGAATCGGCTCTTGCCTCCAATGCCTCTATCCTGGCTCGTACATCGGCATTTTCCTCCATCAATTACTTGAGTGTTTTTCGGACATCATAAATAGGAAAGTTCGAAGCATTGCCACAATTTGGTGGATATTGAGAATTAAAGTGAGCATGCCCTTGAGGGCCTTGATTGAAGTGGGGACGAAATCCTTCATTGTATTGTTGAGGAGGAGGAACATAATTAGATTAGTGAGGTCCTTGAGAAAAATGATTTCCTCGATTAAAATTGCCTCCATGAGAATATCGTTGTTGATAATTAAAACCATTGGAACTAGAGTAGTTCCCTTGATTTGGAGCTCTTTGACTTGATTGGCCTTGACAAAAATTTGGTTCTTGAGTCAGCATAGGATAAGATCATTGAGATTGATAATATGATGTGGGTCTAAATCTTGCTTCCAAATTAGGATTATGCAAAGGAGGTTCATTATAGCTTCTTCGATTTTCAACATGATGCACCCTCGCTCCTTTCGTGCATAAATTAGACTCATGATCATATTCTCCACAATGATCACATGGCATCTCGACTCTATAAGGTTTGGGTGGCGATGATGGTGCTTCCCTTGGTGGGGTAATCTCTCTTGGCGGGGTCACTTCTCTAGGTGGCGGCCATTCCCGAGGCCGAGAATCGTCTTTAGCAATGAATACCTCAAATCTCTTAATCAATTCATCGATACTCGCCTCAAGAATGGCTTCCATACTATTTGGTGATTTTGATTCCCCGTTCGATTTATATTCTCGGATTCCCTCATAATGTTCACCACTTTTGGCCATCTTCTCGAGGAGGCTTTGGGATTCGATCTCATTGAGTAGAAAGAAGTTGCCTCTTGCTGCTGTGTTGATATTCTCTTTTGTATTGTCGGATAGAGAATTAAAGAATGTGTGAAGCAAGAGCTAATTAGGTATACCGTGGTGTGGACATTTTCTTTGTAAAGTTTGAAATCGATCCCAAGCCTCACTCAGATTTTCATCCTTAAGTTGTTGAAATGTTTGGATCTCCATCCTGTATCTATTAGTCTTGGATGGTGGGAAGAATTTCTCGAGGAAAGCGTTGCATAAATGCTTCCAAGTGTGAAAAGTGTTACTCGGGAAACTTTGAAGCCATCTTCTTGCCCTATTTCGCAAGATTCGGGAAAAAAGGATCCGATGCAATTGACATTTGGTAAGACCTTCAAGCTTGATACCAATTAGGCTTTCCTTGAATAAATACACATGCTCTATAACATCTTCATCCGGCAACCCATGGAAAGTATATTATTGAATTAAATTAATCGCCAAAGGCTTAAGCTCAAAGCCTTCCGGGGTAGTTCTGATGAAGATGGGGGAAATAATCCCCTCATTGGATGGTTGAGAGTGAGAACCGAGCTTAGTCATACTTGAATCTTTAGATGATGGGAAGTGGAGACTTGATACGAACAATTGTGAGGTGATGAAGAATGAATGATGGTCGGTGTGAAGTAACAATGTTGAGTCGTTGCTTCAGCACACGTAGTCTTTAAAATGCTCGTTCTCCAAACGGGGATCGAGCAACCTAAAAATAGAATATATCTGACAATCACTCAAATAGACGACGAGACTCGTAGTACCAAGTGGTACTAGGGGAGGAAAATAAAAATGAAAGCAAATAACCAAACACAACAAATGCAAAGACTTACTCAACTAGCAACCGTCCCCGGCAACGGCGCCATTTTGATGCGGGTCAGAATGTCGTCTATCTAATGCGATCAAACAAAATTTATAATTCCAACTAACTACCATATAATAGTGGTAAGTCGGAGTCGAACCTCGGGGCGGTGAATGTAATCGGTCAAGTCTAGGATTAATTACGGTTGGGATCTAAAGAGGGGGGGGGTTGACTAAACTAAGGTAAACGAGTTAATTAGATAGAACGAAGAACAATATGGGGAAAGGCGTTAGGGGGAGTCGGGAAATCAAAACTAGGTACAAGGATCCAAAATTCGTGGGAATCGTCACAAGGTCGATAAAGGAGGAGCCACCTTTCGGTTTCCTTACCCAACCTAACTAAAACCCGCTTTCGCGGCAAGAAAGCTATGGTCTCAAGACAAGATTACCCAAACCCTGGGTTTCCCCATATTGGCGAGGGTGAGTCAATACTAACTGAGTTGATCAGGCTAAGTCAACAAAAACACAATAATTTCATACAAGATAAATCACCATAAATGCAACAATCTCCTTAAATCAATGGCCCATGAAGCCCAAGTTCATCCTCCCCTAACCCCTAACTAAAATCTACTCAACATTCATAATGAAATAAACAAGAGAAATAAACAAGGGAAATAAACTAGAATAATCCATATTCGAAATAACAAGGAATTGAATCTAATGCAATAATGGAAATTTAACTAACATAAACATAAAGAAAAAAATTGCAAACTATGGAGTAAGGAGAAATTAAAGAGAAAACTAATTAAGAGGAGAGAGAGAAAATGAAGATACCAACAATGGAGGAAAACTCAAAGGAAGAAAATGAAGATGAACATAAATAATGAAGCTTGAAGAAATAATACAAGAATCGTGTCACCAAATCATTGAAAACCCTTTAATCTTCAATAAAATCTAGATCTAGACTAATTTAATTACTTGATTGCAAAATTTAATGGAGATAATCTAAGCTAAAGAGAATTTTTTAGATCCAATGGAGTTTTTCTAAAGTGGAAGCTATTACTAAAAAATGGAGATCTAACTAATGAGGCATACTAAGATACTACTAAGGTCATCCTAGTAGCAAATTAGGTTAAAGCTATTGTAGACACCCATATTTGGCTGCTAGGTGTCTATAGCGGTTTTCAAAAAAAACACCCGATGATGATCGGACGCAAACGTGCTTCTACACGCTCGGATATGGGCTCGAAACCACTAGTTTCTGTCTTGGGCTTTTTACGAAGTACAAATCTCACAAAACCAACCCCAAATTCAGGCCCAGCGGGTCGTTTCTAATCAAATAAGACTAATTTGGGTCAAAACCGACACCGGAAGTAAAACTGTCTTTTAACGACCGGGTCAAACCCCGGTCAAAGTCATTTCCGAGACACAAAATAGCCATGTAAATATCAAAAGTCCAACCCAAATACGTTATCTACAAAATATTCAACCCGAGGTCCAAAAAATCTGGACCCCTTCGCTCCAGCTGACCCACTCGATCGAGTGTCAGCCCACTCGGTCGAGTGGGCCTTCAAAAGGCCTGTTTTACACCTGCTTTGGGCCACTCGATCGAGTCAGCAGGGCACTCGGTCGAGTAGCCCTAGGTCGGGTGGGGGGGAATTCTTATAAATACCCCCCTTTGCAAGCAAATTACACACCCTAACCCTAATCTACACATTCAAGGACCCTAATTACTACTTCTTCAACCTAAACCCCAGCATCTAGGAAAACCTCAAACCCTAAACCACCATAACTCCATCTACATACATCTTGATAATCCCGTGCTCAAGGCAAAATTAAACGAGTCCCGTCCGAGAACACGAAACATGTAGGTTGAGGGTGCTAAGAAACCCGATTTCTTCTCTTTCTTCCTTCTCCTCTCTCGTCCCACTTCTTCTCCTCCCTTTCTTTTTTATTTTCTTTTTCTTTTCTAATATCGATAATATTACTAGTATTAAAACATTAAAATACTCGCAAATTTATGTCGAATACGAAGGATGACGGAATAAGGAAATCCGAATACAAGGGTGTTTCACCCAATGTGGCCGGTCGCTTATCCCGACACCACGAGTATTTGATTGTTGAAGCGAGTCAACGTCAACAAGAGCATCTTTTTATTTTTTTGTCGCGTCATTAGTCACGTTTCATTCGCATCATCGTCATCATTATTAACAACATATTCGTCTAATTTCTAAAACTATTTCGAATTGAGCACGTTTAAAGGCAATATTAGCATAAGACCCTTCTAACCCTTTCACGAGTTGTAATAGTGGTGGAGCCCTCTCGAGGAGCCCCGCCCTAAACACTCAAAGGCATGATGGGATCGCAATATTCCCCTTTAAACGCGCCCGATTCCCTTTTTTATGAACCGAGACCCGTTGATGCGGATCTGACATCACAAAATACCGCAAGGATTCATTACGATGTCGAGAAGCGGAGGGAATCATTTTTTTCAATAAAGTTTAAAGCGTCGTTCTTTGGATTCGATACCGACTCAATAGTCGGATATTGTATCTAATCGAATTAGTCAATAAATTTAACTAACACGAATTCGTTGATGCTAAAATAGTTGTCACGTAATTCGAAAGAATTAATTACGACACTATAATGCGGAGATAGCTTATTTCGTTTTAGTTTAATTTAAACGACTTACAACATCCTTTCTTGATTTCGCTCTAAGTGTTCGATATTGATTCCATAATCAAATATCGAATACGACGAGTATCAAAATCCGAATCGAGCACAAATCATACAATATTTCCGCCCGATTTGATAAATTAGCGATTTACCAAACTCAAAAAACCAATTTCGAATTCTATGACAAATTGCGAATCGAACCCTAGTTAGTACAAGGGGCACTCGACCGAGTGTCTAGACCACTCGATCGAGTGACACCCCAAAACCGAGGCAGAATGACTTTTTGAGGATCACTCGGTCGAGTCTCTCAATGACTCGATCAAGTGGCGACCTACTCGGTCGAGTCTCTTAGTGACTCGGTCGAGTAACACCTCAAATTTTGGGCAGAATCCTTTTCCGAGGTCCACTCGGTCGAGTCCCTCAATGACTCAATCGAGTGACCTTTATCACGTCAAATCCGTGAGGTCCATAGCATCTTTCGAGTCTAAATAAAATATTTTTAATGACTTCGGTTAACACGTGTCAAGTCCATCACGTGATTCATCTTTCCAAAAACCATGCATCATATCTTGTTACATCATTCTATATTAGTTACAAACCGTTATTATCGTTATCACCGTTACTAACTTGTTTGTTTATGTATTTTTATCCTATTTTTATTTCGTTTGTTTTATTGTACTAAAACAAAACCCGCATGCTAAATACAACTTTAACGTTAATTTAGATGCATTAAACCGACTTAGCAACCTATTCAAATCTTTACATGTTTAGTCAAAACATTGTTTGCATATCATCTCATCGTATTACTAACGCGCGTATTTTAAAGTCAAGCGATATCTTAGTAGAGGTCGCTAACGTGCGGGCAGGGTTGGGTGTTCTTTGTGAACTTCCCAACACGTACCCTCACCCCCTACTCAGAACCATGGTTTTCGGATATCCGAACCCATTGGCGTACGAGAGTCATTCAATACACGATATCCGATAATGTCGGTATCGGTATCAAAATGCAATGGGACGAACCCAATAAACTCTGACATCCGAATGGGCCGTATTTTGTACACGGCCCACTAAGATATAGGGTGGGTTCGAATGGGCCCGAACTCCCACAAAGTTCGGTGGCGACTCCACTTCGATTTAAATTTCAATTCGATCCATCTCACATGAAATTCATTCGCCTCCCCAAACCCGCGCGTGGCCGCGTCGAGATGGACCTATATCATGTCCACAATTTGGCGACTCCGATGGGGATTAAGTGATGCGTGACTTACCATCGGCATCCTCAGGGTGAGACTCGAATAGAAATCGTTTGACTAGTACAATACGCGTTTTAGTTTTACGGTTCATGCATAGCCCCATCTTTTCCCGGGCTGGTACTGGTGACCGACGTCCCACTATACCGTGATGTACTCCAATATGGATATGTCAAAGGTGTCCATAGCCGATTCGTATGGGTTTCGCGGCATGTTCTAAGCTCAACTCGACTTAGGAAGTCTGTCCCGATTCTCGGAAAGGCTATGTACACTGGTATAGAACCTATGTAGACCGACTGAGACTTAGTGTAAAGCATACATGGCGTCGTTATAATGCCTGCGTGACTATTCTACTTGGTTTCTATGTCGTATTCAAAAAACCGTCACTTTCAAAGGTGCATCTTTTCAAAAACTGTATCCAATTTCCAAAACCCATGAAGTATACCGAATTTAGGACTTACGATTTTACTCAAAATAGCCTATTTTTAGCCGATATGCTGCCCATTTCAAAATTCAAAAGAAAAATATTTTCAACCTTCTAAATCGCGGCCCGATAGCACTTTTCCAATTTTTTCGAAAAAAATCGGGCCGTCCTCCTTTTTTTCAGGATTTTCTCCAAAATTCCTTTTCAAAGCTTTCCTCATCTTAGGACTTCCCGTATTTAGCAGTGTCTGGTCTTGTCATAAGTCGTCGAAAGTCTCTAGCGTCTAAACTCCGTCGATCTTACATCGCGGGTTTCCCCCATATCCCAGTCCGCCTTATTTGATCAAGGCAAGGCCCACCTACGTAGGACATACTCCTACAAGGGAGGGCCCGTTTACACAATCGAGTCCAAAGTCTGGGGAATGTCTCACGTGAACCTTCCTTCGAACAGGACCCGGCCCACATGGCCAGATCCTAAGGGAGGTCCACCTTTCACAAGTCACCCGTCTAGGTGTCTTTTCCGAGTCATTTCCTTTTCAGTCTTTCCTTTGCTCGGGATGTACTTTTTATTCCAAGATTTGGGCCATTTTCTGATTACGCGGTATTCTTACAGACAGGCCACCGTAACCAGACGCCAGAAAATGCAAGAGACTTTGGACCAATTGGCAGCCTCACTAGCCAAGCTTGAAGCCCAATTGACGACTATCAAGACCGACCAAACAACCCTTGACACCCGGTTGAGTGCCGTAGAGAAAGGGACCCCTAATGATGAATCTGAACCCACTGGGCCCATAGCTGAACTGGTCAGCGCCGTTCGCAAGCTTGAAGAACAGGTCCATTTGTCGACCAACAACTCGATCCATATGGAAAATGCTCGCTCCTATTCGCCTCTGAACGACGAGCTACCTGCCAACCTCAACCTTACGGGCATACCGATGTTTGAGGGTACTGAAGACCCGGTCCATCACATTCGGGCTTTCAAAGAGTTCATGGCTCTCAAGGGGGTGAAATCCACCATGTTCAAGCACTTGCTTGCTTCTTCCCTTGAGAAGCATCCGAAAGCCTGGTACTACAGGCTCGATTCCAAGAAGTACAAGACTTGGGATGATGTAGCGACAGAGTTTGCTCGGAATTACGCTAATAATACCGAGACCCAGACTACGATGCACACGCTGAAAGTTATGGCCCAAGAGCCCAAAGAAGGTTTCACAAAATATATTCAAAGGTGAAAGGTCGAGAGCGTGAAGTTGGTCGATAAGCCCAACCAAAAAGTGCTAGTGGAGGCCTTTGTCAAGAACTTCCTCCCTTCCTACCGGATCCACCTCCGGTACGCCCTCATACCCAACTTTGCCACTCTAACTAAAATGGGGACAAGGATCGAGGATATCAAGGGCCAACTTGAGGTTATAGAGCCTTACTAAGGCCTCTACCAAGGGATATCAAGGGGCTAGTTCATCCATCAGCAAGCCCACACCTACAGCGGCAACCAACAGCATCTTCGACGAGGTTAATCTACTAGATACCTCATCCAAAAAGAATACTCCAACTCGGGTATTCACTGATATAGGGACCACCTATACATACGCCTTACAAAGACTATCTTTAAAAGGTCTGATCCAACCGATAGGCCCAACTCTAGAGGTCCCGGTAGAAAAGCGATCCAAGAGCTACAATGTCCAAGCCTATTGCCAATATCACCGAGGTAATGGGCACGATACTGAAAAGTGTTGGAAATTGAAGCATCTAATCCAAGACTTGATTGAGAGCGAGAAAATACCGTTGCCTGGGGACAAGCCTAGCAACAAAGAAAACTCGTTCAGTGCTCATGCTATATTCACCGGAGAGGTAATCGACTGTTCCCACCTCATTTCCCCATTTATTCCACAAATTAACGGGATATGGTTCGATGATGAAGAAGATGTCTACCTAGCCAAAGGGGAAGCTGTCCCCATCACCATTGAAGAGGTTCGTAAAGCTAAGTCTAAGGCCTTAGCCACCAACCACCTTGCCACCACTGGGCATTCTACCCCCACAACCGTCATTGAACCTGCCAGGACGGAATCTACCCCTGAGGAACCAAGCAACAACACGGCCCTGGTCAAGCAATTGAAGAGGGTTCGAACCGATCTAACCATATGGCAAATTCTAGCTAGCTCACAAGAACATCGGGAAGCACTGACTAAGGCTCTCGATCAAATCAAGGTCGACTCACAGGTTACCCCTACTGAAATGGTAGCCACTATTATGCCCTATCTCAAAGGCAAGTCCAAAGAAGAAGGCTCACTTATCACTTCTCCGAGTCTGAACTTCCACCATTCGGGGCCGCCCATAACTTGGCCATATACATCACGATCATTTGTCGAGGGAAATACCTCCCAATGACCCTAATCGATGATGGATCCGCTGTGAATTTTCTGCCTTTAAGGACCGCCAAAGCCATCGGCATCACCGAGGCCGACTATCTTCCAACCGCACAGACTATCCAGGCTTTTGACGGAAGCCAAAACCGGTTGCTGGGGCCGTTAAACTGGCAATTATAACAGACCCAATCGAGAAAGAACTGGAGTTTCAGGTGATTGATGTCACGTCCCCCTTCAACCTGCTTCTCCGGAGGCCTTGGATCCATGCGGTCAAGGCCGTGACCTCTACCCTCCATAGAAAGATCAAGATGCCTCTTTGAGACGGTGTCATCACACAGGAGGCAACCCCCATTACCGTGGCAAGCTGTAACGCCACGGGCCGGGCCGACCGACGAGAATTTGATTTCGCGGGAATGATTGAAGAAGAATATCTCTCCAGGCCCTACTTCACTACTAGCATCGATACAATGCTACAAAACTTGGGCTATTTTCCGGGGGCTACCTTGAGACCATATCTTCCGGCGGGGAAGATCATCGAAGTCCTAAATGATGGAGAATCGCGACTCGGCCTCGGGTATGATGTGACCTCAGTGAACATGGTCAGGGCCGGTCTTCATAAGGCCCAAAGCATCATCAAGGGTACCTACTTGGGCCCTTATAGCCCAAAACTAACCGACTACTTCGTTATACCGGTATTTGGGGCTATTCAAGTGGGTCTATATCGACCCACTGTCCCATATCCCGAGACCAAATTGGCTCGAGAATGCAATTTCAGCCCAGATGACATATTTGCCCTTGTCCAAACGAAATCCAAGGAGGGTGCAAGTAACAATGAGCCCGTGCTGGGGCTCCTATTAGGGGAAGACAAGGCCATCCCCGCTCCTAAAGAAGACCTGGTGAACCTGATCCTCCGCAGCAACAGGTTCGATCCAACGAAGCTTATCTCCGAGGTCGGTGCAGACACCGGGAAAAGGGCCTGGAGGAAGACCATCAAGTGGACCGACAGTCAAGACCGAGTCTACAAGCTGACCACCGGTGAAGGAGACATGCCGGATACCGAGTCTGAGTCTGAGTCTGAGTCTGAGTCTGAGTCTGAGTTAGAGTCCAAGTCTAGAGGGTCCGGTGCTAAAGTCGAGTCTGTAACCCCTCTTCCTTTAGTCACTTCCACTGGAGTCTCGGGGCCTGTCCCGAGAGCACTCCCTATCCCGCCTCTGACCAACGATCAGATGGCCGCTCTCGTCGAGCTGTTTTCCAAATTTACTATTAATAATAACGAAAATCGTTCCGCTTACGACTTGTCTTATTTTCAAAATGCTTTCAAAAATTTTATATGCAATGACATTGAGAAACCCGACGTACAGGTACCTCTGCCTCCGCATCTGATCGAGCAACTCGAACAAAGGGAATCCCGAGATCCGGTAATTGAAGAAACCGAGTCCATCAATGTAGGAAGGTTGGAACAAAACAAGTTGATAGGATCCCCTTTTTACGTCCCCATGTCCCCCTGCGTGGCGCCTTTAGAGCCCCAGATGCTTAAGTTGGGCTTATCTTTAGATCCTGAGGAGAGAAAACAATTCAGGGACCTCCTCCAAGAATTCAAGGATGTCTTCGCATGGTCCTACAAGGACATGCCAGGGATAGATCGGGAAATAGCTGAACACCGTATATCCATCAAAGATGGATGTAAACCGATAAAACAAAAGCTCCAAAGAATGGGGCTCGAATGGTCCCTCAAAGTCAAAGAAGAAGTCGACAAGCAGTTCAAAGCGGGCTTCATACAAGTGTCTGAATATCCAGACTGGGTTGCAAACATCGTGCCAGTACCTAAAAAGGACGGTAAGGTGCGGGTATGTGTAGACTTTTGCGACCTCAATAAGGCCAGCCCAAAACACGATTTTCCGTTGCCACACATCGATATACTGGTGGACAACGCGGTTGACCATGCCCTTCTATCATTTATGGACGGGTATGTCGGGTACAATCAAATTAAAATGGCGGAAGAAGACATGAGTAAGACCACCTTCATTACACCTTGGGGTACTTACTGCTACACCGTTATGCCGTTTGGTCTCATCAACGCCGGAGCCACTTACCAACGAACCGCCACAACCTTACTACATGACATGATGCATAAGGAAGTGGAGATTTATGTGGATGACATGATCGTCAAGTCCAAACACCGAAGCGGGCACATTGCGGCCCTAAGAAAATTCTTCACCCGACTATGCAAATACAACATGAGGCCAAACCCTCAAAAATGCAGTTTCGGGGTAACATCAGGCAAATTACTGGGCCATATCGTTAGCCAACGCGGCATCGAGGTCGACCCAGCTAAAATCAAAGTCATCACCGAGATGCAACCGCCCAAGACCGAAAAAGAAATATGGGGGTTTCTCGGGAAAGTCCAATACATCATCCGGTTTATTTCGAAGTTAACCATGGTATGTGAGCTTATTTTCAAGAAACTGAAGATAGGGGAACGAACACTGTGCGACGATAAATGTCAAACGGCTTTAGATAAAATCAAGGAGATTCTGTCCGCACCACCGGTATTAATGCCACCTCAACCCGGTTTGCCTTTGTCGTTATACCTAACAACGACCGAGACGGCCATGGGGGCTATGCTGGCCCAGACGGTCGATTTCGAAGAGCGGGCTATTTACTATATCAACAAGAAATTCTTGGAGTATGAATGGAAATATACCATGCTCGAAAGGACGTGGCTAGCTTTAGTTTGGGCCACTAAAAAGCTTCGGCACTATATGCTCAGTCACGAGGTACATGTATTATCCAAAATGGATCCTATCAAGTACCTATTCGAGAAGCCCATCCTTAACGGTAGGATGTCCAGATGGACTTTAATGTTAGCAGAATTTGACCTCTGGTTCGTACCATTAAAAGCCATCAAAGGTCGGGTAGTAGCCGAATTTCTCGCCGATAGTCCCGAATCTGAAGAAGGGCACACCGATACTTGGGCTTTTCCAGATGAAGACATATTCCATACTGACACCGAGACATGGGATTTGTATTTTGATGGGGCATCCAACTTCCGAGGATTCGGAGTCGGGATTCTATTAATCTCGCCAAAGGGAGAGCATACGCCGTTATCCATTAAACTGGATTTTGACATGACTAACAACGTAGCCGAATATGAACCATGCATTCACGGGTTGCAAGTCGCCGCTGATTTAGGAGTAACAAACCTCCAGGTCCACGGTGACTCATCCCTAGTCATCAATCAAGCTCTCCAAAAATGGAAAACTCGGAACGCCAATCTCGTTCTCGAAAAACAATTCCAAAAGATAGAATACATTTATCTACCCCGGGATTGATGGTGGGGATTTGTCGTGGATCCCACCGCCAAAAAAATAACCAACTAGCACCTAACGGTAGTTAGGGTAAGTCGGGTCGTGTCCACGGAGACGGTGTTGCAAGGTTTAGACTAGGTTGGCCTAAAACGAGACTAGGTCACACAAACAAACACAAAAAGGGTATAAATGGAAAACTATGATGGAGGAGAAGTAGGAACTAGACTAATGATGAACTAGACTACCAAATGCTAAACAACGCTAATAATCAAACTAACTAGCAACTTAAGGAAATGATGACTCGCTAACAAGTTGAATCAAATATGAAGAAGAGGCGGGTTAGGTCGGGTTCATAAGTGTAGTAGGGTGACTTGGGTGGTCAAGGGTGTAGGTGTCTCCTAATTGCTAGATTCGGTCCGGGCGGTCGCAACTTAAACCGATGTCGATGACTATTCTCAACATGTCCACACACAAAGCAAACAATGAGTAGAAGAAGGCTAGCATGAGAAGCATGGCCACTACAACTCAAACAAGCAATTCAACAAACACATGGTGTGCCAAGTATGTGACTAACAATAAAGATTCATCCTTTGCCCCTAATCAAACCCTAATCACCCATATTCTACCCTTAATCCCCCTACTAACCCACAAGTAATCTACTCACTCATAATCAAAGATAAACTAACAACAACAAGAGAAAACCACATCACAATCCAAACATCCATTATCAAGAACAATAACAAGAACACTAAGTAAAGATTCAAACTAGAGTAAATAACAATAAACAAGAGAAAGGAAAGTTATACCAACAAGAGGATGATGAAAAAGATTCAAACTTGCATTAATAGGAAACCCAAATAATCTCCAAGGTTGTCAATCTTGGATGAGTCTTCAAGCAACTTCTTAATACAAGAACTAACTATAACTATAACTAGATTAAACTAAGATTAACTATGGATTAACTAAAGATTAAGAGAGATTAATTAGGGTTTACAAATCTTGAGAGAGGCCTAAGAGAGTCTAGGGTAAGGTAGTATCCATAAACAATACAAGAGGGAAGTATTTATAGGGGTACAAGAATGAAGGAGGATGAAATAAAGAATTGCGGGCTACAGCTCGCCGGTCCCGACCGGGACGGGGTCATCCCGACCGGGATGGCCGGTGGTCCCGACCGGGACGGGTTGGTCCCGACCGGGACGGCCTGGCAGTGGCTCCTCTAAAAGCGCACTTCATCCCCGACGGGATGAGGTGCATACCCGTCGGGGATGAGTCTTGTAGGCCTCCAATATGATCCTTTTGGTTCCTCCTTGCTTCACATGAACTTCTCATCGATTCTCGGGACTCGGGATCGGGTCTCGGAGGCTCGGGATTGGGTCCCAAGGTCTCGAGGTCGAATCCAAGGCAACGAGTGATCGTTCCTCCGCTTCGTTGGCTCCGAAAAGTGTATGTATGGAGTCGGAATCACTCCAACTCCTCAAGAATGGTCTCGGGAACCTGAAACGAGCTAGAGGAAGCATAAGTAGCCCATGAATCGCTCCCAAGGAGCGATTCCACAAGGAAAATGGGACCAAAATACTACAAAATAGGCACTACAAACCACACTTATCAACTCCCCCACACTTAACCCTTACTCGCCCTCGAGTAAGCATATACTAACTACTATACTAGCCGAATGGGTATTAGCGCACCCTACGCCCTTTCAACTCACGCGAGTGCACTTAGAGGAAAAGTGCACCCCGCAAGGCAAGTGGGGTCTTACGACAAAACTGTGGATGCAACCGGACACAAAACACATAAACAAACAAACACACAAAAGGTTGCACCCAAAAGAAAAGAAATACCGCTTCCCTCAAACAAGCGGTGAAAGAAGCACCGGTTTAGGACTCGAGGTAAGTGACAACGTTCCCAAGCTAGCAATACAAACCGAGGTGGACTAAACCCTAATAGTATGACGACAAAGCAACAAAAACGTTGGTAACTTACCTCGGTTCCTCCTAACTTTCTAAGAACGTACTACGGGACGATCGGCGGGATGGAAAAAGGATGAACCACGGTATTAGTCGACACTGTAGGTAAGTGAGACCCCGCCCCCTTTAGCAAAAAGCCAAGAGGGTCGTCCCATGCCCAAAACCGCCTAACTAGTCCAAGTAAAAAGGGGAAATGATTGCAAAATGAGGGAAGACCGACTAATGCCGCTATCATCCTTCCTCGGGACTCGGTCCTTTGGTAGCCTCTTCATGGCAAAAGTCGGAAAAAGGCTTATTTTTGTGGGGTTAAGATCTTTTTGTGAGACGATTTTCTTTTGGCATTTTCTTTCTTTTCGACGTTTTGATTTGTTTATTGCCATGCCATTTCTTTTTCTTTTTTTCTATTTTCTTTTTGGCTTTTGTGCCTTTTCTTTTTCTTCATTCTTTTCTTTCTTTCATTTTCTTTCTTTTTCTTTTCTTTGCCCTTTTGGCTTGATTTGGCTTTTTGGCATTCCTTTGTATGACAAGAAAGGGAGAATTCAACAAATTGCAACTTATTGTGTGGATATGTGTGGGAGGTAGGTAAATGGGAGAGTCGGGGAGCGTCCTTCCCTTCAAACCCACAAAAAGTGGAGAACTTGGACTAATCAAACAATTTCAAACACGGTCACCTAAGGGACGGGACTCGGCAACCAAGGCCTTTTCACACCGTGGGTGGTCAAAATGGTCAAAATGCAAATCTCGTAGTAAATCCCTAGTAAGCTAGGTGGACTCAAGGTAAAGGACCAACAAATTCATTGATTTAGGGTCATTCTACTAGACTAAAGTCCAAGACTCGATTTATACCACTAGGAAGGGAAAGTAAACACTCGCACACTAGCCTCTAAACCGGGTTTTCGAAAACGGTTTACACACATGACACACAACATAGCACAACATAAAATCAAAGACATGACGAAAATGAACGAAAGAAAAAGAAGCAAGAGCAACAAAACAAAACGAACACATACACAACATAAACACCACCCCGATCATCCAAACAAGCCACCAAATCATCCACACTTTACAAAGCTCCACCCGAGCACACAACATCACAATCTCCTCCAAACTCCGCAAGAGGTAAAGAAGAAAAAGAGATAAGATGTTACCGGGAGTCTTGAAAGCCTTCCAAAGTTAACGGCGATTAAAGCAACCTATGAGGGAAAGGGAGGCAAAACACGCACACAAAACAAATATACGACACAATGACACAAAAGGAAAACACACAAAAGAAAAATCTTTTTGATTTTTGTGAAAAAATTTCAAATTTTTATGGATTTTAAAGATTTTTTTCAAAAACTAAGAAAATAAAACTAACTACGCTAGAATATCGCTCCCCCACACTTAAACCGAGCAATGTCCTCATATGCTCAATCGTAGTGTGCGGAGAGACAAAAGAAAAAGAAAAGAAACTACGAAAATAAAGCTACAAATCAAAAATAAGGGTGAAGAAAATGGTTGAAGGTGTCCGGCCGGGGTGTAGTCAAGTCACCATGGGCCGAGACAAGAAAAAGATATGGATGGGGGAAGAAAAATAAAAAGAAGGAAATAAAAGGGAATGGGAGGGGGGGACTAGGTGTAATCAAGTCACCTAGCCCGGATTCCGCCCAAATCCAACTAATTCCTACAAAAGGGGTGAAAATCTTGAGAAATTTGGATTTTGAAATGACTCTCGATGTAGTCACGTCATCGAGAGTCGGGAGCAATAACTACTAAGGCCCCGAGGGCCACCATGACCCAAAAGTGTAGAAGGGAAAGGGAATAAACAAAAGAGGACAAGCTTTAAAAACGGAAAAGAGAGGATAGTTGCCGTACCATATGGGTAGCAACTCACTCGCTCCATCGTCTCATGAGTCAAATCGGCAAGAAGCTAGTCGTCGTCGTCATTATTCCTCTCCAATCGCGATCCAGTTCCATGGTTGGGGTAGAAAGGTATAGCGAAGGGGTTTTCTATGCGAAAGTCGGTTTAAAGTGAAGAGAAAGTGAGGTGAAAACGTGTATGTGAGGTGTAAGGGTCATATAATGAGAGTAAGGACATGTAGGGAGGTTGGGAGGGGGTATAAAGTGGTTGGGTGGTCTCAAACAACGAAGAAAAGAGCCAAAGGAGGACAGGGGGTCCATCCCGGTCGGGATGGGTGGTCCCGGTTGGGATGACCGTCTCGTCCCGGTCGGGAAGACCTCGTCCCGATCGGGATGAGCTGTCAGTGAACCCATCTTTTGTGCACCTCATCCCGGACGGGATGACATCCTTCCCGGTCGTGATGGGCCTTCCATCCCAGACGGGATGACCTCTTCTAGGCCGGGAAGAGTCTCCTAACCCTCTATAGCTCCCAAAAGCTCGTTCCAAGCTTCAAAAACCGACTTCCCTTCACACAATCCAAGCTCAAACAATGACCACTCTTCCCTAGGAATCACTTCCACTTCACACCTATCACAATAAACTCAAATAACACATCAAATTCCCTCCCTCACAACGCTCATCAATCATCCAAATAATCAAGAAATTCACCAAACAAAACAAACTACAAGGGAAAGAGATATATACAAAGGGACGGTTCTTGTGGAACTCCGTCAAACCAAGGTGGTACATTCTTCATTCTTTTTCAACAACCAAAATTAGTTCCATCTCCATCAAGGGCACGAAGAAACAAGTCGAAGGCCCTAGCAAAGTCTTCAATTAAGCTTGAGATATAACCAACCACATACCAAGGCTCTTCATGGCCTTGCCTTGACGTTCCCGGGGCATTCCGATCTTCCAAGTTCAACGACTTGAACTTGTACTTTTGGTCTTTGGGAATATACCCAAACATCCACCGGTCCTCATGTGGCCCCAAGGGAGGCTCATCCTTCTCCTTGCTTTTCAACTTGTCATCAAGCCCATGAAATGGGCACTCATCCTCTCCACTCTCGGAGTCATCATCTTCAAGTACATAAGAGTTCTTGTTCAAGCTTTGTCCCGACTCTCCCCCTAGATCGATGTCTTTAGTGGCTTGGATCATGTTGCAAGACTCATCATTAGTAGGCGAAGTGTTACCTTGAAGGTCAAACACTAACTTCTCTTCGCCTAACTCGAATGTGATCCTACCATTCTTCACATCAATCATAGCACCGGCGGTGTGTAGAAATGGGCGCCCAAGGATAATGGGAGTGTTGGCATCTTCCGGCATATCGAGCACGATGAAGTCAACCGGAATGAAGAACTTACCGATTCTCACCGGCACATCCTCTAGCATCCCCAATGGTCGGTTGAATGAACTATCGGCCATTTGGAGCGTGATAGAAGTAATTTTAAGCTCCTTCATCCCAAGTCGGCAACAAATAGAATAAGGGATGATGCTCACACTCGCACCCAATCGCATAATGCTCTTTCGATCTTGTAGTGCCCTATGGTGCAAGGGATCGAAAATCTACCCGGATCCTTCAACTTTGGAAGCGTAGAACCTTGAATGAGTTTGCTCACCACTCTTGTGAACGCAATGGTCTCTTCCTTGTCGATGGATCTCTTCCTAGCCAAGATATCTTTCATAAATTTTCCATATGCCGGGATTTGGGTAAGTAGCTCGGTAAACGGAACACTCACATCCAACTTCTTCACAATACTAAGGAACTTGTCATATTGAGAGTCTACCTTGGTCTTCATTTGCCTTGATGGGAAAGGCAACTTGATTTGGTATTTATTTTGCTCAATCGGGGTGGGCTCTTCAAATGACACTTTCCTTTTTCCCTTGTCTTTTGCTTGAAGTGGGGGAAGCTTGTCTTGTTGGGGTTTCTCAACCTCCCATAAGACTTGCTCCTCTATTGGGTTATCAAGGCTTGAGCTTTCTTGCATTGGAGATGCCATTTTCTTTGTCGGTTCTTGCATTGGCTCTTGCTCACTAGGGAATGGAAGGGAGTCATAAGATGTACCTCTCCTTGTGGTGATGGCATTTACATGCTCAAATTTCGGTGTTTCGCCTTGAGAAGGTAGTTGTCCTTTTTGTCTTGAGGAGCTCCCCGAAGCAAGTTGAGATACTTGAGTTTCAAGCATCTTCATACGGGCATCTCTTGTCGCGTTTTCCCCTTGAATATAAGCAAAGAGCTCTTGGTGGTTTCTTGTTATGTCCATTTGACTCTTTTGCATACCCATCATAGATTTTTGAATGTCGAATCCCCGAGGTGGAGATGATGGATTATGCGGAGTATCGGTGAGGGCTAATGGAGTACCATAGTCATGAATAGGAGATCGGCTCCTAGGCTTGCTTTTTTGTTGATTGCCTTGAGTTGCTTGATGTTGACGGTTCCCTTGGAACCCATGAGAATTGCCTTGATTAAGGCTTTGATTGTTGCCATGGTTGTGGTTTTGATAGCCTTGGTTGAAGTTCCCTTGTTGGAACCCTTGATTGTTGTTGAATGAACCTTGGTTACTTTGTTTGAAGTTGTTGAAAGGCCTTGAGTTGCCTTGGTAACCTTGGTTGTTGTCCTTTAAGGGAGGTGGAACATAGGGACGATGTTGATGTTGGTGTTGAAAGGCTTGTTGTTGAGGGACTTGATTGGAAGCTTGGTATTGATTGGAGTAAGAGGCACCTTGCTTGAACGCTTGAAAAGCATTCACTTGTTCAATACTTCCTCTACAATTCATAGGGTCATGACCAACGATTCCACAAGTGTCACACATGCCATAATAAGGCAAAGGAGGTGCAAATCCCAAAGCATTAACTTCATGAATTGAGGCTTGGTTGGAGGAACCGATGCTTTGAACTTGAGTGAGGTGGCCTTGGAGCTTCTTGTCAATGGTCTCCATATGTGTCTTCAATTGGGCTCCAAGGTCAATGCTTAATTGAGTTATAGCATCAACCTCGTGCCTACCTCCTCGATTTGCCTTCCTAGGACTAGAATATTGCGAATTATGCACCGCCATCTCTTCGATTCTCGCCCATGTTTGGTCATCATCGACCTCGGTGAACCTACCATTGGAGCCCATGTTTAGTATAGTTCTTGAGTCCTCATAAAGACCGTTCCAAAATTGTTGGACTAAGAACCATTGTGAAAGTCCATGATGGGGGCACGATCTAACCAAAGACTTAAACCGCTCCCAAGCTTCATATAAGCTCTCTTCATCCCGTTGTTGGAAACCGGTGATGGAGGCCCTAAGAAAGTTAGTCTTCTCCGGAGGGTAGAAAGTTTGGTAGAATGCCAATGCAAGTTTCTTCCAAGTGTCGATGCCCATGGTTGCCCTATCGAGACCTTTAATCCATTGCTTCGCTTTTCCAATAAGAGAAAACGGGAAGAGTACCCAACGAATTTGATCTTGAGTAACCCCGGGTTGAGATATAGCGTCACAATAATCGGAGAAGGTCTCCATATGTTGGTGCGGGTCTTCGGTGGGCAAACCACTAAATTGATTCCTTTCCACAAGTTGAATGAAGTGGGTCTTGGCCGTAAAATTTCCGGCATAAGCGGCCGGTAGAGCATTGGGTCCCGGCAAGACGTCTTCCGTGAATGTAGAGTGAGAAGAAAATTTCGGCATTCTTGGATATAAGGGAGAAGATGGTGGTGTAGACGGTGTTGATGTAGATGAAGAGGGGGAACTAGGAGAAGAATATCCAAAGGGATTGGTGAAATTCCCTTCGGCCGTCTCTTGAGATGCTTGCTCAGAATCGCTTCCTTGAGCTTGCTCTTGATGAGTATTGCTTGCACTTGGTTGAGAGATCCTAACCCGGTTAATCGTCCGTTGGCGAAAAGCTCGAAAAAGCCTCTCCGGCTCTGGATTAAAGAGAAAGAATTCGCCTCCCCGCCTAGGCATACACTACACATTAGAACAAACGTGAGAACACCTAGTGCTTTATGGGCACTAGGTAACGACAATAAACAAGCACGACTAGAGACAAAGAGAAAAGAAAGCTAAGAAAACAAGAAAAACTAGAGAATATTCACAAGAGATGATAGAAGGGCACAAAGAAGAGTAGCTAAGTTTAGAAATAAGCAAACAAAGTCTAAACAATGCACCGTCCCCGGCAACGGCGCCAAAATGATGGTGGGGATTTGTCGTGGATCCCACCGCCAAATAAATAACCAACTAGCACCTAACGGTAGTTAGGGTAAGTCGAGTCGTGTCCACGGAGACGGTGTTGCAAGGTTTAGACTAGGTTGGCCTAAAACGAGACTAGGTCACACAAACAAACACAAAAAGGGTATAAATGGAAAACTATGATGGAGGAGAAGTAGGAACTAGACTAATGATGAACTAGACTACCAAATGCTAAACAACGCTAATAATCAAACTAACTAGCAACTTAAGGAAATGATGACTCGCTAACAAGATGAATCAAATATGAAGAAGAGGTGGGTTAGGTCGGGTTCATAAGTGTAGTAGGGTGACTTGGGTGGTCAAGGGTGTAGGTGTCTCCTAATTGCCAGATTCGGTCCGGGCGGTCACAACTTAAACCGATGTCGATGACTATTCTCAACATGTCCACACACAAAGCAAACAATGAGTAGAAGAAGGCTAGCATGAGAAGCATGGCCACTACAACTCAAACAAGCAATTCAACAAACACATGGTGTGCCAAGTATGTGACTAACAACAAAGATTCATCCTTTGCCCCTAATCAAACCCTAATCACCCATATTCTACCCTTAATCCCCCTACTAACCCACAAGTAATCTACTCACTCATAATCAAAGATAAACTAACAACAACAAGAGAAAAACCACATTACAATCCAAACATCCATTATCAAGAACAATAACAAGAACACTAAGTAAAGATTCAAACTAGAGTAAATAACAATAAACAAGAGAAAGAAAAGTTATACCAACAAGAGGATGATGAAAAAGATTCAAACTTGCATTAATAGGAAACCCAAATAATCTCCAAGGTTGTCAATCTTGGATGAGTCTTCAAGCAACTTCTTAATACAAGAACTAACTATAACTATAACTAGATTAAACTAAGATTAACTATGGATTAACTAAAGAATAAGAGAGATTAATTAGGGTTTACAAATCTTGAGAGAGGCCTAAGAGAGTCTAGGGTAAGGTAGTATCCATAAACAATACAAGAGGGAAGTATTTATAGGGGTACAAGAATGAAGGAGGATGAAATAAAGAATTGCGGGCTACAGCTCGCCGGTCCCGACCGGGACGGGGTCATCCCGATCGAGACGGCCGGTGGTCCCGACCGGGACGGGTTGGTCCCGACCGGGACGGCCTGGCAGTGGCTCCTCTAAAAGCGCACTTCATCCCCGACGGGATGAGGTGCATACCCGTCGGGGATGAGTCTTGTAGGCCTCCAATATGATCCTTTTGGTTCCTCCTTGCTTCACATGAACTTCTCATCGATTCTTGGGACTCGGGATCGGGTCTCGGAGGCTCGGGATTGGGTCCCAAGGTCTCGAGGTCGAATCCAAGGCAACGAGTGATCGTTCCTCCGCTTCGTTGGCTCCGAAAAGTGTATGTATGGAGTCGGAATCACTCCAACTCCTCAAGAATGGTCTCGGGAACCTGAAACGAGCTAGAGGAAGCATAAGTAGCCCATGAATCGCTCCCAAGGAGCGATTCCACAAGGAAAATGGGACCAAAATACTACAAAATAGGCACTACAAACCACACTTATCACCCGGGAAAAAAACCAGTTCGCGGATGCACTTTCCAAATTAGCATCCTTACTAAACATCCAGGAGCATCTAACCAGCATGCCAATTTGCGTCGAAAGACGATCCGAGCCGACATATGTTCACGCCATTCAGATATCGAAATAACTGATCCAGAACCTTGGTATCATGCTGTTCTAACCTACTTGACAACGGGAGAATATCCTCCGAGAACTGAAAACCGGGCCAAGAAAGCCTTGCGAAGATTGGCAAAACAATTCGTTCGTACGCACGACGGACAGTTGTACAAAAAGACGGCAGGGGGCTCTCCTTCTGTGTATCGATAAAGTACAGGCTGAAAAGGTTATGTCCGAAGTGCACGACGGTGAAAATTTATTGGAACAGCATGGAAACTGACTGTCAGTTATATGTCAAACACTTCCAAAACTGTCAGATTTTCGCCAATATACAACATATGTCCTCTTCCCTACTATATACCATGACATCACCATGGCCGTTATCAACATGGGGAATTGATATAATTGGAAAGGTGAACCCTTCCGGGACGGGAGGTCACTGTTTCATTTTGATGGCTATCGACTATTTCACCAAATGGGTCGAAGCCGAGTCGTACCAGATCTTGAATGCCAAGCACGTCGCCAAGTTTATCCAGAACAAGATTAAATGCCGGTACGGGATCCCGCACGAGTTCATCAGTGATCACGGGACCCATTTCCAAGCTGAAACCGCTACTTTGCTAGCAAAATATAAAATCCAAAGGCATACATCTTCGCCTTACCGTCCCCAAACAAATGGAGCGGTAGAGGCAGCTAATAAAACGATTTTCACCATACTTAAAAAGATGGCTGAGAATTACCGGGACTGGCCCGACAAAATACCTTTCGCCCTATGGGGGTACCGAACGTCAATTCGCACCGCAACCGGAGCAACTCCCTATTACCTGACATACGAAATGGAAGCGGTCCAACCAGTCGAACTGGAAGTACCATCCCTTAGGATTTTACTTGAGAGCCAAGTGCCTGAAGCAGATTGGGTCCAAGCCCGATACGATTCGCTAGTTCTTTTAGACGAACGACGAACCCGGGCCCTCAACAATATCCAAATATATCAAAAGAGGATCCAACGGGCTTTCAACAAAAGGGTGAGACCCAGAAATATCAAAGAAGGGGATCTAGTCCTAAAATCAATTCGTGCATTACTACCGGTTGACGCAAGAGGGAAATTCAAACCCAATTGGGCTGGGCCTTATTTGGTAAAGAAGGTCCTATCGGGAGGAGCAGTGATGCTGACAGACTTGGACGGGAATGAATTCGTCAACCCAACCAACTTGGACCAGCTGAAACGTTACTACCTCTAAACCTTATCTCAATGTCATTTGCAAAGTTTATAAAAATTTGTCTTTTATAAATTTTTCAAAATTATAACCAAGTCAATAAGCTAGGATTACTTATCCTACTGTCGCACATCTTGAACTAATAGACTTGGTGTATTTCGAAAATTGCAAAAAGAATCTATGTTTGAACTACGTTTGGTTTGATTCCGCTAATCGTGGATACGTAGGCAACCCCTCAAAAGGGTAAAACCACTGCAATAACAAAAAAGACGGAAACGGTATTCACTAATATGTCTTTTATTAAAAACCCGATAAACTCGGGAATTTCAAAATTACATTAAAAAAAACGACAAACACACGAAAAAAAAAAAGCACACCACCAAAATAATAATAATACTTAAATAATAAAATTCAGGAGACTAGTATTTAGGGCATTTTGCCCTTTCCCTTGTCCTTCGGGTCGCGTGGAGCCCGATGTCGCCGGGGCGGGGGCGAGCGTTCTCGAATCACCAAGGGAACCCCTTTTTCTCGAACCCGTTTCTTTGACAGTGGGTCTTCTGCCATTGTAACTGGTCCAAGTCGAGCCGCACGTGCTCGGGTAGCCTGTCCCGAAGACCAAGTCGGTCCTGAACTGCAAGTTTCGGGCCAAGTCTCCTTTCCAAGTCAGTCTGGGGGCTCACTTTCCCCCGCGCACCTCTAGCACTGGACCCTTCAGCTTGAGTCCTAGGTTTCCCTCTCTGACCAGACATTAGACGGACCAATGTAGCCGGAGTGTCGCCATCGTCAAAAAAGCCTCGATAGTCTTTAACTTGCTCCCTCCGTAGCAGGTCAAAAGCTTCATTAATCTTTAAAGCAGCTTGGGCCTTTGCAGAATCGGCTTTAGTCCACTTCACATAAGAATCCGATACCCAAATTGAATGAAGAGATTTGGGAATGGGCCAAGTGGGCCGGGTGTACCATCTTTGCATCCAAGTGTCGCACATCACATCAGTCAGTTGGGTAGATTCACTCACAACTGCTTCAACCTCTGGAATTCTTTGGGTCCAATCATACTGCCTTAGTATGCGGTCGGGGTAAAGGTGAATTGTCTGCCTGAAAGACAAGATTACCTGATAGCGAGCCTTATCCCTCGGGGCCAAGCCCGTCCAAACATAAAAGGGCCACCATGGCACTATCCATCGGATCACCGGACCGCCATGGAAAGACAACACTTCGTCCCAATATTTCTGAGTAGTATGGCGCGAAAAATTAATAGCCCGTCTCCTTGTCATCACCTGATTAGGTCGGTATCGACTTGGGTCAAGGGGAGGATCTATGACCGATAGCCTCTCAAATAGCCAAAGCTAAAAAGAAAAAAACAAATATATATATATATATATATATATATATATATATGAATTTTCGAGACAAAATAGACGTCCGCCAGAGGGCACTCGATCGAGTGCCTAGGGGTCACTCGATCGAGTGACACCCCTGAAATCGGGCAGGGGGCTTTTTACGAAGGCACTCGATCGAGTGCCAGGGTGACTCGATAGAGTGCCCACTGTAGCAGGAAATCGCAAAAAAAAAAAAAATCAATCCAAAAAATTCGAGAAATTAAGAAATCGAAAAATCAGAAAAATCCGAAGCAATATACCTGCAATAAACGGGTGCTCTCGGTCAGGCGAACCGACGAATCCCTCTTACGACTATCCAAACCCTGGATAATCTCCCTCGTAATCAGCCAAGCCGGGATGTGCTCCGTCTCCATCAGGTCGACCACGGTAAAAAGACGAACATTGCCCATGCACGACAACAAATCCATATGACCTTCAAAAGCGTAAACATGGAGCATACAAAAAGAGAAAGCCCTATGAATGTGGGTCGGTCTGACCCGGACATCATGCGAGTTCAAAAATTTCTCGGCCAAGTCAATCAAAGAAATAGTATCACCTTCAGCCATCCGAGATACTTTGTTATGGGAAAGTCCTAAAAATTCCCGTAGCTTCCTCCTAGGATCATGGACTGAAAACGGGGCCGCAGGACGAAGTATAGGATTCCATCTTCCCACAGCAGCAATTTCCTCGGGTAGAGGACAAATTTCGCCCCGAGGAAAAGCAAAAACATGATATGTGTCGTCCCAATAGGACAGACAAGCATCAAGGAAGTGACGATCCACTGACGAAACGTATACAGCTGAGTAATACCCGTCTGGTTCAAAGCTACCCTGTCGGTTTCCCTAAAGTGGCGGGACCATTCTTTCAACATCGCGGTCAAGCGCTCAATTCCCATGGCTAAATTTCTTGAAAAGAATAAGGAGCTTTCTTTTTTAGGAGAAGAGAATTGTGAAGTGAATTGTGAGGAAAACTAATATCAAGGGAGGGGTATTTATAGCATCAAACCTTACAACCCTCTGTCCATATCCCCTTTCCATAAAAGTTTCCTAATTCTAGTGGGTTTATGAATATAAGCCTAGTCTCTGATTCCTCAATTTTAGCCCAGGAATTAGTCATCCCGAGTGTGCCTAATTTTTCAAAAGAGTCAAAAATTTCAAAAAATTTCAAAAATTTCAAAAATCCGAAATTCAAAAAATTCAAGTTTTATTCCCAAGCGCGAGTCATATTTTTACCTACATTTTGCATGCAAAATTTATGTAACGGATACAGGTACGACTCGAGGCTTCGGAGGCAAGCCCGCACAACTCATATATCTCCCCAGCAGAAAGCCCTAAGCGGCATATCTCCCGAATCAGCACGGGATGGGCCTACATACAGGCGCACCTGGGACTTACACACTAAGTCTGAATCCCCACGGAGTTATCAGCATCGGTTGGCGAGCCCTTCACGCAAGTCTAATGGACTATAAACGACCTGACCGAAAGTTTACCAGGTCTTAATCCTCGATTGGCTTGGTAGCTACTCTGACTTTCGCCTTGTCCAAGCCTCAGTCAGAGTGGGGGCTCTGTAGACACCCACATTTGGCTGCTAGGTGTCTATAGCGGTTTCCAAAAAAACACCCGATGATGATCGGACGCAAACTTGCTTATACACGCTAGAATATGGGCTTGAAACCATTAGTTACTGGCTTGGGCTTTTTATGGAGTACAAATCTCACAAAACCAACCCCAAATTCAGGCTCAGTGGGTCGTTTTCAATCAAATAAGACTAATTTGGGTCAAAACTGACACCGGAATTAAAACCGTCTTTTAACGACCGGGTCAAACCCCGGTCAAAGTCGTTTCCGAGACACAAAATATCCATGCAAATATCAAAAGTCCAACCCAAATACGAGATCTACAAAATATCCAACCCGAGGTCCAAAAAATCCGGACCCCTTCGCTCCAGCTGACCCACTCGATCGAGTGTCAGCCCACTCGGTCGAGTGGGCCTTCAAAAGGCCCGTTTTACGCCTGCTTTGGGCCACTCGATCGAGTCAGCAGGGCACTCGGTCGAGTAGCCCTAGGCCGGGTGTTTATAAATACCCCCCTTTGCATGCAAATTACACACCCTGGAATAACCTTAATCTACACATTCAAGGACCCTAATTACTACTTCTTCAACCTAAACCCTAGCATCTCGGAAAACCTCAAACCCTAAACCAACATAACTCCATCTACATACATCTCGATACTCCCGTGCTCAAGCCACAATTAAACGAGTCCCATCCGAGAACACGAAACATGTAGGTTAAGGGTGCTAAGAAACCTGATTTCTTCTCTTTCTTTCTTCTCCTCTCTCGTCCAACTTCTTCTCCTCCCTTTCGTTTTTATTTTATTTTTCTTTTCTAATATCGATAATATTACTAGTATTAAAACATTAAAATACTCGCTAATTCGTGACAAATACGAAGGATGACGGAATAAAGAAATCCGAATACAAGGGTGTTTCACCCGATGTGGCCGGTCGCTTATCCCGACACCCCGAGTATTTGATTGTTGACGCGAGTCAACGTCAACAAGAGCATCTTTTTATTTTTTTGTCGCGTCATTAGTCACATTTCATTCGCATCATCGCCATCATTATTAACAACATATTCGTCAAATTTCTAAAACTATTTCGAATTGAGCACGTTTAAAGGCGATATTAGCATAAGACCCTTCTAACCCTTTCACGAGTTGTAACAGTGGTGGAGCCCTCACGAGGAGCCCCGCCCTAAACACTCAAAGGCATGATGGGATCGCAATATTTTCCTTTAAACGCGCCCGATTCCCTTTTTTATGAACTGAGACCCGTTGATGCGGATCTAACATCACAAAATACCGCAAGGATTCATTACGATGTCGAGAAGCGGAGGGAATCATTTTTTTCAATAAAGTTTAAAGTGTCGTTCTTTGGATTCAATACCGACTCAATAGTCGGATATCGTATCTAATCGAATTAGTCAATAAATTTAACTAACACGAATTCGTTGATGCTAAAATAGTTGTCACGTAATTCGAAAGAGTTAATTACGACACTATAATGCGGATATAGCTTATTTCGTTTTAGTTTAATTTAAACGACTTACAACATCTTTTCTCGATTTCGCTCTAAGTGTTCGATATTGATTCCATAATCAAATATCGAATACAACGAGTATCAAAATCCGAATCGAGCACAAATCATACAATATTTCCGCCCGATTTGATAAATTAGCGATTTACCAAAATAAAAAAAATCAATTTCGAATTCTATGACTAATTGCGAAGCGAACCCATAGTTCGTACAAGGGGCACACAACCGAGTGCCTAGACCACTCGATCGAGTGACACCCCAAAACCGAGGCAGAATGACTTTTTGAGGATCACTCGGTCGAGTCTCTCAATGACTCGATCGAGTGGCGACCTACTCGGTCGAGTCTCTTAGTGACTCGGTCGAGTAACACCTCAAATTTTGGGCAGAATCCTTTTCCGAGGTCCACTCGGTCGAGTCCCTCAATGACTCAATCGAGTGGCATTTATCACGTCAAATTCGTGAGGTCCATAGCATCTTTCGAGTCTAAATAAAATATTTTTAATGACTTTGGTTAACACGTGTCAAGTCCATCACGTGATTCATCTTTCCAAAAACCATGCATCATATCTCGTTACATCATTCTATTTTAGTTACAAACCGTTATTATCGTTATCATCGTTACCAACTTGTTTGTTTATGTCTTTTCATCCTATTTTTATTTCGTTTGTTTTATTGTACTAAAACAAATCTCGCATGCTAAATACAACTTTGACGTTAATTTAGATGCATTAAACCGACTTAGCAACCTATTCAAATCTTTACATGTTTAGTCAAAACATTGTTTGCATATCATCTCATCGTATTACTAACGCGCGTATTTTAAAGTCAAGCGATATCTTAGTAGAGGCCGCTAACGTGCGGGCGGGGTTGGGTGTTCTTTGTGAACTTCCCAACACGTACCCTCACCCCTTACTCAGAACCATGGTTTCCGGATTTCCGAACCCATTGGCGTACGAGAGACATTCAATACACTATATCCGATAATGTCGGTTCGGTATCAAAATGCAAAGGGACGAACCTTATAAACTCTGACATTTGAATGGGCCGTATTTTGTACACGGCTCACTAAGATATAGAGTGGGTTCGAATGGGCCCGAACTCCCACAAAGTTCGGTGGCGACTCAACTTCGATTTAAATTTCAATTCGATCCATCTCACATAAGATTCATTCGCCTCCCCAAACCCGCGCGTGACCGCGTCGGGGTGGATCTATGTCATGTCCACAACTATATATACTAAGTTGCTTAATGGGTCACTAAAACAAAGCCAAATTCTAATATTTGCACTTTGAGTGAGACTTTTGTCCAACAAATCTTCATAAGGTGAAACTTCGCCCTGCGGATAACTTCTAATCACGAACTATTTTCGCCGGGTGAAACATCACCCGGTGAACTTCCCTTCTAGATTTTGCATTTGGGGACCTCTTTACCGTCGGGCGAAACTTCACCCGATGAGTGAAAGTTTCACCCGGTTATTTCCACCGGTGGTGAAAGCTTTCTGAAGATCTTTGGAGAGGTCGAAATATCGTTGGGCGAAACTTTGCCCGGTGGTATCTCATCGGGTGAAACTTGTAACACCCGCTATTTTTCCTAAGCGTTTTTATTTTTTTTTCCGTTAGGACTCCGTCTTAACTCTGTCACTTTTGGCCTCATATTTCATCATTTTACTAAGCTCTATTTTAATTTTTGAGTTTAATAATTTTTATTTTTAATTTTAAAGATTTGAATTCTTTTTAAATCAATTTATTTGGTTTCTTCGTAAACTAATTAATTTTCCGCAAGGAATTCCATTTCTCTTCGAATTGACATTTTTAAGCTTGGATTTAAGTTATTCCTTTTCCTAAAAATGTTAGAATACGTTTCTATAATATTTTCAACTAGTAAATATTTTTATTTACAAAAATTAGTTGTTAATGATTTTTATTACAAAGCTTCGCGAATAATTATTTTCTTACGCGAGGTTTACTCGAATTACTTTGAAATGCCTTTAACTATTTTACGATTATACTTTTTATCAACTTATAAATTATTTGAGACCATTTTCTCACATTTTGGACCGACTAAGCTCTTGGTCACAAGTTTTATTACGTTTTATTTAAACGTTTCATTTTATCACGTTAAAACGTAAACATAAGATAATTTCTTTTCATTCAATTGTTGCATTATTATCAAAACTTTTCATGCACCTTCCTCATCCATTTTGGCCGGCCACTTGGTCATTTTTGCACATTGTTTTCATCAACTCATTCACTCACATTTATACACCAAAGACCTTCCATCCTCCTTATTCATTCTTGTCATAAAAAAAATATTCAACCTTTCTTCCTCTCATTTTGGCCGTGTACTCCCTCCTCCATCTTAGGCAGATTTTTGCTCCATTTCGAGTCCCAATCGCATCATTTTTATCGTCATAATAATCCTCTTTCCGTTCTCTTCGTTAAGGTATTAATCGACGTCATTTTCGATCAATTTTTACCTTGATTTTTATTAGTTTTCTCATGGTATTTTTCTTCCATGATTTCCGTGTTTGGTAGGATTTTTGGATGATCCCGAAGCCGACAAATATATTATCGACTCAGACTTGGAGTAGAGGTAACGTCGATGTTACTCGGTATTTCATGATTTTAATTGAGTATTTGCATGTATATATTTTTATGTTTTATTTTGGACATATATGTATGTCACGAATTCTGGAAAAAAAATTAAAGTTGAAAATTTGCATGTTTCAGTATTTTTATCGCTTTTACGAGATTAACGATTAAATTGTTATATTTATTTGTAAAATCGTAATAATCGGCCTAAACATGTAATATATGTTTATATTCTGGAAAAATGTTGTTTTTGATGATTTTTAATAATTTAGTATTTTTCTGATATTTTTGATATCGATTATTGAATTATTACCGTTTTCGGACAAAAACGATTAAAAGCCGATTTTTAGTTCTAGTACTTAAACATTTTATTTTAATCTGATTTTTGACGTGGTCAAACTTTCTGGTGAAATAGAATTTTCTGAATGTTTTCATAATTTTTCGGAATTTTTAAGTGGATTAATTAATTAATCACTTTAAATCATCGTTTATCGTTAAAACCGCGTTTGTTGTTTAAATTCTCGATTTCTGGTCTTTGGTTTAAATCTGGAAAAATTATGATTCTGATGATTTCATATTAAAATGTAATTTTATGATTTTTAGTGCCTTAATAAAATGTTAGGAACGATAAGTTTTATTAATGGAATCGTTAATTGTGAAAACGGGTTTTAATGACGGTTTTGACGGGATTTATTAAATATGGAATTTTTGAAAATCTGGAAAAATGGTAGATTCTGGAAAATCATGATTTTTAAGTTTAATAATAATTTTTGGATATTAATAATTTAATTGTTTTGTAATTACTATTTTTGTTAATCGTTAATGTCGAGATTAGACGATTAATGAGAAAACCCTTTAAAAATCGAGTTTTAGGATTCTGAAAATTTTTCTTTTCTGTACAGAATGTCCATAAATATATTTTAACTATTTTACATAATTTTTGTACTATTTATTAAACTCTTTAATTAATAAATATTGATTTTCGGACAAATTGTGATTTATCGTTAAAGTGCTTCGTCTTACCTAAAAGAATTATTTTTCCAGCAATTTTGAAAGTATTTAAATCTGAAACTTTAAGAGTTAAATCATCCCTTAACATACTCTAAATATATTTGTTGGTTTAATTAAATAAAGACGTTCAAATATTTAATTTGACATTTGCCGTAAAATCCTATTTATGTTCGTATTGTCGAAACTATTAATAATTAGGGAATTTTACTTTTATAAATTTTAAAAACACCCTGATTAGTAGTATTAAATTGTTTGACATTATCATTTTATAAATACTCGTATGATATTTCAACAATTTCATAAACCTAAATGTTCGCACTTTATCAGGTAATATCGTTAAGGCCGAAAGTATTAGTTTTATAAATCTATATCGTTTACTAAAAATGTTGTATTAGTATGAACTAATATTTTCACTATTTTAATATAATGTTATTTTTAGTAAAGTTTCTAAAAATATAAGTTTCCTAAAATAGAAAGTTTCCTCTTTTAGAATATAGATGTTTACTTCTTTTATCCTCATGTTAATTATATTGTTTACAACTTTTGAATATCGATAATGGCTTTGTTTTGGAGTTATGGAATAAGAACAAGTGTGAGGTTAGAGTAATATATTCTGGGGTTTACGTTTTTGCCATCAACTATAAGGCTGGTGTGTCTTTATGGGGCACACTGGTTGTTGAACCGAGCATATATGGTGTTCGTGAGTGTGTGAACTAGGGATGGCAGTGGGTCCAAGACCCGACCCAGACCCGGCGGGTCGGACCCGAATGGGTCGGGTCTGGGTCTAAAATTTTGAGACCCGATGGGCATGGGTCGGGTCTGGGCCCTCCTCAAAAGATTCGGGTACGGGTACGGGTCTGAGTTTTGGGACCCGGACCCGACCCGTAGACCCGTTTAAAAAAAATAAAAATAAAAATTTCAATTTATTAAAACATACTGACTTCTGAGTTAGAAAGAGTAACCCTAAAAACACTTCTCATTTCAGCCGCATCCCTCTCCTTCATCTCCTTCATTCCCTTCATCTCCATCCCCTTCATCTCCTCATTTCATCTCCTTCATTCCCTTCATCTCCATCCCCTTCATCTCCTCATTTCATCTCCTTCATTCCCTTCATCTCCATCTCCTTCATCTCCTCATTTCATCTCCTTCATTCCCTTCATCTTCATCTCCTTCATTTCCTCATTTCATCTCCTTCATTCCCTTCATCTCCTTCACTTCCTCATTTCATCTCCTTCATTCCCTTCATTTCCTCATTTCAGCCGCATACATTCCGTTCATCCCTTTCATCTCCTTCTTCAGACACAGAACTAGAGACAATGTTCGTGCCTTAGAAAAACAATGTGGCTTACGATCTTTTCATGTTTGTCTAGAAATAGGACGAAAGAGTACCTTACTTCTTGCACCTTGATATCGAGAGCTTATGGTATGCTACTGTTATTGTGCAGTTTCATGTAGGCATTGAACTCTCGAAGTCTCGAGTGAATACATCGTATCCACTATTCACTGAGCTAAGGAACCCGTTGAATCATAATTAAATTCGTGTTTTTCTACGAAATTTCCATCGAGAATAATACAACAAAGTAATAATTAAGGTGGACCCGCGGGTAGACCCGGACCCGGTCCAGACCCGACCGGTTCGGGTATGGGTCTGATAATTTTGGACCCGTTTGGGTCTGGGTCGGGTCTGGGTACAGGGTTGAAACTCCGGGTCGGGTCCGGGTCCGAGTGGACCCGGCCCAGACCCGACCCGTTGCCATCCCTAGTGTGAACATTTTGACCTTAAACTCGTGCCTCGCAGTGTAAGACGCCGTCGGGTTGAACTGAGTATTTATGGTGCTCGGGAGGGGTGTACATATCATCTTAAACTAGGGCCACACATTTATAAGTCGCCGTCCTATTATGGTTGAGTAGCCTAGTTAGAGACCGAAGTTTGATTTGTTTGAACTAAGTTCTCGATGCTAGTTTTTAGTATTCTCCTAGTGAAAGTCTAGCATTCATCACTACTCATATCCATAACGCCATTTTGATTATTTTATTTATTATCGATATAAATTGGTTTGCAGGTTGGTAAATATTTTTATGTTTCTTCGGAAACCCTTTTGATTAATTTGTTTTACGCTAAAGTTTACTTTAATATGCTGTTTTACTGTTTTCCATTTTTACTATTTTTTCTATATTAGTAATTACTGTTTTAAAATCCTGTTATACGGCTGGGAGAACGTTGACGTTGCTCCCCACTGATTGTGGCTGTTATGTTTTAACATGGCAGGTATACGTGTTTGTTTTCCGGTGGGTGTGGGCTAACGAGCAGTCTTGGATCCTGCTTGATCTTTTTAATAATTGTCTTAAGGATTGTTTAACCTCATTGTGGATTGTTTTAATTTTTATCCACTTTTATGTATGGCATACGTTTGACTTTACCAATTTAATTTATTAAGACATAGTTACAGTGTGTTTTAATCCCGACTCTACAGTGTTTCCGCCACTGTATCGCGTCAGAATTTCTAGGGGATTACAGTTGGTATCAGAGCATCACTGCTCCCGACGCTTACACACCTGAAATTAGGGAAAAATACCAGTAAATTATTTAAACAGTAAATAAAGATATTATTAGAAATGGGTAGAAACAGATAAGGACTTAACTGTTAAGATTATCTGTTCCTGAACTCGATGATTAGCATTGATTTTATGTTGTTGTTTGTGAACTTCAAGATGGCCGGAAGAGGTAACCGAAACAACAACAACAACAACAACAACAACAACAACAACAACAATGATCAAGGAGGTATCGAAGCTCTGGCTGACACGCTACGCAACATAGCGCAGGCCATGAACGAGATGAACAACCGGAACCAACAGAGGCCCTTCAGCTTCTGTCACGCAGCTGAAGGAATGGCTAAAAGCAGATTGGACTATTATGATGGCTCCGTGGATCCCGAAGTCATGAACCGTTGGTTTCGACTGATGGAAAGGCAGTTTGGAATTTACTCCGCCCCCGAGAATCAGAAGGTGGGCCTAGCTGTGTTGTACCTGTCAGACGATGCAGACAGATGGTGGAGCCAGGTTGGCCCGACTGCACTTCAGACTCCAGGATTCAACTGGACTCAGTTCAAGACTCTCTTAGAGCAGAGATTTTATCCCGAGGAGCTGAGGCATCAGAGGATGACTGAATTCAACGCTCTACGCCAGAATACCATGTCGGTAGAAGCTTACACCACTCGGTTCCACTTTCTGGCGAATTATGCTGGAGATCTGTTACCCAATGAGAATTCCCGAGCTTTCTTTTATCGCGGAGGACTTCGAGCCGATATCACTCTCAACATGCCCCGAAGTCTCTCAACTGTTAATGAGCTCTATAATGTCGCGCTATACGCGGAGTCTTCGATTGAGCGGGTGAAATCTATGAACCCATCATCTTGTTATAAAAGACCTTTCACCCATTCTGGGAATAACTCTTCATCTTCTTCTAAGAAGTTCAACTCTGGAGGTCTGGATTATTTTTCCTTTCTCTTCTTCTTTTACTTTCTTTTCTTCTAAAATTTCTGACTCTACTGTATGCTATTACAGGTAGTGGTTTCAAGAAAAACAATTTCAACTCGAGGCCCAGCAGCAAGAAGGATTCAGCATGTTTCAAGTGCAGACAACTCGTGCATCCTAACAAGAATTGTGACGGCACCCCTGTTGTTTGCTACACCTGCGGAGAAGCCGGGCATCATTCTACCTACTGCCCAAAGAAAGCAACAACCAATACCGCTACTGCAGCTGGCGCTGTCTCTACTTCTGCTCCTCGTAAGGGACGCATCTTTGTGATGAGCCGTGCCGATGCTGAGGCTAATCCTGATGTGGTTACGGGTATGTTTCTGATTTCTGGTGTTAGTGCTTATATACTATTTGATACTGGCGGTTCCACATCTGTAATATCTTCTATTCTGGCTTCAAAACTATCCTTAACCCCCTGTCTAGCTGAACCAATAGCTATTTCCCTTCCTTCTGGTGAAGTTGTTGACTGTTCTAAAGCTTATCAGAATGTACCTATTCTCTTTCCTGGTACTATTCTTCCTTCTACTCTCCTTGAGTTCCCTCTCGCTGAGTTCGATGTCATTTTGGGAATGGACTGGTTAGCTCAGTATGATGCAAAGTTTCAGTGTCGAGATCAGAAGATTTCTCTGAAGACCCCCGAAGGTGTTCGAGTGTCTTACCGGGGTGGTCGAAGACAGAAGGGTATCAAGATTATTTCTGCCATGAAGGCTATCAGAATGCAGAGAAAAGGTTGCCAAGCATTTCTATGTACGGTAACTGTAACTGCTGAACTCCCTAAACTCGAGGAGGTGCGCATAGTGTGTGATTATGCAGATGTATTTCCCAAGGAGTTACCAGGTATTCCACCCGAACGAGATGTGGAATTCACTATTGAACTCATGCCTGGTACTGGCCCAATCGCCAAAGCACCTTACAGAATGGCTCCTGCTGAGTTGCAAGAGCTACGCAAGCAATTGGATGAAATGATTGAGAAAGATTTCATTCGTCCAAGTTCTTCCCCTTGGGCGCTCCTGTACTTTTTGTCAAGAAGAAAGACGGTTCGATGCGCCTGTGTATTGATTATTGTGATCTCAACAAGGTTACGATCAAGAACAAATATCCTCTGCCCAGAATTGATGATCTCTTTGATCAACTTAAGGGTGCTTCTGTGTTTTCCAAGATCAATCTAAGGTCTGGATATCACCAAATCCCCGTCCGTGAATAAGACATTCCAAAGACGGCTTTCAGTTCGAGGTATGGACATTATGAATTCAAAGTCATGCCTTTTGGACTAACCAATGCTCCTGCTGTTTTTATGGATCAAATGAACAGAACTTTCAGGGAGTATTTGGATCAGTGTGTTGTTGTCTTTATTGATGACATCCTGATTTATTCCAAGTCGGAGGTTGAACATGCAGAACATCTCAAGATTATTCTTGGCATTCTACGAGATCAGAAGTGGTATGCTAAGTTTTCCAAGTGTGAATTCTGGCTTTCCGAGGTAGCTTTTCTGGGTCATGTTATCGCAAAGGAAGGTATTAAAGTTGACCCTGCTAAGATTTCAGCTATCGAGAGCTGGGCAAGTCCCAAGGATGTTGGCGAGATCCGAGGTTTCCTAGGTCTTGCCGGCTATTATCGAAGATTTGTGCAAGACTTTTCTAAGTTAGCACGACCTATGACTCAATTACTCAAGAAAGAGAATAAATTTCTGTGAAGTCAAGCTTGTGAAGATGCTTTTTCTGAGCTCAAGAGAAAGCTCACTTCTGCTCCTATCCTGACCCTACCTGAAGAAGCCGTTGGTTTCGATGTGTATTGTGACGCTTCTAAGAATGGTTTGGGTTGTGTCCTTATGCAGAACGGTAAGGTGATCGCTTATGCCTCTAGACAGTTGAAAGTTCATGAGGTGAATTACCCTACCCACGACTTGGAGCTAGCAGCTGTGGTGCATGCCTTGAAAGTTTGGAGGCATTATTTGTACGGAGTGAGATGCAAGGTTCACACTGACCATAAGAGTCTGCGATACCTCTTCACGCAGAAAGATCTGAATGCGAGACAGAGACGCTGGATCGAGTTAGTGAACGATTATGACCTAGAATTGGTGTATTGTGAGGGAAAAGCTAACGTGGTTGTTGATGCCCTTAGCAGAAAGACCCTCCATTCCTTGTCTCCGTGTTCAGGCTTGCCTGAGAAGTTGGCCCGAGACTTTGCCAAGATGTCTATTGATGTTGTTGATGAAGGTTATGATGGTCGCCTGAATGCCCTAGTTGCTGAACCAACTCTTTTCCGTGAGATTCGTGAGAAGCAGTTGGATGACCCTTTTGTAGCCGGTATCCGAGAAAAGATGAATCTAGGTAAGGCTCTAGATTTTTCTGTGGATTCCAGTAGAGCACTGAAATTTAAGAACCGCTGGGTTGTCCCTGGTGATGCTGAGGTGAGGAAGCAAGTTCTAACCGAAGCACATAAGACGAGGTACTCTATTCATCCTGGTGGTGACAAGATGTATCAGGATTTGAAGCTCCATTTCTGGTGGCCTCATATGAGAGAGGACATTGCAGAGTTTGTAAGTAAGTGCTTGACATGTCAGCAGGTGAAATTCGAGCACAAGAAACCTGGAGGTTTGCTACAACCACTCCCTGTTCCAGAGTGGAAATGGCAGTGCATATCGATGGATTTTGTGATGGCATTACCAAGAACCGTGAATGGTAGAAACGGTATTTGGGTTATTGTGGACCGCTTGACCAAGTGTGCACGATTCGTCCCAATTCGCGACACTTGGAGTTTGGAGAAGCTCGCAGATGTGTATGTTGCTGAAATCGTCCGTCATCACGGTGTACCGCTCGAGATTGTTTCAGATCGAGACCCGAGATTCTGCTCTAAATTCTGGAAGGCTTTGCAAGATGCTTTGGTAAGCAAATTATTGATGAGTACCGCTTTCCATGCTGCTACAGATGGACAGTCCGAGAGAACGATCCAAACTTTGGAGGATATGTTGCGGGCTTGTGCCTTGGATTTCCAAGAGAGTTGAATCTGACATCTTCCGCTGGTAGAGTTTTCCTATAACAACAGCTACCATGCTTCTATTAAGATGTCCCCGTTCGAAGCACTTTATGGTCGAAAGTGTCGTAGTCCCGTCTGTTGGGATGTTCCCGGTGAAGTGAAGATTTTGGGCCCGGATTTTTTGGCTCGGACTATTGACGTAGTGAATGTGGTCCGATCTAGGATGAAGTCTGCCCAGGATCGACAGAAGTCGTATGCTGATGTTCGTCGCCGACCTTTGGAGTTTTCGGTTGGTGATCTTGTGTTCCTGAAGGTATCACCTATGAAAGGGGTGAAACGGTTTGGGATTAAGGGCAAGCTCAGCCCTAAGTTCGTTGGCCCGTACCCAGTGATCGAGAGAGTGGGCGAAGTTGCTTATAAACTGGAATTGCCTGCATCTATGGGTAAGGTTCACGATGTTTTTCATGTTTCTCAGTTAAGGAAATATGTTAGTGATCCCGAACACGTGTTGGATCCCGAGATTGTGGATCTCGAACCAGATTTGACTTATGAAGAAAGGCCGGTGAAGATTACTGATCGCCGCGAGAAGCGTTTAAGGAACAAAGTTGTACCTCTGGTAAAGGTTTTGTGGCGCTGTAATCGGTTTGAGAAAGAAACGTGGGAAACCGAGTCTTCGATGCGAGATAGGCATCCTCAACTCTTCGAGTAAGGTAAACCTCGATTTCCTATCTGCTTATTCTTAATTTCGAGAACGAAACTTTCTTTTAGTGGGGAGGATTGTAACACCCGCTATTTTTCCTAAGCGTTTTTATTTTTTTTTCCGTTAGGACTCCGTCTTAACTCTGTTACTTTTGGCCTCATATTTCATCATTTTACTAAGCTATATTTTAATTTTTGAGTTTCATAATTTTAATTTTTAATTTTAAAGATTTGAATTCTTTTTAAATCAATTTATTTGGTTTCTTCGTAAACTAATTAATTTTCCGCAAGGAATTCTATTTCTCTTCGAATTGACATTTTTAAGCTTGGATTTAAGTTATTCCTTTTCCTAAAAATGTTTGAATACGTTTCTATAATATTTTCAACTAGTAAATATTTTTATTTACAAAAATTAGTTGTTAATGATTTTTATTACAAAGCTTCGCGAATAATTATTTTCTTACGCGAGGTTTACTCGAATTACTTTGAAATGCCTTTAACTATTTTACGATTATACTTTTTATCAACTTATAAATTATTTGAGACCATTTTCTCACATTTTGGACCGACTAAGCTCTTGGTCACAAGTTTTATTACGTTTTATTTAAACGTTTCATTTTATCACGTTAAAACGTAAACATAAGATAATTTCTTTTCATTCAATTGTTGCATTATTATCAAAACTTTTCATGCACCTTCCTCATCCATTTTGGCCGGCCACTTGGTCATTTTTGCACATTGTTTTCATCAACTCATTCACTCACATTTATACACCAAAGACCTTCCATCCTCCTTATTCATTCTTGTCATAAAAAAAAATATTCAACCTTTCTTCCTATCATTTTGGTCGTGTACTCCCTCCTCCATCTTAGGCAGATTTTTGCTCCATTTTGAGTCCCAATCGCATCATTTTTATCGTCATAATAATCCTCTTTCCGTTCTCTTCGTTAAGGTATTAATCGACGTCATTTTCGATCAATTTTTACCTTGATTTTTATTAGTTTTCTCATGGTATTTTTTTGCCATGATTTCCGTGTTTGGTAGGATTTTTGGACGATCCCGAAGCCGACGAATATATTATCGACTCAGACTTGGAGTAGAGGTAACGTCGATGTTACTCGGTATTTCATGATTTTAATTGAGTATTTGCATGTATATATTTTTATGTTTTATTTTGGCAATATATGTATGTCACGAATTCTAGAAAAAATTTTAAAGTAGAAATTTTGCATGTTTCGGTATTTTTATCGCTTTTACGAGATTAACGATTAAATTGTTATATTTATTTGTAAAATCGTAATAATCGGCCTAAACATGTAATATATGTTTATATTCTGGAAAAATGTTGTTTTTGATGATTTTTAATAATTTAGTATTTTTCTGATATTTTTGATATCGATTATTGAATTATTACCGTTTTCGGACAAATATGATTAAAAGCCGATTTTTAGTTCTAGTACTTAAACATTTTATTTTAATCTGCTTTTTGACGTGGTGAAACTTTCTGGTGAAATAGAAATTTCTGAATTTTTTCATAATTTTTCGGAATTGTTAAGTGGATGAATTAATTAATCACTTTAAATCATCGTTTATCGTTAAAACCGTGTTTGTTGTTTAAATTCTCGATTTCTGGTCTTTGGTTTAAATCTGGAAAAATTATGATTCTGATGATTTCATATTAAAATGTAATTTTATGATTTTTAGTGCCTTAATAAAATGTTAGGAACGATAAGTTTTATTAATGGAATCGTTAATTGTGAAAACGGGTTTTAATGACGGTTTTGACGGGATTTATTAAATCTGAAATTTTTGGAAATCTGGAAAAATGGTAGATTCTGGAAAATCATGATTTTTAAGTTTAATAATAATTTTTGTATATTAATAATTTAATCGTTTTGTAATTACTATTTTTGTTAATCGTTATTGTCGAGATTAGACGATTAATGGGAAAACCCTTTAAAAATCGAGTTTTAGGATTCTGAAAATTTTTCTTTTCTGTACAGAATGTCCATAAATATATTTTAACTATTTTACGTAATTTTTGTACTATTTATTAAACTCTTTAATTAATAAATATTGATTTTCGGACAAATTGTGATTTATCGTTAAAGTGCTTCGTCTTACCTAAAAGAATTATTTTTCCTGAAATTTTGAAAGTATTTAAATCTGAAACTTTAAGAGTTAAATCATCCCTTAACATACTATAAATATATTTGTTGGTTTAATTAAATAAAGACGTTCAAATATTTAATTTGACATTTGCCGTAAAATCCTATTTATGTTCGTATTGTCGAAACTATTAATAATTAGGGAATTTTACTTTTATAAATTTTAAAAACACCATGATTAGTAGTATTAAATTGTTTGACATTTTAATCATTTTATAAATACTCGTATGATATTTTAATAATTTCATAAACCTAAATTTTCGAACTTTATCAGTTAATATCGTTAAGGCCGAAAGTATTAGTTTTATAAATCTATATCGTTTACTAAAAATGTTGTATTAGTATGAACTAATATTTTCACTATTTTAATATAAGGTTATTTTTAGTAAAGTTTCTAAAAATATAAGTTTCCTAAAATAGAAAGTTTCCTCTTTTAGAATATAAATTTTTACTTCTTTTATCCTCATGTTAATTATATTGTTTACAACTTTTGAATATCGATAATGGCTTTGTTTTGGAGTTATGGAATAAGGACAAGTGTGAGGTTAGAGTAATATATTCTGGGGTTTACGTTTTTGCCATCAACTATAAGGCTGGTGTGTCTTTATGGGGCACACTGGTTGTTGAACCGAGCATATATGGTGTTCGGGAGTGTGTGAACATTTTGACCTTAAACTCGTGCCTCGCAGTGTAAGACGCCGTCGGGTTGAACTGAGTATTTATAGTGCTCGGGAGGGATGTACATATCATCTTAAACTAGGGCCACGCATTTATAAGTCGCCGTCCTATTATGGTTGAGTAGCCTAGTTAGAGACCGAAGTTTGATTTGTTTGAACTAAGTTCTCGAAGCTAGTTTTTAGTATTCTCCTAGTGAAAGTCTAGCATTCATCACTACTCCTATCCATAACGCCATTTTGATTATTTTATTTGTTATCGATATAAATTGGTTTGCAGGTTGGCAAATATTTTTATGTTTCTTCGGAAATCCTTTTGATTAATTTGTTTTACGTTAAAGTTTACTTTAATATGCTGTTTTACTGTTTTCCATTTTTACTATTTTTCCTATATTAGTAATTACTGTTTTAAAATCCTGTTATACGGCTGGGAGAACGTTGATGTTGCTCCCCACTGATTGTGGCTGTTATGTTTTAACATGGCAGGTATACGTGTTTGTTTTCCGGTGGGTGTGGGCTAACGAGCAGTCTTGGATCCTGCTTGATCTTTTTAATAATTGTCTTAAGGATTGTTTAACCTCATTGTGGATTGTTTTAATTTTTAGCCACTTTTATGTATGGCATACGTTTGACTTTACCAATTTAATTTATTAAGACATAGTTACAGTGTGTTTTAATCCCGACTCTACAGTGTTTCCGCCACTGTATCGCGTTAGAATTTCTAGGGGATTACAAAACTTCACCCGATGGTTTCCTTGACCTCTTTTCTGGTCTCGCTCTTTGTCGTTTGATTGTTTGGACTTTAGGTTTCGTGTCTTGCTTTTGAACAGTATTCCACTCTCTTGTGCTCGTGGAGGTTCGGACATGCTCTTGGCTACGAATCCTATCAAAATAGATAGAAAAACTACCAAAAACACGTGAAATGCACAAGAGAGACGCTAATGCGAGAAAGACTAAGAATAGGGCGATAACCGCACTCAAATCTCGCAAAACGGAGAAAAAACAAGCCTAAATGGGAGAAAAAATTGTCCAAATTTATCACACATCAAGGCTCATATGACCATTTGATTTATCAATAATGCCCTTCATTTTTACTCATTTTCTTAAAAATTATGAAATATCCTATGTAAAAGTTTGTTTGGTTGGGAGGGTATACTCTCTCTATCCCGATCATAAAACATCATAATGGACTAAAGGCATACTCTCTCTATCCCGGTCATTTGTTTATCTATTCCACTTTAATTTAAAGAGATCTCAATCACGTGTTTAGTACTCCCTCTGTCTCTGTAGAATAGTCACCTTTTCCTTTTTGGGTGGTGTCTCTAAAATAGTCACATTTTTCTTTATTTCACTTTTGTCTGATTTTTGTGGTTAACATTGATTCTAACCCCACCTATTTTTTCATGTTTCATTTTCCACCACACATTCTACCCCTCCATCTTAATTCTCACTAAAAAAGGGGGACTGACCCCGTGAGACGGTGGGGGTATTCTATTTTGGGATATGTGCAATTTGATCCTTCAACATTTTATTCCAACGGAATCTAACAACAAGACTCATAAATAGGATTGGCAACGGATCCTATATCCGGTCCAGATCCGCAAGATCCGGTTCGCATGGATCGGGTATGGATCCTAAAATTTCAAATCCGTTGGATATGGTTCGGCTCCGAATCTGTTACCTTTAATCGAATCTGGATCTGGATCTTGTTAAGTAGATCCGGATCCGATCTGCAAACCCGTTTTAAAAAAATATACGTGTTGATGTTGTTGTTGCTGCTATCAACTGTTGGGTCGTGGTTTATCAACCCAAAAATTAATTGCCAAAAAATCAAACCCAAATTATACCCATTCAAGAATCACAACTTTTTTTAAAAAAAACTCTCCTCCCACAAAGTCTCACATAACAAAGAGGAAACCTCCTCCCAAAAAAAACTCTCCTCCCACAAAAACCCTAGCCTCCATCTTTCATCTGGGGCTTCCATCGATAATTAATCGATGGTAAGCCCCCAAAATTGATTAATTTTCACTTCTTAGTTTGGTAATCAACATGTTATTCAATAAAAGTCTCGCTTTTTATGGGAGTTTTATCCTTTATTTCAAGGTTTTGGTCCTTCTGTTCAAGGCTTCGGTCCCTTTCGTTGTTATGGGGCTTAGTTTTATTTTTATTGACATGGGTAGTTTGTTGATGTTTCGTTGCACGTCTATTTAATGTCTACAAGTAATTTGTCTACAAGTAATTTGTCAACGATCTTTGAGACCAATAGAAGGTAAGTTTTCTCTAGTTCTGAATCAAACGAAGGATCCCCTCAACAAAAGCTGCAAGAAGATAGCGATACGAGGTCATGCCGAATTGTCAGATCATTAGTTTATAAGAGAAATTGCTTTCTTTGGTTTTTATTAGATTTGATTGCAATTATAAGTATTCGTTGTAAGTGCCGTTTGACGTTCTATTAATGAATTATTCTTCTCGTTCAAAAAAAAAAGAATCACAACTTTCATCTACAAATGGTCACAATCCTTGTAAGACCGTTGGGCCGTGGTTTATTTTGGACCATTTTATAGTTTTTGTTTTTGTTATTTCTAAGATTTTTTTTAGTTTCTTAAACATTGATTATGAATCTTTCCATCTGATTTTATTTGTAAGATTATGAAAATTTAATATGGTCATAATACTCGTTAATAAAAAAAGTTTGAATAATTCGAAGTTTTAATCAAGTCAGAAATTGGATTCGCTGATTATCCACGGATCTGGATCTAGATCTGCACTTTTGGGATCCGTCGGATCTTGACCGAACTTGGATCCACTGATAGGGGTGCGGATCTGGATTCATGTAGATCTGGTCCGTTGCTATCCCTACTCACAAATGGCTCCCTCCATTCTCATTGGCCTTTGATCCTAAAGTAAAAGTAAACAAATAATCGATGAATAAAGGATCAGAATGGATGAAATATTTCGTAAAGGTCATTTTGTTTTGTTTTGTTTTTTCAAATTTGGATTTTAAGAAGTTTAGCTTTCCCGAAGATCATACGTATAAGCAAGTTTACCATATGTTTTGAGAACAAAAAAAGGGGACCAACACTGTGAAACGAAAAGATGAGTAACCGGTGAAGTACAAAATGGTTTTAAGTGCAGGCACATGAGAAAGTAGGCAGGCGTATACAAATTTATTTGTAAAGTTCCCCCAACCGTTTCCCCTCTTCAACACTGTCACTATTTTGCCTCAATCTTGTACAAGAAATCCCTACACGCTTCTCCAATCCAATTTTCCTCCGTATAAAACCCACGTCAACTGGATCCAAACAAACCAACCATCAATCCTTCCTTTTTTTCTTCTGGGATTTAATAAGGTATGGTTGGTGTTGTGATCACACTGAAACCACTTCCTTTATTTTTGTTCTTCATAAATTTATGCCTTGACTTTTACGTTTTCATGCATTTGTGCCCCCCATTTCCTCTTTGATCTTTATCTACCTACTACCACTACTACTATATTCTTTCTAAATGCACATCCATCTGTTTTACCCGTATTATCATCCTACTATCATTTTAGTCAATCACCCACTTAATTCCTTGGATTTTTGCTTCTTTAATTGCTGCTCTGTGGTAATTACATCGTGGCTGGCTCAAAGTTTTGATACAAGTAGTTTTTTTTTTTTTTGGTGTTTTGATGGGTCCTTATTAGCTTCATGCATTTGACAATTCACCATCTTATCTCTTCTATTTGACCGTCACGTTACAAGTTTATGATGGAAAGAATTTGTCAATTCTCATTTTGGTTGCTGTACATTGCTCTTCTGCCCATGTTTTGACTTTTTGTGATCTGTGCTGTGCACACGGCCCCATCTGTTGACTTTTATTATATTTGATTTTTTGTCTGCAGATTACTGCTTATTGAAGCTTGAATTACAGTGGTGTGGGTGTCTCAATTATTACCTAGTACTAATTTGGGTTTGATATCAGAGTTTTCTTGGAATACAGATTTAGCTGGGATTATGGTGACCTTAAGTTGAATATATGATCAAATTTTGATTTAAAGCTTGGGGTTTTGAGCCTTGTTAGCTTCTGTATATTTGATTAGTTATGTTAGGGAGGAAGAACATGGGTCGGGCGTCACCATTTCTGTTGCTTCTTCTTTCGCTTGGGTTTTTCTTTGCAACATATAATTTGATAACTATGGTAGTCCACAATAGGAGTTTAGGGTCAAGGAAATGGTTAGGCAATGATCAGGAAAGTAGGTTGCTAATTGATCCGGTAACCGAGTTTCCTACTAATTTGAAGGCAGAAAAGAGAGGTAAAGTACCCTTCCATGTGGCCTTGACTGCTACGGATGCCCCTTATAGTAAATGGCAATGTCGAATTATGTATTACTGGTATAAGAAGCAGAAGAATTTACCCGGATCTGATTTCGGAGGGTTTACTAGGGTTCTGCATTCTGGGAGGCCTGACGATTTGATGGAAGAGATTCCCACATTTGTGGTTGACCCGCTTCCAGCCGGGTTGGATCGGGTCAGTGCTTATCTCTTGATTCTCTTGTTCAACATTCACTTGCTTATTCACTAGTTACTTATGACTTAATGTAGTGCTAAATTCAATACCATCACCTTAATATCTCGAGGGGTCCTACAAATGGCTTGACTTGTTCTCTTAAAAAAAAGCCCGAAAAACATTGAGTGGTCAACTATGGAATTAATGGAACCTACAAAAGAGTAAATAAAGTTGCATGACACATTGCATTTGGCGATTTTCAGGCATGTGTGTCTAGAATGTGTTGACGTGGACTCTAAACGTGAATGTTTGTGACGAGGTTAAATTGTACAGGGTAATCTATTTGCTGATTGTGCTGAGGTTGTCATTTGTTGTTGACAATATATTATCTTCTGTTTTGTGATATATAAGGGTGGTTAACCTGGATTGGGTTGATAAAATTTCTAGACCTTGACAATGTTGAAAAGTTAGATTCATAGTCTATTGTTACTTAGTACGAGTATATTTCACTTGCATATTTTCTGATTGTGCTTTTTCTTCTCCTCAACCTATCATTAGTTTCCTTTGTATATCAGTTGGGATGCTGGTGGGGTAAGGTAGGGAAGTTGATCTTGATTGAAGTTTGTTGTCCTGTTAAGTTAATATTTGGCACCATTTGTAGGATATTGTATGCAGGATAGCTTATCTAGCTTCTCACTTCTTAGTGGCTTTACTTTTAGCAGAAGATTTTATTTTGTGGAATTTTTCTTACAAATGAAGACCAATATTCTTGTAGATGTTGAACATTTGTCTTTAGGTACTTTTGGTCGTTACTGAATAGCTTGAGTGACTGCAAAACATAAAATTTGATGCTAGCACAATATTCCATTAAATTTGAAAATATTTTTAACTGCGGATCGATGGCATACTGTTCCTACTTGGATTACTAATACTGATAATCTCCTGAATACAAATGAAGCTATGATTCTGAAATTTCCTGATGTATTAGCTAATGTTAGACGATTAACTTTTGGCTTAGACAATTGTCTCCCATCACAAAGCTTTCATGTGTTGCTTATATACGTTACTTTGACATTTTACTGGGGGGCTTATTGTTTGTCCAGTAATCTGTCATGAGTACACATTAAAGGACACTTTGCCTCTTCATTTTTTATCCCATGAAAATTTATCACAAAATAGCTGCCTCTGACTCTTACGTTCCCAAAAAATTGAAGTTGTCCTTGATACTTAGGACTACGAGGCTTTGATACTGGAGCTTGCTATGGTACTTTTCATATGTGTGATATTCATTTTAAAATGTTTTTCCAACCTGCATTTTTTTTATTCCTGAAGTATTTCTGCAAAAAATAAAGCTTTATCTAATGTAATTTCAAAATTGGGTTAAAAAAACATACCTATTTTGATCGGATCATGTTTAGAACATGAGTAAGTGGATATATACTACTACTATACTAGAATTGAAATCATGTTGATATTAACAGGATAAGTTGAAGATGCATTGATTAATACTGTACAATACATTCAGCCCTGCACTAATAGAGAAAGGAAAGGGAAAAGGCAAAGGAAGTGCTTAGTAAGTACCCCTCCGTATCTATACGTTCGTCCACTTTGTTTAATATATGTGAGGAGTATTATATTGAAAGTGGACGAACATATAGATACGGAGGGAGTAGGAAATAGAAGAAGTGGGACAATTAGTTAATAGGGAAATGGCAAAAATTGGGAAATGGGAAATCATGATTGAAAGCGGTATGAGTTTAGGCGTGGAGTATGGAGTAAGAGTTGTGTGAGGTCTTGGAAATTGTTTCTTCAGTTCAGTATTACATTATTACTCTAATGAATAAATTCAGTTATTCTATTGCTAATTCATCTCTTTTACGTATATTATATTCTCTGGTTGTTATAGTTACTCCAATGTAAAATGTCAGATATTGCGAGGAATTAACTCAACTATTCCAACGCGCACAAATCTTATCAAGTGTAAATCCATTGAATCTTGACCCTTCATCTCTTAGATCTAAGGGTCAAGAAAGGTAGGGGGTTTACACAAAAAGGAAGGGTTTACACAATATCCTACTTCTATATATTAAGCCTATGTTCTTTTCTTGCAGTAACATGACGCAAAATAAGTTTTCCTTTTCAGGGATACATTGTGTTGAATAGGCCTTGGGCTTTTGTTCAATGGCTTGTGAAGGCTCCCATTAAGGAAGAGTATGTTTGGAGCTTCTATGGATTTGTGCTGAAAATACTTGGCATGTGTTTTAACTTGTAAGTGTCCAATAACTTTTTTGTTTGTTTTGCAGATATGTACTGATGGCAGAGCCTGACCATATATTTTTAAGGCCGTTGCCTAATTTAGCAATTGGAGGGCTTCCAGCTGCTTTCCCCTTTTTCTACATCAAGCCTGCTGAACACGAAAAAATAGTGAGGAAGTTCTATCCTGAGGAAAGTGGCCCTGTTTCAAATATTGACCCGATTGGGAATTCACCAGTAATTATAAGAAAGGTAGGCTGTGACTTAAAAAAATACTCCTGTTTTCTTTTGGATATGCTTCCTCCTGTTTTCGACACACGTACCCTCCTGTCTCAAATACAAAATCGTCAGACCTCACCAATCACCACTCCACAAAATGACGCTAGAAGAGTAACTAAAGTACTGTTTTCTTTTGAATATGCGTCCTCTTGTGTCAAATAAAAAATGATGTTAGCGTTGACTTTAAAAAGTACTCCTGTTGTTAGTGTCTCAAAAGTACAATTCATGAATGCTTCCTTGAGTTCCTCCTGTTTTTTTTATATGCCCATTATTGCTTATCATACACTTCCATTTTTTCACCTATTTGGTTAGTATTCCCTTCAGTTCGTCCTTACCTTTTTATGTTTCTTATTTAGGCATGTTTCTTTGTTAAAATTTATTTTGCCCCTCAGTTAATCTTGAGCCGTGCGAGTGCAGCCAACCGTTGTTACACTAACATACCAACGTACTTAGTATAAATTCTCCATCCCGTTTGATGTGCTTGCACAATCCACAAGAAACCTAAACGAAAGGGGGAGACTAAGGGAATGCTCCATACTTGATTTGTTTTTTCATATTGACGTTTATGATGCATTGACAGTGATTGGTTTACACAGGATTTACTGGCAAAGATCGCTCCGACATGGATGAATGTTTCTTTGAAAATGAAAGAAGACCCAGAGACTGATAAAGAATTTGGTTGGGTTCTGGAAATGTAATAGTCACTTTAACAATGCAGTTTCTTACTTACTGTTTATTCCCGGCTTTAGTTACTAATGTCGGATTTTGATCATCAATTTCTGACACAGGTATGCATATGCTATTGCATCTGCATTACATGGTGTCCAACATGTTCTTAGAAAGGACTTCATGCTCCAGGTCTGTCATAAAGTTTGGAAAAACTCATCCAGTCATCCTTGCTTCTTCGCTATATTCTAGCTTCTTTCAACATGTGTGAACTCCATTGTTTTTAAGATTTATCTCAAAACTTCCATGTGTTCCTTCAGCCGCCATGGGATTTAACAACTACAGACAAGTACATTCTCCACTACACCTATGGTTGTGACTATAACATGAAGGTAACACGTGATGGTGTATCTTGTTCTATTCAGATTTCTCTCTCTCTCTCTCTCTCTCTCTCTCTCTCTCTCTCTCTCTCTCTCTCTCTCTCTCTCTCCCCCCCGGGGAATAACCGGTGCCAACTGGCGACTGATACACACAAAGAACTAATGTCCATTTGCTTATGTGAAGTTCAGTTATATGTGCACATAAATAAGATCTGGGTTTTATATTATTTTTCCCAATAAATTTCTGCAACATACACATAAAACAATATATTCTTTGTTGTCTAAGGACTTCATGTGCGATAATGTGGAATATCCACTTGGCATAAAGTGTAGGCCACTTAATTGAAATCCCAAATTCATCTAATTTTCCACATGTATGCTCAAACAAAAGTTTATTTTCATGGAGAGTTGAAGCTTGAGTTCTGTTCGGTGTGTCGTTGCACTAAATCTTAGAGTATTGTTGTTTTCATGATCTCTATCAGGGAGAGCTTACCTACGGCAAAGTTGGCGAGTGGCGATTTGATAAGAGATCACATTTGCGTGGCCCACCACCTAGAAACCACTCCTTACCGCCAAAAGGAGTTCCTGAAAGTGTGGTAAGTATTTTTTTTTTTGGTGGTTTGCTTGACGTGCTTCCATTTTTGTGTGCATTTTTAAAATTAAATTCCTTCGTGTTATTTAGTGGCTAGGTTTATTCTGGCTGTAAGAGTAAATTCTGCTGCTTGATTGGTAATGTTATGAATGTAATTTTTAAGAGAGAGAGAGAGAGACTTGCTATAGGGGGAGGCTCGCTATCGTTGCACATGTTTTTATTGGAACAGAATCATATATTCATATGCATAGGTATGAAAACATAGGAAGGTACTTAACATTATATTTGACGGTGTTTTACCTTATGTTCATCTTTGTTACTCCGTATGTATTCACAAAGTTAGAAGGTACACGTGGGCTTTTCAGAAAAACATGGGTACAATTGAGATTATCAGCCCATACTTGAAGGGTACAAGTGAGAAAATCCCATTATTTTCATTGTTTCCTTGTGAACTAGGTCTACTTTCAAAGTACTTCAAACAACAAGCCTTTGAATTCGATATGCACAACAACTCAACAAGTTTGGTGAGCCATACTTACTACTTATAAATATGACTGCAACATACATTCCTTGTCTCAGGTGTAGAATTCGATATGCATACAATTAAGTGCCCGTAAAGGAGAATGTAACATAGTTTTATACTACACAAAGTGCGCACCCCATGACCTCACCCAAGCTGTATTTGTTGTTCTCTTTGATGGTTTCGGACTTGTAAGCCGTGACATAATTTTGATAATCTTACGGTCATTAGCATTAAGCAACAGGGGTCCTATTTCCAATGGAACAGAGGAATCACTATTTTTGGTTCTGAGCTGTGCTCACTGGTGTTTTGAACTGGCAGTTGATTATTGGCGGTATACTTTCACTAGGCCCTAGTTACATACAATATGGTAAGGCTGCATACATCTTCCCTAATGCACGTCTACAAACGTACTTTCGTATCTGGCAGGTAACCCTAGTGACTATGGTGAACGAAGCTACTGAAAATATTCCAGATTGGGCCAAAGGATCGTCCGCTTCAGAAGAATAAGAAGACATACAACAACCGACTGCTAACATCTCAAGTTTCAGAGTGTCGAATCTAACAGTTGAACACAGATTTAGATCCTCTGGTATATATATACCTTTGACCTCAAAACCAGGTGATCTGATGCTCAATAAAGAACACATTTTCAGGGCCTAAACACTGGGGTTTGCACAATGGAGAGTGAACTGAAGCACGAATTCCAATCAATGTTTCGCTGTTAGAACACAAGTGAAAACTGCAGTTGGGGTATTCTTTTTCACAGTTACAATCATTCTCAATTTTTTTTTGCTGCTAAAAAAGCTAGGTGAGTACTTTTTGTGATGATTACTGTAAGTTGACACAGATCATTGGGGTATAAAAATTATTGGATTTTAGGTTATACTATTGCAAAACACTTCCTAAAACAGTTGTATTTTCTTTTCACATTTCTTTGCCTCCTACTTTTAAAAACCTTTCTTGACCGTATTGCTGGATTCATGTCTAAACGGTTTCAAATGATAAGCATGTTAGCTGACTCGTATTCATGTTGGGACTGCAGCTTTGTTGTTGTTGTGGTAGTAGTGGTGGTGGAATTGCTTGATGATGTAGACAAATAACAGAGAGTAACGATCTCCTTCCAATAAACATGCAAGGATTGAGATGAAATTAAAATAAAAATAAGATGATCTCCTTGCTATAGAAATACCAGGATTGAGAAAAAAAAATAATGAACTTACTATAAAGAAAAGAAAAGGATGTTAGATGTTAGATGTTAGATATTGAATTGAAAGTTCAATAGACATTCACATACTGTGAGTTCGTAACACTTGTTAATTTATTACTTGTATAAATTATTAATTGTTTCTGTATTTAGCTAACTACATTTTGGATGAAATATTTTGGAAAGTTGTTATTCTCTTGGTATATAAGAGGATGTATTTGATGTAATAAGCTTGCAACAATTTTATCACCGCAAAATACTCTACTTCATCATGCAGTGTGCCCGGCAAAATAGTGGTAGAAAAATCGTAAGAGAGAAGGAACAGAGGATTATTCAATTGCATGTATAGCCCGCAAACAATGACACGACACAAACCCGACACGAAATTAACGGGTTTGGGTTGAGGCTTGATGACCCATTTATGTAAGTGGGTCGACACGAACATGACACGAGATTTAATTGGGCCGGGTTTGGATTGAGGCCCCAAAACACGAACCCGATACGAATAACCCGTTTATTAAATTAGTGTAAAATTTTTTAATCATTTTTAACATAAATATGTTAATACTTTTCAAATATAGACATGACACGGAAACACGACACGAATCTGACACGAAATTAGTGGGTTTGGGTTGAGGCTTAATGACCCATTTATGTATGTAGGTCAACACGAACACGACACGAAACTTAAATGGGTCGTGTTTGGGTTAAGGGATTTGCGACCCGTTTAACTATGATACGAACACGACACGACCTGATCTGTTTGTTAGGTCTAATTGCATGCTCAAATAAAATTTTCTTTTCAACGCAGACTTGCAGAGGGATAAACACTCAATCGATATTGTTAGGATAGAGATCTTACTTTCGATTTACATATTGGATCAAATAGATAAAATTGGAGCATTGTAGACACCCGCATTTTGACTGCTTGTATCTATAGCAGTCTCCAACAAAATACCCGATGATGATAGGATGTTAACATGCATTAATACGCTCGAATACGGGACTCAAAATCAATAGTATCCGACGTGGGCACTTAGTGGAGTACAAATCTCTCAAAACTGACCTCAAATTCAGACTCAGTGGGTCATTTCCAATAAAATAAAGCTAATTTGAGCCAAAACCGCCACCGGGGGCAAAACCGTCTTTTGCGACCGAGTCAAAACCCGGTCAAAGTCGAAACTTGAGAACGTAATCAGCCTCACGCTGCATCCAAATACAAAAGGAATCAATTCAAATCCTAAGTCAAAACAAAATCTCAACCTTCCTCTTTTGGCTCACCCGCCTAACGGCACTTGATCGAGTGCCTAAGGGCCACTCGATCGAGTGACCCCCTCAAAATCGACCAGGGTGCCTTTCAATAGGGCACTCGATCGATTCCAACAAGGGGCACTCGATCGAGTGACCCTAAACTGGGGTGAACTCTATACATACCCCACCTTTGCACATCATTTGAGGATCTTCTTTTCAAGACTCTTCCACCCTCTACCTTCATATTTTGCTTAGCATTTCAAAGAGTTCTCATATACTCACACACACAATAGGCATTTCCGAGACCTAGCCTCCTGAAAACCGAGAATATCGTCTCCCTAGTCACACAACCTAACTCACCCTACATACTCGAACCGCTCGCGTGCCTACGCCAACACTTGACGAGCTCGTTTTCCGAGACTATTAACATGTAAGTTGAGGGGGTACGAAATCCCATTTTTCTTATCTCTAATTCTCTTTTCATTTTTGCATATTAACAACACTAACATTTACATTATCGTTACTAACTTTTAATTTATGTTCTACTAACATTTACCTAATCGCAATCTAACATTTTTATTATCGTTCATAACATTTTATTATTGTATACTAACTTTTAACATTTATTTATCGTTTTTACATTCCGTTTATATATAATACTGTTTATACTACGATATAACAAAAAACTATCTTCAAAATCGATTCGAGCAAACCGATGATGCTAAATCTATCGTCGTAGGCTTTAAAAGCCAAACTACGACGTCGAAATGCAAAGGACCTAATGTTTGCAACGACAAATCGAATTTTCCGATCGAGTATGTTCGATAATAAGTGCCGCCTAAAGTCCGTATAATCTCCCGAACAAATCGTACTGGAGGTGGCGCCCCTCGATGCCCACCGCCCTAGGCACTTAAAGGTTAGGGCGCCCTATGGCGTACGCATAACCAATCGGATTATAACGCGATCGCAGTAATTCATTATCGAGCGTATTCGATATCATTTTCAAAATATCGCTCTAAAGGCTCGATGTCGATTCCGTAATCGAATGTCGCATAAAAGAGCTATCGACAATTGAATTAGCATGAAACCCATTGACGTCGAACCGATCGTCGTATGGTCCACGAGACCTGACAACGACATCGCGACGCAGAGGGATTTGATATTCATTCTAGTTTGATTTTACTCGATTCCATAAATGTCGCCCTAAAATGTTCGATATCAATTCCATAATCGAGTGTCGGATATGACGAGCCATCGAGAATCGTGCTAATGCAATACCTAGTGACGTCGAACCGATCGTCGTAGGGTCCACAAGACCTGACAATGACGTCGTGACACGGAGGGGTATGATATTTGCATTAGTTTGGTCATTACTTGATTTAAATGACAAATTCACGAAATGGGTTGTTTCAAGCAAAAACCCCTACCCGTTACAGAGGGCACTCGATCGAGTGCATGAGTCACTCGATCGAGTGACCCCCTTAAAAAATGGGCAGAGATTTTTCGTCTAAGGCCACTTGACCGAGTTTTCATAATGACTCGATCGAGTGACCCCTACAAGCCTCCAACGAGGATCAAAAGACGATATAAAGTTCCGCCGAGTCATATTTACGACTCTAAGTCGATACGTGCTAAAATCAATCACGTATTCGTCTTCCAAAACCCACACATTATATCATTTCTAATTTATTATCACCTTGTTTCTTTTACGACTTTGAGCGATGTCTCATACGACTAATCTTATATCAACGACTCATTAGTCGATTTTGATATCCGATAAGTCGAGGAAATTTCTATTCCGCTAAAATAAGTCGGGACAAAACCCCGAGGCCCGGGATTGAGCTAGCATTACGCTCCGGTCCCATGCGCTAACGCGTACTAAGGTCTTTGTCCTACGGTCAATACACAACATAATGTGTAAATGATCGGAGTTCGTCCAATCATTTGATTTACTGTTTCAATTTACGTTTTCTATTTATATGTCCGTTTATAGATTACATTTACTGTTGCTAATCCGTTTATTATTATCGCTTTGTCCAAGTATTGTGAATTCCGGGTTGTATTCCGCCCGTGTAATTTGTAATTTACTTTTAAGTTGTTTATTTCCGTTACGTGGCATTTACCTTTTTCTAAATGAACCCGCATGCTAAAACAACTTCGACATATTTAAGATGCATTAAACGACGTAGCTAAACACGCATTTCACATGCGTAGGTCAAAACAATGTTTGCATAACATTTCATCGTCTTACTATCGCGCGTACACGAACACCAAACGATATCCTAGTAGAGGTCGCTAAGTGCGGGCAGGGTTGGGTGTCCTTCGTGGGCTTCCCAACACGTACCCTCACCCCTTACTCAAAATCTTCGGTTTCCGAATGCCCAAAACCATTGGCGAACGAGAGTCATTCGATATACGATATTCGGTAATTCGACATCCAAATCGTTATGCAAAGGGACGAACCCCCATAAGCTCTAGTACTGAAGCGGGCCGTACTGTTTGCGCGACACGCCTAAGTATAGAGTGAGTTCGAACGGGTCTGAACTCTCATTAAGTTCGGTGGCGACTCCAACTTCGATTTAAGTTTTGACCGGAGAACAATCTTACCACGAGATTCATTCGCCTACCAAATCGCGCGCGTGGCCGCGTCGTGGTGGAGCTATGTCATGTCCAATTCTAAGTCCAATTCGGCTTAATTAGGAAGTCCGTCGTGATTTACGAGAGAGCCACCGGTGTTGGTATAGACTCTATTTTGACCGACCGAGACTTACTATAAAGCTTACATGCTGTCGTCATAATGCTTGTTTGACTACGTGCTGCTTGGTTTCCGTGTCATTTTAAAAAAAAAAGGTAACTTCAAAATGCATTTTTCCAAAAATGTCAAATTTTCAAAAACTTAGAATGCTTCCAAAATTTAGACTTAAGATTTGACTCAAAATAGCCTACTTTTAGCCGGCATGCTGCCCGTATCGAAACTCAAAACTTTCGACTTTTCAAAAAATCGGTCTTGTCGGCATGCTGCCAATTTCAAAAGTCAGGACCGTCCTCCAAAATTTTCAAAATTCAACCCTTTTCAAAACCTTTCTTTTTATAGGACCTAGCGTAATCCGTGTCTCGAGTCTTTTCATAATTCGTCGAAGGTCTATATAGAGTCGAAACTCCGTCGATCTTACATCATGGGTTTCTTTCTATCCCAAGTCCGCCTTGTCTTAGAGGCATGACCAACCTGCGTTGGGCATACCCCTATAAAGGAAGGTTCGTCTAGACACTCGAGTCCTAAGTTTGGGGAAATCTCACGTTGTCCTCCCTTCGAACAGGACTCGGCCCACATAACCAAATCCTCAGGGAGTCGCACCACCTTGGAGTCGCCCATCTAGTCGTCTCTTTCGAGTCATCTTTTCTCGTTTCCGCTTATCTTTGCTCGGGATGTTTTGATTCCAAGGTCTGGGCCCAAAGTTTTTGTATACGTGGTATTCTTCCAGACAGGCCACCTTCAACTAGGCTCAGGATGGAACAAGCCATGGGATAGCTGAAGACCATGGTGGAAACCATGGTCAACAAACAGACTGAGATTGAGACTCAACTGGTAGCAATAAGGGCTGATCAAGCGGCCACAAATGCTCGTCTGACCGTTGTGGAGCAAGGGACTCTTAACTTTGGCCTCGAAAACACCGGGCCTATGGCTGAACTAATCAGCGCAGTGCGCCGATTATATTAAAGGAACAAGTCCACCTGTCCGGAGGTAACAACATTCACAGGGAAAACTCCCGTGACTATTCCCCGGTGAATGACAAGCTGCCCGTAAACCTGAATCTCACGGGTTTGCCAATGTTCAAGGGGACTGAAGACCCGTTACTACATGAACGGGCCTTCAAGGAATTTATGGCTATTAAGGAGGTAGATTCTAGTATGTTCAAGAATCTGTTTGTTGCTGATAACACGCAAATTTGGACCGTTTGACCCCCTATTTTCACTCGTATTTGACTCGATTTTGTGTGCTTTAATATCAATATAACTCATTTTTTACTACATTTCGTATTTTCTAGTTTGAATTTGGTTTTCTCGTATTTATCGTTTTTTTCGTAGAATTTCGTATTGCTTTTGTGTTTTTTTGTCTTTTAGGTACGTGTTCGTGAATAAAGAGGCGAATTAAAGCGAGAGGAGCCAAGTCAAGAGATCGAGTCAAATCCCAAATCAAACCCGACTCACTTAACCCAACTCTCATCTAATCCACCTATCTTTCACTCAACCCATATTCCCCAAACCCAAATCATAACCCACAAGACAAACCCAATCACAAATCAACCCAACTCCTCAATTCAATCCAACCCAACTCCATAATTCAAACTAACCCATACCCTAGTCAAAGTCAAACCGACTTTGACTTTGACCCTTGACCCAAACTCAAATCTCCCCTCCATCAACCTTCAACTCCAGCCACCACCACCCACCTCCTTCACCTCTAACCACCACCTTCAACCATGCCACTCGACCGGAGCTCCGACATAAACCACCACAACCAGTCGCGCGACAACGCAGCAGCAGCGGCAGCCCCAGGCTCCGGCAACCACAAGCCCGACCTCCAACAAACCAGCCACCACCACTCACCTCCTTCATCCCCGACAACCACACAACCACCCTTCTCCACCTCCTTCTCCGACGTCCTTCCCTCGACAGCAGCAGCCGCGTAGTACCAGCACCGACGAGCCAGAGCTCGGACAACAGCGGCGACGCGAGTCGGCTGCCTCCCTTCACCGAACAACGACGGCAACCGGCGCCTGCAGCAACAGCGCGACACCACCAGCGGCAGCCAGCAGCTCCGTCCTCTGCCCAGATCCCGTTTTTCGGTGACTTTTGCCGGCGTCGACACCAACTACGGTGTCGACCCGGTTCAACCCAGATCCAGAGTTCGAGATTAGAAACCGTCAATTGAATGGAGACTCGAGGAGTTTAATCGGAATGGACGGTGAGATCTAATTTGGATCGAGAAGAACGGGTGAGATCTAATTGGGTCGAGATGCAATTGAATTGGAATGGGTGAAACCGTAAATAGTGTCGGGTGAGTTAGCACTCTACGAAGTGATCGGGCAAAATCGGAAGTGATCGGGCGTAGTTAGAATGATTGGGCGAAGTCGGGATTACCGTGAGGCAAAGTTTTGCTCGGTGGGTTAAGTTATGCAAAACCGAAGGACGAAATTTCACCGGATGGGAATCATAGGATGAAGTTTAGTTGATGGGTATTGGGCTGCCACTATTGGGCTTAGAAGACTAGGGTTTTGATACTCCCTCTTTTCTCTCCTCTATATATATGTAACTCCTCATTTGAGGAGGAGACACAATTCCACCACTCCACCACAACACTACCTAAGCCATTAAAATTAGTAGATTATTAGTATATTAGTAGTAGATTATTATTAGCTTATTAGTAGATTAATTAGTAGGGAGATTTTTGGAGGGTGACAATCCAAAAATCTTCACCTATTCTAGATCTAATTAATTAGTGTAAAAGATTCCATCTTTAGTGTAATTGAGTTTTAATCTTTCTTTCTCTTGCAACTTTTATTGAAGATTCTTGAAGATTATTAAGGGATTAGTGACCAATTCTTTGTCATCTTCATCAAGATTCATCTTTTACTTATGCAATCATCTTCCTTACTGTTTATCTTCAATAGTTGGTATACTTCTCTTACTCTCCCTAATCTCTACTTTGATTTAATTTCGTTCTAGATTTAATCTCTCGTCTAGATTTAATTTAGTTATTGTTTTTCTATAGATTTAATTATTAGACTTGTTTAGTTAATTTTTCCTTAGTTATCGTTTTATTAGTTCCCATTATGCATTGTGAGTAGATTTCTTGTTAGGAGTTTAGGGAGGAAGATCTTGGGTAATTCGAATTGAGGGATGTTGGTGGGTTGCTTGCTTGTTGATTTATCAAGTTTAAGGTTTTTGTGTCTTTGTTGACCTAGACTGCAGCTAGATTGACCTTGACTCATTTCTACCAATATGGGGAATGTAACACCCCTAATTTTATAAATTTAAACTTAATTAAAATTATGTTCATATTTTTATTTTATTTACGATTTAATTCGTAATTCTTAAAATTATTATAAAACGAATTTATGGTTTAATCGTTTCAAACTCCTAAAATTCTATTTGTCTCGAAAACTCTTCTTATATTTAAAATATATGTTTATTTATTTATATTTGTGCTCGAATCTCTATTTTCGGCTCGAAGTTCATTTATTTGAAATTTCGTCAAAAACATTTCCTACTTTTCTTCGAGAAATCAATTTAATTCAGTTTATCAAAAACTTATTATTTATCGAGAAATACTATTTCATCGTCTAATTATTTATTTCTATAAACTTCATTTTTGTCTCGAATAATTATTTGTATCTCGAAAAATGTTTATTTACTCAATTTTATTTAACCGACCCAATTATTTTATTGATTCGATTTTAATTCGGTTCATGAGTCGATCATCTTATCGTCACGGAATAATTCGTATTTTCTAAACCGATTCAATTAATCGGTTTCCTAATCCTCATTCAACCCACTTGACCAAATTGTTACATTCTCCCTTCCCTTGTTTTAACTCTCCACCGCTTCACTTCTTTTTCTTTCCCACATTCACGTAACCACTTCGTTCTTCTCACTTTCAACCCCCTGCAAACCCTTCGTTCCTCATCTTATTTCAGCCGTCCTCCTTTTCATCTTCATTCCTCTTCTTCACTTACTTCACCATCATTTAGCATTCCCCTTGTCTTTACTTCTTCGTTTCCATTGTCTTCTCTGCTTTCTTCTTCATTTTGTGCGTTTGTTTGCTGCCGCTGCTGCTATTGGGCGTGACTCGGTGCTGGTGCTCTTTGCTTTCCTGATTCGTGAAGGTATTTCGTCTGTGTTGTTACTGTATGTTCTGTTGTTGATCGTTTCTGCTGCTTCTCTTCTTTTCTTCGCGTGTTTTCGTTCTGTCATCGTTGTCCTTGGTGCTGTTTATTGTGCCAGATCTTCTTCTCCCTTCTTATTCTTTTCTTCTTTTCGTTTTCTTCTTTTACTGCTGTTGCAGCCGCGTTTTACTGCCATTACTGCTGCGTTTTGTTCCCGATGCTGCTGTTTGCCTTCTTCTTCTCTTTCGTTCTCTTGTCTTAATCTTCCTTTTTTGTTCGTTTTTCTCTTGATGCTATTCTGTGCTGCTGTCTACTGCTGGTAATGCATCCGATTGGTCTTGTTCCTGTTTCCTCCCCTTTTTGCTCGAATTTACTGTCATATTAGTCGACCTCCGCTCACCCAACCAAATTGCTTTCTTGATGTGTCCGTTCTTAATCGGATCACGTCCTTTTCTTATTTTCTTGTCCTCCTCTGTTATATGTCGTGGTCATTTTTCTAGTTCTCTAATATGTTTGTCTCGGTTCAAATGCTGAGTATACTTTCGTCCGCACCTGCTACTGCTCGTGAAGTTACTGTTGTTGTGGTTCGATGCTACTGTGTGTAGTTATTTGTGTTGTTGCGTTTGCGACTACAGTTGTTCTCGTTTGTTGAGTATTGTAGCTCGTCATCGTAATGTTGTCATCCGATTTTTGTTGTGCACACAACCTGCTCATCATTCTCGTTCTTCTCGTCTTCTTAGTTCTATTGTGCTGCTGCTCTTTCTTTTCCGATTCTCTTTATCCCTTCTCCTCCCCTCTCTTTTCCTTGTCTCGTATTCCGTGTCATCTTTGGTCATTTTTATTGGTTTCTTAATTCCGGTCCCTTTGTTTCTGTGTCTTTATGTCTCGTGTTCCATTGGAGCCTTGAAGTTTTTTAGACGAGTATCAGGGCGATTAGAGCTTGGACAAGTGGATTGAAGGTAGTGCATCGAGGATTTATCGCACAAGGTAACTTTAGGACGTTACTCGATTTTATATCGTATGTTTGAGTAGTAGTATGTAGTAAATATTTTAACTTCCATTTTCTAATTTTAGCTATTTATTATTTGCTAAAAATATTATTTTATAAATTGTGTGCTTTATAAATATTTTACGATTTTCGATATCGTTTTATAAATCGTTAGTAATTTAATTATTTACGATCGTTATAATATTTTGTTAGTTATCGTGACACTAGTAACTAAATAATATCGATTTCATATTTTCGTCATATTTCGTTAATTTCTAATTTTTAACTCAAAATCGTATTTTCATATTATAATCGAGATTTGTATATTTGTTTAATAAATTAATTTTCGGTTTACGATTTATACTAGTAAATGAGAAAATAGTTGATTTAGTTTTAAATACATTTTAGTCGAGACTATTTTCACTAATAATTTCCTATTTGTTTCCGATTGACTATTTTTATTAAAAATTGTATTATTCATAAATCAAAGCTATTTCTTAAAAATAATTTGAAACCTTTATAAAATTCATTTCATTTATATAACTCGTTGACTCAATTAATTTTGATATCGTTTTTCTTAAAATATCTCTTTTCTAAGAGTTATTGTTTTAACTCGATTTCCTAAATTATTTATAAAATACTATATAATGACTTATCACATTTTATTTATATTTTGAGTAACGAATTTAGAAATATATTAAAGTTACGATAACGACGATAATAATAAAATGTTAATCTCGTTAGAAATGTTATTTTTATACATTTCACTTATTTTAATAACTTACGTATTTTCTATAAGACTTTCTATTTTTAGTAAGTTTCTATTTATAGAAAGTTTCCCTTTTAATATAAAATGGTTATTCCTTTTATCCATATCATTTATATTGATTATAATTACTTTTGACTATCGATAATGGCTGTTTTGGGTTATGGAATAAAGAGAAGTGTGGGGTTAGAGTAATATAGTCTGGGATGTACGTTTTTGCCATCAACTATAAAGCTGGTGTGTCTATGTTGAGACACATTGGTCGTTGAACTGAGCATGGTTTGTGTTCAGGAGTGTGTATATTTTGACCTTAAACATAGATATCGCATCGTGTAAGTCGCCGTCGGGTTGAATTGGATTACGGTTGGTGTCCAGGAGGGGTGTACATTACTTAAGCCAGGACCTCGCTGCACGCAGTCCTGTTATAGTTGAGTTGCCTAGTTAGAGACCAAAGTCTGATTTGTTTTGACTAAGTTCTCGAAGCTAGTTTAGTATTATTCCTAGTGAAAGTCTAGCCTTGTGCACACCGATCAAATTTCCATAACGCCATTTTTGAATATTTATATTATCGATTGATTTGACTTGCAGGTTGACAAGTTCTTTAAGTTATCTTCGAAAGTTTATTTTTATTATATTGTTTTAAGATTTTCCATTTTAAGTATTTTGATATAATAATACTATTATTTTTCTATATGATATAATATGGTTGGGAGAGCGTCCGAGTTACTTCTCACTGACGTGGCTGTTATGTTTATAACATGACAGGTATTTGCTGCTGGGTTTTGGGTGTGAGCTAGCGAGTAGCGTGGATCCTACTCTTTCTTTATTCATGTAATTTATGGATTTGTATAACCCATTTGGAGAATTTTCTATTTAGCCCTTTTGTAAAAAGTGGCCTTTGTATTGACTTACCATTTCTTTTAATAAGATATAGTTTGTCAGTGTGTTTTAATCCAAACTCTACAGTGTTTCCGCCACTGTATTGCGTTAGATTTTCTAGGGGATTACAGGGAAACTCGGGGTAGAAATTAGCTTAACTTGAGACTTACCTTTCGCCGCGAAAGTGGGTATAGGTGGGTTGGGTGAAGAAACCGAAAGGTGGCATTTTCCCTTATCGACGTAGTGACTAAAACTCAATTCCGAGACTCATAGAACCCGATTTCCGATTCCCGACTTCCCCTAACACCTTCTCCTTATTAGACTAGCTTCTCGTAGTTTATAGCTTCTTAGTGTAGACTAGTGTAGACTTAACCCAAAAAACCCCAAAAATAGACCCCGAACGTCCAAACGTGCTTAGACTTTGACTCGACCGACTTTACCTAGACCGTCCCTGAGGATCGATCCCGACTTACCGCTACTACGTTGTTACTTTGTCGTGTTTATAAATTTTGTTTGATCGTGTTAGATAGGCGACAATCTGACGCACATCAGTTGCGTCCCTCGAGAAGCACCCAAGGGCCTGGTACTACAGGCTAGACCCGAAAAAATATTCGACCTAGGATGATGTGGCCACAAAGTTTGCTTGGAATTATGCTGACAATATCAAGATCCAGACCACTATGCGTTCCTTGGAGGTTATGGCCCAAGAGCCCAAAGAAGGTTTTACTAAATACCTTCAATGCTGGAGGGCCGAGAGTGTGAAGCTGGTTGATAAGCCCAACGAGAAAACTTTGGAAGAGGCCTTCGTTAAGAACCTGCTCCCCTCCTACCAGGTCCATCTTCGGTATGCTGTCATACCCAATTTCACCACCCTTACTGAAATGAGTATGAGAAATGAAGACGACCTAAGGCTAGAGGGCCTAACTGAAGCATCTAGCAAAGGTTACCAAGGGGCCTCCTCCTCTACTAAGGCCCCAGATGTAGCCCGCAGCATATTTGATGAGGTTAATCTACTAGATACCTCGTCCAAGAAGAATACCACACCTCGGGTATTCACCGACATAGGTACTACCTATACTTACGCCTTGCAAAGTCTCTCTTCCAAAGGCCTAATCCAACCGATAGGCCCTACTCCTGAAGTTCCGGCCAACAAACGCTCCAAGAACTATAACGCCCAAGCCTACTGTCAGTATCATAGGGACAACGGGCATGATACTGAAAAATGCTGGAAGTTGAAACATCTTATCCAAGATCTGATCGAGAATGCTAAGATCCCATTGCCCGGGGACAAACCGAGCAACAAGGACAATCCGTTCAGCTCCCACGTCATCTTTACTGGAGAGGTGATTGACTGTTCCCACCTTATCTGTCCCTTCATCCCACAAGTGAATGGGATCTGGCTCGATGACCAAGACGATGTATACCTCGTCAAAGGGGAAGCTGTCCCCATCACCAGTGAGGAAGTCCGAAAGGCTAAATTCATGGTTTTAGCCAGTAACCACCTCACCCGCTCAGGTCGTCCCTATCAAGCTACTAGCTCTAGGGACACCCCTATTCCGACAACTGCCACTGAACCAGTCAGGGCGGAAGTCACTCCCGAGGAGCTAACTATTGACACGACTCTCGTGAAACAGTTGAAGAAAACCCAAGTTGATCTCACTATATGGCAAATTCTAGTTAGTTTACAAGAGCATCGAGAGGTACTTACTAAGGCTCTCGATCAAATCAAGATTGACTTAACCGCCACCCTACTGAAATGGTAGCTGCTGTTATTCCTCACCTAAAGGGCAAAGCTAAGGAAGAAGGCTCATTAATTACCTTCTCCGAGTTTGATCTGCCACCATTTGGGGCTTCCCACGACTTAGCCTTATATATTACAGTGATTTGTCGCGGGAAGTATCTCCCCATGACCCTGATCGACGACGGGTCCACTGTCAACGTCCTTCTCCTAAAGACCGCTAAAGCCCTCGGCATCACCGAGGCTGAATACATCCCGACTGCTCAAACCATCCAGTCTTTCGATGGGATCCCAAAGTCGGTAGCTGGGGCCATTAAGCTGACTATCATTACGGGCCCGGTAGAAAAGGAGTTGGAGTTCCAAGTGATGGATGTCACCTCCTCCTTCAATCTGCTCTTAGAAAGACCATGGATCCACGCTGTCAAAGCTGTATCCTCCACCCTGCACCGTAAGATCAGGTTACCTTTGCGTGATAGCATTATCACCCTAGAGGCGACACCCATGACCGTGGCTTGCTGCAATGCCACATGCCACCTCGGTACAGATCTTTGGGGGTTCGATTTTGTGGGAATGATCGAGGAGGACTACTTCTTTAGGCCCTATTTTACCACCAGAATTGATACGATGCTGCAGAATTTGGGGTACTTCCCGGGGGCCACCTCCAGGCCATATCTGATCTTCTAGCTGGGAAGATGATCGAGGTCCTAAAGGATGAAGACTCCCACTTCGGCCTAGGGTACGCCATGACACCGGGAAATGTTGTCCGAGCAGGCACCGAGAAGGCCTGCAATCTCATTAAGGGTATCCATTTGAGCTCTTATAACCCACGGCCGACTGACTACTTCGTCACGCCAGTATTTAGGGCCGTCCAAGTTGGTCTGTTCCAACCAAACGTTGTATACCCCGGGACCTAACTGGCCCGAGACTGCAACTATATCCCGAACGATGTGTTCACTCTCATCCAGTCCAAAGATGCCGACAATGCTGAGCCCACGCTAGGGCCACTATTCGGGGAAGACTGGATAACCCTGACTTCAAAGGAAGACTTGGTCAACCTCATCCTCCGCAGCAGCATGTTTGACCCAACTAAGCTGATCTCGGAAGTTGGCTCCGAGACTGGAAGCAGAGCTTGGAGGAAGTCTGTCATGTGGACCGACAATCAAGGGAGGATCTACGAGCTAGTCGCCGGTGAAGGGGAGATGCCTGCTACTGATTCTAAGTCTGAGTCCGAGTCGGAGTCTGAGTCTGAGTTTGCGGTCGAGTCTAGGGGGTCCGGTGCTAAAGTCCAACCTGTAACCCCTCTCCCTTTAGTTACTCCTGCTTGTGCCTTAGGGTCTGTCCCGAGTGCCCTTCCTATCCCGCCACTGACCAATGATCAGATGGCTGCTTTGTTCAAGCTGTTTTTTAAATTTTCAATCAATAATAACAACCTTTCTGCTTACGACTTGTCTCTTTTTAAATACGATTTTGGTTTCGAAAATATTTTATGCAATGACATTGAGAAACCTGACGTACAGGTACCCCTACCTCCTCATCTGATTGAGCAATTAGAGCAAAGGGAGTCCCAGAATCCAGTAATCGAAGAAACCGGATCCATTAATAAGGGAACAACCTTAGAGCCCTAGATGCTTAAGATAGTGTTATCTCTAGATCCCGATGAGAAACAACAGTTCACAAGCCTCCTCCAAGAGTTGAAAGACGTCTTTGCATTGTCCTAAAAGGACATGCCGGGAATAGACCGGGAAATAGCCGAGCACCACATACCAATCAAAGACGAGTGTAAGCCTGTTAAGCAAAAAATCCGCAGAATGAGGCCCGAATGGTCTCTTAAAGTCAAAGAAGAAGTCGACAAAGAGTTCAAAGCCGACTTCACACAAGTGTCCGAATATCTGGACTGGGTTGCGAACATCGTGCCGGTTCCTAAAAAGAACGGTAAGGTGCGCTTATACGTGGATTTTCGGGATCTAAACAAGGCAAGCCCGAAATACGATTTCCCATTACCACATATTAACATCCTGGTAGACAATACCGCTGATCACGCCCTTCTATCCTTTATGGATGGGTATGCCGGGTACAGTCAAATCAAAATGGCAGAAGAAGATATGAGTAAGCTAAGACTACCTTCACTACACCTTGGGGTACTTACTGCTACACCGTCATGCCATTTGGCTTTATTAATGCTGGGGCCACTTATCAACGGACCGCTACGACTTTATTACATGACATGATACATAAGTAGAGGTTTATGTAGACGATAAGATCGTCAAGTCCAAGAGCCGAGATAGGCACATCACCACTCTGAGAAAGTTCTTCACTTGACTGCGCAAGTACAACATGAGGCTAAACCCTCAATAGTGCAGTTTCAGGGTAACATCTGGCAAATTACTGGGTCACATCGTTAGCCAACGTGGTATCGAGGTCGATCCAGCAAAATCAATGCCATCACCGAGATGAAGCCTCCTAAAACCGAGAAAGAAATAAGGGGGTTCCTTGGGAAGTCCAGTATATCAGTCGTTTCATCTCCAAATTAACCATGGTATGTGAACCGATTTTCAAGAATATGAAAGTAGGGGAACGAAAACTGTGGGACGATAAATGTCAACCCGGTTTGCCTCTTTCGCTATATCTAACAACGATCGAGACAGCCATGGGGGCTATGCTGGCGCAGACAGTCGACATAGAAGAACGAGCCATCTATTATATCAGCAAAAAAATTTTAGACTATGAATGCAAATACACCATGCTCGAGAAAACCTGCCTAGCCCTAGTCAGAGCCACTAAAAAGCTTCGGCATTACATGCTCAACTACGAAATATAGGTATTGTCCAAAACGGATCCCATCAAATACCTATTCGAAAAGCCCATCCTCAACGGCAGGATATCTAGGTGGACTCTAATGTTGGCTGAGTCCGACCTAAAATTCGTGCCATTAAAAGCCATCAAGGGTCAGGTAGTAGCCAAGCTTCTCGCCGATAGTCCCGCGACTGAAGAAGGACATACCGATACTTGGTCCTTTCCAGACGAAGACATATTCTATATCGATACAGAAAGATGAGATTTATATTTCGATGGGGCATCCAACTTCCGAGGGTTCAGAGTCGGGATTATTTTAATTTCGCCAAAAGGGGAATATGCTCTCGTGTCCATCAAACTGGATTTCGACGTTACTAATAACGCCGCCGAGTACGAAGCATGTATCCATGGGTTACAAGCCGTCGCCGATTTAAGGGTCACAAATATCCGGGTACACAACGACTCATCCTTGGTCATCAATCAGGCACTCCAAAAATGGAAAACTCGAAACGCCAACCTCGTGGTCTACCAGGCGCGAGTAAGGGTTCTCGAGAAACAATTCCAAAAGGTAGAGTATATATACCTGCATTGGGATGAAAACCGGTTCGCAGATGCACTTTCCAAATTGGCATCTCAGCTAAATATTCCCGATCACTTGACCAGTGTGCTGATTTGCATCGAAAGACGGTCCGAACCGGCATACATCCACGCCATTGAAGATATCGAAATAGTTGACATCGAACCTTGGTATCAAACTATTTTGACATACATGTTGACGGGATGGGATTTTTCGTGGATCCCACCGATCAAAGTAGTAACCAACGAACCTAAGCTAGGTAGCTAGGGCAAGTCGGGTCGAGATCCTCAGGGACGGGGTGTCGGAATAAGGTGTGCTACGGTCTAAGACTAGGTTCGAGACAAACTAAACTAGGGTGACGGCTAAGGCGAACTAATGACTAAGCTAAGGTCTAAAACACAAAGTAGAAGGGCAAAACAAGCAACTAATGACAAATGGAAGCAAATTAAATCAATAAGAAGAAACTAGGGCTAGGTCGGGTTCATGGATGCCAAGGAGATCAAAAGAAGGAAACATGGGTGCTAGCATGCTTTCGTAGCCTAGGATACGCTCGGGCTCTCGCTACTTAAACGGCCTAGGGGTCATCCACACCACGCTCTCGCTAATAATGGTGAACCAAACCTACCAACCAAATCAACACATGCAAGAGAAGAGGCAAGAAAAACAAGGATTGATCATCTCAAGTCTCACAAGCATTTCATCAAACATGTAGAGTGCAAGGCAAATAGGAAACAACAAAAACAACAACTAGTACCACCCATCTCACCCTAATCATCCCTAATCACACCCAATCCCCCTACTAACCCTAGGGGAAAACTACTCACACGTATCTAAACTAAAACTAACATTAACTAGAGAAACAATCAAAGGAACAAAAGAAACATTCATTATGGAGATTGAACAAAGAGGAACAAAAACAATAGATAAAGATGGAAACTTGATTAACTACGAAAGATTAAGATAAAAGAGAGGAGAAGGATTATACCAACTAGATAGGAATGAAAAAGAGGAACACTTGCATAAAAGAAGACCCAAAACATCCACCAATGTTGTCAAGATTGGTAGATTCTTCAAGAATTCCAATAATACAAGAGTAACTAACTAGATTAAGGAGTAATTAAGGACTAATCTACACTAATCTAAGCTAATCAACGTAAAGTAGTCTAGGTTTGAGTGGGTAATGTAAAAGTAATGAAAAGTCTTCCAAACAATACAGGAGGGAGGCATATATAGGATTACAAGAATAAGGGAGGCGGAAAAATGAATCAGCGGCTGAGCTGGGCCCTTCCTGGCCGGAAAGGAGGTGATCCCGGTCGGAATGGGGTGGTCCCGGTCCGGATGGACCTCCAGTAGTCCGTCTTTGCTTTGCACTTCATCCCGGTCGTGATGGATGTGTTCCCGACCGGGATGGGTCTTGTAGGCTTCAAATATGGTCTCATAGGTCCTTTCTTGCTCTTCCTAGGCTTCTTATCGATTCTTGGTGCTCGGGAATGGGTCCCAAGGGGATCGGGATCGAGTCTAGGCCACCGAGTCATCGTCGCTTCTCTTCGTTGGCTCCAAATGCGTCGGAAACGAGTCGAAATCTTTCCATTTCTCCAAGATAGGCCCTAGGAACCTAAAACAAGCTAGAAGAAGCGTAAGTAGCCTCGAAAACTGCTCCGAAGAGCGATTCCACAAGAGAAACCGAGACCAAACACAAGAAATAAGCACTACAAACCACATTTATCACATGTCGACGGGAGAATATCCTCCCGGAACCGATGGTCGGGCCAAGAAGGCCTTACGAAGACTAGCTACCCAATTTATCCACACCGATGACGGGCAGCTATATAAAAAGACGACACAAGGGGCTCTTCTCCTATATATCGACAAAATAAAGGCAGAAAAGGTTATGGCTAAAGTACACAATGATGAATGTGGTCCGCATATGAATGCCCATATACGAGTCCGAAAAATCATGAGGCTCAGATACTACTGGAATAATATGGAAACTGATTGAAGATAGTACGTCAAACTTTTCCACAACTGTCAAATCTTCGCCAATGTGCAACATATGCCGTTGTCTTTGTTATACACCATGACGTCACCATGGCCATTCTCGACATGGGGAATTGACATAATCGGAAAGGTAAACCCCTCCGGTTCAGGTGGACATTGCTTCATATTGGTAGCCATCGACTACTTCACCAAGTGGGCCGAGGCCGAATCCTACCGTATTCTGAACGCCAAGCATGTAGCTAAGTTCATCCAAAACAAAATCATATGCCGATACGAGATCCCGCACGAATTCATCAGTGATCACGAGACTCATTTCCAAGCTGAAACGGCAGCTCTGCTAACCAAGTATAAAATTCAGAGCCATACATGTTCACCCTACCGTCCCCAAACAAATGAAGCGGTAGAAGCAGCCAATAAAACAATTATCACCATACTAAAAAAGATGGTTGATAATTATCGAGAGTGGTCCGATAAAATACCTTTTGCTCTATGGGGACACCGGACATCAATCCGCACCGCAACCGGTGCAACACCCTATTATCTAACATACGGGATGGAGGCAGTCCCAGTCGAGTTGGAAGTACCGTCCCTCCGAATACTGTTAGAAAGCCAAGTGCCTAAAGCACATTGGGTTCAAGCATGATATGACTCGTTAGTTCTATTGGACGAACGGCGGTCCCGCGCCCTCAATAATATTCAGGTATACCAAAAAAGAATACAACGGGCCTTTAACAAGAGAGTTTGGCCCAAACATATTAAAGAAGGGGGTTTGGTTCTCAAATCCGTTCGAGCTCTATTACCAGTTGACCCGCAGGGAAAGTTCAAACCCAATTAGACCGGGCCATATCTGCTAAAAAAAGGTTCTATCAGGAGGTGCTGTGAAGCTGACCGACTTGGACGGGAATGACTTTAACAATCCTACCAATCTAGACTAGCTGAAGCGTTACTACCCCTGATCCTGTCTCAATGTCATTTGCAAAAGTTTATCAAAATTGTCTTTTCAAACATAAACTTTTTCGAAAAAGCAAGCCAATAAGCTAGGATTATTTATCCTACTGTCATATACATCTCGAACCATTACTCTTGGCGTATTTCGAGATTGTAAAATTATACAAAGCTTGAACTACGTCTGGTTTGATTCCACTAACTGTGGATACGTAATTAGCCCCTCAAAAGGGCACAACCACTGCAATCGCGAAAAAGATAGGAACGGTTTAGTTAATAAAGCTTTCTTTATTATTACAAAAAAACCCGATAAACTCGGGAAATTCAAAGTACAAAAAATTCAAAAAAAGAGCACACGACACAACAAATAAAATAGTAGTACTACTTAAATAATGATAAACCTAAGGAATCGGGTATTCAGGGCATCTTGCCCTTACCCTTATCCTTGGCCTCTTTGGCCGTCCACTAACGACGAGACTGAGGCGGGCGTTCCTGAATCACCACAGGAACCTCCTTAGCTCGGACCCGTTTCTTCGAGAGCGGATCCTCAACCATATTAATCGGTCTGAGTCGGGCTCTTACATGCTTGGGCAACCTATGCCAGTCGATCCTTGGTCGCCAGCCTCGGCCCAAGTCTCTTCTCCAAGTCAGTCTGGGGGCTCACTCGCCCCCACACGCCTCTAGCATCGACGTCTCTAGCTCAAGTTTTAGTTTTTGATTTAGAACCCGACTCTAATCATTCCAAAGTAGCAGGAGTCCCTCTGTCATCGTAGAAACTTCAGTTGTCCTTAGCCGTCTCCCGGCGGACCAGACCGAAGGCCTCATCGACCTTCAGGGCCTTGCGGGCCTCTTTCGACTCTTCAGAATTCCACTTTTGATATGACTCGGAAACCCAGGCGGAATGGCAAGGGTTGGGTATGGTCCAGATGACAAGTGTGTGCCACCACTGCAACCATATATCACACATCACGTTCGTCAATTGGAGCGGGACGGTGATTATAGCCTCGGCCTTGGGAATCCTTTACGTCCACTCGAACTGCCTCAGAATGCGTCCGGGTAAATATGAACAATCCAATCAAGTGATAGGACCACCAGATGCCGGGCCTGTTCCTTCTTGGCTAGCCCCGTCAATTTAGAGAGGAACCGCCAAGCTACACTCCACCTGATCAAGGGACCTTCGTGGAATATGAGCTCCTCATCCCAGTAAGTCCGCCTTATGTCATGACTCGGACTTATGCGTCGTTTCCTTGAGCTGATCTGACGGCTATGGTACTTGATCCCGTCTAAGGCCAGGGGGCTCCATGATTGACAACCGTTCGTACAGCCAAACCTGACAGGGCAAGATTTATAAGTCTCCGCAAGCAAATGTACGGTTCGCCAGAGGGCACTCGATCGAGTGCCAAGCTAACTCGATCGAGTGACCCCCTAAAAACAGGCAGGGTGTTCTTCACCAGAGGCACTCAATCGAGTGACCCTTTTATACCAGGCCTACGCGAAAAAAATAAATGCGAGACATACCTGCAGAAGACGAACGGTACCCGTCAGTTGCCTGTTCGGATCGACCTTCCTAGCATCAAGGCCCGTGATAATCTCCCCGGTTATCAGCCAAGCTGGGCTGTGACCCGTTTTCATCTGGTCCACCACACCAAGCAGCCGAATCTGACCCATGCAGGAGTTAGCTTCAATTCGTCACTCAAAGGCGTACCGATGAAGCATACAAAAGGCGAAGGCCCTACGCCTATGTGAAGCAATAATTCTCACGTCCTTTGCGTTTACGAACTTTTCAGCCAGGTAGAATAGGGAAACAGAATTTCCCTCCACCATCCGGTCTGCCTCAGCATGAGACAAACCCAAAAATTCCCTAAACTTCCTCCTTGGGTCGGAATAGAACGAAGAAATAGCAGGACGGGCAGCGGGACACCCACTGCCAACAACAGCTATTTCTTCCGAAAGAGGACATATCTCCCTCCGCATGAACACGAAAACATGATGGGTCGTGTGGAAGAAAGATAAGCAAGCGTCTAGGAAGTGTGAATCTACCTTAAGACGTTGCTGTGGGAATAAGGAAGAAATTCCCATCTGATTTAGTTGAATCTTCTCCTCATTCTTGAAGCTTCGGGACCATGCCTGAGGCAGCGCGGTTAAATTCTTAATAGCCATGGCAGATATTCGAATCTTTTTCTCAAGAGTTTGAGGATTTATAGAGTAAGAATATGAGGATGGGTGTGAATATGCAAAAGTGAGGCAGGAGCGTCGCGCATATGTACACGCAAACCCTGGGCATTTCAACCTAATCACCCTTGTAACGGGCCACCTTTGCCCACATGCCTGCGCGCGCAGATCCGATCCAATCGCAGCTCCTTCAAACCCGATATAGGAATCGAGTCATCCTGAGCATTCCTCCTCGATAAACTTTCAAAATATCCAAAATTTTACTCCCCACCGGAACCGAGTCGGTGTCTCACCTAAATGCTACATTCAGAATATTATGTGTCTGCATACAGGTTCACCCGGGACTTCGAAAGCAGGTCCAACTCGCAATGGATCTATCACTATCAACTCAGGTATGATTTCTATCTTATGGATGGCCAGCCTTTCACTCGAGTCTAATGGACTATAAACGACCTGATCGGAAGGCTGCCAGGTCGTAATCCTCGATTGGCCTGGTAGCTACTCTGACTTTCGGCTTGTCCAAGTGTTAGTCAGAGTGGGGGCTCTGTAGACACCCGCATTATGACTGCTTGTGTAGATAGCAGTCTTCAACAAAATACCCGATGATGATCGGACGTTAACATGCATTAAGACGCTAGAATATGGGACTCAGAATCAAAAGTATCTGACATGGGTACTTAGCGGAGTACAAATCTCTCAAAACCGACATCAAATCCAGTCTCAGTGGGTCATTTCCATTAAAATAAATCCACTTTGAGCCAAAACCGACACCGGGGGCAAAACCGTCTTTTGCGACCGAGTCAAAACCCGGTCAAAGTCGAAACCCAAGAACGTAACCAGCCTCACGCTGCGTCCAAATACAAGAGGAATCAATTCAAATCCGAAGGAAAAAAAATCTCAACCTTCCTCTTTTGGCTCACCCGCCTAACGGCACTCGATCGAGTGCCTAAGGGCCATCGATCGAGTGACCCCCCCAAAATCGACCAGGGTGCCTTTCAAAAGGACTTAGAATCAATACTATCTGACGTGGGTACTTAGCGGAGTACAAATCTCTCAAAACCGACATCAAATCCAGACTCAGTGGGTCATTTCCATTAAAATAAATCTACTTTGAGCCAAAACCGACACCGGCGGCAAAACCGTCTTTTACGACCGAGTCAAAACCCGGTCAAAGTCGAAACCCAAGAACGTAACCAGCCTCACGCTGCGTCCAAATACAAGAGGAATCAATTCAAATCCGAAGGAAAAAAAAATCTCAACCTTCCTCTTTTGGCTCACCCGCCTGACGGCACTCGATCGAGTGCCTAAGGGCCATCGATAGAGTGACCCTCCCAAAATCGACCAGGGTGCCTTTCAAAAGGGCACTCGATCGAGTCCAGCAATGGGCACTCGATCGAGTGACCCTAAACCGAGGTGAATTCTATATATACCCCCCCCTTTGCATATCATTTGAGGATCTTCTTTTCAAGACTCTTCCACCCTCTTCCTTCACATTTTGCTTAGCATTTCAAAGAGTTCTCATATACTCACACTCACAATATCCATTCCCGAGACCTAGCGTTCTGAAAACCAAGAATACCGTCCCCCTAGTCACACACCCTAACTCACCTTACATACTCGAACCGCTCCAGTGCCTACGCCGACAATCGACGAGCCCGTTTTCCCAGACTATTAACATATAGGTTGAGGGTGTACCAAATCCCATTTTTCTATCTCTAATTCTCTTTTCATTTTTTCATACTAACAACACTAACATTTAAATTATCGTTACTAACTTTTAATTTCTGTTCTACTAACATTTACCTTATCGCAATCTAACATTTTTATTATCGTTCCTAACATTTTATTATTGTATACTAACTTCTAACATTTATTTATCGTTTTTACATTCCGTTATATATATATATAATACCGTGTATACTACGATATAACAAAAAATATCTTCAAAATCGATTCGAGCGAACGTCCGATGATGCTAAATCGATCGTCGTAGGCTTTAAAAGCCAAACTACAACGTCGAAATGCAAAGGACCTAATGTTTGGAACGACAAATCGAATTTTCCGATGGAGTATGTTCGATAATAAGTACCGCCTAAAGTTCATATAATCTTCCGAACAAGTCGTACTGGAGGTGGCGCTCCTCGAGGCGCACCGCCCTAGGCACTTAAAGGTTAGGGCTCCCTATGGCGTATGCATAACCAATCGGATTATAACGCAATCGCGGTAATTCTTTATCGAGCGTATTCAATATCATTTTCGAATATCGCTCTAAAGGCTCTATGTCGATTCCGTAATCGAATGTCGTGCGTAAAAGAGCTATCGACAATTGAATTAGCTTGAAACCCAATGACGTCGAATCGATCATCGTATGGTCCACGAGACCCAACAATGACATCGCGACGCGGAGGGATTTGATATTCATTCTAGTTCGATTATTCTCGATTCCATAAATGTCTCTCTAAAATGTTTGATATCGATTCCATAATCGAGTGTCGGATATGATGAGCCATCGAGAATCGTGCTAATGAAAAACCTAGTGACGTCGAACCGATCATCGTAGGGTCCACAAGTGTAACAACCCGGTTCTTTCAATGACATTAATTAACAAGGCAGAAAATAATTAAGTCGTAAAAAGTGGTAAAAATTAAAACCGTTGACTCAGAGTGAGTCTTTTACTGATAGTGAACCGTTTTTTAATATACAACAATTAAAAACTAAATTACAATTTTTGAATAAAGATAATCTGACAAAATTTGGGTTACAAGATTTATACTTTGACACCCTCATCAGCTAACTGTAACTCTTGCACTCATGCGTGCCCCCATGTCCAGCCTTGAAGATCCATCAACCTGAATGCATATTTAAAAATACAATTGTCCCACTTAGTGGGAGTAACCTAACCGTCCTTCTCTAATGGCCGATACCATGCAATATATAATATTCAAGCTGTCTAAGTAACATATACGAAGCATGCCACATTAAAGATCGACATGTATACAATGTGAGATACACATGAAGTGATTTTGGTTCATCATGCGAGTCAATTTAAATATATAAGACATGTAGGTTAAATTGAATAAAGTAATACATACATCATATGAGTATCGTGTGAATAGAACACAATACGGCATAGATCATGGATTCATAGAAGTGTTATGTGAGTAAAGTAGAATAACACATACATAATACAAATCTTATGAAACATAATATCAATCATGATCAATAATCAGGCGAGACATATAACAAAACATCACTTCCCATTATCAGACATTTCAATCACATCATTGGTCATGAGAGTATAGAATAGTAGTGGGGTGTAACTAACATACATGATTCAGAAAACGGTAGTCATTTTCTTTTAAAAATAATGGTTACCTTTCAAATAATGCACGGGACATGACTACTAATGTCTCATGCACACTTAAGGCTTGCATTTCACCATAAGTGCGGATGGGAACATCAATCCCGTCAATCATATCGATACTAGGAGGTTTACATCTCACCCCTAGTGCTCAATAGGATCGAACAAAAGCTATGATTTGATTTAGAACTCTAACCGCGGGGGAGAGCAAACTGCTGATGAAGTGGACGAAAACTCGCAGAGGCCTAACCACACCACCAGAAGGCCCACTAACAACACGCAGAAGTTAGGGAAAAAGAATCACGTACACAACCGTGAATAAAAGTGCCAAGATATCAGAAAAAGAGTAGAGTTGATCAGGCCCTTGTCAAATACATGCGCACGTACCCCATAACACAACTCTCGGACTCCCGCAGGTCCTTAGTGATAGTCGGTGACTACTACTCTAACGACAATCCATCCACACGCAGCTTCAGGATGTGCTATCTGTACTCTCATAGCAAAAGCTCTCCGAGCAATCTCCCGTCACGTCGATCTCTAAACCTCGGCATAACATTGCCCGACACATAACGATACTACGATATAGATTGTCTCTAGGAGACATATAAGGGTGCTGAACACTTAGACTCCTGTAGGACCATTGGTTCAGGCAACCAGAATGATCGCATACTATCTACTTGAAAGTACAGTTGCTACATATGGCTCACTAGGTATCGAACTGTCAGACTCCCGTAGTTAGTTCAGATAACAGGAAGGATGCATACTGACCCGGAGGTAAAGAAGCTCCAAGAAATGGGGCACTGGACTCTCGCAAGCCCACTGGTTCATATTGGACACTGAGTGACCCGAAGGTACTGCAGTTCCTTAGGCTAAATTAAGAACGATTACTAAACGATCTTCACAATTATCTTAAGTGTGTTTTACTTGACTGATCATCTTTAGTATATTGATATACAATATTTGGAACGTTTTATTTGAAGTATATATTATTTGAATAGTTCATTATTTGTGATTTGATTAATGATTCAATTATTTCTAAGTATATTATTCGATAGGGTTCTTTTATCATTGACTTGGTCAATATAGACTTAGGAAGTCAAGGGTCGACCAAGGTAGACTAGTAATCTTATAATTAGACTTAGTCGACATAATTAGTCCTTAAGTGATTATTTGTAAGTTTAAGTGATAATTAACTCAGTAAATAAGATTAACTGTGTACTTGTACTATTTTGTTTTTTTAGTACTTGATACATTTAAGTACCAGTATGTTTATAAACCAAGTATGAATATTTAGTATTTTATATGGCTTCGTATTTGTGCAATGTAATAATAGTTTTAGAAATTCTTTTGTATATAGTAAAATATTTCAAAACCAGATAAATTTATAATAGATATTACAAATCATTTTCGACTTCCTTTATAAACAAAACTTTAATTTTCTAAAATAACTTTAAGTAAATTCGAAATCAATATTTTATTTAAAATGCAAGATAATATCTTGTTCAACAGTTTCTTACAGAAATAAGAATAATTTGTGAAGATGATTTTTTTTTGGTTCAACGAAGAGCGCACTTAGTCGCATTACAATATAGGGGAGGGAGAATTCGAACCTGAGACCTACTGTCCCAGAGCATCTAGTCCTAACCACTAGGCTAAGACATCTTCGGTTGTGAAGATGATTTTATGAGTTATATTTGTTAAACTACACTCAGTTGTAAAAGTTATGAATTTTAGTATCTTTAAATTAAATGCTTTTGTAAATCGGTTGGATAATTTCTCTTATATATATATATATATATTTTGAACTCCCAACCGGGATTTACGTATTAATAAGACGATCGACCTCAAGGAGAAAAGCACAATGTAACGGTACATTACGATCCCACACTGTACGACCACAATTCGTCGCATAGTGAGCGAGCTCGTGGGCAATCCGGTTATGTTTCCGCTTAACAAAAGTCCACCTAACCTCCTGGAAACAGCAAACAACATTCCTAATATCATCAATCACAGCAAACAGTTCACTCCGTCCAATCTTGTTCATTACTAAAGCTTCCACAACTTCCTTACAATCGCTCTCGAAAATAACTCGATTAGCACCCCGCCTTCGAGCTTCAGCAGTTGCTTCCAGCAAGGCTTCAGCCTCTGCAACACACACTTCCCGTTCAGCCCCTATCTTCCTCGCCACAGCCCATAACAGGTCCCCATTCGCATCTCCACACACCACACCATAGCCAGTCCCTCGCTTCGGAGCCGTACCAGCATCGCAATTAGCTTTAACCCAACCCACGTTTGGAGTAACCCACCCGCCTGCCTCCTCTGTCCTGGTCTGCTGCTGCAAATTACTGCCCATCGGCCCATTACCCCCACCTGCCAGCAACTCCCGATGACAATCCAACGCCCTCTCCGCTGCCACCCTGCAACACACCAGTTTATCATTAAAAACTAAGTTATTACGGGATTCCCACACGGCCCAGCAGCCCAACATTAACCTCTCCCCCTCGGTCTGCGTCATGTCCCTCCAGCAGTCCTCGACCCATTCCCTTACAAAACCATGACAATTTGTAACCTTAACGTCCAGTCCTAATACATCCTACACCCCTCCGACCCACTTACATTCCTTTATTAAATGTAAGCAAGACTCTATATCACACTTGCACACCGGGCATCCCGCCTCCCCAGCTAGTATACGTCGCGTAATATTTCCGTTAGTGGGAAGCGCATCGTTACATAGCTGCCAAAAGAAAACTTTAACTCTCGGGAGAATATTAGCTTTCCAAATCTTCCTCCATAACCATTTTTCTTTGCTATTGTCAGCTAGACCTATCTCCTCACCTCCTTTCCTCATCATATCTCTATAAGCGGACCTGACCGAGTATATGCCGTCCCTCTCCAACACCCATCTCCAATCATCTTCTTTCCCTCCACTCGGAACCTGCATATTCAAAATATGCTCCTGATCAATAGGCCAGAACAACTGGCGAATCTTGTGTGTATTCCATTCTTTCCCATCTGTCGAAAACAGCTCCGCGACCAAAAGCTCTCTTTTCTCCTCCGTACAGGCAGTAATCGGGCGACCCCCAGCAGACCCACAAATCCAAGGATCAACCCAGACACGTGTTCCCAGACCGTTACCAAGTCGTTTACACACCCGTTCCAACACCATATCACGCGCCTCCAACAATCCTCTCCAGACGAAACTCGGGTTTCTACCCATACTTGCAACTGCCAGGGAGCAGTCCGCAAAATATCGGGCTTTCATAACACGCACCATCAAACTTTGTCGATCCGTCAATAGTCGCCATACTTGTTTCCCTAGCAATGCAAGGTTAAAAGCATGATAATCCCGAAATCCGAGTCCCCCAAGATCTTTTGGCAGGCACAATTTTTTCCACGATATCCATGGAATTTTCCTCCTTCCCCCCTCCGAGCCCCACCAAAATTGTGAGATCAACGATCGCAACTCATCACAGAAATTATGTGGTAGTCGAAAGACACTCATTGCATAGGTAGAGATTGATTGGGCTACGACCTTTATCAAAACTTCTCTTCCTGTCTTCGACAACAACATTCCTTTCCAACCTCTGAGTTTTTTACTTAGTTTATCTCGAATTAAAGTAGTTAAGGCTCGTTTTGAATGACCCAGAACAAGCGGCAGTCCTAGGTACTTACCAGGTGAGTCGACCACCGTCACGCCCAGACAATCTGCTATCTCCCTTCTCGTCTCTTCCCGTGTACTGCTGCTAAAAGAAGCAGTAGTCTTATCATAATTAACCAATTGCCCAGACGCCGATTCGTAATCTCGCAGCAAAGCTTTCACTTTCCGTGCCTCCTCCACATTTGCCTTAACAAAAACTATACTGTCATCAGCAAAAAATAAATGTGAGACCGTTGGAGCAGTCCGGGTCACCTTGATGCCATGTATCGACCTAGACTCAATAGCTCTCCGCACCAAACTAGACAAGACTTCAGCACACAAAATAAACAGATATGGAGAAATCGGATCCCCCTGTCTCAGCCCTCTCTCCGGTCGGAAATCAGCTGATGGTTTCCCATTAACTAGCACCGAGAAGGACACTGTAGTAACACAACACATCACCCTATCAACCCATAGCTGATCAAAGCCCATCGTCAGAAGGACACTCTCTAAAAACGACCATTCGACCCGGTAATACGCCTTCGACATATCCAGTTTTACAGCAACATGACCATTGCCCGATCGACAATTTTTCATATAATGAAAACACTCGAAAGCCACAATTATATTGTCCGTAATAAGTCGACCTGGGGTAAACGCACTTTGATTCTCTGACACCACCTCCCCAAGGAATGTTTTTAATCGATTCGCAAGCACTTTCGACACTAATTTGTAAATCACATTACACAAACTAATCGGTCGAAAATCACCCATCTTATTTGCCCCTTTCTTCTTCGGAATCAGTACAATATGAGTTTTATTACATCCACTTGGGAAAGGAGCACCACGGAGAATATTAAGTACCGTCTGGGTAACACGGGGTCCCACAATGTGCCAATACGTCTGATAGAATAGCCCATTCATCCCGTATGGACCCGGAGCCTTCAATGGATGCATTTGGTCTAGCGCAAGAGCTACTTCTTCTTCTCGATACTCAGCTCACAACACCGAGTTCATTCTCTCACTTACCCGTCCTTCTATCCCCGCCAAAATCCCTGCAAATATCTCTTATATATTTTATTAAAATACTATTACTAATTGGAAAGACGTGAAATCATTTTATCAATTTTTGATATAACGTATTACTTGCACAAGGAATTTATCTTTAGATTCTTTACATTTCATGAGATTACTTTATTTATTTCTAGAATTGAGCAAATAAAAGCGATTAATCTTTTATATATTAAAGCCAAAGAAAATCCTTGCACCACATTGAGCCACATCAGCATCCCATGTAGATCCCATGTGTAATCTGACGTGGCAATTGAAGAAAATTAAAATTCTAACTTCCCTGATTAACTGCCCTGCAGTTATTATCATTAATAAAATAATAACCAATTAGTGGGTGGTTTGTATGCAGTTACTCATATATTTTATTATTCATTTTTAAAATTTTTCTGAAACAGTTTCACTCTACAAATTTACATCTACTGATACATCTACTGATACATTTTTCTGTCATTTATTTCTCTGATTCACAATCACTTTATTATTCTCTTTTTATTCATTCATAATGTCACTCCAATGCAAGGTGGTCACGATTCCACAAATTTCAGAATCAACAAAATCAGCACAAATAACAGTCTGCATTATGAGAAAGTGGCTACGTACATCCAAAAAACCAGATACCAAGCCAGAACAAATAGGCAAAAAGCCAATAATTTACACAGTAGAGCTCATATTGGTGGACAGCACAGTAAGTACTACCACCCCGTTAGTTAGTTTGAACCTTAATTTAAGTTGCAGTTTAATAGTATGTTGTGATAAGAGATTTAAAAAAGATTATTTTTGTTAGACGCACTATTTATCTTCTCTCAGGCAACAATGTCAAACTTCAACACGGATGACTATGTGTTTATCCATCTTTCACAAAGAGTCGAGTAGACATTGTAACGCTACAATTAGAGGACCGACAAATGAGTCATGCATCCTTCTAAGAGCGTATTATAGTCCGGCTCAACCATGCAAAATGACGGATGTACACACTAATCATTGATATTTTGCTATTTAAAAACGTGTTGCTCATCATCGAGAAGTATGACCGAAAGTGCTCCGTCGCCCTCCATCTCACTAAGAGTATATTACATTATACAATACATATATTATAAACGCTTCAATCATGAGTGAAGGTCTGTACTTTGGGCATTGTTTCCTCAAGTCATTATTTCCCTGACATATACACTCCTGCAATATATAGCATCAGAAACAATTGTATTAATTACATTGATTACACCAAAAACGATTGCATTAATTGCTATTATTGTGCATTTTCCAACTAAATCGATGTTTCTTTGTATATAATCAGGGAGCCACAATTCAAGCATCAATCAAGCAAAGATTAGTAAAAGCATTCAATAACGGGATCAAGGAGGGACATATCTACAATATTTCAAAGTTCTCAGTCTCATCTAATATTGGGACAGAAAAAGCTACCGGTCATACGAGCAGAATATGGTTCGAATTCAGCACTAAAGTGATGGAATTGCATCCAGATCCAAACATCCCAGTGTGTGTATACAAGTTCACGAACTATGATGATATTATATCGGGAAACGTCCCCGATGACTTATATATGGGTGAGTACTAAAAATACTACCAAAGTATTCAATTATATGTAGCGATAAATTTTTATGACTATTTATTTTCTTAAATTGCAGATGTGATTGGTAAATTCATTCATTACAATCCAATTCAAACATCAACAAAGGGATACAATTGGACTACAATTGTTCTAGAGAATACACAGTTAGTAACACTCATTAAATTATTTATCAATCATTTGAAACATTCTCACAATAGTTATTGCGTGCAGGAAAGAACAAATATCATGCTCAGTGTTCGGAGAATTTATATCAGACATAATTCAAATTACCAATCACTTCATGCAAAAAGATAGACCGGTTATAGTACTGATGCATGTCAAACGGAATGTGTGGAAGGGTCTGAAATATATATCCTCAATTTGACTCAACAAATTGTCTTCTTTTAATTAGCAAAGAACAGTTAGTAATAACAAATGTTATTTTCCGTCAGGTCAAGTTAGTATTACGACCCGAAATGCATCAAAGATTTTGGCCAATCCTAAAATTGAAGAGGTGTTAGAATTCCAGAGAACGTAAGTGCATATCTCCCTTAATTTTGTATTGTTCATTCTCATATGACAATGTATATTAAGTACCCATCATTATTTAAGCTACCCACCCTCGGATGGACCCGACAGATGGACGACAAGTCTACCAACCACATGTGACTCTCGCAGCATACTCACGGGAGCTATATGCAAGACACTGAAAGAAATTAAAAACAACCTAAAGGTACATGTTATTGTTCAGCACTCTTACGTTATGTTACTAGCTAGCAATCCAGGTAAAAAATTGTACACAACGAAAAAATTGAAACATTTAAATAATTGTAGCTAGCAATCCATGTTATATTATATTACAAAATTTCATTCTAATCTTTCATAGAAAACCAAAACCTAAAACATGTCAAATATGTACACAATTTTTATCTTTATCATCTTTTATGAATGAAAGTTATTGAAACAGTGGACTACTAAGAATCAGAGTTATTGAAACAGCGAAATACTAAATTTAATACTAATTTTTTTTTTTGATGAACGAGGGAACCCGCAGCCGCTACCTTTCTGGTGCGCACTGGGTAAACCCTCGGGTGTACGCATAGCCTGCAAACCACGCACACCAAAGTAAACCGCCCGTGGGCGACAGGCTCGAAGTCTAGAGGCATAGTCTCAAGCCATACAACTCCCACAAGTTCGCGCTTGCAGGGGCTTGAACCTGAGACTCTTGGGCCGATGACCACAAGTTTTAACCACTAGGCAACACCCTTATGGGCAATTTAATACTAAATTGAAAAAGTCATTTTGTTGGTATTTTAGTGTAAATGCACCAAAAAAATTAATTCTATAAAAAGGGAGAAGTTAACTTATCTAATAGTCCTTTTTGAAATGGTCACCACCCATGTCCACACGCTGCTCCAAAAATGCAATTGACGATAACCTTTAGACGCCCTCAAAATGCAATCAACACTTCACGAAGTTTGTCTCACCACCAAAATTAAAAAAGGTGTATAAGAATGTGAAGTAAGAAATTAATTATATTTAAACAAATCAATTGAATAAATAACTAATAGAAAATATTATTCATTTGTGTCCCACCACCAATTGTCTATCAATTCATAATTTCAAAACGTAAACAGCATTACTACTTTGACATTTGACAAGATTTCAAATATTGGAAAAAAATAGTTACGACACAGTAACTCCACATCCATGTCGTGTAAAATTAGGAACAACATCAACAGCTGAAGAAATCAATGATGAAAAATTGCCACACCATGGTTTCAATTTAGTGGACTTCAATGATATTATAGACAATAACCTTTGTGGAAGATTCTTCATAGGTACATCAAGTACTATCTAAATTATTAAAAATTTCAATATATGTTAATTATTATCAAATATATGTTAATTACTATCTACATTATTAATTTTTCTTTAAAATATGTAAGATGTGATTGCGGAGGTTCAATACTATGATTTAATCATAGAAGCAAAGGATACAAGAAGAACAAGACTTTTCATTGAGGATTATAAGCAAGTTTACTCAATTTTTTTCAAATAGACTTTTCGTATTATACAACAAATATAATTTTAGTTAATGAATTTAATTTATGTAAACAGTGGGGAGCATTTACAATTCTGGCTATGGGGTACACATGTAAACACAGCTTTACATATTGCAAATTATCCACATTATAAAACCGAGAAGCCAGTGGTGGTATTACAATGTGTGCAACGGACCGTTCAGAATGGAGAAGTCAGAATTAATACTACTGATGCAACAAAGATTCATGTTAATCCAATTATACCAGAAGTGATGGAGTACAGGAACATGTTTATTTAAGATATGCCAAAAAAATGAATCAGTTTAAAAGTATGTCGGATATGCATATATATATATGTGTGTGTGTATATATATAAATATACGAATATGACTTTGCAAAATAATACTAACATATGCAGAATTCCTAAAAGACCAATAGCTAACCGAGGAGTGATTGAGTATAGATCGAAAGATCTTATGAGCGGAGATTTAAAATCTCTTGCTGAGATTTTAACTTCAGTCAAGGTACCATTCAAGTTTGTTTAAGAATCAAATCTCGGAGATAGCTAAACACAGAACCATGGAATTAACACCTTTTATTTTGAAAACATTCAGGCAGGAACATATGTCACACTCGTATACATAACAGAGATTGACGAAACATACAAATGGTATTATAACTCATGCAATGTATGCAAGTCTAGAGCTGGAATTAAAGACGATTTTTGGTACTGCTCAAAAGAATACTGCACCGCTTACGATATCGGGAATATAAATCAAGCACCAAGGTAAGAATATTAATATACAATGCATTTGCCAACAAACATATCGTTTATAAAGCTACATATTTACTTTCTATTTTATGCTCCAAAATCAACCACAATCATTCAGATTCCAAGCAAAATTCATTATCGAAGATGAATCTAATCAGGCTACAATCAAGATGTTTGAAAATTTAATTCAGAGAAAGATCAAGAGAAGTGCAATGGAATGCATTCAAAGACTTCGGGAGGTATCGAATGGACCAATTATTACTTTGTCAATTTTTCATTTCTAATTTAGTAGCAATCACTTTTACAACTCAAACACTAACAATTATTTCGGAAACAGATTGGTAATAAGCATGGTGTTCCAGACGATTTTCAATGTTTTCTAGGAAAGGAATTTGTCCTCAAGATCGAGGTGCACCGTCGGTTTAACATTGAAATGAACTCCACATGCTACACAGTCTATGACTTTTCAGATGACCCAAAAATTGTGGCTCAATGGAAAGAAAGATATCACAAGTTCCAGGTAAAATGCTATTAAATTATATGATGATGAGTGTGTTTATCATATTTAACTATGACTGTGTTTATCCTAATCTTCTAAAACAGAGCAATGCAACAATCGTAATAGCAACCAGCACAATAACAGCAGAGGCTACACCTTCAATGAACACATCCACGGTATAAAAAATCACGATTAAGTTTGTTATATTAACACAATTAAATACAGTAGCAAGTAAATTCAAAATATATATATGCAGGAAGGAACAGTTGTACTTGAAGTTATGTCTGATAAGAACAAATCAGATGCAACCACTCCAAAAAGCAAGCGCAAGTCCAGGCAAATAATTAGTGATGACGATGAAGATAAAGAAGGGATAGACAATAAGATAGAAGACAAAGCATCATCATCCAAAATTCTCAAACCACTCTTAATAGATCGCGAAGATTGAAGAAAAAGACGTGACTGTTATCCGTGACCTGAATTTTAAGAACACTTTGAATTCCAAACAATTTTATTTTGCTTTGCTAGACTTTTCAATAGCTGTTTATTTTAGATAAGTTGTTTATTTTGAACATGTAGACTGTCTCTCTTTGGTTAATATTAGACGCTACATATCAAAGGACGGTAAATAACTAGAGTTACTAATTCACTATATACAACAACTATGGGTTTTTATGATGTGTTAGGTGACAGCAAGCGGAGCACAATGGAGAAATTATTAGCCAGGATGGGGCAGTAATGAACAAAAGTACAAAGGATAAAGAAGCAACAACAAATAAGAGGACTTCGTTATTTTACGGACAATTGAAGACCCGCAAAAAGGATCGGCAATATGATACGAAGAATCATAATTTAATTAATTTATGACAGTTATTTATTTTCCATGAGAAGCTGAAATCTGTAAAGGATTGTTATTATTTTAGAGAATTGTCAAATGAACTCATCTTCTTTGTTTTAAGTTACACACTAATTAGAACCAATTATAATTAAACATTTTGTGCACTTTACAAAAGTAGGTTATCCAAGGCAAAATAATTACATTATTATTCTTAAAATTCAAATCAAAAAATTTAAATTAAATTTAATAAACGTAAAATTGAACACTATTAAACGCAAACAACATTAAACGCAAAAGAACTCCATAAACTAATAAACATAAACTCAAATTTCTTTCCTCAAGTTTCATTATTATAATCAAACACTCCATGCAATTTAAACAAAATAATCACATTCTTATATTTGGCCTACTATTGTACTCATATTTCTACTCATATCTACCCAAAATAATTTTACTTAAATTCCTACTGCACCAAACACGGACACAAATTAATGTCTATGTATTTATTTATTTGTTTCAAGTACATTTGGTTTCATTTGGTTAACAGATTTTAATTATATTTCACTACCCATTTACTTTGTATAATTATGAATATAATATGGTTCAGGATGGCTCGGATGACTGTTCAGCATCAATAGCAAGTGGAAGACCCATCAAGTCAACACCCAATGAACTTAAATGAAACGCATACCCAAATACTCATATAAGACAGCTACTTTTTCAGCGTGATTAATTATGGAACAATTAAACAGATGTTTGTTTTTTAAACTCAAGGATTTGTTTAAAGTGTTTTCTGTTTTATTCAATGGGATTTACTTGGTTTCTGGATTTTAATATGGTTTATTCATTTATGATTATGCACTTTACTAGCCTCTCAGGCAATACTTTCTTCCAACATGAGGTATGAATACTACTCTACAATCTCCACTAACAATTAATTCTAAGGATACACTTCAATTAGATGGAGGAGGTACTATAGATTATCCATTTATGCTAAGAGCATTTTACTCACTCTACTATGATTTAGTGATAGAGTAAACACTACAATTAGACGGATAGTCTAATGTACACTACCGATTCATGCTAAGAGCGTCTTCCTCAAAATCAATAATACTAGCGGAAAGAGAGTCCGCATTCATATTCTCTTAGTAGTTTCACAGTTATTGCTCATCATCGAGGTCTTAACCTAATCAACTTTTAGTCAACTGTTGTAATGTCTGTAATACTTTTTTTTAAACCCAACAGCTTCTTATTTTAGATTAATTATTAGTTTACCTTTTAATGAACTAACTCACTACCATTGATAACTTCCCACTATTGAAATAAACTACCCAACAACTTATTTTTTTTAAACAATTTTCTTAAACCCAACAACTTCTTATTTTAATCAACTACACACTAACATTAATAACTTCCCACTCCTGAAATAAACCACCCACAATTAGATTAAAAACAACTTGAAACTGACATTATAACTTCCTTAAAACTCTAATTCTCTACTCTATAAATAGAAAAGTACACATTAACACATTATTAACAAATCAAAAAAACACAGCAAAGACAACAAAAATATGGAAAACAGAAACAGCCAGTCAGTTCAACCATTCATTGAAGGTCGTGTTATTCGCAAATGGAAAGGAAAACCTGTAAGGTCAGATAGTCAGCAGTCTGAATCATTAGAAATTTTAATGGTCGATAAAAACGTAAGTTCATTTTTTCTGATTTTTTAAATAATCTTTTCAATGCAATCATGTACTACAAATGTAACAACAATTTTATAGGAAAAACTTATGCAAGCAACAATACTGTTCGCAACAACAAATCAGCAAGAAATGATGTTCAATGAGGGTAAGGCATACAAGTTGACAAATTTCAAATTGGTACCTAATTATGTAAGGGAGGCAGCCACACCTCACAAATTGAGATTACTTATTCGACCGACAACAATTATAGAAGAAATACAAAATGAAGAAATCCCTACTTTTGGTTACGACTTTGTAAGCTTTCAAGATATAATTGACAGGAACTTGAATGGACGATCATATCTAGGTACATTACAAATTCTTACAAAATTATATCTACACACACTACAATTAATGTTTAATAAACTTCTTTAATGTTTATGTAATGTGTTTGTCAAAAAAAAAATTCAGATATTGTTGCTCAAGTGGAAGAGTATCGAGTTCTGCTACAAAATGGACCCATAATATGCTCATTGCTTGAATTACAAGACATTGACAGTAGAAACATGTCAATGTGGGTGTGGGGAGCACATGCTGATGATATGAAGATGATTGTCTCAGATTCAAAATACTACACCGAAAAGCCAATAATAGTGTTTCAATGTGTGCAAACAACTCTACATCACGGTGCATAACTACCCCACTTTTAGAGTTTTACATTTCAGAATTATTATGCTTCTTTTATAATTTATTTAAACATCACAGGCGAAATACGATTAACAACAAGAGAAGCAACAAAGATTCACTTCCATCCAGATGTACCACAAGTAAACGAATTAATAGCTAGGTATGATTAATTGAAATATCAAATCTGAGATTGAGTTTTTTGGTTAACTCACTTCTTCTTACATTATGAAGAATTATTATTAATAAAAACAGAAATGCAAGTCGTGGAGCAGCACTAAGGGATATCATCAATGCAACATGGAAACACATACCAACAAATGAAGAAAATGAGGAAGTTAGAAATCTAGGAAGAAAACGAATAAGGATCGAAGCAATCAATGTTGATGAAGATGGAGAAAATCAAGAGAATGCAAACTAAGAGCACAACAACTTAAAGTTAATTATCACCTTTAAATTACGTTTCAAGTGAACCGTCTTAAACTTGCTTTATGTTTTATTGGTTCTAAGAACTTTTTGTTGATGTTTTTCAATCTGGGATTTATTTGTTTTTTACAAACAATAGACAATTTCTGATTTCAGTCTTTAACATTATCAAAAGATAAGATGTTAGCATGTGTATATATATGCAATACTATGAGTTTCAACAGGTTTCACAACAAGATGAGTGATGGCACAGTACTGCAAGACAGAAGACAATTCATGGAGCTAGCAAGAAGGTGCATGCAATAGATGAACATAAAGACACAATGACTGAGATCTACTCCACATAGTGCAAATGAACTGATAGATTGTATAACTTTATTTAGTAGTCATCTGTCCAGCTTTTTGTAATACTTTCAAAAGTGAATGTAAAACACTTATATTTGCTTGAAAAGTTGATTGTACATAGAAATGTTATACAGTAACTCCATTAAAAGAGATTATTAAGTGCAGATTGATAGAACATTCAATTGCAATTATTTTATATGGTTTAAAATCACTTAATGTTGCGTTTTATATATAAAAAAGCAGTGTGAAAATGGTAAGACAAAACATTCACCAAGCATACAATCATCATGTACCATTTCTGTCAACAACTCGAATGAGTGACAATTTTTACTGCTTAAATATACCATGATAAACACAATGTACAAAAGTAATGAGACTGTATGTTTTACTTTACAAAATTCACTTTACATAAACAATTGTTGAATGATAGACAGAATCTAAGAATAAAAAGTCCACTTTACATACACAAATTACATAGATTAAACATCCAAAATGTTGATAAATATTTTAACGGATATTGACCATGCTACTTTCGATTATATATTCCTGTTAAAAAAAGCAACTTGGACATAGTTTCAAAGAAGTTCATTATTAATAAAGTTGTCACATAACAAACCACTACACAAATAGTAGCAAAATATCAACTATACTCTTAACTATCTAATAAGTTACTTAGAGTAAAACTACCCACTAACCCACAACTATCAAAAATTAACAATCACTATCTATAAAAACACTTTATAAACCCCTTATCACAATTAACTAACAAACAATCATTCAAGACACATTGCTCATTGATCCAAAGAGTGAACAACAACAATTATGGGAAAGAAAAACAAGAAGAACGAATCAACCTCTAATGAAGCTAAATCAAGCAAAACAACAAGTAAGTCAATTTTTTTTCATATTTATTCTCACATTTTTTTTTGCTAAATAGAATGATGTGGAGTGTGTGCATTATTATTCATAAGTATATTTTACTCAATTGTGTATTAGTCTAACTTAATTGTACTTAATTAACAATGAGTGACTATAGTATTAATTAATTTAAGACACTAGATTAATTAAGAAATTGAATATTTGCGTTTGTGGGGTTTAAATGGATCCAAATTATCTGGATGGTAGAACATGCATTACATACAAATTATTATTGTGACTTTAATTAGGTTGGTGTTTAATCGTATTTGAAAATATCTGTCATATCTAAAGTGTAATATACAATAATTTTGTGCAGAAAAATATATGTAAGGCAATGTGAAATCAAGAACAGTATGTATGTATACAAAAAAAAACAAGAATTACATGTTTGAAAGGTCACAAGTTTTTACATCACAATACCATTCAATTATTTAGCCTCCTTAGTTTCAAATTGAATATCAAACATTTTTAGTGACTCCTTAGATAACCCCATTTAATTATTTTTTCGTCTTAAAAAACCATTTAATTTCTCCTTTTTTGTTATTTAGACTTCTTAGTTTCAAAATGAATAGAAAAAGGTATTTAGTGACTTCTTAGTTAATTCCAATTAATTATTTTTTCGTTTTAAAAAACCACCTAATTTCTGTTTTTAGTGACTAATGACAATCGCAGTAATTGAATAAAAAAGGCATTCATATTCATATGTTGACAAAAGTGCAGAACGAATACAAAAAAAATCAGATCTACAATATGTTTAAATCTAAACATGCAGTGTTAAATACTTTGTTCTTATATTTTTTACATTCTTATGAATCATTATCACATTCAGATCTATTATTCTAGAGACCTAAGTATGTTAAAAAAATTTCAAAAAAACGAAATTCCCAGGTTACAACATAATTTTTTTAATTATATCCCAGATTTTAAAAAACACTGAAAAAAATAAATAAATAAAAATTATTATATTATTTTCCAGATTTACGATTCATATGAATATGATATTTTCAGATTTATTTAACATTTAATAAAAATATAAAATTTTCGAGATTATGTTATATTTATTTTTACAGATTTTTACCAGACTTGACTATTCTTTCCTTGTCATCGTATTTATTTCGTACACAAACAGAATTTTAACAGATTTGGGTATTTTCAGTTTATTATCAGATTTGGGTATTTTCGTAATGGATAAAAAATGTAATCAGTTTTATATTTAAAACAATACCATATCTATCATATTTAACAGTTAAAAATGAAAAAACAAAATGCGAACAAAATTTATTATGGTGAAAACGAAACAAATTAAAAAAAATGCACGTAATTATATAGCAAATAAAATATATAAGGATGACGATTTTATACCTTTTTTGCCAAATAATCTCTCAAATATAACAAATAAAGAAGAAATCACACATCTGATGCCCATAGAACCCCAATTAGTCCCCGATCTTGAAAGTATTCTTCATAGATTCTTCGTATAGCAAATGGATTTTGATCATCAAGCAGAATAAATGGCGACTGATTAATGAACAGACGTATCATATTTGTTAGTAAATGACCTTTATCATGTATGAATCTTGATCGACAGAGATTATTTTGGAGGATTTCTAGATTTTTCTTCAGTTTTGACTAATTTTGACTCGGCAGATTTTCAGTGGTTTCATTACAGAGAGAGTGAACAGTGAGACTGTGAGAGTGAAGTAGGGTTTAGTTAGGGTTGATATTTAAAGGGGAGAGAGTGTTAGGGTTTGAGTTGGTTTGATTTCTCATTTGGCCCAGATTTGGTGGTTCTTCCGATGGGCTCCTGTTTGGTTGATGTGGTTTATAATTCTCATTTGGGCCTGAATTTGAGTTGGGCTTCTGTTTCTGTTATGTTATTTCCGAATTTAAGTTCTGTTCGGTTTGAATTTCGGTTTTGTAAGTGTTTAACCGTTTAGTAATTTCTTTGTACTGATATGGTTATTTTCGTTTCCCGTTTTATTAATAGTAATAACAATTATATAATAAGTCGAACGGTGTACTAACTAATTAGTCTCATGTGAGACAGTCTCACGATAACTTATCGTGAGACAGTCTCACGATAACTTATCGTGAGACAGTCTCACGATAACTTATCGTGAGACCTACTAATAGGAATATAATAATAATAAAATTAACTACCTTCTATGTGAGAGGTCTCACGATAAACTTATCGTGAGACCGTCTCATATAAGAATTTGTGTTATACTTATCATTGAATTAGTTTAGGGTTCGTGTCAATTTAATTTCTTCTCTTTTACTTATAAAAGAATTTAAAAAATTTATTGAAATATAAAGTCCTTGCGATGAATATTAGTTTAAATAATTGAAATATATAACATCATAATTAAGGAGTATAAAATAATACGAAGTACTATTAAAATAAATAAACAGAGGTACAAAAATTTGACATTCGAAACTACCCGTATTCTGACCATATCCCGTTTTGTACTGATATAACACGCCCCGTAGTTACACCGAACCGTATTCAGTCTTATAAGGTTCGAAGTATGGATTCTACTTTCAATTAAAATTAATGATTTTATACTATTACTAATAAAAATCCATAATAATCAAGGGACGTGCTATTTCATACACAGATTTTACTACTTTGTACACGCAATTTCCGTCTTTACCCTTCTCATTTTCCCCCCTTCTCCATACCTTTAGGAGAGAACTAAAAAAAGAGAGGAAAAAATTCCCCCAAAATAAAACAACCTAGCAACTGCCGCCACCTCCTACGGCCTTACCCCACCACCTACCCTGCTCACCACCACCACTCCAGGCGTCGATAAACCTCCCTGCCCACCACCATGATTGCAGCCACTGTCCACCACTGCCCACCACTAGCACCATCACCACAACAACCATAAGTGGTGCACGCTGAACCTCATAAATGCCCCTCGTAACCGTCGAGGGGCATGAATAACCATCCCACCACCGTTACCGTCGACAACCATCGACTACCACCCTATAAAATTGACAACCACCTACCACAATCACCGCTAACCAAAAAATCATACTCATTGTTAAACCCTAACTTACAACAAAATTAAAGAAATAATCACAGTATTAATCAGAAAATAACGAGTTAATTAACGACAATCAAAGTCAAATTACTTGTTCCATGTACGATTTGCTTTCGATAATTGTCAGACTCTTTCAATAACGCTATCGATTTTGTGTAATTTATCTAGGTTCAGAGGAAAAGAAAACCTAGAGAGTTTTATTTTAGAAGAAGGGCAAATACGAAAAAAGAAATGACAAAATGTGTACAAAGTAGTAAAATTCGTGTATGATTTAGCAATTCCGATAATCAATAGAATCGATATAATGATTATCATCTTTATCGGGGCGACTAACCCTATGTTCAGTCGGAGCTCAAGAATCAGGCCTCAAAAAAAGTGGACCCAAATTGTATTCCCCTATTATAAAATAAAAAATAAAAAATAAATTCAAATCAAGTTTATATATGTACAACGTATTGTTGTACATACATGCATATTAAATTCTCTCATATTTTTTCCATACTATTATGATCTCCCTCCCATATTTAGGTTTAATTTTCCATAATCATACTAAATTTTCACTCCTTTTCATATTAATTTTGGATTCCCAATGATCATTAATTATGTCTATCCTTCATTATTTCACTATTATAATTACATTTTTATTTTTACAGATTTATTTATTTATTTTGATATTACGGAGTATATCAAAATCGATTGGTTATATACTTATATGGTTATTTTGTTTCTGATTCCCCTATTATACTCCTTCCGTTCACTATCTTTTGTCATATTTCATTAAAATACTCCTCACAATTAATAATGAAATAAAGATTATGAACGGAGTGAATAACTATTTTAGTCCTTTAAATTCTAATTAATATTTTTTTCGTTTTAGTGAACCATTTTTGAGTTTTATAGATGAATTTTAGTCCATATTTTGAAGCATCACACACTTTTCCTTGATAACTTCCCTAAAGTTGATGACTTTAATATTTACATGCATGCGATCGTTTTAGTTAATATTCATTCCCCGTGTATTGAGAGTCATTGTTTTCATGGTTATCCTCAATAATTGACCTGTTTAGCCAAGTCTAACCGAGCCTTTTAATTATTTCTTAACAAATGTTGTACATAAATAATGTCGTATTTTTTATAGACATTTGGGAACGAGAGTGAGATGAATATTAAAAAGCGGATAGAGTATACGATAGTAAAATACTTTAGTGGCTTTACTGTTATTATTTTGGGCAGTATTAATTACTCATAATTAGAGATGTAAAAAAACTGACCCGACCCGAAACCGCTCGAAAATGACGAAACCCGAAAGTGAACTGACCCGAACTCGATCCATTGACCTGTTTTGCCAGGTCTAACCGGGCCATTTAATTATTTTCTAAGAAATCTTTTGATTTCCCGTTTTGTTTTGTTTTAGTCTCCCGTTCCGTTTTGGTTTCATGCAAGATTTTTCAAAATTGTTTAGTGAAGTTTATGTGCCCACATTTGGTAATATTTTTTTGGTTTGATTATATTTTGTATTGAGTGATGTTCACTTTATATATTTGATATTATTATTCAGGTGGTCAGGGCAGTAGAGTTGCAAATGAAAATATTGAACCAAATCAGCAACATGTGTTAGGTGTCCGTGATCCCGTAAGAGATATTATTAATGGTACCTGTTAGTCGCCTCTTACACAAATATATGTCTGTGTGCCTCTACATGCCTCCATAATTTGATTGCTAAATATATTTATCAAATATTCGCTTAAACATATTTAATAAATATAAATTTGACTGAATACAATCTAAAATTATACCTTACCATATACTATTATTATTACTATTATTATTGTTATTATTGTTAATAGTAACATCATTCGTCATTATTATTGTTGTTGTTGTTGTTGTTGTCATCGTTGTTGTTATTATTATTGTTATTATCATCGTTGTTGTTATTGTTAACCTTAAAACTAATTTTTTTTTTTTGGGTACTCAGCCATAAAATTAATTGTAATATTAATATTCAGTTCAGTTCGTTTTCTACACTTTAAGTTTCGTTCAACTTAGACACATTCAATTCAGTTAGTCCACTTATACTTTAAGCCTAACTAGTTACCACTATTTCATAACATGTTTTAATTTTACTTTTTTTAGGTGTATGTTTATGTATGATTTTTTTACCGTTTATACAATTTTATGTGTCAACCTGTCACAATATTCCTTAGTTTTGATTTTGGTTTGTATTTAGGGATTTCTTTTCCTTCTGTAACTAAACTCAACATGAAATTGATATTACTATTTAGGTGGTGAAAACAGTAGATTTGTTAATGAAAATATTGAATCAAATCAGCAGCCTGTGCCAGACGTCTGTACTCCCCTAAGAGATATAACCAATGGTACCTCTTATTCGCCTCTCTTTTTCCATACCCACTGACATATGTGTGTGTCTCTACGTGCCCATGTTGGTACGTGTGTGTGTATATATACTCTTATTTCTCAGTTTGATGAACCATTCTTTTTAATATATTTTAATTTAACGTTGCGTGTTCTTATTAGATGGTCAACCCCATCAACCTATACAACCACTTGCCTCATGTCATCGTCGTGCTTCGCCCCATTGTCCTTCAACTCCTACTTCTTTTAGTGCAACCCCTTCCTCTGTTCTTTCATTTGAACCTGTCATTATTTCACCGGTGCAACAAGCGGCAAAACTTAAACGGGCCCGTAGAAAAGAACTCAATGCAGAAAAAAAAAGAAGGTGCACCTCCTCAGTTCTTCGTACTCAACCAGGTGATTTGTGTGTATTTTTGTCAACAGTTTTTATTTGTACTGCAATGACACTTTCAGTTCTTACAATTCATTATATTAGTTGTGATTCTCAACGTTTTATTGTGTTTTTTTAAAGAATGGTGCCTTTGAACAAATTATATATTCAATATGTTCACTTTTTACAGAGTGTGACGATTCGGACGCCTCACTAACTACTAATTCAGTACCAAGTTTACGTTCTGAGTTCAATGAGGCTAGTAGTTCATCAATTCCACCTATTAATCCTTCATCTGATAGTATGTTCATTGATAACAATTCTGAACATCACCAATTTGAAGAAGGATTGACCAATAATGCCACTGGTGGAGTTCTAGATATTGGTTCAGGTTTCCCTTACCCCTTTCTCGAACTGCCCGGTTCTATATAAAATTTATTAGAATCCTATTTATATAAATGTTGCATATTCCATTATTGTTATAGTTGTTTTTCATAATCTATTGCCGCAGGTTCAGTTTATTGGGATATTGGTGACCCGGAGTATGAATGTCAAATGTGCAAAGCCAGATGTGGTACGAGGAAAGGATTGGTAAAGGAAAAGGCACGACAAATCCAAGATTTTCCCTATGTTGCTCAGATTGGAAGGTAACCTTGCCATATCTAACTCAACCACCTGAATTGTTGAAGTCACTATTGACAAGACAACACCGTCTAAGTTCTACGTACATTAGTAATATTCGTGGCTATAATTGCGGGTATGCTTGGTCGTCCACTGGTGGCATTATTGATAAAACAGTCAACCTTGGTCGAGGTCCATACACATTTAGGATGGGAGGACAGAATGTTCATCGAATTGGCAGTTTACTGCCTACTGATGGATCAATTCCAAAGTTTTGCCAGTTATACATCTACGATACGGAGTAAGAGGTTAACAACCGAATAAATGCCGTAACGTAAGTGCCCTCTGTATGCTCATTTTGTGAATTTGATTGATCATATTTATGCATTCTTGAAGCCTAATTGCTCTGTACATTTTCTTTTTGTACAAGCAGTGGTGGTGGGCGTAGCATATTCAATGAGGAACTCATGTCATTACTGAAGGAAATGATCGATGAACATAATCCTCTTGCAAAGACCTTTCGTAGGGCCAGGGACAGATTGTCGTCAGATGTTGAAGGGGATGTCAGTATTAGACTGATTGCACGAAGATGCACCGATGAAAGAACTTATAACCGTCCAACTGCTTCAGAAGTTGCTGCTGTGATTGAAGGTGACATAGGTCCCGACATTGAGCATCGGGACATTATTGTTCAAAAATCATGTGGACAATTGCAGCGTATTTCGGAGCTACATCCATCATATCTTGCCCTACAATATCCTCTTTTGCTCCCATATGGGGAGGATGGATTCCGCTTACATATTCCGCACAGTGAAGCGTCTATTGGTGTAAGCAACAGCCTTAAACCGCGTGAGGAACTCACTTTACGTGAGTTCTTTGCCTTCCGGTTCCAAGATAGACCAATGGAAATTGAGTTCCCTATGTGGTCACAGGCTTGCAACTTATTCCAACAGATTTGCGTTGATGGATACATGATGGTTGAGTCGCAGAGATTATCATTCTTACGGTTCAACCAAGGTTTACTAAGGGTTGACAAGTACAAGAATGTTGTTGATGCAGTTGAAGGAGGTAATGTTGATCCATCTTCTACCGGTAGTCGCTACATTGTACCGTCCTCTTACACATCCGGTGATGCTTTTATGAGGTCAAAGTATCTGGACACTATGGCTATTTGTAGGTGGTGTGGCTATCCAAACCTGTTCATTACCTTTACCTGCAATCCTAAATGGCCAGAGGTCACCCGCTTTGTTACTAGAAGGGGTCTTTGCTCTGAAGATCGTCCGGATATTTTGTCGCGAATTTTTCAGGTGAAGCTATACGAGTTAATACAGAACTTGAAAGTTCGCGAAATCTTCGGGAGGACTAAAGCAGGTATGCATTTTCTTATCTTTTTTTGAGTCAAATGTTCTTTCACCCGTTCTTTTTTTTTATTGTTTTCCTTTGTACTCAGTTTTAAATTCAAACCGTTTGTAGTTGTCTACACAGTCGAATTCCAAAAGAGAGGACTCCCCCATGCACACATCCTATTGTTCCTCCATCGAGATGATAAATTCCCGGAGGTGGCAGACGTAGATAGAATCATTTCGGCCGAGATTCCTGACGAAAGACAGGATCCCATATTACACGCTGCAGTATCGGAGTTAATGATCCACGGTCCTTGCGGTGCAGCAAATCCTCAATCACCGTGCATGGTAAAAGGTGCATGCATTTGGAAGTTTCCAAAGCAATTCAACCCCAGAACTACAGTTGACAAGAATGGTTTTCCTATTTACCAGAGAAGAGATAATGGTCGTACAATTCTGAAAAACGGTGTGCCATTGATAATCGGTATGTTGTTCCCTACATTCCTTACCTCATCGATAAATATCGTGCTCACATAAATGTAGAGTGGTGCAATCAAGCCAGGTCGATTAAATATCTCTTCAAGTATATCAATAAAGGGCCTGATCGTGTTACAATGGAATCATCCTATAGTCGTCGCAATAACCAAAATCAGCTCCACCAGATTCAGAAGTTGTACGATTGCCGATATGTATCTGCATGTGAAGCCGTTTGGAGGATATTTGCTTTTGACATCCATTACAGAACTCCTGGTGTTGAAAAACTACAATTCCACCTCCCAGGGGAGCAGTCTGTCATCTTTGAAGATGATGACCCAATTGATGAGGTTCTTGCTAACTCAAGCGTTGCTATGTCAAAATTCATCGATTGGTTTGTGTTGAATGCTAGAGATCCTGATGCACGTGATCTACTTCTATATGAAATTCCTCAAAGGTACGTATGGGATAAGACTAAAAAGCAGTGGAAGCGTAGGCAAAAGTTTTTTGCAATTGGTAGGTTGCACCACGTTCCCCCAAAATGTGGTGAACTCTACTACATGAGAACGATGTTGAACCATTCTAGGGGAACAATGTGTTATGAGGACATTCAAACTGTGAATGATATATGTTATCAGACTTTCCGAGAAGCGTGCTTTGCTCTTGGCTTGATTGGTGACGATTCTGAGTATGTTGATGCGATTAAGGAAGCACACGATTGGAATTCAGCGACTTATCTTAGGCATCTGTTCGTGTCATTGTTGTTATCCAATTCTATGTCGATGCCTTATACTGTGTGGGATGAGACGTGGGAACTGCTATCCGATGACATCTTCTTCAGGGAACGGAGGCTTCTATCGAACCCCGGTAAGTGCAGCTGTTATCTTCTTCTGATGTAGTATATATTTTTAGTACTCCCGGTTACAAATTGTATTCACTTTGTATTCTCATTAAACATTATTTTGAATGCATTTTCACGTTGGTTGGGTTTTGTCTTAGATTTGGAGTTGACTGAGGAAGAGATTCATAACTTAGCCCTACTCGATATTGAGGTTTTGCTGCAAAGTGATGGTAGTAGTTTGGCTAGATTTGAAGACATGCCCATTCCTAATTCATTAGTTGTTTCTGGCTTATGTAACACGTTGGTCCGAGATGAATTATCGTATGATAGGGATGCTTTGCGTCGTGAATTCGAAGTTGCCTTGCCTATGCTCACTACCGACCAACGTTCTGTATACGATGAAATTACTGCTGTTGTTACAGCGCAACGAAGTTCCGTTTTCTTTGTGTATGGCTTTGGAGCTACAGGGAAAACATTTATATGGCGAACATTATGTGCCGATTTGCGCAGCAAGAGACAGATTATCCTCCCTGTTGCGTCCAGTGGAATTGCGGCCACTTTACTTCCTGGAGGTAGGACAGCCCATTCCAGATTCAGCATTCCGATCAATGTTGACGAGACTTCCACTTGCTCCAATATCAAGCCTGGAACGGATTTGACTGTGCTTATAATGAAGACAATTCTCATTATATGGGATGAGGCACCCATGATCCATAGACATGCATTTGAGGCTCTTGATCGCAGTTTGAAAGATGTTATGCGTGTTGTGAGCCCACGGAATGCGGACCTGCCTTTCTGGGGTAAAATTGTTGTATTTGGAGGTGACTTTCGACAAATACTCCCAGTTGTACCTAAAGGGAGTAGGTCTGACATTGTGCATGCAGCTTTATTCTCATCTTAATTATGGTCATCATGCAAGGTAACTTCTATTGCACTTCCTATGAGTGATTTCGTTGTCTGTCATGTCATCTACTTTTCAGTTTGTATCTATTGTTTCCATGACTATGAATCATTCCACCTTTTGGTTACTTTATTTATACAGGTGCTCACACTCACCCAGAACATGCGCCTTCAAGTTGGTGCCTCTTCTCATAATGCACAAGAAATACGAGACTTCTCGGATTGGATCCTTAGAGTTGGTGATGGTGTGGAAGGTGGGCGCAACGATGGCGAGGTTGATGTTAAATTTTCGAATGAAATTCTTATCCACAATGTCAACGAACCTATTGCATCAATTGTGTCCAGCACATATCCCGGCCTGCGGGATCGACTGTGGCATGAGGATTATCTGCAGCAACGAGCGATTTTGGCCCCTACACACGAATTTGTTGAGTTGATTAACGACTATGTGTTATCTCTTCTTGACGGTGTAGAGCAGGTTTATCTAAGCTCTGATGAGGTATGTATGGACGAGATAGTTCCGGGCCAGCCTAATATGCACTCCACTGAATTCTTGAACAGCATTAAGTGCTCTGGCATTCCTAATCATGAGTTACGATTGAAAGTGGGTGCTATGGTTATGCTTATCCGGAACATTGATCAATTCCGTGGGTTGTGTAATGGTACGCGTTTAATTGTGACTCACCTGGCCAATCGAGTCATTCGGTGCAAGGTGTTAACGGGTAGTCATGCAAATGATATAGTTTATATCCCGCGTTTGACCCTTTCTCCGTCCGACTCAAGTAAGTTTCCCGTTCGGTTTACACGGCGGCAGTTTCCCATTTCTATATGCTTTGCCATGACGATCAACAAAAAGTCAGGGGCAATCGTTGTCGCATGTTGGTCTGTATCTCCCCAAGCCCATGATCACACATGGTCAATTATATGTTGCTTTATCGAGGGTCACCAACAAAAATGGATTAAAAATCCTTATTTTTGATAGCGGTAATCGCACTTCTGACACTACTACTAATGTGGTGTATCATGAAGCTAAGTTTTCCAATATTTGTAATTAAATTTGTATACTCGCTTAGATATTGACTTTTGTCTTTTCTTACTACTTACTTTTATATTTTAATGTGTATGCCATTTTAAACAAAGAAAATCATTATCTTTGTTTAATTTTTTGTTTGTTAGTCCGATGTTTTGCTATGGATTGATGCAAACTATTAAATATTTAGCCATATCTTTGTCATGACGTGTTTAATGAAAATTTATACAATTTTTGAAAATACAACCGCGCAATTTGCACGGGTACAAAACTAGTATAACTGTAAACGTAAATACTCAAATTCATGAAAATCAATCAGGCATTTCATACAGGATATCATGGTTGACATATAATTCATTCATATCTTAGAGACAAATATTTCATTACGAACAAAGTAATTTAATCAACTGATCACATGTCATTAACCGTCGTCTAACGAAGTTAATACAGAAATGATTATTAATAGTCGTACCAATCTATTTATTTATTTATTATTACTACATTATAAAAGTAGATATGAATATTGTCCTTTAGGTGGTCATGCTAAAATCATAACACATGAGTAACAGAATATTATTAAAACAGTACTAGTATAGTATAACTCATTTTACGGTATACATTTAGGTGACAAAACAACACAAATAATTCTAACTTGGTAGTCTAGTGATTTAAACCTAAACATGATGTTATGTGTTAGTTAGAGAACCTAAATAAAATATCACAGAGGGTAAACATCGAAGGGTTATATTAGATTACCCTGATAGCTATAGTCTTCAATATATAAGTCCTCATCCTAGTGCTTCCGAAATCCTTCTGAGATCGGACAAGCTCCGGTGCCGGCGAGGCACGAACTTCAAGAATAGCACGGAGGAGCAGGGGGGAAACAGGGGACGGAGATGGTCGAGGCTGGCCGTGGTAGCAACAACGGAGAGGGTGACCGGAAGTGGAGGTGATGGCGGTGGTTTGTAAGGTTATTAGTGCTAGAGGCGTGTCGGAGTATAGTCGGAGCAGCAAAATGTGCTTCGTCGGAGTAAAGCAGGAAGTCGAAATGGGGATGGTCGGAGGTAGTTGATGGTGTTTTCAGGTGGAGGATGACCGAGCTCGACAGTGAGGTCGGAGTAGAGGTGGCTGGTTAAAGTAGGAGGGTGAGAACGATGAATGAAGATGTGTTGTTTGTTGGAAGGTACGAAAAGGAAGGAAGGTGATGGTGGTTCGTTGCCTTTGGCTGGAACACGAAAATGGTGGAAGTACGGTAGTGAAGACTGAAGAATGAAGGAAGAAAATGGGATCGGGTAGCTTAATGGAGGTAGACGAAGGAAGTATGAAGATGGAGGGATTGAAGGTCAAAGTGGAGCAGTGAATTAGGGAGTTACAGGAGGAAGTAAGGGAAAGTTAAGGAAGAAGAGGGAGACAGAGTATTTTAGTATAAAGAGTTAATCACAAATAACCCCCTTTTATGTTCCGAATTTTGCAAATTACCCCCCAAAAGTTTTTTAAAAAAAATTACCCCTTAAAGCTGTAGAAAATTTAGAATTTACCCCCAACCTCCTTTTCTCCACTTTCCGGCGACTTACGCTTGTTTTCTTCCAGATTTGCCCTCCCCTTACTAACACACTCTCTCCTCACTTTACCTCACATTTATTCCCTCAAACACACTCATCCCTACCAAAACCCCTAAATTCCCTCAATTTCCCCCAAAATCAAGAACCCTAACCCTAATTCGCAAAATCGACGAGAAATCGAAGACGACGACCCATTCGCAGTCAATCGACCCAATTCATAAGGTAATTTCTCTTCTTTCCTCTCCCGACGCTTACACCTGATTCTAGGAAAAATAGCAGTAAACGATTTGAATATTAAAGAAATATTAGTGAGAGATGGGTAGAAACCAAAATAAGGACTTAACTGTTAGGTTTATATGTTCTTGTAACTCAATGACTAGCATTGAATATTGGTTTCTTTTTATCGAGAAGAAGATGATTGTAGAAGATGATGATAGGAAGCTGCCCCAGATCGGGACAAGACCTGCTTAAAACTCTCAACGCCTGTTGATTCGAGTGGACAACTTTGTGCTAATGGCAACCCTTCAGCCCAGATTTGGTTTGCTCAAGCTACAGGTTAGATGATCTAGAGTAGATTCTTATTCCATGATATTGCAGTAGATCCAGATTGAGTGACCCAGGACTTGCGTTTCCGTGCCTCTGCAAGAAGATGAAGTAATCCTTTTGGTTCCCTCGTGAACGTTAGAGGTCTAAACTTTCCCTTCTCGGTTTAGGTCTTTATCTTCTAGAATCATTGATTCTTTTCTTCCTGCTTCTGCTTCTTATAATTCATCTCTTATACATTCTCGTCTTCATTCTTGTGATAAATCTTTGATTAATTCTTCTATTCTACCATCTTTCTCTTTAGATTCTTTGGTTAGACCGGTTTCTGTCTTACTGAACCCCATGTTATAGATGTTTGAGGTTTAGTAAACCCTCGTTACCTGGTTTGAGGAGTATGAGTCTACCCTATTTTCTAAGCAAGTAATAAATTCTTGAGGATTGATTTGAATGGCAAATTGTTGATTATGGGAATTAGGATGATATTTTAGGCACTGAACCTTGGGTAATAGGTTACTTTGATTATTTTGGAGTACTTAGAGTTGAATATACTTTGGAGTAGTAAGAGTATATCATATTTGATGGATACCTAGTACCTAACCTAGAACTGAACTAAGTACAACTGATAATATTACTTTGGAGATTTTTACCTAATGCGTATAAAATGCATGCATCGTGAATATTTGGGATCATAGAGCATTGTTTAAAGTGTTAACCTGAGTGTTGTGGTACCATCGAAGGTTTTGATTAATATCATTAGAAATTTTGGTTGACATAGATTACCCGTATTTCTTAAGGATTAGATCTTTGATCGTTGTTTAAAGTTGTGACCTATGAACTTTGGAGTTGAGTGATCTAAATTGGATAAATTGTTGTTAACCTTGAAAAGGAGAAACATATTGTCATTAGAGGTTGGATTTATCGCATTGTTTTGAGGAATACTTAATGCGAATCATCTTGATGGATTTATAGTTCAAAACCCTTAGACCAACGTGATTGTGGCTTCGTTGAGTTAATATTTTGGTGGTTTCGCTGATACGATATTAACTTGGAGTAATTCTTAGAAACCTTAGTCGATTGACGTGTTTGAAAATGTGAGTGTTTGCGCCGTTATCTATAGGTTTGAGCGTGTTTGAGGATTTGTTGTACTTTGCCAACTTCTGTACTTGTGGCATTATAATTGTTGGTGATCATTTTTGAGGATTTCGTACCCGGACATTATTAAATGGTGGATTTTTTTTTGTGTTCCTTACTCGAGGAATTTGGAGTATACCTTGAGTTCAGACCTTATGAACTTTGAATGTATGAGCCTTAACGGTTGTGAGTTTGGGTTTGTCTGATGACCGTTGGAATTTTAATTGAGGAGATTAGATTCTAAAGCATTGTGGATTAGTATCGTATCGTTTGAAATCACGTAAGACGTTTTTGAAGATTGTGACTAAGTAGTACCGCCTAGCGCCTATTATTAGTCTTAACATATTTGATGGAAAATAGGAACCCGTGTTTTGGGAGTCGTACCGGGAATCTCGAGATGGTTAACTTATTCTCTAATCCTCGAGAGATCTTTGACTCTCGATTTTGTCCTTTCCTTATCTTCTCTAATCCTGCTACTTCTTCTTCGGCCAATTCCTTTGACTTCTTTTTGGGGTTTGAAAATTTCTGTTTCGATTTGTCGTTGACTTTAACTCTATTTATCCGTTTATCTTTTTCCCGAACTTATTTTACGAAAAGTTTGACTGAATTACAAATTTTGATTTTCATGAAATTTTTAACATTTTGAGTTTTGAATTTCAAAACTTTATACTCAGTTTCTGTTCTATTTTTGGTTGATAACGTATTGAGTCCTGTTTCAAATGCTTTAATAATTTATTTTAAAAGTATTTCGAAATTGTTTCAAATTTCAATTTTCAAGCAGGTTTAAATTTTACGAAAATTTTCATAATCGCTATTATTTTGATTCCTATAAAATTATTATGTAAAACGATTTAACCTTTTCGAAAAACATCGTATGTCTAAATTTTTGTTTTATTTTTCGATAGACTTTAAATCTGTTATTAGAAATGTTTGATGACTGGTTCGATTTTTATTTACAAACTACAAAATTTGATTTCTCAATTTTTTTTGTTTGGTTTTAAAACAAAATATTGACGAATTTCTTGATCAAAACGTTTTACTGTTGCATTGAAAATATTTGGGTACCTTTCACCCTCAAGTTCATTTACAAATATTATTTATCGCCAATATTTTATCGAATAATTTTTTTTTAACTTACGATTTTGTTAATTTAAATGATTTTAAACATTGCGTAGCTGAGGCCAACTCATTTTGAAACAACTTTTGCATTCGATTTCGATTTCATATCCCGTTTGAAGTTGTAATTTCTCTTTTTAACCGAGATTGTGATGCGACTTAAGCATTCTTTTTTTTCAAATGATATAACCTTGTTTTTCATTTTAATATTATGTTTTTGTTAGTTTCGAGGACGAAACTTCTTTTTAGTGGGGAAGATTGTAACACCCCTGATTATATAATTTAAATTAAATTAAAATTTTGTTCATATTTTTATGATTTAACTCGTACTTCTTAAAATTATGATAAAATGAATTCTTCGTTTAAATCGTTTCAAACTCCTAAATTTTATTTGTCTCGGAAATTCTTCTTGTATTTAAAACAAATTCCTATTTCTATTTCGATTCATTTTATACGTTTATTTAATTCTTATCGAAAATCTATTTTGACGATTTAAATTCTAAATTCTTTTATTTATTTATATTTAAGCTCGATTTTTTTTATTTTCGAGTCGAAGTTTATTTATGTTAAGTCTCGTCAAAACATTTAGTATCTTTCTTCGAGAGATCAATTTAATTCGCTTGAACGAAGATTTATTTAGTTTTTGGGAAATACTATTTCACCGTCTAATTATTTATTTCTTTAAACTTCATTTTCGTCTCGAATAATATTTTTATTTCGAGAAATGTTTATTTACCCATTTTTATTTAGTCGAACCAATTATTTTATTAATTCGATTTTAAATCGATTCATGAGTCAATCAACTTGTTCAACTTGTTTTCTCGGAATACGTATACTTTCTTTTGGTGAGTGGAATTTAACCCACTTATTATATCATTCATTTCTTTTCCTTTTGATTACCTCATGTACGTTCATTCCCTTCCACCGCTTCATTTCTTCCCCTGATTCATTTCATCCCCTTTTCTTCTCTGATTGCCACTTCGTTAATCCTCTTCAGCGCTCACCTCCTCTCCCTTTTTCGTTCTTCTTTTCACCCCCCATCATCTTCATCTGCCGTCTTCATCCTTTTTTCGCACCGCCATTTCTCCTTTGTCTCGCTGCTGCTGCTACTACGCTGATACTACTGCCATTGTCGTGTTGCTGCGTTTTGCTTGGGTTCGCTGCTGCTGTTGCTGCGGTTTTGCTGTTGCAGCTTTAGTCGGGGTACGTTCTTCTCCTTTTCTCCTCTTCTTCTTCTTATTTGTCGGGTTTCGTTTTGCTGCTGGAATTAATGTTAATTCTGCTGCTACTGTCCTGATGCACCTGCTGGTATCCTGTTTTTCCCCTTCGTCTTCTTCTTCTTCTTCTTCTTCTTTTCCTCTCCATCTTTTTGTTGGTCCGCTGTTGTTGCTGCCCGTTGTTTCGGTGCGTAGTTTCTGCTGCCTCTTCGACCCACCCCTCTTTTGTTCGCCCTTCTTCGTTTCTTTCTTCCTTCCTTCTGTTTTACTTTCGTTTGTGTGCATTCTTACTGTTGCCGCTGCTTGCTACTAGTACTCGTTGCCATCTTTTGCTGTTTAATTTGTGCGGGTGTCAAGTCTGTTTTGGTCCACCTTCTCGATCAACCAGCATCTTTAATCACCCCTGTGTGTCTCACTTTCAGTATCAACTTCTTGCTCTAATTTAGTTCGACCTCTTTTCGTATTCGTGTCGTCTCTTGTTGTAGATGATCCGGTGTTCATGTTACCCTTCCTTATTGGTGCCATTCCGCTGTCTTATTCTTTCTTTTTCTTGATTCTCCTTCTTCCTATTTGTTTCTGCCACAACTTCACCGTTTCTGTTTGTGTGTATGCTGCTGCTGTTGGCATTTAGTTCTGTTCGTCGTGTTCTCTTTGTACCGTACAACCTGATGCTGTTTCGGTGCTATTTGTGTATTTGTCTAGACAGTTTTCTGTTGGCACGTAATTCCCTTCTTCCGTCTTATGACGATTATTCTTCTCTTTGTTTTTTTCTGGTCTCGACCTTGAGTCCTCCTATTCCGGTCTATTCATATATGTTTCAGCCCCCCCGTTATATTGGTTTGTAGGGTATGCCCGAATCCAACCCTTGTCTCTTTGTTTCTGTATGTATCAATCCGATTATCTGGTGGAGCATGCTTGATTGATTAACGATTCTATCAACTCGGAGCTTAGCTAGGGCGTCCTATTGAAGTTCCGGAGCCTGGACTGCGAGGACATGAATATCGAAGAATTTCGACTTAAGGTAACTTTAGGACGTTACTCGATTTTATATCGTATGTTTGAGTAGTAGTATGTAGTAAATATTTTAACTTTCGGTTTCTAATTTTAGCTATTTATTATTTGCTAAAAATATTATTTTATAAATTGTGTGCTTTATAAATATTTTACGATTTTCGATATCGTTTTATAAATCGTTAGTAATTCAATTATTTACGATTGTTATAATATTTTGTTAGTTATCGTGACACTAGTAACTAAATAATAATGATTTCATATTTTCTTCATATTTCATTAATTTATAATTTTTACTCAAAATCGTATTTTTATATTAAATCGAGGTTTGTATATTTGTCTGACAAATTAATTTATAAATGAGAAAGTAGTCGATTTTATTTTAAATACATTTTTTTAGTCGAGACTATTTTCCCTAATAATTTCTCATTTATCTACGATTGATTATTTTTAGTAAAATCAGTATTATTTATTGATAAAATCTATTTGCTAAAAATAATTTGAAAGCTTTATAAAATCTCGTTTAATTTATAAAATTCGTCGACTCAATTAATTTTAATATCGTTTTTCATAAAACATCTCTTTTCTAAAATTCATAGTTTTAACTCGATTTTCTAAATTTTTATAAAATATTATATATTGAATTATTGTATTTTATTTATATTTTGAGTAACAAATTTAGAAATATATTAAAGTTACGATAACGACGATAATAATAAAACGCTAATTTCGTTAGAAATGATATTTCTATACATTTCATTAATTTTAATAACTTACGTATTTTCTATAGACTATTTCTATTTTAAGTAAATTTCTAAAATTAGTAAGTTTCTATTAATAGAAAGTTTCCCTTTTATTATAAAATGGTTATTCCTTTTATCCATATCGTTTATATTGATTATATTTACATTTAAATATCGATAATGGCTGTTTTGGAGTTATGGAATGAGGACAAGTGTATGGGTAGAGTAATACAGTCTAGGGTATACGTTTTGCCATCAACTATAAAGCTGGTGTGTCTATGTTGAGACACATTGGCTGTTGAACTGAGCATGGTTTGTGTTCAGGAGAGTGTATGTTTACCTTAAACTTAGATATCACATCGTGTAAGTCGCGTCGGGTTGAACTGGATATGGTTTGTATCCAGGAGGGGTGTGCACTACTTAAACCAGGACCTCGCTTCACGCAGTCTTGTTATGGTTGAGTTGCCTAGTTAGAGACCGAAGTCTAATTTGTTTTGACTAAGTTCTCGAAGCTAGTTTGAGTATTATCCTAGTGAAAGTCTATTCCGTTGCACTGATTGATTTCCATAACGCCATTTTTGAATATTATTATTATCGATTGATATTGACTTGAAGGTTTGCAAATGCTTTAAGTTTCGCTGAAAACTTATTTTTATTATATCGTTTTATGTTTTCTCATTTTAAGTATTTTGATATATTATTTTTCCATATGATATAATTTGGCTGGGAGAACGTCTGAGTTACTCTCCACTAACGTGACTGTTATGTTTATAACATGACAGGTATTTGCTGCTGGGTTTTGGGTGTGAGCTAGCGAGTAGCGTGAATCCTACTCTTTTTTCATTCTTGTAATTTTTGGATTTGTATAAACTCGTTTGAAGATTTTCTTTTTAGCCCTTTTGTGAAAAGAGGCCTTTGTATTGACTTACCATTTCTTTTAATAAGATATAGTTTGTCAGTGTGTTTTAATCTCAACTCTATAGTGTTTCCGCCACTGTATTGCGATAGATTTTCTAGGGGATTACACTTTGTGCACGATACGCCTAGTATAGAGTGGTTCGAATGGGTCCGAACTCCCATAAAGTTCGGTAACGACTCCAACTTCGACTTAAATTTCAATCCGAGAGAAATCTTACCACGAGATTCATTCGCCTAACCAAACCCGCTCGTGGCTGCGTCGGGGTGGACCTATGTTATGTCCACAATTTGGCGACTTCGCTGGGAATACCTGATGTACCACTTTTTATCGGGATTCTCTGGGTGAGACTCGAAGAGAAATCGATCGGTTACTAAAGTGCGCGTTTTAGTTCGATGGTTCATGCATAACCCCAATCTTGCCGGGGCCGCTTACTTGTGACCGACGTCCCACTATACCGCGGTGCATTCCTACATGGGTGCACTAAAGACATCTAGGCCGAATTTGTATGGGTTTCACGGCATGTTCTAAGTCTAATTCGGCTTAGGAAGTCCGTCCTGATTTACGAAAAATCATCGGTGTCGGTATAGACCCTATTTGACCGATCGAGTCTTAGTGTCAAGCATACATGCTGTCGTCATAATGCTTGCTTGACTACTTGCTACTTGGTTTCCGTGTTATTGATCGCCTCCCAATCGGTTCGGTCGTTAACGAAGGACGGGGGATCAAACGATATTTATAAGACTCGAGATGACACACAAAAACAAACAAGTTTTCGTGGTAAGTCGAGGTCGGTCCACAGGGAACGGAGGAATTGACGAGTTTAAAGCGATGTGTTTGATGTCTAGAGGGGGGGTTTCTAAGGGTCGAGTCTATGGTCAAGTCTATGCTAGAGGAATCACTACGAGAATGGCTAAGGGTAATTAATCTAGGGAAAGGTGTTGGTGAGAAGTCGGGATTCGTAACATGGAATGTAAGAAGGTTGGGATCGAGTTTTTGTCGCAAAATTGATAAAGGGAGAATGTCACCTTTCGGTTTTTTCACCCAACCCACCTAAAAACCCGATTTCGCGGCGAAGAAGGGTAAGTCTCTTGTTATGGTAATTTCTACCCCGAGTTTCCCCATATTGATAGAAATGAGTCAAGGTCGGTCTAGTTGGCCGGACTAAAACAACAATGACACAACAACCAAAAACAAGGTAAACCAACATGCAAGCAACCCACCAATACCCCTAAATTCAAATAATCCAAGTCTTCATCCCTAAACTCCCCAACAAGAAATCTACTCACTAATCATAATGAAAGACAACAAAACATTATCTATGGAAAAACTAACTACAACATGCATATTAACTAGATCTAAGGAAACTAACAACAATATGGTGCGAAAACTACGATCTAACAATTACCCACTAAACTATGAAACTACCAATTAATCTAGAGAATAATCTAGAATAACATGAACAAGATCTAGAGAAACTAACTACACTAAGAGAATCTAAGCTAGATAATAATGAGAAAACTAAATTAAATCTAAACTAGAGATACTATGAAGATCTACAAGAAATAAGAAGATTGCATGGATAAAGGTTGAAGCTTTGATGGATAGAATGAAGAACTTGTCACTAATCCTTCAATAAACCCACAAATCTTCAAATAAAACTTGAATAATCTTCTTACAAACTTGAAATCTAGAAAGTTGATGATGGAACCTAAGTAGATCTACTACTAATTACTATGTATACTACTAGATTACTAGAGAATTACTACTAGATTACTACTAATGGTGGTGATACTACACTACACTAATGGAAGATACTAGATGATGCCTAATGAATACTAATGGATGCTAGTCTAATGATGCATGCTTGGGCAACAATATAGGGTTACATATATATAGTAATCCTCTTAATGAGTATTTAACCTAAAGCCCAAATCCAACTCTTGCTTCATTAGTGAGACAATCTCCCTCAACATCTTCATAGAATGAAACTTTGCCCTGCGGTCTTGACAGTAATTCCCACCTAGTGAAATTTCACCCGGTCAGATTTTCTTCCTTTTTTGCGTTTTGGCTCTTCTTTCCGTCGGGCGAACCCGGTCAGTTTCGCCCGGTGGTGAGTCTCGGAAAATCTTCGGGGAGGCATTTTTACCGTCGGGTGAAATTTCGCCCGGTGGTGTCTCACCGGGTGAAATTTCGCCCGGTCATTTTACTGGCCTCAATTCTTGTCTCATTCTTCGTTGATTGATTGGATGGCTTTAAACTTTAAGTTGTGTGCTTTACTCTTTGGACGGTATTCCCTTATCTTGTGCTCGTGGAAGCTCGATCGTGATTTCGGTGCAAAACCCTATCAAAATCGATAGAAAACTACCAAAAACACGTAAAACGCACAAGAGGGACGCTAATGCGAGAAGTACACAAAATATGGCGATAATCGCACTCTAAACTCGCAAAACGAGGGGAAAATGGGTCTAAATGAGGGGAAAAACAGTCTAAATTTAGCACACAACAATTCCCCCACACTAAACCGTTGCTCGTCCTCGAGCAAAGACCGAAAAAGAAATTACATACTACTACTACTAGCTAGACTATGCTAAGCCGATACGGGGCAATTAACGGGCCCGCTCCGTCCCTTTAACTCACATCGAAATACCCATGAGGTAAGATACTTCCATGCAAGGCAAGTTGGGGCTTGCTCAAAATGGTGGATGCGACTAAACACACAAAAACACATAACACGAAAGAATAGACGCATCCAAAGCAAAATTAAAACACCGAATCCCTCATCGAGACAGCGGGGAAGACACCGATTACTTACCTAGAACAACAATAAACTTCCAAGATAAATGACCCATGTAAATGAGGACCAAAGCCTAATACTATGACAACTAAGCAGTATAAGTGTTGATAACTTAGCCTAGGTCCTTCTAGTCTTCTAAAGGGGTACGACGATGCGTATAACGGAGTGGAAAAAAAATGAACCATGGATTCGTTCGACACTGTAGGTAGGTGTAGTCCCTCTCTCTTTGGATAAGCTAAGAGGGTCGTTCCAAACTCGAATTTCCTAAATTAGCCCAAATAAAAAGGTGGAGTGTTTACAATTATTGGGGTGGATCGATTAATCACCGCTATCTTCCTACCTCGGGACTCGGTCATCTAGTTGGCACTTCACGGCGACGAATCGATCAAAGGGATTTTTTTTAGGAGATGCTTTTGATGATATGATTTCATTTGAAGCTCCTTTTCTCTCCTTGTTTTTCATATTTTTGTGCCCTTTTCTCTTGCTTTTGGTTTGCCCTTTTTTGGCTTTTCGATTTTGATGTGGTTCATAACCAAGCTTGGAGGTTATTTTTGTGTAAACTTATTGTGGGGATGTATAGATGGAGGAAATTAGGTAAACGAGAACACGCGTCATTCCCGGATAACCCACGAAAAGGCGGAAAGAATTTGGACTAAAGGTGCAATGGTCGTTCGAGCAAGGTCACCTAGAAAACGGGATGCGGGAACCAAGGCCTAACTCCTCCATGGGTGGTCAAGGTGGTCAAATGTAAACCCCGAAGTAAACCTCTAGTAGAAAAGGTGGACTCAAGCTAAAGGATCAACAAATTCATTGATTAAGAATCATTCTACTAGATTAAGGTCCAAAATCTACAATGGGTTATCTACAATGGAATGTAAACTCTTGTAATAAGCTTGTAATCGGGTTTTCGAAAACATTTAGTCCTAGACACTCTATACAAAAGCAAAAAGGAACACACGAAAAAGAAAAGGAAAAGGAAAAGAAAACACAAGTAAGGTCATGTACTCCATACTCCATCAACATTCAGGCACACAATCAACCACAACACCCAAAATGCTCAAATTCGAGAGCCTCCAATAGCAACAACCTAACTCCCCTACAAAATTAAAGAAAGAAGGAAGGAAGTTACCAAGCGGATGCTTTCATAATGTCTTCAATTCGCGCTTCAAGGTGGTGGTTACCTGTAAGAGTGGAGAACAAGACCGTACACGGGACACGAAAACATAATGAGAAACAAGAAAGGAAAAAGCAAAAGAAAAAGGAAAAAAAATGTTTTTGATTTTTCGAAATTTTCAAATTTTTATGGATTTTAAAAAGATTTTTGGCAAAATAAAAGATAGTAGACTCCTCCCCCACACTAAAATTGTACATTGTCCTCAATGGACAAGTAGGGGAAGAACGAAAAAGACGAAAAAGAAAAATCTTTTTGGATTTTTAGGATTTTTCAAATGTTTTTGGGGTTTTCAAAATTTTTGAGAAAAGAAAAGAAAAAGAAAATAAAGAAAACGATAAAATAGTGGCGGGTCTAGGTGCAATCACATCACCTAGACCCTAGCCAAGTGGCCAAGAAGTTGCAAAAGAAAATAAAAGAGAAGAAAAGAGATAAAAACGAAGGGGTGAAAAATTGGGCATAGGTGTAGTCACGTCACCTAGCCCGGATTAAGGAAAATTGAGAAAAATTGATTAGAATTTGGATTTTTCAAAAGGGTCAATGGCGTAATCACATCGCTTAAAGACCAAGAGCAAAACCAAGGCCGCGACGGCCGCATAAATATCAATGGGACGATGGGACAATGGGACAACTTGCAAATTTTGTTCGAGATAAAACAATCACCAACGATTAAAATGATGGGACAAGGAATAAGGAACAATATCATTTCAAAGACTGATTAAAGACTCACCGACACAAACCACACAAATACCCACAACAAACACAAACCATATTATCTACCGACTCTTGTAGGGGTGTCTAGGTTGAATAGTCATTTGACGCATAAGAAGCCGTAGGAGTTCCCTCACCGGCGTACTCCCAAATTCCTATTTCCCCTGATTTGGTCAGTCGAAATTCTCAGGGACCTGGAGGTAGGTCCCAATTTTGACAGTTATAAATATTGGCTTGTTTTTTGTCGGGGACTATTAAAGCACGGTCATGGCTAATGGAGACGAGGTGATGGTCAGGTACTTTAAAAATCCAACTAGGGAAGTAGGCCTCGTCAAGCCAGACACGGGGGTCATGTGGTTTGAGATGGTCGGTCGCGTAACCCAAATTTCTTGCCATTACAGTCACAAGACCACCATAGTCGACGGAGGGGCGTTGGTCAATTATAATTTGATGAAAGTGTAACGCCACGACAATAGGTAGGTCAAGGGGGTAAGGGTTACCGATGAAAGAGTCACATATCAATTGTAAGACACACACATTGAGGTTAATAATATTACACTACAACAAATTGGCACTTGCGCCACGAATTATGCCACGGGAATTTTCTATTTGTGGCTAAATTTTACCTAGCCACGAGAAAAATTTGATTCGCTAGTTGAGAAAAAAAATATGCCACGGGAACATTTTTTCCCGTGGCAAAAATTCTCTTGCGCCACGAATTTTATTAAAGTCGTGGCCAATAATCACTCTTGCCACGAAAGATGCCACACCCATGGCAAAAATATGTTTAGCCACGAATTTGTTCAGTGGCAAATATTATTTAGCCACGACATAATTTACTTCCGTGGCGAAATTAATTTTTAGCCACAGATTTTAATAAATGCATGTGGCTAATGGTTCTCCAAACTTTAATCAAATTACTTTCAACTTAAGCCGAGTGTCAAATATTGATCTTAAAAAATTCATTAAAATTCAAAGTTAAAGATAATATGAAAAAAAATATTAACTTTGAAAATATTTTATTAATAAAAAATTGGTATTATTATATTTAGTTTTAAGAAAAAAATTGATTTTTTTGTAAAATTAAATACAAGAAAACTTTGGTTGTCTAATTTGTTGATTTTTTTACTAATCATCATTTTTGAAGTAATAGATTTCTTTTAATTTGACAATATGTTTTATTAAAATACTGTAATCTTAAGTATGACGTTTGAAAAACAACTAACATTTACATAGTGTTATATATGCTAGCTAAAATGTGGCGTACATAACATATCAAGTAAAAGAAGCATGTGATTGATCATCCATCATTGAGACGTTTAATATTATTTAAGATTCTTTCATTTTTACCGCTTAATTAATTAATTTTTTCACATGTAATACACTTCTTTTTAAGACAAAAAAACTTAAAAAAGAAAGTGACTGAGAATGATTTTTTTTCCAAATTATTGATTCTCCTACAATATTTTCATTGTGAAAAAAATTGCTTTATTAAATTCGTATTTAAGAATTCTAATCATACACTACTACAAAATCCTTGGTTTCTTGATGCTTTAAAGGTGGGTTCTCGACGTTTTAAAGTGTCGCAAATTTAATTCTCGACGCTTCCAGAAAGCGTGGAGATTTTGGGCGTCGGGAATTCTCGACGCATTTTTATGTCGCCATTCTCGACGCAATAAAACGTTGAATATTTTATTCAAGACACTTTTTTGCGTCACTACGTGGTACACTAAAATATGCAATCTCGACGTTTTTCTATGTCGCGATTTTTTTCCCGGCCAATTTTTTTTCAAAGCGAGAGACTTTCTACTACTTAAAGTGTCGACAAATAATAATATAAAATTCAGTTATCGACACTTTGATATCGTAAAAGCGTCGAGAATCTTATCATAAAGAATATAATAATTATATATTTCCAACAACTGACTACTGCTTGCGATTACATATATATGTTGACTAAAAAGTGCGACTCCACATTTACTGAATTGATATCAATATGCACAAAAATCAAATTGGTCGTTCAGAAAACTAACACTTAGTTAGAATAATCACCAATCATATATATATATATTTCGCAATCAATAAATAGAGTTTCATACGACGAATACCTAGAATAATCTCCATCCAATCATATATTTCCCAATCCGAAGTAAAATAAAAAAAATACTAAAAAACTAACTATAGCATTATTTAAAAAGGTACGTGTTTTCCTCCGAAAAAAAATGAATTTAATGTCCATGTTCAAAAACAGTGAGTCGATTATGTCATTTATCAATTCCGTCATCTTCTCCCTTTTTGTGTTGTACAATGTCCTGTCGTGGTAAAAAAAATATAATAAGGAAAAGTGAATAGACCATATAATGAATAGTAGAAAATATAAATGCATGCATATTAGAGAAATAAATTCTCGTGAAATAATATTATAAATTCAATTTATAAATCCTCTAAAATACATCTAAAGTGAAGTGCTTACCTGGTTCACAAAGCTTACAAGAGCTTCGAGTTTTTCGATGGCATTATTCATCTGCGGTCTTTAGCTTCCTTCTACAAAGAGACCTTCAGCCACAGATTCGGCTAGTGTATGCTGGAGTTTCTCCATTCCCAGTGAAAGGGCCTCTTCATCCTGCTCACATGATTGCTTTAGTTTTTTTTTGGTAAAATGTGAATATAATATAAATCGAGAAATGTACAATGATACATAATCAATCCATATGATCAACAATAGTTCCTATGGTCACGGGTTTGAAGTCCCTTACAATCCCCAAATGCGTTTCCAAATTTCATCTGATTTGCTCTTCATCCCACACAACATAGCCCTTGCTCGTTTCTTGACATGCATCTTAATTAGTTCAGCTGTTTGGTTTGGCCTGATCAGATACAAATTCATCCTCGCTTCATTCCTTCTAAGCCAAATGAAGTAGTGACACGCAGTCCAGATCAGTGTGTGCATCTTGTGCTTCACCGACACTACATTCATCGGGTCCGTCATTTGGACAGCAACTCTAAAACAACACCATTCTTCAATAGCTTCAATCACGCGTTTGCTGTAATTGCAGTCAAAAAACAGGTGATCGCAGGTTTCAGGAGCATTTTCACACAGATAACAGTTATCATCATCACAGCAGCCCCATTCATACAATTTTTGCCTACAATTCATCCCCTTTAGCATAGCCAACCAAGTAATGAATGAATGTTTCGGAACATTTCATTCATTCCAAACATAATGTTGCCACTGATGAACAGGAGAAACTCCTCTTTAATTGTGTATTTTGCAGTCCAGGTTCGCCAGTTTTCAGTATAGACTAATTTCACTTTCTCCTTCACCTTACGGATGTTTTTCCATGCCCACGACGCAGTGTTAGGGGGTGAGTAGTCCTCCCAGTTTTGCCCTTTCAAGTAGACGCAATTGATCCATTTAATCCATAAAGTATCTGCATTTTGATTGCTTTAGGTTATATACATCCATCACTTGTTGATCAATCAATGGGTCAAGCTGAGGCCCAAGTACCTGTTCACATCATCAAAATATTAACTGTCACGAACGAAAGAGCCTTCTAACAGAAATCACAAAAAACGACCAGCTTATTAACTGTAAAATCCAGTGAACAGTACTACATAAAACTCACTGGAGAGACACATGGTCTTAGTCGGAAAAAAAGTCACCTTTATTAATTCTGAAGGACAGCACCCTCCTATCCACATGAAAACGCGCTCAGATGAGGTTTTCCACATGCCAGACATGAGATAGCTTACATCAGCCTTTGCAGCAGTCCCTTTCAATCAAAAAAGATCCAAGTAGTGCTTCATGCTCGTGTCTACATGAATTCGGAGCTCAACGTCAGTTGTATGGGTGTTCAAGGCATTCCTAAGTTCACAAACTTGTTTATTCTGTTTCTCAACCCAGTGTCCATACTCCGTCTCAAATGCAACAATCCCTGCACAACAAAAAAGAACAGCATAATACTCCGTAAGAACAAAGGAGACTGTGAAAATCATTAAATTATCATTTGAGCTAACTCTTGTTCATGTATCCTAACCTTTGAACATACGAGCAAGTGCTTCGGAAAATAGGTTAATAATATTCGATAAACTGCTAAAGAAATATTTTTGACGAACCTGAATTTACAGCTCCAGCGTATGAAAGATGATCTATCCCACCACCATTATACACACCCTGGAGTCAATCATTCAAATATATTTCTCATTATCGAGTATATGTGAAAAAGTCACTATTCATTTTTAAGCTAAAGCAAATGGAATTTTGCCTTATCTTTTGCCTTAAACGCTCAAGTTCTTGCTCCATCTGCATCAGTTTTGTACGGCTCAATTCCAACTGCTGGACATAAGCCTATAAGAAATCGCCGAATATTTTTATCATTTTATGTCAATATCAATGTCATCAAATCACGATTACACGTATGAAAATAGCTTTACTGTGTACCTTTTTCCGCAAGCGGCTTTTTCGATCAGCCTCACGATTTTGGGCAAGATGTCTTTGTATCTTAAGTGGTAACCAAGACAGTCAAAAAATAATAAGGCAGATGAAAGGCCTTTTCTTATCTACAATTCAAGAGTTTCTTGAACAAAGTTTACATGATGCCAAAAATCCCTCAGTTTCCAAATTGAAGTATTGGATTATAGAGATGTAAATGCAAAATTTTTGCAATGGCTAAGTTCTATTCAGAAGTAATGGCTGGTCAACTGGAATTATCTCTGCTTCTCTTGCTTATAAAGTCAGAAATATCCTATAGTTCTACTACTTCATCTCATTAATCTCCAGCCGAAAATTAAATACATTTTGAACCAAACAAGTGATACATTATACTTGGAAGTAATCAACAATGTTGCTCCAGTGCATCAAGGACTACTTCAAAAAAGTGCAACCAGTTTGTCATTTTGAAGACCCATAACGAAAATTGCACTAAAAATTGTTCTTTCACAATGAAAAGAAGCGTCGCTGGTTTCTCATTTTGCATGTTTCATTCATCCAAAAACCAAAGAACGTTGAGTAATGTGCTTCATTAGAAATTGATGGTTGATCCGGCGGAATCAGCAAGGAGAAAATAAAATTATGCCTTATCGATAGGCCTAGAGGCTCCTTGGTCATATTTGTTTGAAAGTGCCACAGCGCCTCCAAGTGATACATCCTTAGACTACAGTTTGCGAGTTAACAAAAACAAGAAGATTATAAATAGATCGTAACTTTTTATACTAGTATCGTAATCACGAGGAAGTTAAATCGATTCAAATCTACAAAATTTATAAATTGAACAACAAATTTAAGAAATTAATCGATGAATGTTACCTTATGTTAATCGGCCGTGTACCTAAACTATCTGTGATGAAATCAGAAGAACAGTGGTGCCAAATCAATAGTAGAACAGTGACGCGAAATCAATAGCAGAAATAACGTGCCTGAAATGAAATTTCATGTCAACATCAGGCAATCGATTAATACGAAATAACGATTATTATTCATCGTTATTATTTGAAATAACGAAATACAAAATAACGTCATACTTGCAGCAGACATCAATATTATTCGATTATTATCATAAACAGTAATCAATTAAGACGAAATAACGAAATCAATTGAAACCAATAATCGATTAATACGAAATAAAGAGTATTATTCATCGTTATTATACCAATTAACGAAATACGAAATAACGTCATAGCTGCAGCAGACATCAATATTGTCCATTATTATTGAAATCAGTAATCGATTAATACAAAATATCGAAATCAATTTAAATTATTAATCGATTAATACAAAAAATAACAAAATCACGTTATTGCAGTACCGACGCGAAATCGTGAAAGCGATTGGTAGCCGGGTAATCGTGAAATCAATAGCAGAACAGTACTATCAATTGAGCGTGAAATCAATAGCAGATTCAATAGCGATTGAGCGTTAAATCAACAGCAGATTCAATAGCGATTGAGCGCGAAATTGATTCACCCGACAAATTAAAGTTGATAAATTGAACAACTAATTAAGGAAATTAATAGATGAATTTGTTACCTGATGTTAATCAGCGATGATGATCGTTTGATGAGAACGGTGATGCGAAGTTAAATCAGAAGAACGGTGACCAATTACCGATAGAGATGATAACCGTGATTGATAAATAAGGAACGGAGGTGATTCATGGAGGAAAAGCAGCGCAATATATTTTGGGGATTTCGTTTGATTGATTAGGGCGGTAATTTGGTTTCAATTTTGAGATTAAGTTTTCAGTAACCGCGCTGAGTTCTATCAAAAGGGATAGAATTTGGGATATTTTGTTTTTTTGTATTATGCTGTACGGAGTATTATACTCATAACCGCGCTCAGTGTGTTTTAATTTGTTTATGAATAATATGTTTTGATATATTTCATTCACCGCGCACATAATATGTTTCTATCTAATATGTTTTAATTTCTTTATGAATTATTATATTAAATATATAATTCTCGACACATTAAAGGGTAGACAAAGAAAATTTGATAAAGGTAAGGGTAGACACTTATAAAAGTGTCCAGCTTAAAGCGTCGAGAATCTAGTGATTTTGTAGTAGTGTCAGTCTATATATTTTTATGGAATTAACTTTGACTGTGAAAACAATAATTATTTTTGTAATTTAATTGTCTTTCAAGTTGTTTGGTTTGGAAGAAAGATCAATGTATTAGAAAGTTGTGCCTAAGTTCAAAAACCAGTCAAAATAATTTTTCAAAATAAGAGAGGTATAAATAAGAAGATTAAATAATTAACAAATACAAGTAAGAAAATATAATAATTAAGGACTAATAGTGAGAAAATCCAAAATTAATTTATCGGCAACTTTTTAATTCAATAACTGTTCTGTAATATTATTTGGAAGATATTTTAAAAAATGAATTTAAAATAAAATTTACTTAATGAAAAATAAAACTCGGGTAAAACTTGAAGTAGGCAAGAGAAAAATCAATAAGGATAAAAAAATGATGAAATAAAATAATGACCGATAACGAAAAGAAAAAAACATATCGAAAGAACTAGCAATAAAAGAACGTGGAAAATAGAAACTAAAATAGAAATATCGATAAATTAATGAAATCATGAGTCCGAAAATCAACTTCGGAACTCTTTTTTTCCGGAATAATAATTTTTTAGTCAAAATATGTAAATCATTGGGAAAAGAAATTAATTACTCAAAAGTAAATGTAGTTTGTGAAGAAAAACATCACTTTAAAAGAATTCAAACCAATGATTATGTCAATAAAGTTCAAATTCATTTCTGGTAGCTGGCCATAAAAACTCCGCAGTTAAGCGTGCTTGAGTGAGAGTAGTGTTAAGATGGGTGACCTCCTGGGAAGGCCCTTTGATGCGTATGGTGAATTAAATAATATTGGAATGACTCAGCAATAAAGCTAGTAATCGTTCCAGATGTGACTACGATAGGGGCAGAGAATTCTTACGGTTATTAATTTATTTAATTTATTATATATTTTGTCACCGGAATAAATGTTTTGCTACAAACATAATTAGCCACGGGATAATCCGTGGCAAAAAATTAATTCTAGCCACGGGAGACTCCGTGGCAATAAAATCGATACTTGCCACGTTTTTTTTTCTCGTGGCTATTTGTTTGCCACTGCCACTTGCGCCACTGATGGTCTTTCCGTGGCAAAGTACTTTAGCCACGAAATTTTAGCACTTTTGCCACGAATTCAACCGTGGCCCAAGTGCTCATTTGTAGTAGTGTTATCGGTAGATGGCAAAAGACAGTGGGAAAGAATTTCAGCAAAATAACGGATGGCAGGGTTACGGATTTCGGCGGCAAAGCTAGAATTTGGTTCGAAATCACGTTGACCCGGCGCTATGCGCCTCCACAAGTCTATCCTAGTCGCACTACTTTGTGAATCACTTAGGGGTTCACTTAGTCCGGTACCCGATGAGGGTAAACCAAGAGCTAGGCCAAAGTCAGAAACATTTAAACAGTGATTTCTACCAAAGAGTCTAAATTTAAACTCTCTTGATGTGGTCGGGTTATCAATGGTAAAGGTACCTAAAAATTCACAAGCCAAGTTTTTATTTGTGCAAGGCACAAAACTAAGTAGCTTACTAGTACCAATCCTAGACGATAATTCTATAATATCGTTCTTAATTCCTAAAATTTTCGTTGTGAATGGGCAAGGGCACCTTGTACTTTGAAAAACTTTTTCAGAAAAGGTTTGAGCCAAAGGTGTATCAGGACAAGGTGAGAGTCTAGGCTTCAAAGACTTACTAGAAGATGAACATATAAGAGGTTTAGAAGTCGAAGCCATACCTTGTTTTCGCGCGGCTCGTTGAGCTCTTGTCTCCATAATAGTTGCAAGAAAAATCCCAAAACTTTAGCTTCTTCCCTCTTCAAAGACCCAAGAATATAATCACCAAGTGAAAATGGAGTGGAGGTTTGAATGTGAATGGGTATGGAAGGTGGTTTCAGGAAATATGATAGGTGAAAATGTGGAGTGAATTGTTAGGTAAAAGGGTGATATAAATAAGGGTGGTTGGGAGGGAAAGTGAAAGTTTTAAAGTTGGTGGTAAAAATTTGGTGTAAAAATTTTTGGACGGAAAGTTATATGTGGTAAATATGAAGGAGAAAATTGAAATTGTAGTGAGGAGGTATGCTATAGGTGATCCATTCAAGCCCATGCCGCCGGGTGAAATTTCACCCGGTCAAGCACCACCGGGTGAAATTTCACCCGACGGACTTTTCGTCGTGAAAATCAATTTCTGCCATTTTTCCCACCGGGTGAAATTTCACCCGGTCAAAATCTCAACGGGCGAAATTTCGCCCGGTGGTATCTTCTTCGATTTCAACAATTTTGGCAACTTTCCGTAGGGCGAAGTTTCGTCCGGTCAGTCCTCACCGGGCGAAATTTCGCCCGGCGGTCTTGATTTCTTCGTTTTTTCCGCCTTGCCATTGCATGGCTCTTCCAATAGTCACCTAAAGATTCAAATATTGACTCGACTCACATTACATAATCAAAATCTACCACAAACATGCTTGTGGTCTTCAATTTAGCTCCATAATTTCTCCAAAAAGCGTGGTCTTCATCCAAATTAAGTGGTCCATGGCGAAATCCAAGTTCAACCATTCTTCTCAAGCTAACAAACTAACAACACAAAGAAATAAAATACATATGTACAAGGTGGTTGTTGAGGATACCACCAAACCTACTTCAATTTCGAGAGGGGGTTAGACATCGCTCCCCAACGGGAGCTCATCAAACTTCATGGTAGCGAAGGTCTCACGAACGTGACCGGGGTGATAAATCTTCAAACGTTGTCCGTAAACCATAAACTTCCTAGTTTCTGGGTTAGATATCTCTATTGATCCATATGGTTGCACCTTGATCACTTCGAATGGCCCCGACCATTTTGATTTCAACTTACCGGGGAAAAGCTTAAAGCGAGAGTTGACGAGTAATACCTTATCACCAACGGAGAAGTCCTTACGAAGTATTCAAGAATCGTGCCATTGGCGAGTTCGTTCCTTGTAAATCTTCGAGTTTTCGTAGGCTTCTAGTCTTAGTTCTTCCAATTCTTGTAGTTGGAGAAGGCGGTTATCTCCTACAGCACTCTCATCGAAGTTTAGCTCTTTGATTGCCCATTCGGCTTTATGTTCTAGTTCCACCGGTAAATGATGGGCTTTCCGTACACAAGACGATAAGGAGTGGTTCCAATCGACGCTTTGTAAGCCGTCCTTAATGCCCAAAGGGCGTCATTTAACTTCAATGACCATTCCTTTTGGTGTGTATTTACAACTTTCTCTAAAATTCCCTTGATTTGACGGTTGGAGATCTCGGCTTGCCCATTCGATTGAGGGTGGTAGGCTAGGGACATCATGTGAGTGATACCATATTTCCTAAGTAGGTGTTCAAGGGTATCCTTCCTAAAATGAGAGCCTCCATCACTAATTATGGCTCTAGGCATACCGAATCTCGGGAAAATTACATTCTTGAAAAGCTTAATTACAACCTTGGAGTCGTTGGTGGGGGAAGCTACGGCCTCGATCCATTTTGAGACATAATCAACCACTACTAAGATATACTTGTTACCAAAAGAGGATGTGAACGGACCCATGAAATCAATGCCCCAAACATCGAACAATTCAATCTCTAAGATGGGTTGAAGGGGCATCTCATTGCTTCTTGTAATATTCCCACTTCTTTGACAAGCATCGCACGTGAGAATGAAAGCTCGGATGTCCTTAAACATGGAAAGCCACCAAAACCCGCTTTGGAGAACCTTGGCGATTGTCTTTTGGTTGGCCAAGTGTCCACCATAAGATGTCGAGTGAAGGTGCTTCAGAATATTATAACCTTCATCGGCCGTGACACATCGTCGGTAAATTCCGTCTACACAACGGCGAAACAAATATGGTTCGTTTCAATAATAGCGTCGGGCTTCATAGCGTAGTTTCTTCCTCTCTTGCTTGGAATAATCGTCCGGAATAAAATGAGATACTAGGAAATTGACGATATCGGCATATCAAGGTGTAATAGTATCAATGGCTATCAAGGCCTCATCTCTCATAGCTTCATTGATGGGGATACCATCTTCTTCTTTGCTCTCTTCACTAACCGTTAGTCTACTAAGATGATCCGCTACCAAGTTCTCCGATCCGGCTTTGTCTTTAATCTCAATATCGAATTCTTGTAAAAGAAGGACCCACCGAAAGAGTCGGGATTTGGTCTCCTTTTTGGACATGATGTATCGAATTGCCGCAAGATCGGTGTGAATAATGACTTTGGAACCGGTAACATAATTTCGGAATTTCTCCATGACATAGACAACGACAAGCATCTCTTTCTCGGTTGTTGTATACCTCGATTGGACTTCATCTAATGTCTTGCTTGCGTAGTATATCACATGTAGCTTCTTATCAACTCGTTGACCTAGAACGGCACCTACGGCAAAGTCGGAAGCATCGCACATGATCTCAAATGGAAGATTCCAATCGGGAGCTTTGATAATCGGAGTGGTAGTGAGAGCGGTCTTTATCCTGCAAAAGGCCTCAAGACACGAGTCATTGAAAACAAAAGGTGCATCTTTCATAAACAAAGAAGTCAAAGGCTTAGCAATTTTGGAAAAGTCTTTAATAAATCGTCTATAAAAACCGGCGTGACCTAGAAAACTCACCCCTTTGACATTTGTAGGTGGTGGCAAGTTTTCGATCACGGAGACTTTCGCCTTATCAACTTCGACTCCTCTATTAGAAACAATATGACCTAGGACAACACCTTGTTCAACCATAAAATGACACTTTTCCCAATTTAAAACAAGTCTATACTCTTCACATCGAGCTAACACTTGATCAAGATTTTCAAGACAAGAATCAAAAGATGTACCATGGACACTAAAGTCATCCATAAAAACTTCCATAGATTTTTCAATAAAATCGGAAAAAATAGCCATCATACATCTTTGAAACGTTCCCGACGCATTGCCTAGTCCAAATGGCATCCTTCTATAAGCATAGGTGCCATAGATACATGTAAAAGTGGTTTTCTCTTGGTCATCGGGATGAATGGGAATTTGAAGAAATCCGGAATAACCATCAAGCTAAGGAAACAAAATAAGAATGATGCGCCTATCTTTCAAGCATTTGATCAATAAAGGGAAGAGGGAAATGGTCTTTTATGGTGGCCGTGTTCAATTTACGATAGTCTATACACATACGCCAACCGGTAATGGTCTTAGTAGAAATTGACTCACTCTTTTCTCCTTTAACAACCGTCATTCCTCCTTTTTTCGGCACAACTTGTACGGGGCTAACCCATCTACTTCCAGTTATTGGGTATATAATGTTAGCCTCATACAACTTGAGGACTTCCTTCATGACAACCTCTTTCATGGTGGGGTTGAACCTACGTGGACCCTCAACAGAAGGACGGTGGTCATCGTCAAGGATGATCCTATGAATAAAAATGTTTGGACTTATGCCTTGGAGGTCGGCAATGCTATACCCGATGGCCTTCTTGTGTTTTCTCAAAACGCTCAAAAGTCTTTCCAATTGAGGTCCATCAAGGGTAGCATTGACGATAACGGGATAATTAGTTCCTTCAAGAAAAGCATATTTGAGGGAAGAGGGGAGTGGTTTAAGTTCAAGATTAGGAGAAGAAGATAACATACTCTTACCCACCGGTAGTGGTTCTACCTTTTCATCATGCAAACATTCATCTTCAAGGGGTGGAGAGTCAATTGGTTCATCTTCTTGCTTATCATCATCTATCAAGCTATACTCAACCAAACTGTCAATAACTTCAATGGAATTCATTTGTTCAATCATTGATTGTTTAAGAGCTTGAGAAAGGGAAAATTCTACCGATTCGTTCCCTATGTTAAAAGATAGCTTTCCATTCTTAACATCAACTATAGCCCCTCCGGTAGCCATAAAAGGTCGACCTAAAATAATGGGGGTAATAGTGTCTTCGAGCATATCCATGACAACAAAGTCGGAGGGGATGAAGAATCTACCAACTTGAACGGGTACATCCTCAAGTATCCCGAGTGGGTACTTGACGAACCTATCTTCAAGTTGAATTGACATGCTAGTGGGTCTCATCTCCCCCACACTAAGTCTCTTGGCAATAGAATAAGGAACAAACTAACACTAGCCCCTAGGTCACATAAAGCTTGATTAACAACAATATTTCCAACCCGACAAGGGATAGAAAAACTACCGGGATCCTCTAGTTTCTTTGGTATTTGGTTCATAAGAATGGCACTACATTGTTCCGTGAGAGAAATACATTCTTTATCCTCTATTGTTCTCTTTTTAGTCAAGACATCTTTCAAAAATTTAGAGTAGAGGGGCATTTGAGAAATTACCTCGGCGAAGGGTAAAGTTACCTCTACCTTTTTCAACATATCCACAAAACGGCTAAATTGGGCATTCTCCTTGCGTGGCTTAGCTCGTTCGGGAAAAGGCAATGGCGGGACAAAAGTGGGAGGCGGTGGAACATTGGATTCTTCTTCTTCTTCGGCTAATCGATCCGCCACTTTTCTTTTTGCTTCTTCCGCTTCCATTTGCTCTTTCTTCTTTCTTTGTTCTCTTTGTTCCTTCTCCGCATTTTGAAGGATATCGAACTCCGCTTGTATTCCCCGGTTTTGTTTGGGGGAAGTGGGAGATGATTCTTGTGATGCACTTGGTTGGTTGACTTTGGATGAAGTGCTTTTGGTGTTCAAGTTCAAATTCTTGTATGGGTCCTCAAGTTCTTTGCCACCTCTCAAAATGACGGCATTTGCTTGGTGCGAAGGGTCTCTTGGATTTTGGGGTTGTCTGGGCAAACCATGGGGTGGATGAATTGGGGCGGCTAAGGCTTTTGTTGCTTCTTGAGATTCCCAAACCTTTAGCCTTGCCTTGGTGTCTTGATGTTCATTCCATAGTTGCCCAACGGTTCTTTGCAATTCATTATAGTTTTTCCATGGGACTCCTCCTTGACCAATTTGAGAATTGTTTGGTGGGCCATAAGATTGAGAGGGTTGATTAAATGGTGGATGATTGTTACCTTTGTTTCCTTGAAAATTACCTTGGAACCCTTGATTGTATCCATGATTAAAATGATTACCATGTCGATTTTGGTAATTGTTGTAATTGTTAGGAACATGGAAGTTGTTACTTTGTTGATTGAAGTTACTCCTTTGATGAGGAGGCATAAATGGGGGCATCCTTGGAGGACCTTGGTTAAAGGGCCTTTGTTGACTTTGATTAAATGGCCTCAATTGAATCCCTTAGCTTGGGCACGTGGCATCGGATTTTGGACATTTTGATTGCCATAACAAAAATTAGGATGAAATCTTGTGCCGGCATTGTAAGTATTGGAAAAGGGATCAAATTGGGGTCTTTTCTTATACGCTTGTATAGCTTGGACTTCATTTGGCTCTTCAATATAAACTTCTTCATTAGGAATGCAAGAGCTAGAATCATGGCCATAATTGCCACAATGATAACATTGAACTTCCCATATTAATTGCTTTGGAGGAGATGGTTGCCTTTGTGGAATACTCCCTTGAACTTGGTACATACCTCTAGGAGTAGGCCTTAAGCTCATGACATCCATTCTTTTTTTTAATTCTTCAAGTTCCGCTTGAAGCTTCAGTTCATTAGAACTCGTAGATGAGTTCACTTCAACTTTCTTTCTAGAATCCCTCGTTTGACCCATTCTAGAGTCACTCCTTGCCATCTTCTCAATAAGACTTTTAGATGCATGCCTCATCGGTGAGAGAAGAGAAGTCTCCTCCGGTGGCCGAATTGAGGTTTTCATTGGTTCTCGATGAAAGGGTGTTGTAAAATGTTTTGGTGGTTAGCCAATCGGGTATTCCATGATGTGGACATTTGCGCAAGAAATCTCTAAATCTTTCCCAAGCCTCACTTAAGCTTTCAAATTCATCTTGTTTGAATGTTTGTATCTCCATGCGATATTGGTTAATCTTTCACGGCGGGAAATATTTCTCCAAGAAGGCATTAGATAATTGAGCCCGTGTTCTAAATGTATTAGCAGGATGGCCTTGAAGCCATCTACGAGCTCCATCTCTCAAGGTCTTTGGAAATAATAAACGATGCAATTGGCATGAAGTTAATCCATTGAGACGGGCTCCTACTAATTTTTCTTTAAATGAAGCAATGTGCTCTTGAGCATCTTCTTGAGAAAAACCGTGAAAAGTATCTTGTTGAACCGCATTTGTCAAAGAAGCTTTTAATTCATAATCCTCGGGAATCTCCCCGAAATCGACGGGAGAAGGTGTTTCTTCATGTGTGAGTTGGGAATGAGAGCCTAGGGTTGCCATTTGATGGATTGGTGGTGATGATGGATTTGAATTTGGATGATTTGGAGGGGATGGATTTTGATTTTGTGGTGGAGTTTTCGGTGATGGTGGTGAATTTTGTGAAGTGGAAGGTATTGAAGGGTTATTTGAAGTGGGATTATGTGATGTAGGAGGTGTAGAAGGTGAATGTGGTAGGATGGGATTAAGGTTAGGAGGTGGTAATGAAGGATGTGGAATGATAGTAGTTGAGTTATTTCCCCGAAAACGTAATGCTCTAAAAGTCCTTTCCGGCTCCGGATCGAACCACAAGGGCAATGACGTGTTCCTGGGCATAAAACTCAATTTAAACGATAGGACTCCTAGCACCTTGCGGCACTAGGGAAAAGAGAGAAGGGAAAAGAATCAAACACAACAACTAAAGACAATACAATTACTCGCCATTCCCCGGCAACGGCGCCACTTTTGATCGCCTCCCAATCGGTTCGGTCGTTAACGAAGGACGGGGGATCAAACGATATTTATAAGACTCGAGATGACACACAAAAACAAACAAGTTTTCGTGGTAAGTCGAGGTCGGTCCACAGGGAACGGAGGAATTGACGAGTTTAAAGCGATGTGTTTGATGTCTAGAGGGGGGGTTTCTAAGGGTCGAGTCTATGGTCAAGTCTATGCTAGAGGAATCACTACGAGAATGGCTAAGGGTAATTAATCTAGGGAAAGGTGTTGGTGAGAAGTCGGGATTCGTAACATGGAATGTAAGAAGGTTGGGATCGAGTTTTTGTCGCAAAATTGATAAAGGGAGAATGTCACCTTTCGGTTTCTTCACCCAACCCACCTAAAAACCCGATTTCGCGGCGAAGAAGGGTAAGTCTCTTGTTATGGTAATTTCTACCCCGAGTTTCCCCATATTGATAGAAATGAGTCAAGGTCGGTCTAGTTGGCCGGACTAAAACAACAATGACACAACAACCAAAAACAAGGTAAACCAACATGCAAGCAACCCACCAATACCCCTAAATTCAAATAATCCAAGTCTTCATCCCTAAACTCCGCAACAAGAAATCTACTCACTAATCATAATGAAAGACAACAAAACATTATCTATGGAAAAACTAACTACAACATGCATATTAACTAGATCTAAGGAAACTAACAACAATATGGTGAGAAAACTACGATCTAACAATTACCCACTAAACTATGAAACTACCAATTAATCTAGAGAATAATCTAGAATAACATGAACAAGATCTAGAGAAACTAACTACACTAAGAGAATCTAAGCTAGATATTAATGAGAAAACTAAATTAAATCTAAACTAGAGATAAGAGAGTGGAAAGAAATGTACCAACTATGAAGATCTACAAGAAATAAGAAGATTGCATGGATAAAGGTTGAAGCTTTGATGGATAGAATGAAGAACTTGTCACTAATCCTTCAATAAACCCACAAATCTTCAAATAAAACTTGAATAATCTTCTTACAAATTTGAAATCTAGAAAGTTGATGATGAAACCTAAGTAGATCTACTACTAATTACTATGTAAACTACTAGATTACTAGAGAATTACTACTAGATTACTACTAATGGTGGTGATACTACAGTACACTAATGGAAGAAACTAGATGATGCCTAATGAATACTAATGGATGCTAGTCTAATGATGCATGCTTGGGCAACAATATAAGGTTACATATATATAGTAATCCTCTTAATAGGTATTTAACCTAAAGCCCAGATCCAACTCTTGCTTCATTAGTGAGACAATCTCCCTCAACATCTTCATAGGGTGAAACTTTGCCCTACGGTCTTGACAGTAATTCTCACCGGGTGAAATTTCACCCGGTCAGATTTTCATCCTTTTTTGCGTTGCTCTTCTTTCCATCGGGCGAACCCGGTCAGTTTCGCCCGGTGGTGAGTCTCGAAAAATCTTCGGGGAGGCATTTTTACCGTCGGGTGAAATTTCGCCCGGTGGTGTCTCACCGGGTGAAATTTCGCCCGGTCATTTCACTGGCCTCAATTCTTGTCTCATTCTTCGTTGATTGATTGGATGACTTTAAACTTTAAGTTGTGTGCTTTACTCTTTGGACGGTATTCCCTTATCTTGTACTCGTGGAAGCTCGATCGTGATTTCGGTGCAAAATCCTATCAAAATCGATAGAAAACTACTAAAAACACGTAAAACGCACAAGAGGGACACTAATGCGAGAAGTACACAAAATATGGCGATAATCGCACTCTAAACTCGCAAAACGAAGGAAAAACGGGTCTAAATGAGGGGAAAAACGGTCTAAATTTAGCACACAACAGTTATATTTCAAAAAGGTCATTTCAAAATGCATCTCTTAAAAAATGTCTAGTTTTCAAAAACATAAAATGTTGCCGAAATTTAGACTTAAGATTTGATTTAAAATAACCTATTTTTAGCCGGCATGCTGCTCATTCGAAACTCAAAACTCTCGACTTTTCACAAAAAAAAATCGATCCTGTTGGCATGCTGGCAATTTCAATAGTCAAGATCATCCTACGATTTTTTTCAAAATTCAACCCCTTTCAACACCTCCGTAATCCGTGTGTCAGGTCTTTTCATAGTTCGTCGAAGGTCTATAGCATCGAAACTCCGTCGATCCTACATCGCCGATTTCCTCCCCATCCCCGTCCGCCTTGTTTAAAGGCATGACCAACCTGCGTAGAGCATACCCATGTAAAGGAAGCTCCGTCTAGACACCCGAGTCCAAAGTCTGGGGAAATCTCACGTGGTCCTCCCTTCGAACAGGACTCGGCCTACATAGCCGTATCCTAAGGGAGTCATACCACCCATTTGTCACCTGTCTAGTCGGCTCTTTCGAGTCGTTTTTCCTTGTTCCGTTTTTCTTTGCTCGGGATGTTTTGATTCCAAGATCTGGGCCTAAAGTTTCTGATTACGTGGTATTCTTCCAGACAGGCCACCTTCAACTAGGCTCAGAATGGAACAAGCTATGGGTGAATTAAAGACCATGATGGAAACCATGGTCAACAAGCAAACTGAGGTCGAAGGCCAACTGGTAGTCATAAGAGCCGATCAAGCGGCTACAAATGCTCGTTTGGCCACTGTAGAGGAAGGGAATCCTAACTTTAGGTTTGCAGACACTAGACCCATGGCTGAACTGATCAGCGTGGTGCGTTGGTTAGATGAATAGTGTAGACACCCGCATTTTGCCTGCTAGTGTCTATAGCAGTTCCCGACAAACACCCGATGATGATCGGACGCAAACGTGACTTGGTATGCTCGGATTTGGACCCGAAATCAATAATATCTTACATGGACTTTTAGCGGAGTAATAATCTCTCAAAACAGACCTCAAATCCAGGCCCAGTGGGCCGTTCCGAGCAAAATAAGACTAATTTGGGCCAAAACCGACACCAAAAATAAATCCCGTCTTTTAGCGACCGGGTCAAAACCCGGTCAAAGACGAACCCGTCACAAAAACCAGCCAAATGCACCTTCTAGAAGCTGGCGCCCAAATTAAATTCAAAAAAGATAACCAAATCAACCAAGTCAACCCCTTCCTAATTTACCTCGATTTACCTGATCCACTCGATCGTGTGGATTGACCCACTCGGTCGAGTGGAGCGTCATTTTCCGGATCAGGCCCATTTTCTAGGGCACTCGACCGAGTGCACTAGGGCCACTCGATCGAGTGACCCTAGGTCGTGGGGTAAAGTCTATAAATACCCCCTCAAACCCTTTGCATTTCAGATTTTGACTAATGCAAAATTACCCTAAACTTTTACTCTAATTCACCTACACTACAAGCCTTAGTAACCCTAAGCACCACACACAAAAACCGAGTCGCTTGTCCCTCGAAAAACCGACAATTCATCCACACACACACATGCACCGTAACTTGCATACATCCTCGATACTCCGACGTCCTGTCACTATTCGCGAGTCCATTTCCGAGGTCCTTACTAAGCATGTATGTTGAGGGTGTCCTAAACCCCATTTCAATCTTTGTTACTTCGTTTCTATTTACTTTTTTATATTGTTTATACACTAATTATGCTAGTATCCTAACATCGACTCTAACATAATTCTAGCATTTTACTTTTTTTATATACTAACTTTTACATTCGCGTTACTAACATTATTATACCGCGTATATATATAAACTAGTATCAAAAATCCGGTTCTAAATCCGTTTGACTACGATGTATGCCTAAAGTCCGTCTAATCCCTTTACGAGCAACGACGGAGGTGGAGCCCTTTTGAGGAGCCCCGCCCCAATGTACTCAAGGGCGTGACGTGATCGCAATCGGTCGTAGTTGAACGTATTTAATTCCATTTCTATAATTAGTACGGAACCCGTTGACACGAAAACCGACATCACATAACCCGAAAGGGTTAGTTTCGACGTCGTGACGTAGAGGGATGCATTCCGTTGCTAATTCAAAGTTTCTACGTAAATGCTATCATAAAATCCCGACAACGGTATTATAATCGTACATGTACACGATTATAGTACCGGAGGTCAAGTTAAATACAAATCGTGCGATATTTGTATTTAATTTGACCGACCGTCGATTTTAAACCCCAAAAACGAGACGAGTTAACACTCGTACAGGGGCTACTCGACCGAGTGCATAGGCTACTCGATCGAGTAGCATCCATAAAACTGGGCAGAACCTTTTTCGAGGACACACTCGACCGGGTCAGACCATGACTCGACCGAGTGGGTCCTGTAACCCAGAAAACCGAGAGCTTAAATGCAACATTTAAGCCTCGTCTTTTTTTACGACTCTTAGTCGACACGTGTAAAGCCAATCACGTGAATCCATTTCTCCAAACTCACGCTTATCACGACACTATAACGACTTTGATCGATTTTTTCGACGTGATAAGTCGGGACAAGGCATCGCGGCATAGGATCGGGCTAGCATCACGCTTAGGTCCTATGTCTCCGTCCCTCGCTTAATACACAACGCAATGTGTATTTAATCGGGGTTAGTCCATCTACACATTTCATGGTCTAGTGCATATACGGGTCCGTTCCTAACTTTTTATTATTTATTATTCCATTTCTATATCGCTTATGATTTTTGTATTGGCCGGGTTGTATTTCCGCCCGTGTAACTTGTATATTATTTACCTTCGAGTTTTTTTTATTTATTTGCTTATCGCTTTATAAATGAACCTCGCATGCTAAATCATTTTGACCGTAATTAAGATGCATTAAATGACGTAGCTCACATACTATTCATATGCTTAGCCTGAAAACGCTGTTTGCATATCATTTAGTCATTTTACTAGCGCGCGCACACGAACACGAACGTTGTCTTAGTAGAGGCCGCCATGTGCGGGCGCGGTTGGGTGTCCTTAGTGGGCTTCCCAACACGTACCCTCACCCCTTACTCAGAACCTTGGTTTCCGGATGTCCGAAACCCTTGGCGCACGAGAGTCATTCTATATACGAAAGCCGGTTTAAACGGTATCGATATTGCAATGCAAAGGGACGAGCCCGATAAACTCTGAAATCGAAGTGGGCTTACTTTGTGTATAGCCCATGACGACATAGAGTGGGCTCGTATGGTTACGAATAACCACAAAATTCGGTGGCGACTCCATTTTGACTTAAATTTCGAACCCGAGAACAATCTCACCACGAGATACATTCGCCTACCCAAACCCGCGCGTGGCCGCGTCGGGGTGGACCTACGTCATGTCCACAATTTGGCGACTCCGCTGGGGATTCCTGATGTACCACATGTCATCGGGGTTCCTAGGGTGAGACTCGAAGAGAAATCGTTCGAATATTAGTGTGCGCGCATTAGTTTAATGATTCATGCATAACCCAAATTTTGCCCGGGCCGGTTACTTGTGACCGACGTCCCACTATACCACGGTGCATTCCTACATGGGTGCACTAAAGACTTCGATGGCGGAACTCACCGGGATTTTACGGCAGGTCCTAGTTCCAAATCGGCTAGGAAGTTCGTCCCGTTTCGTGAGAATGCTATCGTTGTTGGTATAGACCCTGCTTTGACCGACCGTGACCTAGTGTAAAGCACACATAAGTGTCGTTATAATGCTTGTTTGACTACATGCTACTTGGTTTCCGTGTCATTTTTTTTCAAAAAACCGTCATTTCAAAAAATGCATCTTTCCAAAACACCCAAATTTTGAAAAACCCGAAATGCTGCCCGTTTCGGGACCCGTCTTTTCAAAATATCCAATTTTCAAAACTCGGAATGCCGCCGAAATTTAGGATCAATGGTTTGACTCAAAATATCCTTTTTCTAGTCGGCATGCTGCCCATTTTAATTCGTGAATTTCCAAACACCATTCCGATTTTCTGAATTTTCAAAATTCTAATCTTGGTTTTCGAAATTCCGTCTTCAATTTCCAAACTCTCGGAAGTTCACTCATTTTATATTCAAAATTCAAACATCCAACTTTCCTAGTAAACCTTCCTTATTATAGGACCTACCGTCTAGCCGTGTGTCGGGTCTTTGCATAGTATGTCGAAGGTCTATAGCGTCGAAACTCTGCCGATCCTATATCGCAAGTTCCCCCCCTTTCCCGAGTCCGCCTTATCTGTCAAGGCACGACCAACCCGCGTAGGGCATACCCCTACAAAGGAAAGTCCGTCTATACACTCGAGTCAAAAGTCTGGGGAAAAGTCTCACGTGGACCTTCCTTCGAACGGGATTAGGCCCACAAAGCCAAAATCCTAAGGAAGCTATATCACCCATCGAGTCATCCGTCTAGATGTCTTTCTCGAGTCTTTAGCCTCCCTTCTTAGTGTCGCTCGGGATGTACTTTTCCTTTCTTTTTTCCAAGATCTGGGTTCAGTTTCTGATTACGCGGTGTTCTTACAGACAGGCCGCCAGCAACTAGACACGCTCGAAGGATGGCTACTTTGAACAGCCTACAAACCTCTTTGGACGCCATGGTCACGAAGCAAACTGACATTGAAGCCCAACTGACCGAAATGAGGGCTGGCCAAGTGGCCATTGTTGCTCGCCTAGCTACGGTGGAGCAAAGGGCTCCTAATGTCGAGGCTAATGAGCCTCTAGCTGAACTAGTCAGCGCGGTGCGCCGACTAGAGGAACAAGTCCATTTGGCTGGGAGTAACAACATCCATCGGGAGAATAGTCGAGAGTACAACCCGCTGAGCGACAAACTACCCGCAAACCTGAATCTCACCGGTTTGCCCATGTTTGAGGGAACTGAAGACCCGTTACTACATGTGCGGGCCTTCAAGGAATTCATGGCCATCAAAGGAGTGGATTCGACCATGTTCAAGAACCTCTTTGCTGCATCTCTTGAGAAGCACCCACGGGCCTGGTACTATAGGCTAGACCCGAAAAAATACCCTACATGGGATGATGTGGCCACCGAGTTCGCTCGGAACTATGCTGACAACACCGAGATCCAAACCACAATGCGATCTCTGGAGGTTATGGCCCAAGAGCCGAAGGAAGGTTTTACTAAGTACCTTTAACGTTGGAGGGCCGAGAGCGTGAAACTGGTTGATAAGCCCAATGAGAAGACCTTGGTGGAGGCTTTTGTCAAGAACCTCCTCCCTTCCTACCGGGTTCACCTCCGGTACGCTGTCATACCCAATTTCACCACCCTTACTGAAATGGGTATGAGGATCGAAGACGACCTGAGACTAGAAGGCCTCACTAAGGCCGCTAGCAAAGGGTACCAAGGGGCCTCTTCCTCCACCACTAAGCCCCAGGCTGCAACTCGCAGCATTTTTGACGCGGTTAATCTACTAGATGCCCCGTCCAAGAAGAACACCCCACCTCGGGTTTTCACTGATATAGGTACCACCTATACCTATGCCTTACAAAGGCTGTCCTCCAAAGGCCTAATCCAACCGATAGGCCCAACTCCTGAAGTTCCGGTCGAACGACGCTCCAAGAACTACAATGCTCAGGCCTATTGCCAATACCACCGGGGCAATGGGCATGATACCGAAAAGTGCTGGAAGCTGAAGCACTTGATCCAGGACCTGATTGAAAGCGGTAAAATCCCGCTACCCGGAGATAAGCCAAGCAACAAGGAGAACCCTTTCAGCTCCCATGCCATCTTTGCCGGGGAGGTGATTGATTGCTCTCACCTTATCTCTCCATTCATCCCGCAAGTGAACGGGATCTGGTTTGACGACGAGGATGATGTCTACCTCGCTAAGGGGGAAACCGTTCCCATCACCCCTGAACAGATTCGCGAGGCCAAAACTCGAGTCCTAGCCAGCAACAACCTTGGTCGTCCCTATTTAGCCACAAGCACTAGGGACACCCCTATCCCGGCAACCATCACCGATCCACTCGGGATGAAAGTCGCCCCTGAAGAGCCTACCGCTGAAACGGCTATTGTGAAGCAACTGAAGAGAACCCGAGTTGACCTCACTATATGGCAACTCTTAGTCAGCTCACAAGAACATCGAGAAGCACTTACAAAGGCTCTCGATCAAGTCAAGATCGACTCTTTGGCTACCCCTGCTGAAATGGTAGCCACGGTCCTACCCCACCTAAAGGGTAAGGCCAAAGAAGGAGGCCCAATGATCACTTTTTCCGAAGCCGACCTGCCGCCATTCGGAGCCTCCCACAACCTGGCCCTTTACATCACGGTGATTTGCCGGGGAAAATACCTCCCGATGACCCTAGTCGATGACGGGTCAGCCGTAAATGTCCTTCCTCTAAGGACCGCCAAAGCCCTCGGTATTACCGAGGCTGACTATATCCCGACTGCTCAAACCATCCAAGCCTTTGATGGGAGTCCAAAGTCGGTAGCTGGGGCCATAAAACTGACCATCATCACGGGCCCAATAGAAAAAGAGCTCGAATTCCAGGTGATTGATGTCACCTCATCATTCAACTTGCTCCTAGGAAGGCCGTGGATCCACGCGGTCAAGGCGGTATCCTCCACTCTCCACCGTAAGATCAAGGTGCCTTTGCTCAATGATGTTATCACCTTAGAGGCAACCCCAATGACCGTGGCTAGCTGTAACGCCACGGGCCGCACGGACCTCTGGGGGTTCGACTTTGTGGGGATGATCGAGGGAGAGTACCTTTTAAGGCCTTACTTCACCACGAGCATTGACACAATGCTCCAGAACTTAGGGTACCTTCCGGGGGCTACCTCTCGACCCGACCTTCCAGCTGGGAAGATCATCGAGGTCCTTAAGGACGAAGACTCTCACTTCGGCCTTGGCTATGCCACCACTCCGGGCAACGTTGTCCGAGCAGGAATCGAAAAGGCCTGCAACATCATGAAGGGTATCCACTTGAGCCCTTACAGCCCACGGTTGTCTGACTACTTTGTCACACCCGTATTCGGGGCTATCCAGGTTGGACTATACCAACCCAATGTTACGCACCTCGGGACCCACTCGGCCCGGGACTGCAACTACATCCCGGATGAGGTGTTCGCCCTCATCCAGTCCGATGGAGCTGATGATGCCGAGCCCGCGCTGGGGCTACTCTTCGGGGAAGACACCATAGCCCCGACTCCAAAAGAAGACCTGGTCAACCTGATTCTCCACAGCAACAGGTTTGACCCGACCAAGCTGATCTCGGATGTTGGCTCCGAGACGGGAAACAGGGCCTGGAGGAAGACTGTCAGGTGGACTAACAATCAAGGAAAGATCTACAAGCTGGTCACTGGAGAGGGAGACATGCCTGAGTCTGAGTCCGAGTATGAGTCGGAGTCTGAGTCAGAGTCTGAGGTCGAGTCTAGGATAGTCGGTGCTAGAGTCACTCCTGTAACCCCTCCCCCTTCTATCATTCCTGCTGCTGGCACTTCGGGGTCTGTCCCGACTGCTTTACCAATCCCGCCACTGACCAATGATCAGATGGCTGCTCTCTTTGAGCTATTTTCCAAATTTTCAATCAATAATAACAACCATTCTGCTTATGACTTGTCTCTTTTAAATTCTGCTTTCAAAAATTCTTTATGCTATGACATTGAGAAATCCGACGAGCAGGTACCCCTACCTCCATATCTGATCGAGCAACTAGAGCAAAGGGAATCCCGGAATCCGGTAATTGAAGAGACCGAGTCCATAAATGTGGGAACAACCTTAGAGCCTCAGATACTTAAGATAGGGTTATCTTTAGATCCCAAGGAGAAACAACAGTTTATAAACCTCCTCCAAGAGTTCAAAGACGTCTTCGCATGGTCCTACAAGGACATGCCGGGAATAGACCGGGAAATAGCCAAGCACCGCATACCTATCAAAGACGGGTGCAAACCGGTCAAGCAGAAGCTTCGCCGAATGAGGCCCGAGTGGTCTCTCAAAGTAAAAGAAGAAGTCGACAAACAGTTCAAAGCCGGCTTCATACAAGTGTCCGAGTATCCGGACTGGGTTGCAAACATCGTGCCGGTTCCTAAAAAGGACGGTAAGGTGCGGGTATGCGTAGATTTTCGGGATCTTAACAAAGCAAGCCCGAAGGATGATTTTCCGTTACCACACATCGATATACTGGTGGATAACACGGCCGATCATGCCCTTCTATCATTCATGGACGGGTATGCCGGGTATAATCAGATCAAAATGGCGGAAGAAGACATGAGTAAGACTACCTTCACTACACCTTGGGGTACTTACTGCTATACCGTCATGCCATTTGGCCTCATTAATGCCGGGGCCACGTACCAAAGGACCGCTACCACTCTACTACATGACATGATGCGTAAAGAGGTAGAGGTCTATGTAGACGACATGATTGTCAAGTCCAAAGAACGGGATGGTCACATCACCGCCCTAAGAAAATTCTTCACCCGATTGCGCAAATACAACATGAGGCTAAACCCTCAAAAGTGCAGTTTCGGGGTAACGTCAGGCAAATTACTGGGTCATATCGTTAGCCAACGAGGTATCGAGGTCGACCCAGCTAAAATTAAAGCCATAACCGAGATGCAAGCTCCTAAAACCGAAAAAGAAATAAGGGGATTTCTCGGAAAAGTCCAGTACATTAGTCGATTCATTTCCAAACTAACCATGGTGTGTGAACCAATTTTCAAGAAACTGAAAATAGGGGAACGGATACTATGGGATAACAAGTGCCAAGCTGCTTTCGACAAGATCAAGGAAATTCTGTCTGCTCCGCCAGTTTTGATGCCACCTCAACCCGGTTTGCCTCTGTCGTTATACCTAACAACGACCGAGGCAGCCATGGGGGCTATGCTGGCTCAGACAGTTGACTCCGAAGAACGAGCCATTTATTACATCAGCAAGAAGTTTTTAGAGTATGATTGCAAATATACCATGCTCGAAAACACGTGTTTGGCTCTAGTCTGGGCCACCAAGAAGCTCCGACACTACATGCTCAGCTACGAGGTCCATGTTCAATCAAAGATGGATCCGATCAAATACCTCTTCGAAAAGCCCATTCTCAATGGCCGGATTTCGAGATGGACTCTAATGCTGGCAGAGTTCGACCTAAAATTTGTGCCATTAAAGGCCATTAAGGGGCGGGTGGTAGCTGGATTCCTCGCCGACGGCCCGATAACCGAAGAAGGACACACCGACACCTGGTCCTTCCCCGACGAAGATATTTTCCATACCGATGCCGAAACATGGGATTTATACTTCGATGGAGCATCTAATTTTCGAGGATTCGGAGTCGAGATCCTTCTAATTTCACCAAGAGGGGAGCATACTCCCGTCTCCATCAAACTGGACTTTGATGTTACCAATAATGCAGCAGAGTACGAAGCATGCATTTATGGGCTACAAGCCGCCGCCAACCTAGGAATCACGAATCTCCGGGTACATGGAGACTCATCCTTGGTCATTAACCAAGCACTCCAAAAATGGAAGACTCGGAATGCTAATCTCGTGGCTTACCAGGCACGAGTAAGGGATCTCGAGAAACAATTCCAAAAGGTGGAGTATATATACCTACCTCGGGAAGAAAATCAGTTTGCAGATGCACTCTCAAAATTGGCATCTTTACTGAATATTCTCGACCACGTGACCAGTATGCCAATCTGCGTCGAAAGACGATCCGAGCCGGCATACGTCCATTACATCGAAGACATCGAGATCACTGATCCCAAACCTTGGTACCAAGCTATATTAAAATACCTGACAAATGGAGAATACCCTCCCGGTACTGAGTGTCGAGCCAAGAAAGCCTTACGAAGGCTAGCCAGCCAGTTCATCCGTACTGATGACGAGCAACTGTACAAAAAGATGGCACAGGTGGCTCTCCTCCTTTGTGTTGACAAATATAAGGCCGAGGAAGTAATGGCTGAAGTACATGATGGTGAAAACGGCCCACATATGAATGCTCACATGTTGGTCCGAAAAATCATGAGGCTCGGGTATTACTGGAACACCATGGAAGCCGACTGCCAGTTATACGTCAAACATTGTCATACTTGTCAAATCTTCGGCAATGTGCAACATATGCCGTCATCTCTGCTCTATACCATGACGTCGCCTTGGCCGTTCTCGACATGGGGTATCGACATAGTCGGGAAGGTAAATCCCTCCGGTACTGGCGGACACTGTTTCATTTTAGTGGCTATCGACTACTTCACCAAGTGGGTCGAAGTTGAATCATATCGCATCCTCAATGCTAAACATGTCGCCAAATTTATCCAAAACAAGATAATATGTCGGTATGGAATCCCGCATGAATTCATCAGTGATCACGGGACTCATTTCCAAGCTGAGGCCGCAGCCCTACTGGCTAAATATAAAATTCAAAGGCACACGTCCTCGCCCTACCGTCCCCAAACGAATGGGGCGGTGGAAGCGGCCAATAAAACAATTGTCACCATACTAAAAAAGATGGCTGATAATTATCGGGACTGGCCCGACAAAATACCTTTTGCCCTATGGGGGTACCGGACGTCAATTCGCACCGCAACCGGAGCAACGCCGTATTACCTAACTTATGGGATGGAAGCAGTCCAACCAGTTGAGCTAAAGGTACCGTCCCTCAGAATTCTGCTAGAAAGTCAAGTACCCGAAGCTGACTGGGTTCGAGCACGGTACGATTCGTTGGTTCTACTAGACGAACGACGGTCCCGCGCTCTCAACAACATCCAAATCTACCAGAAACGAATCCAACGGGCCTTCAACAAGCGAGTAAGGCCCAGAAACATTAAAGAAGGGGACTTAGTCCTTAAGTCTGTTCGAGCTTTACTACCAGTTGACCCAAGGGGAAAATTCAAACCCAACTGGGCTGGGCCATATCTGGTGAAAAAGATCTTATCAGGGGGAGCAGTGATGCTAACGGACCTGGACGGGAATGAGTTCGTCAACTCAACCAACCTGGACCAGCTGAAGCGTTACTACCTTTAGCCATTTCTCAATGTCATTAGCAAATCTTATCAAAATCATTTATTTTACAAAAAAAGCAAGTCAATGAGCTAGAATTACTTATTCTACTGTCACAAAACATCTTGAACCAATAGTCTTGGTGTAATTCAAGATTGCAAATTTCCTAAGTCTGAACTACGTTTGGTTTGATTCTGCTAATCGCGGATACGTAGGCAGCCCTTCAAAAGGGCACAACCAGTGCAATCAAGAAAAGACAGGAACGGTTTAATAATAAACTCCTTTTATTAATTATCAAAAAAAAACCCGATAAACTCGGGAAACTTACAAAAAAGCAAGAATTCAAAAAATTACCAAAAAAAAACACACGACAAAAATAGTAATAATATCTAAATAAAAAAACTAAGGGCTCGGCATTTAGGGCATCTTGCCCTTCCTCTTGTCCTTGGCCTCCTTGGCCGTCCACTGACGACGACGTGGAGGAGAGCGTTCCCGAATAATCACAGGAACCTCTTTAGCCCGGACTCGTTTCTTGGAACTTGAGTCCTCATCCACCTCGATAGGCCCAAGTCGGGCCCTCACGGGCTCAGGGAGCCGGTCACGCGGACCTAATCGGTCCCGGGCCGCCAACCTCGGCCCAAGTCGTCGCTCCAAATCAGTCTGGGGGCTTTGCCGCCCCCGTGTGCCACTAGCACCGGCATCTTTAGCTCGAGTCTTAGTATGTGACTTAAGACCCGATTCTAATCGGACTAAGGTAGCAGGGGTCTCTCTCTCATCGAAGAATCCCCTATTGTCCTTTGCCGTCTCCCGACGGACCAATTCGAAGGCCTCATCGACCTTCAGAGCTTTGCGAGCTTCCTCGGACTCCTCAGAAGTCCATTTCTCGTAAGCCCGAGAAACCCAAGCAGATTGGCAAGGGTTGGGAATAGTCCATGTAGGACGAGTAAACCATCTCTGCAACCAAGTGTCGCACATAGCGTCTGTCAGTTGGAGCGAGACGCTAATAATGGCTTCAGTCTCAGGAATGCGCTGAGACGAACCGAACTGCCTCAGAATGCGGTCCGGGTAAATGTGAACTGTCCAGTCAAGGGACAAGATCACAAGGTATCGAGCTTGGTCCCTCTTGGCCAACCACGTCAGCTTAGAAAGGAACCACCAAGCGACCGTCCACCTGATTAATGGGCCACCATGGAACACCAATTCCTCATCCCAGTAAGCTCGATTTATATGGTGATTCGAGCTTATTCGACGCCCTCTTGAACTGATTTGGCTGCTACGGTAGTTAGGAACGCTTGGAGGAGGCTCTATGATTGACAGGCGTTCCGACAACCAAAGCTACAAAGAATATACAAAATTCGTAAGCAACGGAATGGTCCGCTGTAGCCCACTCGATCGAGTATGCCATCTGACTCGATCGAGTAAAGCTCCCTAAGAGCAACCAGAATCTCGTCAGGTGTGACACTCGATCGAGTAAAGCATACCACTCGATCGAGTAAGCCTTCCACAGATGGGCAGAAGCACTTTGCAGGCATCACTCGATCGAGTGACAGGTCCACTCGATCGAGTGACTTACGGACCTCAGGAAATCGCGAGAAACACAAAAAAAAAGAAGGCAAAAAAAATAATTGAAAATCACGAGACGTGTACCTGCAGAATAAGGGTGCTCCCCGTCAGTTGCCGGGTTGGGTCCAGTCGCCTAGCATCCAGACCCATGATGATTTCTCCAGTGGCTAGCCAAGCAGGGCTATGACCAGTTTCCATCTGGTCAACCACTCCGATCAGCCTAATTTGACCTACGCATGAGTCAACATCCATCATCCCCTCAAAAACATAGCGGTGCAGCATGCAGAATGCGAAAGCCCTACGCCTGTGAGAAGGCGTAGCCCTTACATCTTGACTGTTCATAAACTTGTCAGCCAAGTCAAAGAGGGAAACAGTATCTCCCCACACCATTCGATCTGTCTCAGGCATGAGACAGATCCAGGAAATCCCTCAGTCTTCTCCTCGGGTCCGGATAGAACGGAGGGATGGCAGGACGAGCCACAGGGCTCCAACCCCCGATGGCTGCGATCTCCTCGGGAAGAGGGCATATCTCTCCTCGCGGGAACGCAAAGACGTGATGGGTGGTATCCCAAAACGACAAACAGGCATCCAAAAAGTGTGAATCAGTTACTAGACGCCGAAGAGTAAACAGGCTGACAATCCCCATTTGGGTCAGCAGAATTTTGTCCTCGTCCCAAAAGTGCTGGGACCAGGCAAAAAAGCATTGACGTAAGATGCTCGATACCCATGACAGGAATTTGAATCTTCTGGAAAGACTAAGAAGTTTTTTTGAGGTGAAGGAGGAGTTTTGATTTGAGATGCAGTAAACTGAAGCAGGGAGACCTATATTTATAATAGGGAATCCTAACTGCAACCCTAACTACCCTGCCTCCTCAGCAAACCTGGGCCCCAGCACGTGCAGGCCTGACTTCAACCCAGAATAGGAATCAAGTTGTCCCGAGCTTTCTTAAAAATTCCTAAAAATTCTAAAAAAAAAGAGGTTTTCAAAAATTTCAATTTTTTTTCAAAATCCAGTTTTCCCCAGCGCGAGTCGGTGTTTTGTCTATGTGCTACATGCAATTTGTTATGTGTCAGCATACAGGTACACCCAAGACTTCAGAAGCAAGTCTCCGCGCAACTATTTTACTCCCCAGCGTGAGCCGATATTTATCCCAGAATGCTACAATCAAAGCCATGATGTATCAGCATACGGGTGCACCTATACCTTCAAAAGCAAGTTTCACTCCCCACGGAGCTATCATTAGCAGAACAGGTATGACCCTCTGCTTATGGCTGGCGAGCCCTTGACGCTAGTCTACTGGACTATAAACGACCCGACCGGAAGGCTGCCAGGTCGTAATCTGCGATTGGCCTGGTAGCTACTCTGACTTTCGCCTTGTCCAAGCCTCAGTCAGAGTGGGGGCTCTGTAGACACCCGCATTTTGCCTGCTAGTGTCTATAGCAGTTCCCGACAAACACCCGATGATGATCGGACGCAAACGTGACTTGGTATGCTCGGATTTGGACCCAAAATCAATAATATCTGACATGGACTTTTAGCGGAGTAATAATCTCTCAAAACAGACCTCAAATCCAGGCCCAGTGGGTCGTTCCGAGCAAAATAAGACTAATTTGGGCCAAAACCGACACCAAAAATAAATCCCGTCTTTTAGCGACCGGGTCAAACCCGGTCAAAGACGAACCCGTCACAAAAACCAGCCAAATGAACCTTCTAGAAGCTGGCGCCCAAATTAAATTCAAAAAAGATAACCAAATCAACCAAGTCAACCCCTTCCTAATTTACCTCGATTTACCTGATCCACTCGATCGTGTGGATTGACCCACTCGGTCGAGTGGAGCGTCATTTTCTGGATCAGGCTCATTTTCTAGGGCACTCGACCGAGTGCACTAAGGCCACTCGATCGAGTGACCCTAGGTCGTGGGGTAAAGTCTATAAATACCCCCTCAAACCCTTTGCATTTCAGATTTTGACTAATGCAAAATTACCCTAAACTTTTACTCTAATTCACCTACACTACAAGCCTTAGTAACCCTAAGCACCACACACAAAAACCGAGTCGCTTGTCCCTCGAAAAACCGACAATTCATCCACACACACACATACACCGTAACTTGCATACATCCTCGATACTCCGACGTCCTGTCACTATTCGCGAGTCCATTTCCGAGGTCCTTACTAAGCATGTATGTTGAGGGTGTCCTAAACCCCATTTCAATCTTTGTTACTTCGTTTCTATTTACTTTTTTATATTGTTTATACACTAATTATGCTAGTATCCTAACATCGACTCTAACATAATTCTAGCATTTTACTTTTTTTATATACTAACTTTTACATTCGCGTTACTAACATTATTATACCGCGTATATATATAAACTAGTATCAAAAATCCGGTTCTAAATCCGTTTGACTATGATGTATGCCTAAAGTCCGTCTAATCCCTTTACGAGCAACGACGGAGGTGGAGCCCTTTCGAGGAGCCCCGCCCCAATATACTCAAGGGCGTGACGTGATCGCAATCGGTCGTAGTTGAACGTATTTAATTCCATTTCTATAATTAGTACGGAACCCGTTGACACGAAAACCGACATCACATAACCCGAAAGGGTTAGTTTCGACGTCGTGACGTTGAGGGATGCATTCCGTTGCTAATTCAAAGTTTCTACGTAAATGCTATCATAAAATCCCGACAACGGTATTATAATCGTACATGTACACGATTATAGTACCGGAGGTCAAGTTAAATACAAATCCTGCGATATTTATATTTAATTTGACCGACCGTCGATTTTAAACCCCAAAAACGAGACGAGTTAACACTCGTACAGGGGCTACTCGACCGAGTGCATAGGCTACTCGATCGAGTAGCATCCATAAAACTGGGCAGAACCTTTTTCGAGGACACACTCGACCGGGTCAGACCATGACTCGACCGAGTGGGTCCTGTAACCCAGAAAACCGAGAGCTTAAATGCAACATTTAAGCCTCGTCTTTTTTTACGACTCTTAGTCGACACGTGTAAAGCCAATCACGTGAATCCATTTCTCAAAACTCACGCTTATCACGACACTATAACGACTTTGATCGATTTTTTCGACGTGATAAGTCGGGACAAGGCATCGAGGCATAGGATCGGGCTAGCATCACGCTTAGGTCCTATGTCTCCGTCCCTCGCTTAATACACAACGCAATGTGTATTTAATCGGGGTTAGTCCATCTACACATTTCATGGTCTAGTGCATATACGGGTCCGTTCCTAACTTTTTATTATTTATTATTCCATTTCTATATCGCTTATGATTTTTGTATTGGCCGGGTTGTATTTCCGCCCGTGTAACTTGTATATTATTTACCTTCGAGTTTTATTTATTTATTTGCTTATCGCTTTATAAATGAACCTCGCATGCTAAATCATTTTGACCGTAATTAAGATGCATTAAATGACGTAGCTCACATACTATTCATATGCTTAGCCCGAAAACGCTGTTTGCATATCATTTAGTCATTTTACTAGCGCGCGCACACGAACACGAACGATGTCTTATTAGAGGCCGCCATGTGCGGGCGGGGTTGGGTGTCCTTAGTGGGCTTCCCAACACGTACCCTCACCCCTTACTCAGAACCTTGGTTTCCGGATGTCCGAAACCCTTGGCGCACGAGAGTCATTCTATATACGAAAGCCGGTTTAAACGGTATCGATATTGCAATGCAAAGGGACGAGCCCAATAAACTCTGAAATCGAAGTGGGCTTACTTTGTGTATAGCCCATGATGACATAGAGTGGGCTCGAATGGTTCCGAATAACCACAAAATTCGGTGGTGACTCCGTTTTGACTTAAATTTCGAACCCGAGAACAATCTCACCACGAGATTCATTCGCCTACCCAAACCCGCGCGTGGCCGCGTCGGGGTGGACCTACGTCATGTCCACAAATAGGTTCATCTGTCCGGGGGTAACAACATCCACATGAAAACCCCCGTGTTTATTCTCCGGTGAATGATAAACTGCCTGCAAACCTGAATCTCACGGGTTTGCCGATGTTCGAGGGGACTGAACCCGTTACTCCATATACGGACCTTCAAGGAATTTATGGCTATAAAAGGGGTGGATTCTAGCATGTTTAAGAATCTATTCGTTGCATTCCTCGAGAAACACACGAGTGCCTGGTACTACAGGCTAGACCCGAAGAAATATCCAACCTGAGATGATGTGGCCACTGAATTTGTTCAGAATTATGATGATAATACCGAGATCTAGACCACCACATGCTCTTTGGAGGTCTTGGCCCACGAGCCCAAAGAAGGGTTCACAAAATACCTTCAGCGTTGGAGGGCCGAGAGTGTTAAGCTGGTCGACAAGCCCAGCGAAAAGACTTTGCTGGAGGCCTTCGTGAAGAACCTACTCCCCACCTACCGGGTCCATCTCCGGTATACTGTTATACCCAACTTCACTACCCTCACTGAAATGGGTATGAGAATCGAAGATGACTTAAGGCTAGAGGGCCTAACCAAAGCCTCCGGCAAAGGTTATCAAGGGGTCTTCTCCTCAGCCAAGGCTGTAGCTGCATCCCGCAGCATATTCGATAAGGTTAATCTTCTAGATGCCTATTCAAGAAGAGCACCCACCACGGGTGTTCATTGACATAGGTACTACCTATACCTACGCCTTACAAAAGGCTCTCCTCCAAAGGTCTAATCCAACCGATAGGCCCTACTACAGAGGTCCTGGCACACAGACGCTCCAAACACTATGACACACGGGCCTACTGTCAATATCATAGGGGTAACGGGCATGATATCGATAAGTGCTAGAAATTGAAACACCTTATCCAAGATTTAATCGAGAGCGGAAAGATTCTATTGCCCTGGGAGAAACCGAGCAACAAGGACAATCCCTTAAGTTCCCACGCCATCTTTATCGGGGAAGTGATTGATTGTTCCCATCTTATTTGTCCCTTCATCCCGCAAGTGAATGGGATATGGTTGGATGATCAAGACGATGTGTACCTCGTCAAAGGGAAATTTGTCCCCATTACTAGTGAGGAAGTCCGAAAGGCTAAGTCTAAGGTCCTAGCCTGTAACCACCTCACCAACTCTGGTCGCCCCTATCAAGCTACTAGCCTGGGGACACCCTTATTCCGGCAACTGTCACTGACCCAGTTAGGATGGAAGCCGTCCCCGAGGAGCCAACTACTGACACGGCTCTTGTAAAGCAGCTGAAGAGGACTCGAGTTGACCTCACTATATGGCAACTTCTAATCAGCTCACAGGAACATACATCGAGAAGCACTTACTAATGCTCTCGATCAGATCAAGATCGACTCAACCACTACCCCTGCTGAAATGGTAGCTACTATTATCCCCCATCTGAAAGGAAAAACCAAGGAAGAAAGCCCGCTGATTACCTTCTTCGCGTCCAATCTACCACCATTTGGGGCTTCCCATAACTTAGCCCTATATATCGCGGTATTATGCTGCGGGAAGTATCTCCCCATGACCTTAATATACGATGGGTCTTCAGTTAACGTCCTTCCACTAAGGAACGCTAAAGCTCTTGGCATTACCGAGACTGAGTACAACCCGACTACTCAAACCATCTAGGCTTTTGATGGAAGCCCAAAGCCGGTAGCTGGGGTCGTTAAGTTAACCATTATAACTGGCCCAGTAAAGAAAGAGTTGGAATTCCAGATGATCGATGTCACCTCCTCTTTCAACTTGCTCTTAGGACGTCCATGGATCCACGTTGTCAAAGCAGTGTCCTCTACCCTGCACCGTAAAATCAAGGTGCCTTTGCGTGATGACGTCATCACCCTAGAGGCAACACCCATCACAGTGGCTAGCTGTAACGCCATAGGCCGTCTCGGCACGGACCTTTGGGGGTTCGACTTTGTGAGTATGATCGAGGAGGACTTTCTCTTCAGGTCCGATTTCAATACCAGCATTGATGCAATGCTACAGAATTTGGGGTACTTCCCAGGGACCACTTCTAGGCCATATCAACGTTCTAAAAGACAAAGATTCCCACTTCGGCCTGAGGTACGCCATAACACCAGGCAATATCGTCCGAGCAGGCACCGAGAAGGCCTGTAATATCATAAAGGGTATCCACTTGAGCTCTTATAGCCCACGATTGACTGATTACTTTGTCACGCTGGTATTTGGGTCCATCCAGGTTGGTCTATTCCAACCAACCGCTGTGCACTCCGGGACCAAACTGGCCCGAGACTGCAACTACATCCTAGATGATGTGTTCACCCTCATCCAGTCAGAATCGAGGGAAGATGCTGACAATGCTGAGCCCACGATAGGGCTACTATCGGAGAAGATAGGATAGCCCCGACTCCAAAAGAAGACTTGGTCAATCTGGTGTGTGCTAAATTTAGATCGTTTTTCCTCCCATTTAGACTCGTTTTTCCTCCGTTTTGCGAGATTAGAGTGCGATTATCGCTCTATTCTTAGTCTTTCTCGCATTAGCGTCTCTCTTGTGCATTTCACGTGTTTTTGGTAGTTTTTCTATCTATTCTGATAGGATTCGACGCCGAGAGCATGTCCGAACTTCCACGAGCACGAGAAAGTGGAATACCGTCCGAAAAGCAACATACGAAATCAAAAGTTCAAGCAATCCAATCAAACGACAAAGAGCGAGACCAGAAAAGAGGTCAAGGAAACTATCGGGTGAAACTAGATACCACCGGGCAAAGTTTCGCCCGGCGACATTTCGACCTCCCCAAAGATCTTCAGGAAACATTCTCCACCTGGCGTAATGACCGGGCAAAACTTTCACCCATCGGGTGAAGTTTCGCCCGACGGTAAAGAGGCCCCCAAATGCAAAAACTTGAAGGAAGTCCACCGGGTGAAACCACCGGGTGAAGTTTCACCCGGCGGTATTGGCTCGTGAATGGCTGATATTCGCAGGGTGAAGTTTCACCATATGAAGACTCATTGGGCAAAAGTCTCACTAATGAAGCAAAAGTTGGATTTGGGCTTTGGTTTAAGGATCCATTAATCTACTACTATATACATAGTTAACATAGTTAGATGCAAATGATCTATCATCTTTTCATAACTTTCCATTAGATATTTGGTCATTTTCATTAGCATCCATCTTCATACTACTTTACTTAGCTTAGATAGAAAGCTATTAGATATTCGTAGTTTTTATCAATCTTCATCTTCATCTAGCCTTAGATTCAAGTTTTTGGAAGGAATTCTAGTTTGGTTCAAGATGTTCTTTGGAGATTATCAAGGGATTAGTGACAAATCCATTGTTCTCTTCATCAAGGCTTCTCTTTAATTTTATGCAATCTTCATCTTCTTTATTGTCATTTTACTCCATTGTTGGTATATTTCTCTTCATCTCCCTCATCTCTAGATTAGATTTACTATTGCTCTTTCATTATTGTATCGTTTTCATTGATTTTACTTGCGCTGTTTTTAGATCGCTTTGTAGTTTCTTTTGTTGATTGTAATTTCCTCCGTTGTTTTAGTTTTATTTTCTCTTGTTTTCATCATTATGCATGTGTTTGTTATTTTCTCCATTGTTATTGCTTTTGTAGTTTTCTTCATGAATTGTGAGTAGTTTTCTTATTACGGGGTTAAGGGAGGAAGATCATGGGTGATATGAATTAAGGAATTGTGGTTTGGTTGCATGCTTGTTGATTTATCATGTTTGAGGTTTTTGTGTCGTTGTTGACTTAGTCCGGCCAACTAGATCGACCTTGACTCATTTCTATCAATTGGAGAAACTCGGGGTAAGAGATCCCTTGTTTTGAGACTTACTGTTGGTCGGGAAATCCGGGGATGAAATTACCTTGACTTGAGACTTACCCATTTTTATCCCGAAGCGGGACCTAGATAAGTTGGGTGAAGAAATTGAAAGGTGGCATTCTCTCTCTATCGACTTTGTGACAAAACCATAATTCTGAGACTCATAGCACCCGATTTCCGATTCCAGGCTCCCCTTAACACCTTTTTGGTTATTCCTTGTTGTTTATTGCATTCTAGTTTAGACTCGACCCAAAACCCTCCAATTAGACCCCAAACGTGTAGCTCCTACTCAATTAGCATCGCCTTTCCTGTGGATCGACCTCAACTTACCATGACTACATTTAATTGTTTTTGTGTTATTTGCGAGTCACATAAATATTGTTTGATCCCTTATCCTTCGTTAACGACCGATCCAGATTTGGGCGAAATCAAAATGGCGCCGTTGTTGGGGACAATGATTAGTTAATTGAGTTTTAGTTTATTGTGTTTGGTTAATTGCTTTAATTTTATTTCTCCCTTTTTCCCTAGTGTCGATAGGTGCTATGAGACTTATCGTTTGTTGAGTTTTATGCCCAAGAATACATCATCGCCCATGTGTTCGATCCGTAGCCGGAGAGGACATTTAGACCCTTGAGATTTCGGGGATATAATTCAACTACGATTATTACACATCCTTCATTATCACTACCAAATCAAAATCCCATTGTACCATATACACCTCTTACACGAAATAACCCTTTCACATCTTCTACTTCACAAAATTCACCACCAACCCCACCATCACCAAGAACTCCTCAACAAAATTAAACCCCTCCAAATCTACCACCACCACCTCATCCAATGGCGACCTTAGGATTCCATTCCCAACTTACACATGGAGAGATCCCATCACCGTTCGATTTCGAGGAGATTCCCGAAAATTATGAACTTAAAGCTTCTCTATCCAATGCGGTCCAACAAGACACTTTTCATGGGTTTTCCCAAGAAGATGCCCAAGAACTTATTGCATCATTTAAAGAGAAATTAGTCGGGGCCCGATTAAATGGGTTAACGTCATGTCAACTTCACCGACTATTATTCCCTAAGACGTTGCGTGATGGAGCTCGAAGATGGCTTCATGGCCATTCGGATAACAGATTTACATCATGGGCTCAATTATCCAATGTCTTCTTGGAGAAATATTATCCACCGTCAAAGACTAACCAATACCGCATGGAGATACAAACTTTCAAGCAAGATGAATTTGAAAGCCTAAGCGAAGCTTGGGAGCGATTTAAAGATCTACTTCGTAAATGTCCTCATCAGGGAATACCCGATTTGCTAACAACCCAAACTTTTTACAACACCCTTTCATCGAGAACCAAGGAAAACCTCAACTCGGCCGTCGGAGGAGATTTCTCTTCCCTTACCGATGAGGCATCTAAAAGTCTTATTGAAAATATGGCAAGGAGTGATTCTAGAGTGGGTCAATTGAGGGATTCTAGGAAGAAGGTTGAAGTGAACTTTTCTAAGAGTTCAATGAATTAAAACTTGAAGCTAGAATTGAAGAATTGACAAAGAAAATGGATGCCTTGAATTTTAAACCAACTCCTAGAGGAATGCACCAAATTCAAGGGAGTGTTCCAACAAGGCAACCATCTCCATCTAAACAAGAAATGACATGGGAGATTCAATGTGAACATTGAAGCAATTATGGCCATGATTCTAGTTCTTGTATTCCAAATGAAGAGAGTTATTTTGAAGAGTCGAATGAAGTGCAAGCTATTCAAGTATATGGGCAAAGACCTCAATTCGATCCCTATTCTAATACTTATAATGCCGGCACAAGGTTTCATCTCAACTTTTCTTATGGGAACCAAAATGTTCAAAACTCGATGCCACGCGCCCAAGGGAATCAACCGAGGTCTTTCAATCAAAGCCAACAAAGGCCCTTTAATCAAGGTCCTCCAAAGATGCCTCCATATTTACCTCCTCACCAAAGGAGTAACTTCAATCAACAGGGAGGTAATTTTCATGTTCCTAATAATTATCAAAATCAACAAGGGAACAACTTCAATCATGGATACAACCAAGGTTTCCAAGGTAATTTCCAATGTAACCAAGGTTCCAACCAACAATCTTACAACCAACCATCTCAATCTTATGGTCAGTTAAGTAATTTCCAATATAGTCAAGAGGGAGGTCCATGGGACAACACTAATGAATTACAAAGAGCCATTGGGCACCTATGGAGTGAGAACTTAGACATTAAGAGGCAAAGGTTTGGGAATCCAAGAAGCATCAATTGCCTTAGCCGCCCGAATTCATCCACCCCATGGTTTGCCCGGTCAACCACAAAACCCGAGAGACCCTCCACACCAAGCAAATGCCATGATATTGAGAGGTGAAAAAGAACTCGAGGACCCATATAAGAACTTGAACATCAAAAGCACCACAACCAAAGTCAATCAACATGGTTCACCGCAAGCCGCATCCTCCGCTTCCCCCAAACAAAACCGGGGAATACAAGCGGAATTTGATATTCTTGAAAATGTGGAGGTTGAACAAAGAGAATTAAGAGAACTTAAAAGGAAGAAAATGGAGAAAATGGAAGCGAAAGAAGCAAAAAGAAAAGAGATGGAGCGTTTAGCCGAAAAAGAAGAAGAATCCAATGTTCGACCGCCTCCCGCTTTTGTGCCACCATTGCCTTTTCCTGAACGATCTAAGCCACATAAAGAGAATGCTCAATTTAGCCATTTTGTGGATATGTTGAAGAAAGTGGAAGTAAATTTACCCTTCACCGAGGTAATTTCTCAAATGCCCCTTTATTCTAAGTTTTTGAAAGAAGTTTTGACTAAAAAGAGCACCAATTCTTGTTTGCGACGGTGATATCCGTCACAAGTTTGTGACGGGTCATACATGAGAGACATGACAAAAAGTAAACTACTTGAGAAAAGCAAATGAGTTACCTTTACCCTACCAATATGAGTGTTATTTGGCCCGTCGTAAACTTGTGACGGATATACCCGTCATAAGGGAGACTTACTCTAAAAAGAGAACCATAAAAGATAAAGAATGTGTCCCTCTTATGGCACAATGTAGTGCCATTCTTATGAATCATATGTCAAAGTAACTAGATGACCCCGGTAGCTTCTCCACCCCTTGTCGGGTTGGAAATGTAGTTGTTAACCGAGATTTATGTGACCTAGGGGCTAGTTTTAGCTTGTTACCCTACTCAATTGCCAAGAGACTTAGTGTGGGGGAGATAAGACCCACAAGCATGTCGATTCAACTTGCGGATAGGTCCGTCAAGTACCCACGTGGGATACTTGAGGATGTACCTGTACAAGTTGGTAAATTTTTCATTCACTCCGACTTTGTCGTTATGGACATGCCCGAGGACACTATTACCCCCATCATCTTAGGTCGACCATTCATGGGTACCGGTGGCACCATAATTGATGTTAAGAATGAAAAGTTAACTTTTAATATAGGGAAGGAATCGGTAGAGTTTTCCTCTTCCCAAACTCTTAAACAACCAATGATTGAACAAATGTATTCCATTGAAGTTATTGATAGTTTGGTTGAGTATAGTTTGATAGATGATGATAAGAAAGAAGAGGAACCGCTTGATTCCCAACCTCTTGAAGAACAAAATATGCATGAAGATGAGGTAGAACCACTACCGGTGGGTGAAAGTACAGTATCCTCTACTCTTAATCTTGAGCTTAAGCCACTCCCCTCTTCCCTCAAATATGCCTTCCTTGAAGGAACTAGTTATCCCGTTATCGTCAATGCCACACTTGATGGTCCTCAATTAGAAAAACTTTTGGTTGTTTTGAGGAAACACAAAAAGGTCATTGGGTATAACATTGGCGACCTCCAAGGCATAAGTCCAAACGTTTGCATGCATATATAGGATCATCCTTGATGATAACCACCGCCCTTCGGTTGAGGGTCAACATCGGTTGAACTCCACTATGAAAGAGGTTGTCATGAAGGAAGTCCCCAAGTTGTATGAGGCTAACATTATATACCCTATGACCGGAAGTAAATGGGTTAGCCCCGTACAGGTTGTGCCGAAAAAAGGAGGAATGACGGTTGTGAAAGGAGAAAAGGGAGAGTTAATTTCTAATAGGACTATCACCGGTTGGTGCATGTGCATAGACTTTCGAAAGTTGAACACGGCCACCATAAAAGACCATTTCCCCCTTCCCTTTATTGATCAAATGCTTGAACGATTAACGCGTCATTCTTATTTTTGTATCTTCGATGGTCATTCGGGATTTCTTCAAATTCCTATTCACCCCAATGACCAAGAGAAAACTACCTTCACATGTCCCTATGGCACCTATGCCTACCGAAAGATGCCATTCGGATTGTGTAATGTGCTGGGAACATTTCAAAGATGTTTGGTGGCAATTTTCTCCTATTTTATTGAAAAATCAATGGATGTTTTTATGGATGACTTTAGTGTCCATGGTAAATCTTTTGATTCTTTCCTTAATCGTCTCGATCAAGTGTTAGCTCGATGTGAAGAGTATAGACTTGTTTTAAATTGGGAGAAATGTCACTTTATGGTCGAGCAAGGTGTCCCCGGTCATATTATTTCTAATAAAGGATTCGAAGTAGATAACGATAAAGTCTTAGTGATAGAGAACTTGCCACCCCAACTAATGTAAAAGGGGTGAGGAGTTTTCTAGGTCACGCCGGCTTTTATAGGCGTTTCATAAAAGATTTTTCAAAAATTGCCAAGCCTTTAACTTCATTACTTATGAAAGACGCACCTTTTGTGTTTGATGACTTGTGTCTTGAGGCCTTTTTCAGGATAAAGACCGCTCTCACTACTGCCCCGATTATCAAAGCACCCGATTGGAATCTTCCATTTGAGATCATGTGTGATGCTTCCAATTTCGCCGTTGGTGACGTTCTAGGCCAACGGGTTGACAAGAAGTTGCATGTGATATATTATGCAAGTAAAACCCTTGATGAAGCCCAATCGAGATATACCACAATCGAAAAAGAAATGCTAGCCGTTGTCTACGCCATGGAAAAATTTAGAACATATGTTACCGTTCCAAAGTTATTATTCATACCGATCATGTGATAATTCGTTATATCATGTCCAAAAATGAGACAAAACCCCGACTCTTTCGGTGGGTTCTCCTTCTACAAGAATTAGACATCAAAATTAAAGATAAAGCCGGATCGGAGAATTTGGTAGAAGATCATCTTAGTAGACTGGCGGTTAGTGGAAGTGGTAATGAAGATGATGGTGTACCCATCAATGAAGCAATGAGAGACGAGTCCTTGATGGCCATTGAAACTATTACGCCTTGGTATACAGATATCGTCAATTTCTTAGTGTCTCACTATATTTCGGACGATTATTCAAAGCAAGAGAAGAAGAAACTATGATATGAAGGCCGACACTATTATTGGGATGAACCCTATTTGTTCCGCCGGTGCGTAGATGGCATTTACCGTCGATGTGTTACGACCGATGAAGGATTTGATATTGTGAAGCACCTCCACTCGACATCTTATGGTGGACACTTGGCCATCCAAAAGACAATTGCCAAAGTCCTCCAAAGCGGGTTTTGGTGGCCTTCCATGTTTAAGGACATTCGAGCCTTCATTCTTACATGCGACGCTTGCTAAATATGTGGCAATATAACGAGAAAGAATGAGATGCCCCTTCAACCCATCCTAGAAATTGAATTGTTTGACGTTTGGGGCATTGATTTTATGGGTCCGTTCACATCTTCCTTCGGCAACAAATACATCCCTGTCGTGGTTGACTATGTCTCAAAATGGATCGAGGCCGTAGCTTCCCACACCAATGATTCCAAGGTGGTAATTAAACTTTTCAAGAATGTGATTTTCCTGAGATTCGGCATGCCTAGAGCCATAATTAGCGATGGAGGCTCTCACTTTAGGAAGGATACATTTGAACACCTTCTTCGGAAATATGATATCACTCACAAGATGTCCTTAGCCTACCACCCTCAATAAAATGGTCAAGTTGAGATTCTAACCGACAAATCAAGGGAATTCTGGAAAAAGTTGTAAATACACATCGAAAGGATTGCTCATTGAAGTTAAATAACACCCTTTGGGCATTGAAAACGGGTTACAAAGCGCCAATTGGAACCACTCCTTATCAACTACTTGTGTATGGCAAAGCTTGTCACTTGCCGGTGGAATTAGAACACGAAGCAAATTGGACTATTAAAGAGCTAAACTTTGACGAAAATGTTGTCGGAGATAATCGCCTTCTCCAACTACAAGAGTTGGAAGAGTTAAGACTTGAAACTTACGAAAATTCGAAGATCTACAAGAAGCGAACACGCAAATGGCACGATTCTAGAGTACTTCGTAAAGACTTATCCGTTGGTGATAAGGTATTACTCTTCAACTCTCGTTTTAAGCTTCTCCCTGGTAAGTTGAAGTCAAAATGGTCGGGTCCTTTTGAAGTGACCAAGGTGCAACCATATGGATCAATAGAGATTTCTAGCCCGGAAACTGGGAAATTTATGGTTAATGGGCAACGCTTGAAGATTTATCATGCCGGTCATGTTCGCGAGACCTTTGCTATCGTGAAAGTTGGTGAGCTCCCGTTTGGGAGCGTTGTTTAACCTTTTCCTCAAAATGAAGTAGGTTTGGTGGTATCCTCAACAACCACCTTGTGAATATGTACCATATTCTTTGTTTTATTAGTGTTATTTTCTTTGAGTGGATGGATCAACTTGGATTTCATCTTGGAGCATTTATTTGGATGATCATCAAACTTTTGGGAAAAAGTTATGGAGCTTAAATTGAAGACCACAAGCATGTTTGTGGGAGAAATTGATAATGTAATGTGAGTCATGTCATTATTTGCAACTTTAGGTGATCATTGCAGAGCCATATATTGGCTAGGCGGAAAAATGGAGTATACAAGACCGCCGAGCGAAACTTTGCCCGGTGAGATATTTGAAGGTTTACCGTCGGGTGAAACTTGACCCGATGGAATTTTGCCACGTCACGGGATTCTGCTGAAGACTTACCGTCGAGTGAAATTTCACCCAATGAGAATTTGACCGGGCGAAACTTCGCCCTACGAAAAAATCCCAGAATTTGCCAAAAGTGTCAGAATTGTCCAGAAACCGTTGGGTGAAACTTCGTCCGATGTGAATTTCACCGGGTGAAACTTCACCCGAGGGTAAAAATTTGCAGATTGGATTTTCACGAGGAAACTTGTCGGGTAAAATTTCACCCGATGGTGCACGAATGCGTGAAATTTCACCCGTCGACATTGGCAGGATCATCTTTACCCTTTACTCACTACAAAATTCAATTCCCTTTTTCCCAAATATTCCCAAATAACTTTCCCTCCAAACCACAAACACCAAATAATTCCAATCTACCTTTTTCCACTTTCTTTTCCCTCCCCAAACACCTTTATATATACCACCTTCACCTCACTTTCCTTTTCACCTCATCACTCCTCATATCATTAATACACACTAGTAGAAAAATGACATTTGACAAATAGATAATACAACGGTTGTTCTAAATAACCGTAGCGTATTACAAAAGACAACGGTTATTGGGTAGTGACCGATGCAAAATGTTTATAAAAAACATAACCGCATCAGTTAAGATATATGACCGATGCAAAATGTATATGTATAAACCATAACCGCATCAGTCAACATTTACAACCGATGCGAAAAACTTTGGCATAATATCTAAAACGACGATCATTCTAAACGTTGTATATTATAACCACCATTTTTAATAATAATAAAATAATATAACCACAAATATGTATGTCTAGTATTTTATCTTTAAAAAAAATTGTCTCTCCATTTCCCGCACAACAGTGCAACCCCCAATACCCAAATTCATCCCCTTCTTTGTGATTGATTTTGCTAACCCTAGATTCATCCACCGCACCCAGAACCACCAACCACCTCGTTTGAAACCATCGGGCTCGCCTGCTCCCCATCTTCCGACACCACGCTCACTTCCACCGACCATGAGAGTAGGAACGGGTAAGCAACTCCCCTTCTTTGTGATTGCGTTTCTGATAGCGTTGTATCGGAATGGTGGATTGTTACCAACATTGTTTTCTGTTGATATCTATTTCATTTTTTCGGCCAATCGTTAGATCTATTCTAGAATTAAACACGTAGATATTACTGGTTATATACTTGTTACAGGTCTTAAGATCTGAATGACTGAACAAGATGGAACTAGTACATAAAAATATGTGAGCTGAATGACTTCTCCGCAGAAGCATGTCCAGTTCAGCGGTGCAATTTGTTGCAGGAATTGTTTGTTGACGTAGCTTTGGATCTGATAAGTGAGTTTAATTATTGGAAGTTGAAATCAAATGAACTATTCCTTATTAAGATACCAGTCTTAAAATCAAAAGAGTGGCAAGCAAAAAGGCATGGAAAAAAATGAAAATCATCTTAATGGAGATGTATTTCATTGGAATTATTATTTGAGTTTACACAAATTTCATGCTTTTCAGTTCATAGCGCACTCACTTCATTCATCCAATTCTTTGTGAAAGGTATTTGTAAATGTTATAGGTCGTAGTTTCTTTGCCTTAAATTGATTGAGTATTTAGCTCTTACTTTTTGCCTCCTTTCTCTCATTAGGATAATGTCACGGTAACAAGTCAACATTTCTCTCCATTGTAATTAATTTGTGAGTGTCTAGCTGTTGATGTGTTTTCATGCAATCTGTTTTTGTGTGGTGGAACAAACCTCTCTTTTTCTTGTGTGACTATTATTATTAATTATATTTTTTAATGAAATTGTAGTTAGTTATCATAATACCTTGGCTGTTTATGTGAAAAAGATGGAATATGATGATGGTGTTTCAGGCCACTTCCTATCTTCTATCTCATCTTATAACAAAGTAAGAACTATAATTTAAAAGACATTGCTAGTCCTTAGTTCTCTATCTGGGATTTAATTAACCCCATTGCTTATAGAATACTATTATGGAACTTTTTTATGAAACCAATTGTGCATAGATGAATTACTATGTATTTTGAATACGACATTTTGTCTAAAGGGTATCAAACTATTAATGGTATTTTTCTATTATTTACATCTATTTTTTGTTTTAAACTTTAGTAAAATAAAATTGGGATGTATTTTCAGATGACCCACATTACAGTCAAAATTGTGGGGATGTTTGAGCACAGTGATATTGATGGACATATCTCAGTTTGTAATCCCCTAGAAATCTAACGCGATACAGTGGCGGAAACACTGTAGAGTCGGAATTAAAACACGTTGTAACTATGTCTTAATAAAATTAAAACGGTAAGTCTAAACATTAGGTCTGAAATAAAATGGCCAAAAATTAAACAATCCAAAAGAAAGAGGTTTAAACATCCACAAGGCATAATTATTAAAAAGAAAATGAGCAGGATCCAAATTGCCCGCCAGCCCACACCAGTAAACATGTATATCTGCCATGTTAAAACATAACAACCACAATCAGTGAGGAGCAACGTCAACGTTCTCCCAGCCGTATAACAGGATTTTAAAACTGTAATTACTATTATAGAAAAATAGTAAAAATGGAAAACAGTAAAACAACATATTAAAATAAGCTTTCAGCGTAAAACAAAACAATAAAATGGGTTTCCGAAGAAACATAAAAATATTTGCCAACCTGTAATCCCCTAGAAATTCTAACGCAATAAAGTGGCGGAAACACTGTAGAGTTGGGATTAAAACACACTGACAAACTATATCTGATTAAAAGAAATGGTAAGTCAATACAAAGACCTCTTTTTACAAAAGGGCTAAAAGAAAATTCTCCAAACGGGTTACACAAATCCATAAATTACAAGAATGAAATGAAGAAAGAGTAGGATCCACGCTACTCGCTAGGTCACACCCAAAACCCAGCAGCAAATACCTGTCATGTTATAAACATAACAGCCACGTCAGTGGGGAGTAACTCGGACGTTCTCCCAGCCATATTATATCATATGGAAAATAATAGTATTATTATATCAAAATACTTAAAATGAGAAAACATTAAAACGATATGATAAAAATATGTTTTCAGCAAAACTTAAAGCACTTGCCAACCTGCAAGTCAAAATTACTCGATAATAATAATCATATTCATAAATGGCGTTATGGAAATTCGATCAGTGTGCACAAGGCTAGACTTTCACTAGGACAATACTAAAAACTAGCTTCGAGAACTGTAGACTTAACTCATAACAGAATCCAGTCTCTAATTAGGCAACTTAACTATAACATGACTGCGTGCAGCGAGGTCCTGGTTTAAGTAGTGCATACCCCTCCTAGACAACAAATATGTCTAGTTCAGCTGACGGCGACTAACACGATGCGATATCTAGCTTAAGGTCAAATCATACACTCTCCTGGGCGAAACTACGCCCAGTTCAATGACCAAATGTGCCCCAAATAGACACACCGGCTTTATAGCTGATGGCAAAAACGTACATCCTAGACTATATTACTCTAACCCCACACTTGTCTTTATTCCATAACTCCAAAACAAGCCATTATTGATATTCAAAAATTAATATAATCAATAAAAATAATATGAGGATGATGGTAGGATTTTGCCGTGGGTCCCCACCAACAAGTAAACTCCAACTAATCCTAACGGGTAGCTAGGGTAAGTCGGGTCGAGTCCACGGGGACGGTAGAAGGTGTCTAGACTATGGTCTACCTAAAACAAGGCTAAGCAACCAAAACAACACAAAGAGAAGAGAATTGACAAGGATGAACAAACTAGAATGATGGCAAGAGAGTAGAAATATGACTAACAATGAACTAGATATAATATGAACTAAAAAGATGAACTAAACTAAAAACAATCTACTAACTAGATAGATAAAAGCTAACAAGACGGAGAAATCAATATGGGAAGGAGTAGGGTTAGGTTGGGTTCATAAGTGTAGTAGGATAGTTGGGTAATCAAGGGGTGTAGGTTTCACCTAGTTACTAAGGTCGGTCCGCGCTCTCGCGTCAAAGCCAAAGTCCGCACTCTCGTGTCAAAGACAAGACCCGAATACTCATGCAAGATATTACCCAATACACAAGGATTCAACCACAAATCAATCACACAATTAGAAGAGGAAGACAAGTATGAGGAGCATGGCCACTACTACTCAAACAAGCAATTCAACAAACACATAGTGTGCTCAATATGTGACTAGCAACAAAGAATCCACCTTTACCCACAATCAAACCCTAATCATCCATAATCAACACTTAATCCCCCTACTAACCCTACAATAAGTCTACTCACACATTATGAAACTAACCCTAACCATAATAAGAGAAATCAACACAAACAACAAAACATTAGTAATGGAACTAGCAAGAACAAGAACAGTAATCAAAGATTAAAACTTGAAAGATTAAACAAAGATTAAGAGTAAAGAGTATAAGAAGATTATACCTACTAACAAGAGGATGAAAAGATAAGAACTTGTATTAATAAGAAAAACCCAAATAAATCTCCCAAGATTGTCAATCTTGGATGAGGCTTGAAGAATTCCCTTAATACAAGGATTGCAAGCTAGATTAAGCTAAGTTTAATTAAAGATTCAGGAAAGATTAAGCTAATGAGAGGAGGAACTCTATCTAGGGTTTAGTCTATTGTAAGATAATGAAAAAAAAGTCCTTAAACAATACAAAGGAAGGGTATTTATAAGGGTTCAAGAGCAAAGGAGAAGAAAAGAAGAGCACGGGGCTGCTGCTGCTCCTTCTCGGCCGATAAGAGATGATCTCAGTCGAGATGGGATCCATCTCGGTCGAGATGAGATGATCTCGGTCGAGATGGTGCATAACACCACCCGATGTTATGCATAACACCAGGCGGTGTTATGCTCTTCCCGACCGAGATGAGATGGTCTCGGGCGAGATGAGACTCTTCTCGACCGAGATGAGGTGATCTCGGGCGAGATTGAGCATCAGTGGCTCGTCTTTGCTTGTACTCTTCATCTCGGGCGAGATGGCCCTCATCTCGACCGAGATGGGTCTTGTAGGCCTCAAATATGATCTCAAGGGTCCCTACTTGCTTCTCATGGGCTTCTCATCGGTTCTCGGTGCTCGGGATCGAGTCTAAGGGGCTCGGGAATGGGTCCCAAGGGCTCGGGATCGAGTCTAAGCCACCGGGTGATCGTCGCTTCTCTTCGTTAGCTCCAAATATGTTGGAAACGACTCGGAATCGTTCCACCTCTCCAAGAGTGGTCTTAGGAACCTAAAATGAACAAGAAGAAGCGTAAGTAGCCCAGAAACCGCTCCCAAGAGCGACTTCACAAGAGAAACCGGGAACAAACACCACAAATAAGCACTACAAAACACACTTATCAACTCCCCCACACTTAACCCTTACTCGCCCTCGAGTAAGCTCCTACTAACTAAAAACTAAAAGAAACTAGACTACTAACCGAGCGGGTATTAGCGCACCCTATGCCCTTTCAACTCACACGAGAGCACTTAGAGGAAAAGTGCACTCCGCAAGGCAAGTGAGGTCTTGCGACAAAACTGTGGATGCGACCGAACACGAAAACACGTAAACACGTAAACAAACATACACACAAACAAACAAATACCAAACGATTGCGTCCAAGACAAAACAAATACCGCTTCCCTCAACAAAGCGGTGAAATAGACACCGGTTAAGGACTCAAGGCAAGTGACAACGTTCCCAAGCTAGTGATACAAACCGAAATGGATAAGACCCTAATAGTATGACAACAAAGCAATAAAAACGTTGGTAACTTACCTTGGTTCCTCCTAACCTTCTAAGAACGTACCACGGAACGATAGGCGGGATGGAAAAAGGATGAACCACGAAGTTAGTCGACACTGTAGATAAGTGAAGCCCTGCCCCCTTTAGCGGCAAGCCAAGAGGGTCGTCCCATGTCCAAAATCGCTCAACTAGTCCAAGTAAAAACGTGGATAAGGTTGCAAAGTGAGGGAAGACCAACTATTTACCGCAATCATCCTTCCCAGGGACTCGGTCCTTTGGTAGGCTCTTCACGGTAATAGTCGGTAAAAGGCTTATTTTGAGGGGTGAGAGTTCTTTTTGTGAGATGATTTTCTTTGGCATTCTTTTCTTATGCATTTGGCTTTTGAGTTGCTATGCCACTTCTTTTTCTTCTTTTGTATTTTGTTTTTCTTTTGTTGTGCCTTTTTCTCTTTCTTCTTTCTTTTCTTTCTTTTTCTTTCATTTTCTTTCTTTCCTTGGCTTGCCTTTTTGATATGTTTTGTTTTGTAGGCATTTCTTGGAACCAAGTAAGACAATTTGCAACTTATATGTGGAAACGTGTATGAGGTAGGAAAATGGGTAAGTCGGGACGACGCCTTCCCTTCAAACCCACAAAAAGGGGAGAAACTTGGACTAGTCAAAGCAATTCCGAACACGGTCACCTAAGGGAAGGAACTCGACAACCAAGGCCTTTTCACTCCGTGGGTGGTCATAATGGTCAAAATGCAAATCTCGTAGTAAACCCCTAGTAAGCTAGGTGGACTCAAGGTAAGAAACCAACGAAATCATTGATTTAAAGTCATTCTACTAGACTAAAGTCCAAGACTCGACTCATACTACTAGAAAGGGAAAGTAAACACTTGCTCACTAGCCTCAAAACCGGGTTTTCGAAAACCCTTTTCCTGCACTAGACACAAACCACACAACACAAACCAAAGACAAAAGAAAAAGAAACGAAACGAGACAAAACAGGACAAAACGAAAGAAAAGAAAGACAACACACAAGAAAAACAAAAACCACCCCGAAACATCCACATAAGCTTCCAAATCAGCCTCAAACTCTACAAAGCTCCACCCGAGCACACGTCATGACACAATCTCCTCCAAGCTCCACAAGAGACAAAGGGGAAAAGGGGTTAAAAAGACGTTACCGGAAGTCTTGAAAGCCCTCCAAAGTTAGGGGTGATTAAGCTACCTACAAGGAAAAGGGAGCTCAAACACACATAAGACAACAAATATACGACATAACGACACAAAAGGAAAAGACACAAAAAAAAATCTTTTTGATTTTTATGAAAATTTTCAAATTTTTAGGGGTTTTTAAGATTTTTCGGAAAAAAAACTACGAAAATAAAACTACTAGGCTAGGATATCGCTCCCCCACACTTAAACCGAGCAATGTCCTCATGCTCGATCAGTAGTGTGTGCGGAGACACTAAAAGGAAATGAAACTTCGAAAATAAAGCTAAAAATCAAAAAGAAAAGGGGAGAAAAGGTAGAATGTGTCCGGCCGGGGTGTAATCAAGTCACCATGGGCCGAGACGAGAAAAGATATGGATGGGGGAAGAAATAAAAAGAAGAAAAATAAATGGAAATGGGAGGGGAGGGCTAGGTGTAATCAAGTCACCTAGCCCGGATTCCGCCTAAATCCGACTAAATCCTACCAAAAAGTGAAAAATAAAGGAAAAGTGAAAAGGGCTTGTAAATTTGGATTTTGAAATGACTCTCGATGTAGTCACGTCATCGAGAGTCGGGAGCAAAGACTACCAAGGCCCCGAGGGCCACTAAGACACCAAATACATAAAGGGAAGGGTAACGAACGAATAAAGACTAGCAATAAAAGATGGAAAAGAAGGAAAGTCGCCTACCAACCGGTTAGCAACTTACTAACTCCATCGTCTCAATGATCAATAACGGCACAATGCTTGTCTTTATCATCATTATTCCTCTTCATGCTCAATATAATCGCACGGTTGAAGTTCTATGCTTGCATTGGTGTAATAGGGGTGGGATTTGAGGTTAAACTCGGTGTATAGTGAATAGAATATGAGATGAATGTGTATATATGAAGTGTAAGGGTTATATGATAGTTGCAAGGGTAGGTAGGGTTGGGAGGGGGTATAAAGTGGTTGGGTGGGCTCAAATGACGAAGAGAAAGCAACAAGGGGAGGCTGAAACCCATCCCGGTCGAGATGGTCCCTTCTCGGTCGGGATGGTCCCTTCTCGGCCGAGATGGTCCTCTTCTCGGTCGAGATGGGCAGTCAGTAGCTCCAGATTCCGCGCACACTTCATCTCGGCCGAGATGAAACCCTTCACGGCCGGGATGACTCTTCTAGGCCTTCAATCCTCTTGATAGCTCCACCCACAAGTCAACTAATACCTCGGGATCTCGAATCCCGTCCCCAAAAACTCACGAAAAGCTCAAAAACCGACTTCCTTGCCCAAGATCCGAGCTTCTATCATCAACCACTCCTCTCAAAACTTCATCTACACTATAACCTATCAATTGAACTCAATAAACATCATAAAAATCCCTCCCTCACATCGCTCATCAAATTACCAAATCACAAGAATTCCACAAAACACAAAAGAATAAGAAAGAGATATATACAAAAAGACTGTTCTTTTGGAACTCCGTCAAACCAATGGTGGTGGGTTCTTCATTCATTTTTCAACAACATCATAGATCACTCCATAGCCTTCAAGGGCACGGAGTAACAAATCAAAAGCTCTCGAGAAGTCTTCAACCAAGCTTGTGGAATACCAATCCACACCCCAAGGTTCTTCACAATCGTGCCTAGAAGTTCCCGGGGCATCCCGATCTACTAAGTTCAACGGCTTGAACTTGTACTTTCGATCCTTCGGTATATACCCAAACTTCCACTCATCTTCACAAGGCCTCAAGGGAGGCTCAACCTTCTTCTTGACAACCGGCTTATCTTCACTCACATCATATGGGCATTCATCCGCCCCAAGCTCGGAATCACTGTCTTCAATTCCCCACAAGTTGTCATCTTTCAAGCTTTCACTCGACTCATCCCCTAGATCGATGTCCTTCATTGCGTGGATCATATTACACGATTCTTCATTTGTAGGCGAGGTGTTGCCTTGGAGGTCAAACACGAGCTTCTCGTTGCCTAGCTCAAAAGTGATCCTACCATTCTTCACATCAATCATTGCACCAGCGGTATGTAGAAATGGGCGGCCTAGGATAATGGGAGTGATGGCATCCTCCGGCATATCAAGTACGAGGAAGTCAACCGGGATGAAGAATTTCCCTATTCTTAAAGGCACGTCCTCTAACATTCCTAACGGTCGATTTAGGGAACAATCGACCATTTGGAGTGTGATAGAGGTACACTTAAGCTCTCCCATCCCAAGTCTTTCACAAATAGAATAAGGAAGAATGCTCACACTTGCTCCCAAATCACATAATGCCCTATCAATCTTCAAGCTCCCTATGGTGCACGGGATTGAGAAACTACCCGGATCCTTCAACTTAGGAAGTGTAGAGCCTTGAATGAGTTCGCACACCTCTCTTGTGAACGCTATGGTCTCTTCCTAGTCGACGGATCTCTTCCTAGCCAAGATTTCTCTCATGAACTTTCCATAGGCCGGGACTTGGGTAAGTAGCTCGGTGAAAGGGATGCTCACATTGTAATCCCCTAGAAAATCTATCGCAATACAGTTGCGGAAACATTGTAGAGTTGAGATTAAAACACACTGACAAACTATATCTTATTAAAAGAAATGGTAAGTCAATACAAAGACCTCTTTTTACAAAAAGGCTAAAAAGAAAATCTCCAAACGAGTTTATACAAATCCAAAAATTACAAGAATGAAGAAAGAATAGGATCCACGCTACTCGCTAGCTCACACCCAAAACCCAGCAGCAAATAGCATTCATGTTATAAACATAACAGCCACGTCAGTGGGGAGTAACTCGGACGTTCTCCCAGACAAATTATATCATATGGAAAAATACTAGTATTATTATATCAAAATACTTAAAATGAGAAAACATAAAACGATATAATAAATATAAGTTTTCAGCGAAACTTAAAGCATTTGCAAACCTGCAAGTCAATATCAATCGATAATAATAATATTCAAAAATGGCGTTATGGAAATCAATCAGTGCAACGGAATAGACTTTCACTAGGATAATACTCAAACTAGCTTCGAGACCTTAGTCAAAACAAATTAGACTTCGGTCTCTAACTAGGCAACTCAACCATAACAGGACTGCGTGCAGCGAGGTCCTGGTTTAAGTAGTGCACACCCCTCCTGGATACAAACCATATCCAGTTCAACCCCACGCGACTTACACGATGCGATATCTAAGTTTAAGGTAAACATACACTCTTCTGAACACAAACCATGCTCAGTTCAACAACCAATGTGTCTCAACATAGACACACCAGCTTTATAGTTGATGGCAAAACGTATACCCTAGACTGTATTACTCTACCATACACTTGTCCTCATTCCAGAACTCCAAAACTACCATTATCGATATTCAAATGTAAATATAATCAATATAAACGATATGGATAAAAGAAATAACCATTTTATATTAAAAGGGAAACTGTCTATAAATAGAAACTTACTAATTTTAGAAATTTACTTAAAATAGAAATAGTCTTATAGAAAATACGTAAGTTATTAAAATTAATGAAATGTATAGAAATATCATTTCTAACAAAATTAGCGTTTTATTATTATCGTCGTTATCGTAACTTTAATATATTTCTAAATTCGTTACTCAAAATATAAATAAAATACAATAATTCAATATATAATATTTTATAAAAATTTAGAAAATCGAGTTAAAACTATGAATTTTAGAAAAGAGATGTTTTATGAAAAACGATATTAAAATTAATTGAGTCGACGAATTTTATAAATTAAACGAGATTTTATAAAGCTTTCAAATTATTTTTATCAAATAGATTTTATCAATAAATAATACTGATTTTACTAAAAATAATCAATCGTAGATAAATGAGAAATTATTAGGGAAAATAGTTTCGACTAAAATAAATGTATTTAAAATAAAATCGACTACTTTCTCATTTATAAATTAATTTGTTAGACAAGTATACAAACCTCGATTAAATATAAAAATATGATTTTGAGTAAAAATTATTAATTAACGAAATATGAAGAAAATATGAAATCATTATTATTTAGTTACTAGTGTCACGATAACTAACAAAATATTATAACGATCGTAAATAATTGAATTACTAACGATTTATAAAACGATATCGAAAATCGTAAAATATTTATAAAGCACACGATTTATAATTTAATATTTTTAGCAAATAATAAATAGCTAAAATTAGAAACCGGAAGTTAAAATATTTACTACATACTACTACTCAAACATACGATATAAAATCGAGTAACATCCTAAAGTGACCTTAAGTCGAAATCCTTCGATATTCATGTCCTCGCAGTCCAGGCTCCGGAACTTCAATAGGACGCACTAGCTAAGCTCCGAGTTGATAGAATCGTTAATCAGTCAAGCATGCTCCACCAGGTAATCGGATTGATACATACAGAAAGAAAGAGACAAGGGTTGGATTCGGGCATACCCCGCAAACCAATATAATGGGGGGATGAAACAAATATGAATAGACCGGAATAGGAGGACTCAAGGTCGACACCAGAAGAAAACAAAGAGAAGAATAATCGTCATAAGACGGAAGAAGGGAATTACGTGCCAACAGAAACCTGTCTAGACAAATACACAAATAGCACCGAAACAGCATCAGATTGTACGGTACAGAGAGAACACGACGAAAAGAACTAAATGCCAAAAGCAACAGCATACACACAAACAGAAACGATGAAGTTGCAACAGAAACAAATAGGAAGAAGGAGAATCAAGAAAAAGAAAGAAGAAGACAGCGGAATGGCACCAATAAGGAAGGGTAACATGAACACCGGATCATCTACAACAAGAGACGACACGAATACGAAAAGAGGTCGAACAAAATTAGAGCAAGAAGTTGATACTGAAAGTGAGACACACAGGGGTGATTAAAGATGCTGGTTGATCGAGAAGGTGGACCAAAACAGACTTGACACCCGCACAAATTAAACAACAAAAGATGGCAACGAGTACTAGTAGCAAGCAGCGGCAACAGTAAGAATGCACACAAACGAAAGTAAAACAGAAGGAAGGAAGAAGCGAAGAAGGGCGAACAGAAGGGGGGTGGGTCGAAGAGGCAGCAGAAACTACGCACCGAAACAACGGGCAGCAACAACAGCGGACCAACAAAAAGATGGAGAGAAAAAGAAGAATAAGAAGTAGAAGAAGGGGGAAAACAGGATACCAGCGGGTGCATCAGGACAGTAGCAGCAGAATTAACATTAATTCCAGCAGCAAAACGAAACCCGACAAAGAAGAAGAGGAGGAGAAAAGGAGAAGAAAAGGGGGATGAAATGAATCAGGGGAAGAAATGAAGCGGTGGAGTGAAATAGGTGGAAGGGAATGAACGTACATTAGGTAATCAAAAGGAAAAGGAATGAATGATATAGTAAGTGGGTTAAATTCCACTCACCAAAAGAAAGTATACGTATTTCGAGAAAACAAGTTGATTGACTCATGAATCGATTTAAAATCGAATTAATAAAATAATTGGGTCGACTAAATAAAAATGGGTAAATAAACATTTCTCGAAATAAAAATATTATACGAGACGAAAATGAAGTTTAAAGAAATAAATAATTAGAAGGTGAAATAGTATTTCCCAAAAACTAAATAAATCTTCGTTCAAGCGAATAAATTGATCTCTCGAAGAAGATACTAAATGTTTTGATGAGACTTAACATAAATAAACTTCGAGTCGAAAATAAAAAAAAATCGAGCTTAAATATAATTAAATAAAAGAATTTAGAATTTAAATCGTCAAAATAGATTTTCGATAAGAATTAAATAAACGTATAAAATGAATCGAAATAGAAATAGGAATTTGTTTTAAACACAAGAAGAGTTTCCGAGACAAATAAAATTTAGGAGTTTGAAACGATTTAAACGAAAATTCGTTTTATCATAATTTTAAGAATTACGAGTTAAATCATAAAAATATGAACAAAATTTTAATTTAATTTAAATTATAAAATCAGGGGTGTTACACACATCCAACTTCTTCACAATATCAAGGAACTTGTCATATTGAACATCCACCTTGGTCTTCATTTGCCTTGTTGGAAAAGGCAACTTGATATGTATCTTGTCTTGCTCATTAGGTTTGGACTTTTCAATTGACAATTTCTTTTTACCTTTGTCTTCTTCTTGGGGTGGGGAAGCTTGTCTTCATGGGGTTTCTCAACCTCCCACAAGACTTGCTCCTCCATGAGGTTTCCCCAATTTTCATCGTCTTGAGGTGGAGATTGCACTTCCTTCATAGCTTGTTGCTCACTAGGAAACAAGGGAGAATCATAGAATGCACCGCTCCTTAAGGTGATGGCATTCACATGTTCAAACTTAGTCGGTACACCTTGAGGAGGTAGTTGCCCCTTTTGTCTTGAAGAACTACCCGAAACTACTTGAGCTAGTTGGGTTTCAAGCATTTTCACATGCGTATCTCTTGCCTTGTTTTCCATTTGAAGGTTAGTAAAGAATTCATGTTGAGCTTTTTGCATCTCCAATTGGCTTCTTTGTATCTCCAAGATTGTCTTTTGTATCTCCGGTTCCCTAGGTGGAGATTGTTGATTGTGTGGGGTATTGGTAATGGCTAGAGGAATGCCATAGTCATGAGTTGGAGACCGGCTCCTTTGCTTGTTCTCTTGTTGTTGATTTTGGGACCCTTGTTGTTGTTGAAAGTTCCCTTGGAACCCTTGAGTATTGCCTTGATTGTGATTGTGGTAACCTTGGTTGTTGCTTTGTGTAGACACCCACATTTTGACCGCCAGGTGTCTATAGTAGTTTCCGACAAACACCCGATGATGATCGGACACAAACATGCTTTAACGTACTCGAACATGGGCTCGAAATCAATGGAATTTGGCTTGGGCTTATTACGGAGTACAAATCCCACAAAACCAACCTCAAAATCAGGCCCAATGGGTCATTTCGAGTCAAATAAGACTAATTTGGGTCGAATCCGACACTAGGGGCAAAACCGTCTTTTAGCGACCGAGTCAAAACCCGGTCAGAGATATTCTCGAGACACTCAAATCAGCCGTGACACCCCCAAGAGTCCGGTTTGAGCTCAAACGCTACAAAAATCAGCCTCAAAAAATATTGAACAAATCCGTCAAAAGGTGGAATTTGATCCCCGGTAGGATTCCCGACCAAGCACTCCTCCGAGCACAAGGAGTACTCGGCCGAGTACTCCAACATCAGCCAAAAAACCGTGACTTCCCCACCAAGCAAGCGGAAGTCACGTTCCTCTCAAATGCTTACCTCTCCGATCCTTAGACGGAATCCTACCTCAACCCGACCGATGACTCTTTCTTCCTTTGCAAGTTAGTCATCTCCTATAAATAGGACCCTCCCATCACACATTCAAGACACCAATTATCATCCACGATCTACACATCAAGAGACACACATTCAATCCCCGACACGAATTATTCTCGGCAATTCCCGACATACACATACACATCATCTCGACGCTCCCGTGTCTAAGCCACTTTCCGACGAGCCTTATTCCGAGAAGACAAAGCATGTAGGTTGAGGGTGTAAAAATCAATCCCGTTATCTCCTTTCTCTTTTCTCTTCTCACGTCTTTTCTTCTTCTTCTTTTGAGTCGGGTCGTCGGCTTTTTTTATTATGGGTCCTCGTCACATTTTTTTAACATAATATCGTTAATACAAACTATTTTCATATAAAACAACGTTCTTAAAATACGATATTGACTCTATAGTCGAATATCGTATCTAACAAGAACTAAATTAATCTCGTTGATACTAAAAAAATCGTCACGTAGTTTCATAAAACAAAACACGACGATTTTTAACGTGGAGAGAATCAAACATCGTTTTCTTTTAATTTTATAAAACGATTTGCAAAATTCTTCCTTCTCTTACAAAAACTCCGAATATTCGATATCAATTTCATAATCGAATATTGAATACAACGAATATCGAAAAGATAAGTCGAGTATAAATTATTTCATATTTATACGCGATTTATTAAAATTCACGATTTTCGAAGAAATCAAAAAACCGAGACAGCCACCCGCGCAAGTCGTACCCCCACCCGGGCGAGTCGCGCGGGCTGCTGTGAGCCGCGAGCCAGTTTTTTTCGTTCCTTTTTTTAGCATCGTTTTACTAAATAAAACAGCGGTTTTCTCGGCATATTTCAAATTTTTGATAAATATTTTCGACCTCGGTCAACACGTGTTTAATTCATCACGTGTCACAAAACTTTTCAAAATTATGCATGTCATCATATTTGCATCTTTTATTTATCAATTGTTACTAACCCGTTTGTTCGTGTCTTTAGCAATTTCCTTTTCGTTTGTTTTATTATACTAGAATGAACCCCGCATGCTAAAATACAACTTTGTCGTTATTAATTTAGATGCATTAAACGACTTAGCAAACATAACTCACATGTTTAGTCTAAAATACTCTTTGCATATCATTCAATCGTCGAACTAACACGCGTACATAAAAATCGAGCGATATCTTAGTAAAGGCTGCTAAGTGCGAGCGGGGTTGGGTGTTCTCTGTGAACTTCCCAACACGTACCCTCACCCCTTACTCAAAACCATGGTTGTAACACCCCTGATTTTTATAAATTAAATTAAATTAAAATTTTGTTCGTATTTTAAATTTTACGATTTAACTCGTAATTCTTAAAAATTTTAAATAACGAATTTATCTTTTAATCGTTTCAAACTCCAAAAACAAAATTCTATTTGTCTCGAAAACTCTTCTTATATTTAAAACCTATTTTTATTTCTGTTTCGATTCATTTTATACATTTAATTTAATTCTTATCGAAAGTCTATTTCGACGATTTAAATTCTAAATTCTTTTTATTTAATTATATTATGCTCGAATTTCTATTTTCGGCTCGAAATTCATTTATTTTAAGTTTCGCCAAAATATTGTTTTCCTTTCCTCAAGAAATCAATTTAATTCACGTCGTCGAAAATTTATTATTTATCGGGAAATTCTATTTCACCGTCTGATTATTTATTTCTAAAAGCTTCGTTTTCATCTCAAATATTTTATTTACTCGTTTTATTTGACGGCCCAATTATTTATTAATTTTATCGAGTCGTTTTTATTCAACTCGTGGGTCAGTCAACTTCGTTATGGAATTCGTTTCCTAACTCGATTAATTTATTTAGTCCGTATACTATGTATATCCACTTGAGTTGATTCATTTCCCCTACTAATCTTGTTTATCCCACTTATTAATTGACGTGCATCCCTTTGTTCATTCTTTTTTTTTCTCCACCGCTCTCTTTCCCCTCATCTTTCAGCTCCCTTTAATTTGGATTCACTTCCCTTGTCAACCTCTTGACTCCTCCACCTCTTCGTTAATCCTCATCACCACTCACCCTCTACCTCCATTTTTTCTTTCTTCTTTCACGAGCCACTCCCCTTTCTCCTCCCGATTTTACTTGCATCTGCAACAACCATCATCGTCATTTTTGTTTCCCCTGTTCGCCACTTTGGTCTGTACGTCGATATTGCTACCGTTGGGCTTGCTCGGAAGGTGATGACTCTATCCCTTTCCTCTTCTATTTCGGTTCGTTTGGTTGTCTGCCGTTGCTGCCTGTTTTCTTTATTCTTTCCTTCTTTTTTCTGTTTCGGTTTCAATGCATTGTGCTGATACCACTATTGGAGTCTGATGCTCTCTATTTCTTTTTCTGCTGCCCTCATTTCTGCTATTTCTGCATTCATTGTTGCTGCTGTTATTGCTTCTTTGTCGCGTCGATGTGGCTGCTGTCCGTATTTATTCTCTCTGCTGCTGCTGATGTCGATTTGTGTTGCTGCTTCTCTTTTTCTTCGTTGTTCGTTATTTCTGCTGCTCACGGTTATTTTCTGCGGTTTGATGTCGTTGTTTCATTCTATCGTCGTTGTTGTCCGTTATGCGCTGTTATTGTTGTCCGCTTTCTTTCTTCTTCTCCTTCTCTGTTCTGTCCGCTGGTTTATTTCTTTTCTGCTGCTGTTATTGTAGGCTGTTAGCATGTTCGGTTTCTGATCGTCATTGTTTTTGTGGGTCGCTAATCGGCCGCTTTCCGTCATCTTTTCTTCATCGCCCGTTTCCTCTACTCTTGTTACTCCGATGCTATTCGTTCACGCTATCATGGTCGTGTTGTTGCTGGTCTATATTGATTTTGACGTCCTTGATCTATCCGTGGTATCGCTGTTGTTTATTGTTGCTAATGTTGCTCTGTGTGTTGCTGGTTCATGCTTATCGAACCCCTGTTTTGTTTCCAACGTGCGTTTTTCCCTACTTACTTTTCCTTTGCGTGCCTCACTCCCTTTACGACTTATATCTTTACGTTGATTGGATCAACTCATTTCAATTCAGCCTTCGTGTTCTATTTGGCAAATCAACTTGTTGGAGCAAGTGTCCTCCACAATAGTGCATTGATATATTAAATCTCATGGACGGAATATACTTGGGATAATTAGTACATCGATACTCCACGTCAGTTGATTAACGTGAATCGATAACGCTCAGACTAGAGTTAGACGTTATTGTCGTAAGACGGCGGTGATCAACTGATCCCTTTCGGTCACACCTATAGGATGAGACCCAAATAGAAAACTAATTATTTGTATTTGATACAGTTAATCAGTTCCTTGCGTATATATTTGATATATGCTTTGTAATGAGAGTTATTTATTGGAGATAGAGTTTAGAACTCAGTCCGATTAAGTTTATTAGTCTATTATACGATTATTGACTGAATAAATTACACGTCTTATTAATACGATTAAATAAGACCTAATTTAGTATTTAAACGTTAATTACTAAATTAGTTGAGGTTTTGTATGCTTTTATGGGTAGTGATAATTAGCCATTAATATTTACAAGAAGTTGTAAATTTAGCTAAGTAATTATTATTATTATGGGACCTATTATATATAGATATAATAGTAATGTACTACTTAAAGAGTTAGAGTATATTATTTATTTGATGTGATCAATTATATGAGATAATTGATCATGTCACACATAAGCATTTGTATGACAAATGACAAAAATAAAATGGACCCATTTTATGTACATGCATATGGCACACTAGTAAAAATAAGGGCAATGATGGTTGTTCTTATTTATGTGCATGCATGAATAATAGTAATTATTACACTAGACCCTAGACCTTAAGCATGCAAATAAAACAATGCAATTGGTATTCGCTAATATAAGGGTGGCCGGTTTTTTGTGGTTGATATAAGGGAACATTTTGTTCTCTTTTCAACTCCATTCATTCATTAGTTTTTGCTTTACCTCTTCTCCAAAACACTCTCATACTAATATTCATCTTTATTACTAAAGTAGTTATATTCATAATATTAGTATAGGTTCATCACTACTATTATCTAGTTAATAATAATAGTGATTATTTGGGTTGAATATTGGTGCAACTAGAAGAAGATCTTCTACTTTGGAGATTCAAGATTTTGGAGGATCATCCATACTAATATAAGCTCAAGAACAATAAGAAAAGGAGTTTTCTTATTGTGCCCATTATTTCCTCTTTGTTTATGTAAGGAAATCTCTTCTTGTATCTAGTTTTTGTCATTTTATGTCATGCATGTAACTAGATCTTTATATACTAAATTAACAAGTAATTTAGTAACTAATTAGGGAAGTCTAATTAGAGGGTTATGAACCTATCAAGTGGTATCAGAGCTTTGTTGTTGCATGCATGTCGATTTTTGACAATTTTTTCGGGTTATATGATAACTTTGTAAAAACCGAAAATTATGTGTAAAAATTTGTTTCACACGAAATTTTTGGGTACATGCATACCTAATGACCTCAAAATGGTTGTGGTTGAGTTTGGTAATTTTTGGAATTAATTTGATAATTTATAATCATTTATGCCTTAAAAACCGAGTTTTTATGCTTATTTGATGTTAAAAGTTAACTAAAAATAGTTGCATGTTGTTTTTGGGCATGATATTTTTTTTGTACATTTCATCATATGTTTAAGGACATATTTGTAAATTTTTGAAATTTATTTTGTCCTTTTGGAATGTTTATTGTTTTTTATTGGATAAAAATCGATAAACATGCATTTATTTGTTCCAAATTTATTCGAAATGTTTGTGGACAAATTTTTGATTTTTTGAGTTCCTGGAAATGTTCCAGAATGTACAAAATTTTTTATTTTTATTTTTGAGTGTTTTATGATTTAATTTGAATTTATTTCATAAAATTGACCATTTACCGATTAAATTAGCAAATTAAATCAATTCAAACTAATTTTTTATCTTTCAAATTAGTAGAGACTAATTCTTGAAATTCTAAATTGGTTTGGAAAAATTAGTTTGAGCTTAATTGAGAATTAAGTGTTGATTAATGATTTTTAATGGATAAAAATCGATAAATTCCATAAAAACCGAGCTAGGATGAACTTGATAAATTATAGGGCGATTTTAGCATGATTTATACAGCATTTTATTTATTTTAATGTTGTTGAATGAATGAATGTCATTTTATTGATTATTTTGCAAGATTGTACCTAGTATGGCCTAGTATTTTAATCGGTATTACCCGTAATGTAAGGGAATATCGATTTGGTTGTAATTAATTGCGATCTCGTATCGCCCGTTTGTAATAATTAATAGTTTTATTTATACAAATGTATAATAGGAATGCTACGTATTCATTTGTATCATTTGTAATTAATTATTATGAAGACGGAGATTACCCAAGACGGTGGACAAAAGACGGTGCCTTTTGGAGGTGTTCCTTTGAAGAGGCCAGGGACCAAGGAGTTGGTTTCCGATTTTGTAATAGTCTAGTTAATTAGATTAGCTAGATGGCCATACTAGGATTTATTTTGTTTGATGCTTGCTTTATATTCGCTCATGCCAAAATCGCCAATCATGCATTTTATTTTTCGATTGTCAATTCACCAATTTACGTAATCACCAACTTAGTTCACTTATAAGTGATTAGTAACTTAATATTGACAAGACCTCTCACATGCATAGTAACAATTGAGATATAGCCTTACCAATTAAAGCACCTATGAACCCCTTGTTCATTAGGGCAACCACAACGTGGACCCCTTTTTACCTTGGGTAAGTAGGGTGATAAGATCACATGCCAAGATTGGGTTGGACTCAACGAGATAAGAGTTATTTCGGGACTAGGAGATGGATTTGGTTGAAATCCGTCAACCGAGAGTTCTAGAGTAGAATTGGTTGAGTAATGACTTACCGTTTTTACATAAGGATTGCATGCGATGTTAGTTCTTATCTAAATGCGGGTCTCGGAATCACTTATATAATTTCGTGAGGGCTCATTATATGAGTGACTTGTTAAAATTGTTTTACAAGTAAATTATATAACAATGGATGTTAATATTTCCTAAATTTTGTTGTAGTATTTTTAATTCGCTATGACTACCAATGCAACCATTCAACTCGGAAAGGATTCTTGGCTTAGGTCCGTTATGAACAAATGTATCTTGAAAGACGATGGAAGTAATTTCATCGAGTGGGAGTCAACCATAAAAGGTGCGGCGTTGTCCGACAACGTCATTCGTTACTTGAACGAGCCACCACCCAATGAACCCGGTCCTAGAGCCACCGCGGCACAAAGGACCGCTTATGAGGAGTTTCTGAAGATATCTAACGATATCAAGAATGTCTTGATATGGTCAATGTCTCCAAAACTCAAGCTTCAATATATTACCCTTAACGCATATGAGATATTCTCAAGGGTTACGACGGCTTTTTCTCAATCACCCAACATCTGTCAATATGAAGCTATGATGAAATTCTTCGAGGGTAAGCTAGAAAAGGGTCAAAAAGTTGGTCCCCATGTGCTCAAGATGATTGAGCATATTGACACTCTAGAGCGTCTAGGGTACGGTGTAGCATTCCCAAGAAGCTTGCGATAGGTCGCATTCTTCACTCACTCCCCTCCAAGTTCTCCCAAATTAGAGTGAACTACAATATGCATGGCATGGACAAGAGTTTCCAAGAGCTTCATGCACTCCTCAACCAAGCGGAGAGGGACATGGAGGCTAGTGGGAGTGAGAAGAGAGACATGCTCTCCATGAAAATGAAGAATCTCAATCTTGGGGTTCAAAAGGGTAAAAACAAGGGTAAGACCAAATTCAAGAGACAAGGAAAAGACAAGAACAAAGGGAAAGCTATTGAGAATAGCAAACCTAAGGCTAAGGTTAACAAACATGCCGACGCCAATTGCTATTATTGTAATGGCAAGGGACATTGGAAGCGCAATTGTCCCAAATATTTGAAAGATTTGAAGAACAAGAAAGACGAGAGTGAGACTCCGTCAGGTATTGTCCTCACTTCTCTCTATATGATAGACATTAACTATACTTGCACTTCCACTTGGGTATTAGATACCGGATGTGGTTATCACCTTTGTAATCATTTACAGGGGCTGAGGGACGTGCGAGCACTAGCCAAGGGTGATGTGGACCTACGCATGGGAAATGGAGCTAGAGTAGTCGCTATATCCGTAGGCACTTATATACTCACTCTAGCTAGTGGTTTTGAGTTGCATTTGAATAATTGTTATTTCGTACCAACTTTAACTAAGAACATTATCTCCATTTCCGTAATTGATATGGAAGGTTTTTCCTTTATGATTAAGGACAATTGTTGTACCTTTTCATTTAATAACATGGTTTATGGTAAAGCTACGTCTATCGGAGGTATTTATGTTCTAGATAATGTTAATGATATATATCATGTAGAAAACAAGAAGCTCAAAACGGGTGAACCTAATCAATCCTACCTTTGGCATTGTTGTTTAGGACACATAAACGAATGACGCATAAAGAGACTTGTTTCAACTAAACTTCTCAAACCGTTTGATTACGAATCTTATGGCATATGCGAGTCTTGCCTTTTAGGCAAGATGACTCGTGCTCCTTTCTTAAGTAAAGGAACACGAGCAAGTGAGGTATTGGGCCTTATACATACCGATGTGTGTGGCCCAATGACTATCACCGCTAGGGGTGGTTACAACTACTTCATTACTTTTACCTACGACTTAAGTAGATATGGGTATGTCTACTTAATGAGGCACAAGAGTGATGCTTTTGAAAAGTTCAAGGAGTTTCAAAGTGAACACTACTACAAATGAGCACTTGGGCCACGGTTGAATTCGTGGCAAAAGTGCTAAATTTTCGTGGATAAAGTACTTTGCCACGGAAAGACCATCCGTGGCGCAAGTGGCCGTGGCAAACAAATAGCCACGGGAAAAAAAAACGTGGCAAGTATTGATTTTATTGCCACGGAGTCTCCCGTGGCTAGAATTAATTTTTTGCCACGGATTATCCCGTGGCTAATTATGTTTGTAGCAAAACATTTATTCCGGTGAAAAAATATATAATAAATTAAATAAATTATTATATAGCTGAGTCATTCCAATATTATTTAATTCACCATACGCATCGAAGGGCCTTCCCAGATGGTAACCCATCCTAGCACTACTCTCACTCAAGCACGCTTAACTGTGGAGTTCTTATGGCCAGCTACCAGAAATGAAATTGAACTTTATTGACATAATCATTGGTTTGAATTATTTTAAAGTGATGTTTTTTTCACAAACTACATTTACTTTTGAGTAATTATTTTTTTCCCCAATGATTTAAATATTGTGACTAAAAAATTATTATTCCGAAAAAAAGAAGTTTCGAAGTTGATTTTCGGACTCATGATTTCATTAATTTATCGATATTTCTATTTTAGTTTCTATTTTCCACATTCTTTTATTGCTAGTTCTTTCGATATGTTTTTTTCTTTTCATTATCGATCATTATTTTATTTCACCAGTTTTTTATCCTCATTGAGTTTTCTCTTGTCTACTTCATATTTTACCCAAATTTTATTTTTCATAAAGTAAATTTTATTTTATATTCATTTTTTTAAATATCTTCCAAATAATATTATAGAACAGTTATTGAATTAAAAAGTTGCCGATAAATTAATTTTGGATTTTCTCACTATTAGTCCTTAATTATTATATTTTCTTACTTGTATTTGTTAATTATTTGATTTTCTTATTTATACCTCTCTTTTTTTTGAAAAATTATTTTGACTGGTTTTTGAACTTAGACACAACTTTCTAATACATTCATCTTTCTTCCAAACCAAACAACTTGAAAGACAATTAAATTACAAAAATAATTATTGTTTTCACAGTCAAAGTTAATTCCATAAAAATATATAGACTGATAAGAATTCTTAAATACGAATTTAATAAAGCAATTTTTTTCACAATGAAAATATTGTAAGAGAATCAATAATTTGGAAAAAAAATCATTCTCAATCACTTTCTTTTTTAAGTTTTTTTGTCTTAAAAAGAAGTGTATGTATTACATGCGAAAAAATTAATTAATTAAGCGGTAAAAATGAAAGAATCTTAAATAATATTAGACGTCTCAATGATGGATGATCAATCGCATGCTTCTCTTACTTAATATCCTATGTACGCCACATTTTAGCTAGCATATATAACACTATGTAAATGTTAGTTGTTTTTCAAAAGTCATACTTAAGATTATAGTATTTTAATAAAACATGTTGTCAAATTATAAGAAATCAATTACTTCAAAATGATGATTAGTAAAAAAATCAACAAATTAGACAACCAAAGTTTTCTTGTATTTAATTTTACAAAAAATCATTTTTTTTAAAAAATAAACTAAATATAATAATACCAATTTTTCATTAATAAAATAATTTCAAAGTTAATATTTTTTTTTCATATTATCTTTAACTTTGAATTTTAATGAATTTTTTAAGATCAATATTTGACACTCGGCTTAACTTGAAAGTAATATGATTAAAGTTTGGAGAACCATTAGCCACATGCATTTATTAAATCTGTTGCTAAAAATTAATTTCGCCACGGAAGTATATTATGTCGTGGCTAAATAATATTTGCCACTGAACAAATTCGTGGCTAAACATATTTTTGCCATGGGTGTGGCATCTTTCGTGGCAAGAGTGATTATTGGCCACGATTTTAATAAAATTCGTGGTGCAAGTGAATTTTTCCCATGGGAAAAAATGTTCCCGTGGCATATTTTTTTTCCCAAGTAGCGAATCAAATTTTTCCCGTGGCTAGGTAAAATCTAGCCACAAATAACAAATTCCCGTGGCATAATTCGTGGCGCAAGTGCCAATTTGTTGTAGTGGAAGTAGAGAACCAATTGGATAAAAAGATTAAAGTACTATGATCCGATCGTGGTGGTGAATACCTAAATAATGAATTTGATTCACACCTAAAAGATTGTGGCATAGTATCACAATGGACTCCTCCTGGCACACCACAATTGAATGGTGTGGCCGAAAGGAGAAACCGAACTTTATTAGATATGGTTCGGTCCATGATGAGTCTCACTGAGCTTCCTGATTCATTTTGGGGTTTTGCCATTTTGTCCGCAATATTTTCACTAAATCGAAGCCCGACTAAAGCAGCCAATAAGACACCATATGAGATATGGAAGGGAAGGTTTCCTTATTTGTCGTTTTGTGAGAATATGGGGTTCTGAGGCATATGTTCAGAACAAGTCTGACACAAACTCGCACCAAGATCCGACAAATGTCTGTTTGTAGGGTATCCAAAGGAAACACAAGGTTATTACTTCTACAATCGTCACGAAAACAAAGTGTTTGTGGCTCGTGACGCTGTCTTTCTAGAAAATGACTTCATTTCTAGAAGACAGAGTGGGAGAAAATTTGAACTTGATGAAGTCCAAGAGCCACAAACCGAAAATGAAGTGGAGGAAAGTGTTCCCTCCTCCTCGGACACGGTTGATGTTCCTTTGAACCTAGGAAATCCACGAGGGTTAGTCATCCTCCTGATCGATACCTTGGTATTGTCGAGGAAGATGCGTTGAACATGTTACTTTGTGAAAGTGACGAACCTACAACCTACAAAGCGGCCATATCTAGTCGTGATTCCATGCAATGGCTTGAAGCCATGCGATCCGAAATGGACTCTATGCACGAAAACCAAGTGTGGGATTTGGTTGATTTACCTGAAAAGGTGAGACCTCTTCAGTGTAAGTGGATCTTTAAGATCAAGAATGGCATAGATGGACATAAAGATGCCTACAAAGCCAGATTGGTGGCAAAGGGTTATACTCAAGTTCATGATCTTCATTATGACGAAACCTTTGCTCCAATCGCAATGCTTCGCTCCATAATGATTATCCTAGCGATTGCCGCATTTCATGATTATGAGATTTGGCAAATGGATGTCAAAACCGCCTTCTTGAATGGGATTCTAGAAGAGGAAGTGTATACGACACAACCAGAAGGTTTTGTAGATACATCTAATCCTAGAAAGGTATGCAAGCTTAAGAGATCCATTTATGGTCTTAAGCAAGCGTCCAGAAGTTGGAATCATCGCTTTGATCATGTTATCAAACAGTATGGATTTGTTCGAAGTGTCGAGGAACCTTGTTTGTACATGAAGTTTAGTGGGAGTAAGGTAACCTTTCTTGTCTTGTATGTGGATGACATACTACTTATCGGGAATGACGTTCCGATGCTTGCTTCCGTAAAGGAGTGGCTAGGAAAACACTTCCAAATGAAAGATTTGGGAAATGCACAATGCATTTTGGGTATTCGGATCCATAGAGATAGGTCCAAAAGGACGTTGGTATTAAGTCAAGAAGCTTATATAGATAAGATTCTTGATAGATTCAAAATGAAAGACTCTAAGAGAGGCTTTCTTCCCATGAGTCAAGGTACCATTTTGTGCAAGTCACAGTGTCCTTCCACACCCGAAGAGATTGAACGCATGAAGTTGATCTCATATGCTTCCGCTGTTGGATCAATCATGTATGCCATGACGTGCACTCGTCCCGATGTTTCGTATGCTTTGAGCATGACGAGTCGTTATCAAGCCAATCCAGGTGAAAATCACTGAACAGCCGTAAAGAACATCCTTAAGTACTTGCGAAGGACCAAGGATTCGTTCTTAGTGTTTGGAGGGGATACTGAGTTACGTGTAAGAGGTTACACGGATGCCAGTTTCCAATCCGATCGGGATGATTTGGTGTCCCAATCCGGCTATGTTTATATGTTGAATGGAGGAGCCATTAGTTGGAAGAGCTCCAAGCAAAGTGTCACCGCGGATTCTACAACAGAAGCTGAGTACATCGCGGGTTCGGAAGCTGCAAAGGAAGCTGTTTGGATTCGTCAGTTTTTGGAAGGACTAGGAGTAGTCCACTCCGTCGAAGACCCTATCACCATATATTGTGATAACAGCGGGGCCATTTTTCAAGCAAAAGAGCCCAAGTCTAGCAATAAGTCTAGACATGTACTTAGGAAATACCACGTGATAAGAGATCTCGAGGAAAGGAAGGAAATCGATATATGCAAGGTTGGGACAGACGAGAACATCGCTGATCCTTTAACCAAGCCTCTTTCAAAGGTTAAACATGATGGTCTTGTTGTCGCAATGGGATTGAGAAAAGTCCCATATTTTCTATAAGTTATCTTAGATGTAATAATTGGATATTGTAGCAATTTTTACATTTCTGATAATAGCATTCATTGTTCGAGTTTCAATATGAACTCTTTTATTTAGTTTGACTAAAACTTATACTTTGTTCATTCGAATGGATTGTGAGACAATCTTGAACCCTATTCAAGTGAACATTTGAACATGGTATTTTTGCCCCTTGTCACTTAATGAGGTGACGACTCAGAGTGACAAGATTGTAAGTTGATCGATGGTTAGTTCAAGACCATGGGGTCATGGAGATGACTGGTCATTTACATAGGCAGACTGATTGTCACTCTGCCGGGCAGTGACCACAATAGAGTCCCTTATCAAAATAGTTGAGGCCTGGTCGTGGCGGGCATTTCTATTTTATTCCTATGATTCAATTCTTTAGACTGGCGACCATTTATCTGAGTCGGTGCAGTTTCCAATTGGCTTTGGTTGGTGTCCTAGGTCGTACCGTGAAAGAAGGCTGATGGACATCTTCTGGGTCATGGTGATCTGCATTATATAGTATAAGATGGGTCAACAGGAATTGTCCGCCCATGTTGGGTATAAACATCCTTGGGCCACTCGAGGAAAAGTAACTGGAAATGCGTGGCCACGCTCGGAAATAGATCTATGGTAGATTTTCCGTTCAGACAGTTATTCTCCAGATCGAGAAAACCACTCTAATTATAATTAAATCACAAGTGCGACCTGAAAGACACCTTGTGATGAGTGGGAGGATGTGACATCAAAGAGACAAGAGAATCGGTAGCACACAACTTGTGTAGACAAGTGGGAGATATTGATGGGGTAGGAGTCCTCCGCAATATAGTGGCTACATGCACAACTTGTATCGGACAAGTGGGAGATTGTTGGAGCAAGTGTCCTCCACAATAGTGCATTGATATATTAAATCTCATGGACGGAATATACTTGGGAGAATTAGTACATCGATACTCCACGTCAGTTGATTAACGTAAATCGATAATGCTCAGCTGACTAGAGTTAGACGTTATTGTAGTAAGACGGCGGTGATCAACTGATCCCTTTCGGTCACACCTATAGGATGAGACCCAAATAGAAAACTAATTATTTGTATTTGATACAGTTAATCAGTTCCTTGCGTATATATTTGATATATGCTTTGTAATGAGAGTTATTTATTGGAGATAGAGTTTAGAACTCAGTCAGATTAAGTTTATTAGTCTATTATACGATAATTGACTGAATAAATTACACGTCTTATTAATACGATTAAATAAGACCTAATTTAGTATTTAAACGTTAATTACTAAATTAGTTGAGGTTTTGTATGCTTTTATGGGTAGTGATTATTAGCCATTAATATTTACAAGAAGTTGTAAATTTAGCTAAGTAATTATTATTATTATGGGACCTATTATATATAGATATAATTGTAATTCCCTATAATTTCTAATGCAAAACAGTAGCGGAATCACTGTCGAGTTGGGATTATAACACACTGATAACTAAATTTATTAAGTAAAGGTAAGTCAATACAACGGCCACTTTTTATAAAAGGGCTAAAAATAAAAATCCTCAAAGTGTTTATCAAAACCCAAAGCGTAAATATTAAATCAGCAGCGCAAGACCAATTGCAGCTCGCTAGCTCACACCACCACCCGGAACATAGAATACCTGTCATGTTATAAACATAACAGCCACAATTCAGTGGGGAGTAACGACGACATTCTCCCAGCCATATTACATGACATTAAAGCATAATTACTATTATATCAAAATAGTTTAAAATGGAAAACGTTTAAAACAATCTAGTAAAATAATTCAAAACGATTGCCCACCTGCAAGTCAATATCAATCAATAATAATAACGGCGTTATGGATATAAATCAGTGCAACAGAATAGACTTTCACTAGGAGAATACTAAAAACTAGCTTCGAGAACTTAGTTCAAACAAATCAAACGTCGATCTCTAACTAGGCTACTCAACCATAATAGGACGGCGACTTATCAATGCGAGGTCCTAGCTTAAGTAAATATGCACACCCCTCCTGGAACACCAAGTGTGCCCAGTTCAACCCGACGGCGTCTTACATGCGAGGTACGAGCTTAAGGTCAAAATGAACATACACTCCTGGACAAGAACATGCCCAGTTCAACAACCAATGCATCCCGCTCGGATACACAAGCCTTATAGCTGATGGCAAAACGTATACTCTAGACTGTATTACTCTACCCGTACACTTCTCTTATTCCATAACTCCAAAACAAAGCCATTACCGAAATTCAATAGAAATATAGTTTGTTTTTCAAAAGAGAAAACTTTATAGATATAGAACTTTTGTTAAGATAATTTTCCAAAAGTAGGTATTATAATAAATCGAAATCGATTAAAATAGGAATTATATAAAATAGTTAATATTAGGCCTCGAGACGTAAACATTATATTTATTATATATATATGTATAATTCATGAGTAAAGTCAAATAAAGTCAAAATCAAATTATTTAAAAAAGGATTGAAGTTTAAGTAATTAAAAGTATTTAAATAACAAATTGACCGATTTTCCAGAATTGTAATGTCTTACTATAAAATTCGTAATTAAATCATTAAAAATCAAAACAATGTGAGACCAGTGGGGTTGAAAACTTTAGAAACTTAGTTACAACTTTTATTTCTGGAGAAAATACAGATTCTGAATAAAACATGGGTTTTTGTTCATATATTTACAAACTGTCAGAACTAGACTCCCGTTTGTATTTATTTAATAAAACACGTTTAAAAATTGATTTTAAAGAAATTCCAATTGGAAACATTATCTAGACTCTTCATAGTTTATGTACGTAAATTACCAAAATTAAATAAGAAGTTTAGTATATGTTTCAATTTAAATCTTATCACAACTGACAGAATCGCGGATTAGTTTGACACCTCTTCGTAAACAATTTATTGCGACTAAACTACTTGGAATTAGTTTACGAAATTAAACAGACATAAACTAGACTTAAAATAAGTAGTAGTCTCTTTTCAAAGTTTTTGGAAATAAGGTTTTTAAAATAGAATATTAATTCGTACAAAACACAAACAGATTCTGAAACATGTTGCAACTTTATTAAAAACAATAAAACTTTCAATTTGACACTTTATACCAAAAATCACGAAAATTGTTAGATAAATTATTATTATGTGTATGTTTTAGTCTCGGCCTTATAATACTTTTTAATAATCAAAAGAATGATTTATTCGCAAATCTCGTAAAAACGATTAAAACAACAAAACATGTGAAGATTTACGATTTTAAAGTTTTTGTTATTAAAAACGAGACATAAATATATTGTCTAACAAAAATCTAATTTCTATACATGCAACTACAACAATAACATCACATAATACCGAGTAACGTGTCAATGTTACCTTAATCGAGATCTGAATCAATAATATACTCGTCTTCGTCGGGACTAGCACGATAACCTACGAAATAATTAAACATATGGTATTAAAACCACATTATAAGTGAATAGAAAGGAGAAAAGAGAATAGAGAATAAGAGTAATTAATTACCCTCAAGATTGGAATGAAGAAGGAATGAATTAGGACGTCGAAATAAAATGAAAAAGACTGTTTTGTTGGACAAAATCGCGACAGACAGGAGTGGCTCAAAGGAGGGATTATCGAGAGGAGCTTGTGTGTGTGCTTGGCAAAACTAACGTGGAAGACAAATCATGAGGGAGCAACCTGCTTGTTAGGCTAAGAGTTTGTGTTTGACATAAGCGTATAAGTAGGTACGGAAAAACTTGAGTCGGAGTAGGAATCGGAAGCTAATAAACAAATAAAGGGAATTTGTATTCCTTTAGGAGACGGAAAAAAAAAATCAGCTCATGAAATCTATATCTATAATATGGATTAAATAAATCTTAAAAGTCGATTATAAAAGAGCATGCGGGTCCGAGGAGAAATCGGGTAAAAACGCATTAGAAAAGAATTAGGCCCAAAATGCGAAATGAGCCAAAAATATTATTTTGTCGTAATTTTGAATTTCGGGCCAAGGTTGATGTTAAATAAAAATAATTAGTTGACTCGAGAAATCAAATGGGTCAATCTCGAGTTTAAAACCAACGTTTGTAATGAAATGAAGTCCCACGAAGAATCAATAAATAATTTTCAACGAAAACAAATTAAATTGATTTCTCGAAAATAAAATATGATTATTTGACGAAAGTTTGATAAAAATGATTTTCGAGGAAAAACCGTAAACATAATTAAAATACAAACAAAATTTTAATTTATAAAATTAGGGGTGTTACAATCTTCCCCACTAAAAAAAAGTTTCGTCCTCGAAACTTAAAAGAATTCAAAAATCAATCAATTATTTTTACAAAACGAGGAGTTTTGGTGAAAAGGTTAACGTATAAGTTTGAAACAAAAGTTTCCAAACTCGACAGAGAGGATCGAAAGGATTGGTTGCGATGGAGTAGAAGAATTGAAGAAAATAGATAAAGGAGTTTTCGAGCTAAGCTCGAAGAGATAACGAAGATGGATGCGCCTACATTTAGGCGGAAGAAGGCACGAAAGAAGAAAAAGTAGATGGTTGAGAGCATACCGGTGACAATCTCAGGGTGAGCCTCAGCATCGGCTTTGCTCATCATAAAAATACGTCCTTTGCGAGCAGTTTTAGCAAGAGCACCGGCGACGGTGGCATTGTTGGTAGTAGCCTTCTTGGGACAGCTGTTGGCACGATGTCCTGGTTCTCCACAAGAGTAACAAATTATAGGAGTACCGTCACAATTCTTGCCAGGGTGGAAATCCTTCCTACATTTGAAACAAAGATTTTCTTTCTTGTCTGTGAACCGGGATGAGGAGTTGGATTTCTTGTGGTCATTATCTTCAGAAGAGTGGAATTTCTTCGACGATGAAGAGTTATTGCCAGAAGATTGGGATTGTCTCTTATAGCCAGCAGCAGGGGTCTCCAATTTCTTGACTTCCTTCAGAGATGACTCGGTGAACAGCGCGGCATTGTAAATATCTTGTACAGTTTCCAAATCTCTAGGAATATTGTGAGCAATATCTTCTCTGAGGCCTCCTCTGAAATAAAAGGCTCGGTTGTCCTCAGTTTGTAGCAGACCTTCAGCATAATGCGCTAGGAAATGGAATTGTTGCGAGTACTCAGCCACAGTCATGCTAGTTCCTTGGACAAGGTTGCTGAACTCCCTCATTCTTTGTTGCTTCAGCTCCTTGGGATAGAACCTACGCACTAACAGGGTCTTGAATTGAGCCCATCCGAAACCCGGAGTCTGCAAGGTAGTTGGGCCAACTAGGGTCCACCAGCGATCGGCTTCATCAGACAAGTAAAGCACGGCCAGGCCTACCTTCTGGTCCTCAGGAGCAGAATAAATTCCAAATTGCCTCTCCATCAGTCGGAACCAACGATTCATGACTTCAGGGTCTACAGCGCCGTCGTAAAATTCTAACTTGCTCTTGGCCATCCCTTCAGCTGCGTGCGAGAAGCTAAAGGGTCGTTGGTTGTTTGCGTTCATGTTGTTCAACTCCTGGAGCGTTTGCGTTATCGTATTCAGGTTGTTGAGCAACGCATTATTGATGTCATTCTGGGTCGTTCGGCCGTTCATCTTCCACCACAAGAGAAAACACATAATCAATGCTAATCATTGAGTTCAGGAACATAAAGCCTTAACAAGCAAGTCCTTATTTGGTTTCTACCCATCTCTCACTAATCTTTTAGTTATTGTTTAAATCATTTACTGGTGTTTTTCCTAAAATCAGGTGTAAGCGTCGGGAGCAACGATGCTCTGATACCAACTGTAATCCCCTATAATTTCTAATGCAAAACAGTAGCGGAATCACTGTCGAGTTGGGATTATAACACACTGATAACTAAATTTATTAAGTAAAGGTAAGTCAATACAACGGCCACTTTTTATAAAAGGGCTAAAAATAAAAATCCTCAAAGTGTTTATCAAAACCCAAAGCGTAAATATTAAATCAGCAGCGCAAGACCAAATGCAGCTCGCTAGCTCACACCACCACCCGGAACATAGAATACCTGTCATGTTATAAACATAACAGCCACAATTCAGTGGGGAGTAACAACGACATTCTCCCAGCCATATTACATGACATTAAAGCATAATTACTATTATATCAAAATAGTTTAAAATGGAAAACGTTTAAAACAATCTAGTAAAATAATTCAAAACGATTGCCCACCTGTAAGTCAATATCAATCAATAATAATAACGGCGTTATGGATATGAATCAGTGCAACAGAATAGACTTTCACTAGGAGAATACTAAAAACTAGCTTCGAGAACTTAGTTCAAACAAATCAAACGTCGATCTCTAACTAGGCTACTCAACCATAATAGGACGGCGACTTATCAATGCGAGGTCCTAGCTTAAGTAAATATGCACACCCCTCCTGGAACACCAAGTGTGCCCAGTTCAACCCGACGGCGTCTTACATGCGAGGTACGAGCTTAAGGTCAAAATGAACATACACTCCTGGACAAGAACATGCCCAGTTCAACAACCAATGCATCCCGCTCGGATACACAAGCCTTATAGCTGATGGCAAAACGTATACTCTAGACTGTATTACTCTACCCGTACACTTCTCTTATTCCATAACTCCAAAACAAAGCCATTACCGAAATTCAATAGAAATATAGTTTGTTTTTCAAAAGAGAAAACTTTATAGATATAGAACTTTTGTTAAGATAATTTTCCAAAAGTAGGTATTATAATAAATCGAAATCGATTAAAATAGGAATTATATAAAATAGTTAATATTAGGCCTCGAGACGTAAACATTATATTTATTATATATATATGTATAATTCATGAGTAAAGTCAAATAAAGTCAAAATCAAATTATTTCAAAAAGGATTGAAGTTTAAGTAATTAAAAGTATTTAAATAACAAATTGACCGATTTTCCAGAATTGTACTGTCTTACTATAAAATTCGTAATTAAATCATTAAAAATCAAAACAATGTGAGACCAGTGGGGTTGAAAACTTTAGAAACTTAGTTACAACTTTTATTTCTGGACAAAATACAAATTCTGAATAAAACATGGGTTTTTGTTCATATATTTACAAACTGTCAGAACTAGACTCCCGTTTGTATTTATTTAATAAAACACGTTTAAAAATTGATTTTAAAGAAATTCCAATTTGAAACATTATCTAGACTCTTCATAGTTTATGTACGTAAATTACCAAAATTAAATAAGAAGTTTAGTATATGTTTCAATTTAAATCTTATCACAACTGACAGAATCGCGGATTAGTTTGACACCTCTTCGTAAACAATTTATTGCGACTAAACTACTTGGAATTAGTTTACGAAATTAAACAGACATAAACTAGACTTAAAATAAGTAGTAGTCTCTTTTCAAAGTTTTTGGAAATAAGGTTTTTAAAATAGAATATTAATTCGTACAAAACACAAACAGATTCTGAAACATGCTGCAACTTTATTAAAAACAATAAAACTTTCAATTTGACACTTTATACCAAAAATCACGAAAATTGTTAGATAAATTATTATTATGTGTATGTTTTAGTCTCGGCCTTATAACACTTTTTAATAATCAAAAGAATGATTTATTCGCAAATCTCGTAAAAACGATTAAAACAACAAAACATGTGAAGATTTACGATTTTAAAGTTTTTGTTATTAAAAACGAGACATAAATATATTGTCTAACAGAAATCTAATTTCTATACATGCAACTACAACAATAACATCACATAATACCGAGTAACGTGTCAATGTTACCTTAATCGAGATCTGAATCAATAATATACTCGTCTTCGTCGGGACTAGCACGATAACCTACGAAATAATTAAACATATGGTATTAAAACCACATTATAAGTGAATAGAAAGGAGAAAAGAGAATAGAGAATAAGAGTAATTAATTACCCTCAAGATTGGAATGAAGAAGGAATGAATTAGGAGGTCGAAATAAAATGAAAAAGACTGTTTTGTTGGACAAAATCGCGACAGACATGAGTGGCTCAAAGGAGGGATTATCGAGAGGAGCTTGTGTGTGTGCTTGGCAAAACTAACGTGGAAGACAAATCATGAGGGAGCAACCTGCTTGTTAGGCTAAGAGTTTGTGTTTGACATAAGCGTATAAGTAGGTACGAAAAAACTTGAGTCGGAGTAGGAATCGGAAGCTAATAAACAAATAAAGGGAATTTGTATTCCTTTAGGAGACGGAAAAAAAAAAAATCAGCTCATGAAATCTATATCTATAATATGGATTAAATAAATCTTAAAAGTCGATTATAAAAGAGCATGCGGGTCCGAGGAGAAATCGGGTAAAAACGCATTAGAAAAGAATTAGGCCCAAAATGCGAAATGAGCCAAAATATTATTTTGTCGTAATTTTGAATTTCGGGCCAAGGTTGATGTTAAATAAAAATAATTAGTTGACTCGAGAAATCAAATGGGTCAATCTCGAGTTTAAAACCAACGTTTGTAATGAAATGAAGTCCCACGAAGAATCAATAAATAATTTTCAACGAAAACAAATTAAATTGATTTCTCGAAAATAAAATATGATTATTTGACGAAAGTTTGATAAAAATGATTTTCGAGGAAAAACCGTAAACATAATTAAAATACAAACAAAATTTTAATTTATAAAATTAGGGGTGTTACAATAATAGTAATGTACTACTTAAAGAGTTAAGAGTATATTATTTATTTGATGTGATCAATTATATGAGATAATTGATCATGTCACACATAAGCATTTGTATGACAAATGACAAAAATAAAATGGACCCATTTTATGTACATGTATATGGCACACTAGTAAAAATAAGGGCAATGATGGTTGTTCTTATTTACGTGCATGCATGAATAATAGTAATTATTACACTAGACCCTAGACCTTAAGCATGCAAATAAAACAAATAAAACAATGCAATTGGTATTCCCTAATATAAGGGTGGCCGGTTTTTTGGGGTTGATATAAGGGAACATTTTGTTCTCTTTTCAACTCCATTCATTCATTAGTTTTTGCTTTACCTCTTCTCCAAAACACTCTCATACTAATATTCATCTTTATTACTAAAGTAGTAATATTCATAATATTAGTATAGGTTCATCACTACTATTATCTAGTTAATAATAATAGTGATTATTTGGGTTGAATCTTGGTGCAACTAGAAGGAGATCTTCTACTTTGGAGATTCATGATTTTGGAGGATCATCCATACTAATATAAGCTCAAGAACAATAAGAAAATGAGTTTTCTTATTGTGCCCATTATTTCCTCTTTATTTATGTAAGGAAATCTCTTCTTGTATCTAGTTTTTGTCATTTTATGTCATGCATGTAACTAGATCTTTATATACTAAATTAACAAGTAATTTAGTAACTAATTAGAGAAGTCTAATTAGAGAGTTATGAACCTATCACAATTCCCTTTCCTTCTTGTGTTGATTACCCTCATCTCATTATTTTATTTTGTCTTCCCGATTGTCTTGGTGAATCATGCTTCGAAAGACTATCGATTCTTCGATCTGGAACTTAAAGACAGTACTATTGATTTGGAGCTTGGACTGATCAAGGACAAGAACGTGATCGTTTCGATGTCGACCTAAGGTAACTTTAGGACGTTACTCCATTTTATATCGTATGTTTGAGTAGTAGTATGTAGTAAATATTTTAACTTCGGTTTTCTATTTTAGCTATATATTATTGCTAATTATATTAATTTTAAATCGTATGCCTTTCTATATTTTTATAACTTTCGATATCGTTTTATAAATCGTTAATAACTTCATAAATTATGATCGCTATAATATTTTGTTTGTCATCGTGACACCAGTAACTAAATAATATTGATTTCATATTTTCGTCATATTTCGTTTATTTATAACTTTAACTCAAAATCGTATTTTTATATTATAATCGAGGTTTGTATACTTGTTTAATAAAATTAATTTTCGTTTTACGATTTATACAATTAAAGGAGAAAATAGTCGATTTTGCTTTAACTATATTTTTAGTCGAGACTATTTTCACTAATAGTTTCTTATTTGTTTACAATTGACTATTTTTAGTAAAATTCGTATTATTTATTAATAAAAGCTATTTGTTAAAAATAATTTGAAATCTTCGTAAATCTCATTTCATTCCTAAAACTTGTTGACTCAATTAATTTTGAGATCGTTTTTCTTAAAACATCTCTTTTCTAAAATTTATAGTTTTAACTCGATTTCCTAATTATTTATTAAATACATATTGACTTATTATATTTTATTTATATTTTGAGTAACGAATTTAGAAATATATTAAAATGACGATAACGACGATAATAATAAAATGTTAATTTCGTTAGAAACGTTATTTTTATATGTTTCACTTGTTTTAATAATTTACGTATTTCTATAAGAATATTTCTATTTTAAGTAAGTTTCTAAAATTAATAAGTTTCTATTTATTGAAAGTTTCCCTTTTAATATAAAATGGTTATTCCTTTTATCCATATCATTTATATTGATTATATTTACTTTTGAATATCGATAATGGCTGTTTTGGAGTTATGGAATGAAGACAAGTGTATGGGTAGAGTAATACAGTCTAGGGTATACGTTTTGCAATCAACTATAAAGCTGGTGTGTCTATGTTGAGACGCATTGATCGTTGAACTGAGCATGGTTTGTGTTCAGGAGAGTGTATGTTTACCTTAAACTTAGATATCACATCGTGTAAGTCGCGTCGGGTTGAACTGGATATGGTTTGTATCCAGGAGGGGTGTGCACTACTTAAACCAGGACCTCGCTGCACGCAGTCCTGTTATGGTTGAGTTGCCTAGTTAGAGACCGAAGTCTAATTTGTTTTGACTAAGTTCTCGAAGCTAGTTTGAGTATTATCCTAGTGAAAGTCTATTCCGTTGCACTGATTGATTTTCATAACGCCATTTTTGAATATTATTATTATCGATTGATATTGACTTGCAGGTTTGCAAATGCTTTAAGTTTGAAAACTTATTTTTATTATATCGTTTTAATGTTTTCTCATTTTAATTATTTTGTTATAGTAATACTATTATTTTTCCATATGATATATTATGGCTGGGAGAACGTCCGAGTTACTCCCCACTGACGTGTCTGTTATGTTTATAACATGATAGGTATTTGCTGTTGGGTTTTGGGTGTGAGCTAGCGAGTAGCGTGGATCCTACTCTTTCTTTATTCTTGTTGATGGGGGTCGGCAGCCTGCTCCGAGCCGCCTGCTTGGCAAGCTCCCAGAAGGTTGCCTAAAGAGGCCGGAAACCGACCCGGCAAACAGTCGAAGCGAAAAGCTGACGTAGGAGACCTAATGAGGACTCCAGATGACCGCCTGACCAGCAGGGTGACGTAGCCTGCTTAGGCCTAGCCCTCACAACCCCTACCCGCCTACCCTCTGGGGAAATCTCCGCAGGCAGGGCAGGGATCACCAGGGACCTCCTCGTCATTTTGCCTAAAGGTAAATGAGAATGGGTGGATGAGAAAAAGCCACTTGTCACCTCCTTATCCACCCATTTTCCTTCTACTTCCCTCTCTTGTGGGAAGGTATAAATACTCTCTCATTTCCCACAAGAAGGGGGTTGGATTTTCTCTCTCTAGAACTCTTACTCTTAAATCGCCACCTAGTTCCTCACGAGCTAGGTTCCTTAAGGCATTCACGGACGGACTTAGGCATCGGAGAGGGTTTCCTCGGACAACCTCCGAGGCCCTGTGCGTTCTGTGTGCAGGGAGCCAGCCCATTCCGCCGGGAAGGTTCGACTGAAGGAGTAGGAGGAAGGAGAGCCAGTCAAGATTGGTCAATTGACATCCCAAGCAACATCAAACGATACGAACCCGAATTCCACGTCGGGTTAATTGATTCCAATACCGGAACAATTTGGCGCCGTCTGTGGGGAAGATCTGGTTGTATCCACGAGTTACCCACAAAAAATCAACCATTCCCAATTACAAAAACTAACCAATCAAAGTAAACATGCCTGAGATCGTCGACACTAGTGTAGGGGCAGGTCCGACGGTCCCACCGGTGACCCCCCTGTACGGCATGCCGCAGCCGGAGAGGGCGCCCCCCGCCACGATCCTGGGGATGGGGGGAACCAGTCTCCTGGGCATGCCAAGTGCCGCTGTAGCACCGGAGCTGGGGGCACATCCGGGGCACACCTTGAACCTAACCCCAGCTCAGATGGTACAGACAACCGCTTTCTTCTCCGCAATGCTTAACCAGGAGTTCACTCCGGAGGACCTGGTAGGCAGGGTCGCAACGACCCCCAGACAGCCTCCCTCAGTCAGCAGGGATGGGGCTGGGGGCACGAAGCGAACCGCCGTCAGGAACGCCCAGAGGAAAGCAAGAAGAACAGCTCAGGTATACGCACAGGTGCAGAGGCGCATCACAGCAGGCAGCCAAGAGCCGCCTGCCCAACAACAGGCGTTCTCCATACACACCACGGAGTCCGCATCCGGAGAAAAGAGAGGCCTGTCTCAGGGATTGCAGGAGCGGATGAGGCACAAGGAGCCTGCGTCCAAACGCCTGGGAGAAAAACAGGGCGGAGTCTTTTCCAGGTTAACACCAGCAGCAAAGGGACAACCAGCCCCAGGGTTGTCCCAAAGCCTGCAGTCTAGGCTTAACTGGGGACAGCCGCTTGAATCAAGGTACCACCAAGATGACAACCTCGGTCAGTCCCGGAGAAAACGATCCAGACAAATCTCCCCTGACACTGAGGACGAAGCAGCGAGCAGGCGGCCACCGAGGCACTGCTCCCCCAGTACGAGGAAACTGATCCCTAGACAATGGGATATTCACGGTAACCAGTCTGGGGAAAGCAGGTCACGAGTGGAAGGCAGGCCCACAAAAACTCCTCTTCATCCTGATGTACAAGAATACCCCATCCCAAAAATCAAAATGCCCACCGTCAAGTTTGACGGGACCACAGATCCAGAAGATCATCTGGCGGCATTTGAGAGTCACATGGGCATGTATGACGTGGATGACGCAATCTGGTGTAAAATCTTCCCAACCACCCTGGTAGGGCTTGCACAAGGATGGTTCAGGGATCTTCGCCAGGGATCGATCAGCTTCTTTATAGAGCTAGCTGAGGCCTTCCTTGAACAATATGCAGGGAACAAAAGGAGACGACTCACTCGGTTTGACCTAATGACCCTGAAGCAGAAAAAGGGCGAAAGCGTCAGGGAGTACCTAAAGAGGTTTGACTTGTCCTACCAGCATGTCAGAGAGATTGATGATTCCACCGCTGCCTACGCCCTGACAATCTCCCTGCTCCCAGGGGAAATGAAGAATCAGATGATCAGGGCCCAGCAAGAAACTTTGGCCAAGGCCAGAAAATTCGCTGAAGGGTTTATTCTGCAGGAAGAGTTTCACAGCCTGCCGGACACCCCTGCAGGCCAAACAAGGCCGCAAGGGGGACCGCAGGGTGGACGCGGCAGAAACGAACCAGGCAAACAGAGAGAGGAGGGGGATACCCCCAAGAAAGAACGCACGGCTTACCAACCAAGGTTTGACAGCTACACTGCCCTCAACAAGCCGAGGGCAGAAATCTTTGAGCTGGAGAAGGAAACAGCAAAATGGAATCGTCCAAACAAGCCGCGCAGCCCAAAGGGGGATCCTAAAAAATTCTGCACGTTCCACGATTGCATAGGCCATACCACGGAGGAATGCCGACACTTAAAAGACGAGATAGAGAAACTTATAAGAAACGGCTGGCTCAGTAACTATGCAGCGAGGAACAAAACCCAAAAGGAAGCGGCGGGCAAGCCTGAAGGCTCAGCCCAAAATCGCACAATCATTCACGTAGTGTCAGGAGACGCAGAGGGGCGAACAAGCAGACGAAGCCAGAAAAAGCAGATCAGCGAATTGCGAAACCAGATTTGCTACGCTGAGAGGGCAGGAAGCCCAAAGGGTACGACCTTGAGCATCACCCCTGAACATGCAGGGAGAGTCATATACCCGCACAGCGACCCCTTAGTCCTAACCCTAGAGATTAGCAACCACATTGTCAAGAGATGCATGGTGGACACTGGTGCCTACACAAACCTCTTGTACAAGGATGCCTTCGAAAGAATGAATCTAGAGAAAAGACACCTGAAGCCGGCCTCTGGATCTTTGTATGGGTTCAGTGGGGCAGGTGTACTTCCCATGGGGATTATTGACTTACCGGTAACATTCGGGGAGGGGGCCTCTGCCAGGAATGTCAGGGCATCATTTGTTGTGGTGGATGCCAAGTCCGCATACAACGCCCTGATAGGACGGGCCACCCTAGATGAAATCGAAGCCGCTGTGTCAATCAGGGCCCTCACCATAGCCTATGTGACAGACTTTGGCATGGAAGGGAAGGTCCATGAGGATCAGGAGTCGGCCAGACACTGTTATTCCGTGGCCCTGCGAGCCCAGGAAACGAAAAGAAAAGGAAAACGAAAAGCCGAAGACTCCCCCAGCAGGGAGGGTGAAATCCCGGCTGCCCAGCAAAAAGCAGCCCACTTAGAGCCTGAAGGGGAGAGCATGCTGGTGGACTTAGAACCAGGGAGGCAGGTCCTCATAGGGGCCGACCTGGAGGAGTCCTACCAAAAGGAGTTAATTGCAGTTTTGAGAGAAAACAAGGACGTATTTGCTTACTCTGCAGATGAAATGCCAGGGGTCGACCCGGCTTTTATTGTTCACAAGCTGAACGTTAACCCGGAGGCTCGCCCCGTAAAACAGAAGAAAAGAAACATGTCTGCGGAAAAAGACGCAGCGATAAAAGAAGAAATAGACAAACTCTTAAAGGCAGACTTCATTGAAGTCTGTGATTACCCTGAGTGGTTGGCGAAAGTTGTGATGGTAAAAAAGTCATCAGGCGCATGGAGAATGTGCGTAGACTTTACAAATCTTAACAAAGCCTGCCCTAAAGACTGCTACCCCCTGCCCAGGATAGACCAACTGGTGGACGCCACTAGTGGGTATACCACGTTAAGTTTTTTGGATGCATTCTCAGGGTACCATCAAGTGTACCTCTGGCAGCCTGACAGGGTGAAGTGCGCCTTCATAACCAGCCATGGCACTTACATGTATAAGATGATGCCATTTGGGCTGAAGAATGCAGGCGCCACCTATCAGCGATTGGTGGACAAGGTCTTTGAAAACCAAAAAGGGAGAAACTTGGAAGCCTACGTCGACGATGCAATCGTCAAAAGCAAGGGAGACGGGGAGCACCTGGCGGACCGGCAGGAAACATTCTCCTCCCTACGATCGTACAAGATGAAGTTAAATCCAAAGAAATGCACGTTCGGAGTCCGATCTGGCAAATTCCTAGGGTTCTTAGTCAGCTCTAGGGGAATAGACGCCAATCCCGAAAAAATTCAGGCGGTCCTAGACCTCCTAGAGCCTAAGACCATAAGGGATATCCAACGACTCACAGGCAGGATGGCTGCCCTGGCTCGCTTTATCGCCAGGTCAGCAGACAAGTCAACCCCTTTCTTCAAAGTGTTGAAGGGCAACAAGCAATTCAAATGGGAGGATGAGCAGAAGAAAGCCTTGGAACAGTTGAAGGAGCATCTGAAGAAACTCCCTACCTTGGCGAGACACGTGGCAGGAGAAAAGTTATACCTATAAATTGCTGTCACCAACTCAACAGTGAGTGCAGTCATCCTGAAAGAAGAAGCAGGCTCACAGCAGCCCATCTACTTTGTAAGTCACGCCCTGGGGGCAGCAGAAAGAAACTATCCTATGGTCGAAAAGGCCGCCTATGCGGTCGTCATAGCAGCCAGAAAACTCAGGCCCTACTTCGACGCACATCCTGTAGTAGTCCTCACCGACCAGCCACTAGAAAGGATACTGGAAAAGTTTGAGAAATCAGGAAGGCTGCTAAAATGGGCAATTGAGTTAAGCGGACTGGGGATATCATACCAGCCCAGGACAGCCATCAAAGCACAGGCCCTGGCGGACTTCCTGGCTGAATGTTCTCACTCTGGGGAAGAGGAACCTCCCACCGAGGAGTGGATAGTACACACTGACGGATCCTCAACAGCCAATAGAGCAGGGGCAGGGGTCGTGCTGACCAGTCCTGAAGGAGTTGATTTTGAGCATGCGCTCAGATTCACCTTCCCTGCGTCAAACAACGAGGCAGAATATGTGGCCGTACTAGCGGGAATAAATCTAGCCAAGACTGCAGGCGTAGAGCGGATTGTACTAGCAACCGACTCCTAGCTCATTGCCAATCAAATCAACGGGGAATATGAGGCTAGGGATCAGGCCATGGCCACCTACCTAGAAAAGGTAAAGCAGGGGTTATCAAGCCTAAAGTCCAATTAAATCAGGCAAATACCTCGGTCACAGAATAACCGGGCTGACGCCCTTTCAAAGCTGGCCAGCTCCAGCCTGCAAGACATAAGGAGGTCAGTTTGGGTTGATGTTGTGCATGAGAAGTCCACTACCGCCTGCCAAACCGTCGACATCGTCGAAGAGGAACGGGATAACTGGATGACCCCCCTCCTTCAGTTCAAAAAATACGGCATCCTACCATCTGACCCAGTTCAAAAAAGGAAGGTACTGGCCAAGGCAGCATGGTTTATGGTAATTAATGAAGAACTATACAAGAAATCCTTCACCTTCCCTCTGCTCAGATGCCTGGGGGCAGAGCAGGCCGCTGAAGTTTTGGACGACATCCATTCAGGGATCTGCGGGCATTACATTGGAGGAAGGTCGCTGGCCCACAAAGCTCTAAGGACAGGCTACTACTGGCCTACAATGCTGGCAGATGCAAAAAGCCTGACCCAGAAATGCAAAAAATGCCAACTCTTCGCTCCATCAATTCATGCCCCAGCTCAAGAACTCAGGCCAATTCTATCTCCCATCCCTTTCGCCCAATGGGGGATGGACATACTGGGTCCCTTCGCTACGGCCACAGGGGGACGAAAGTTTCTAATCGTGGGGATTGGCTACTTCACAAAATGGGTTGAAGCAGAGGCAGTCCCGAACATCACCGAGCCGGCAGTCAGGAAGGTCATCTGGAGAAACATCATAACCAGATTCGGACTACCAAAAGTGTTAGTGTTTGATCACAGGAGGCAGTTTGATAATGACCCCCTAAGAGGTCAATCGTCCGCTGGGTCAATCGTCCGCTGGCGAAAGGCTCTAAAGTGTCTCTTCGGCTCTGGATTGAAGAGAAAGAAGTCGTCTCTCCTCCTAGGCATGCACTACACACTTGGAACAAACGTGAGAAAACCTAGTGCTTTATGAGCACTAGGCAAAGACAATAAACGAACACAACCCAAGATAAAGAGAAAAGAAAGCTAAATGAACTAAGAAAAAGCCTACAAAATATGCACAAGAGATAGAAAAAGAACACAAGAGGGGTAACTAAGTCAAGCTAATAAGCAAACTAAGTCTAAACATGCACCGTCCCCGGCAACGGTGCCAAATTGATGGTAGGATTTTGCCGTGGGTCCCCACCAACAAGTAAAGTCCAACTAATCCTAACGGGTAGCAAAGGTAAGTCGGGTCGAGTCCACAGGGACGGTAGAAGGTATCTAGACTATGGGCTACCTAAAACAAGGCTAAGCTACCAAAACAACACAAAGAGAAGAGAATTGACAAGGATGAACAAATTAGAATGATGGCAAGAGAGTAGAAATATGACTAACAATGAACTAGATATAATATGAACTAAAAAGATGAACTAAACTAAAAACAATCTACTAACTAGATAGATAAAAGCTAACAAGATGGAGAAATCAATATGGGAAGGAGTAGGGTTAGGTTGGGTTCATAAGTGTAGTAGGATAGTTGGGTAATCAAGGGGTGTAGGTTTCACCTAGTTACTAAGGTCGGGCCGCGCTCTCGCGTCAAAGCCAAAGTCGGCACTCTCGTGACAAAGACAAGACCCGAATACTCATGCAAGATATTACCCAATACACAAGGATTCAACCACAAATCAATCACACAATTAGAAGAGGAAGACAAGTATGAGGAGCATGGCCACTACTACTCAAACAAGCAATTCAACAAACACATAGTGTGCTCAATATGTGACTAGCAACAAAGAATCCACCTTTACCCACAATCAAACCCTAATCATCCATAATCAACACTTAATCCCCCTACTAACCCCACAATAAGTCTACTCACACATTATGAAACTAACCCTAACCATAACAAGAGAAATCAACACAAACAACAAAACATTCATAATGGAACTAGCAAGAACAAGAACAATAATTAAAGATTAAAACTTGAAAGATTAAACAAAGATTAAGAGTAAAGAGTATAAGAAGATTATACCTACTAACAAGAGGATGAAAAGATAAGAACTTGTATTAATAAGAAAAACCCAAATAAATCTCCCAAGGTTGTCAATCTTGGATGAGTCTTGAAGAATTCCCTTAATACAAGGATTACAAGCTAGATTAAGCTAAGTTTAATTAAAGATTCAGGAAAGATTAAGCTAATGAGAGGAGGAACTCTATCTAGGGTTTAGTCTAATGTAAGATAATGAAAAAAAGTCCTTAAACAATACAAAGGAAGGGTATTTATAATGGTTCAAGAGCAAAGGAGAAGAAAAGAAGAACACGGGGCTTCTGTTGGTCCTTCTCGGCCGAGAAGAGATGATCTCGGTCGAGATGGTGCATAAAAACGCCCGTGTTATGCATAACACCAGGCGGTGTTATGTTCTTCCTGGCCGAGATGAAATGGTCTCGGGCGAGATGAGACTCTTCTCGGCCGAGATGAGGTGATCTCGGGCGAGATTAAGCATCAGTGGCTCGTCTTTGCTTGTACTCTTCATCTCGGGCGAGATGGCCCTCATCTCGACCGAGATGGGTCTTATAGGCCTCAAATATGATCTCAAGGGTCCCTACTTGCTTCTTATGGGCTTCTCATCGGTTCTTGGTGCTCGGGATCGAGTCTCAAATTGAGGATGATGATTCCGAGTTTGTGGTGGACGAATACCCATATCATGATACTGAGGACAAGTTGAGAAGCAAGAATAAAGATGAGCCTCCCTTGGGGCCACATGAAGATAGATGGACGTTTGGGTATATCCCGAAAGATCGCAAATACAAGTTCAAGCCATTGAACGTAGTAGATAGGGATGCCCCGGGAACGTCGAGGTTAGATCTTGAAGACCCTTGGAGTGTGGATGGTTATACCACAAGCTTGATTGAAGACTTTGCGAGAGCCTTCGATTTGTTACTTCGAGCCCTTGATGGAGATGGAATTGGCCAAGTGTTGTTAAAAAAAGTGATTGAAGAATGCACCATCCTTGGTTTGACGGAGTTCCAAAAGAACCGTCTTATTGTATATATCTCTTTCTTATTCTTTTGTGCGTTTGTGGAATTCTTGTTATTTGGTTGTTTGATGAGCGATGTGAGGGAGGGATTGTGATAGATGTTTTTAGCGTATTTGATAGGTGTGAAGTAAAGATGAAGTTTAGAGAGGAGTGGTTGATGATAGAAGCTCGGATCTTGGGTAAGGAAGTCGGTTTTTGAGCTTTTCGTGAGCTTTTGGGCACGGGATTCGAGATTTCGAGGTATTAGTTGACTTGTGGGTGGAGCTATTAAGAGGATTGAAGCACTAGAATAGTCATTCCGGCCGATAATGGTTTCATCTCGGCCGAGATGAAGTGTGCGCGGAATCTGGAGCTACTGACTGCCCATCTCGACGAGAAGAGAACCATCTCGTCCGAGAAGGGACCATCCCGACCGAGAAGGGACCATCTCGACCGGGATGGGTTTCAGCCTCCCCTTTTTGCCTTCTCTTCGTCATTTGAGCCTACCCAACCACTATATACCCCCTCCCAACCTCCCTACCCACCCTTGCAACTATCATATAACCCCTACACTTCATATATACACATTCATCTCATCTTCTCTTCACTATAATCCGAGTTTCACCTCAAATCCTACCTCATTTCCACCAATGCAAGCTTAGAACTTCCACCATGCGGCCTTACCAAGAATGAAGAGGAGTAATAATGACGAAGACTAGCTTTGTGCCGTTATCGAACTTTGAGATGATGGAGCGAGTGAGTTGCTAACCGATCGGTACGACAATTATCCTTTCTTTTCCGTCTTTTATTACTTGTCTTCTTTTGTTTGCTCCCTTTTCCTTATACACTTTTGTGTCATGGTGGCCCTCGGGGCCTTGGTAATCGCTGCTCCTGACTCTCGATGACGTGACTACATCGAGAGTCATTTGAAAAACCCAAATTTGCAAGAATTTCACCCTTTTTGTAGGATTTAGTTGGATTCGGGCGGAATCCGGGCTAGGTGACTTGATCACACCTAGTCCTCCCCTCCCATTTCCTTTTCTTTTTATTTTTTTCCCCCCATCCATATCTTTTCTTGTTTCGGCCCTTGGTGACTTGACTACACCCCGGCCGGACACATTCTACCCTTTTCTCCGCTTTATTTTTGCTTTTTAGCTTTATTTTCGTAGTTTCTTTTCTTTCCTTTAGTGTCTCCATACACTACGATCGAGCATGAGGACATTGCTCGGTTTAAGTGTGGGGGAGCGATATTCTAGTATAGTTTAACTTTATTTTCGTTGTTTTAAAAAAAAAAATCTTAAAAAACCATAAAAATTTGATTTTTTTTTCACAAAAATCAAAAAGATTTTCTTTTGTGTCTCTCTTTTTGTGTCGTTGTGTCGTACTTTTGTTGTGTTGTGTGTGTTTGCCTCCCTTTTTCCTTGTAGGTCGCCTAATCACCGTTAACTTTGGAAGGCTTTCAAGACATCCGGTAACGCCTTTCTATCCCTTTTCCCTCTTTACCTCTTGTGGAGTGTGTAGGAGATTTGTGATGATGTGTGCTCAGGTGGAGCTTTGTGAAGATTTGTGGTTGATTGGTTGCTTATTTGGAAATTCGGGGTGGTGTTTGTTCTCTTTATGTGTTTGTTTTGTTTTATCTTGTTTTGTTGCCTTTGCCTCTTTTTCTTTCATTTTCTTTTGTCTTTGTTTTGTGTTGTGTGGTTTGTGTCTAGCGTAGGAAAAAGGTTTTCGAAAACCCGGTTTTGAGGCTAGTGAGCAAGTGTTTACTTTCCCTTTCTATTAGTGCGAATCGAGTCTTGGACTTTAGTCTAGTAGAATGACCCTAAATAAATAGTTTCGTTGGTCCTTTACCTTGAGTCCACCTAGTCTACTAGGGATTTACTACGGGATTTGCATTTTGACCATTATGACCACCCACGGAGTGAAAAGGCCTTGGTTGCCGGGTCCCGTCTCTTAGGTGACCATGTTCGAGGTTGTTTGATTAGTCCAAGTTCTCCACCTTTTTGTGGGTTTGAAGGGAAATCGCGACCCCCGACTTACCCATTTCCCTACCTCCAACACATTTTCCACAAATAAGTTGTAAAATTGTTGAAGCTCTTACTTGGTTGCAAGAAATGCCTACAAAATCAAGCCAAAAGGGCAAACCAAGGAAAAGAAAGAAAAATGAAAAGAGAAAAAGAAAGAAAAGAAAAGAATGAAGAAAAAGATAAGGCACAACAAAAGAAAAACAAAATACAAAAGAAGAAAAAGAAGTGGCATAGCAACTCAAAAGACAAATGCATAAGAAAAGAATGCCAAAGAAAATCATCTCACAAAAAGAACTCTCACCCCTCAAAATAAGCCTTTTACCGACTATTACCGTGAAGAGCCTACCAAAGGACCGAGTCCCTAGGAAGGATGATAGCGGTAAATAGTCATTCTTCCCTCACTTTGCAACCCTATCCACCTTTTTACTTGGACTAGTTGGGCGATTTTGGACATGGGACGACCCTCTTGGCTTAACGCTAAAGGGGGCGGGGCTTCACTTACCTACAGTGTCGACTAACTCCGTGGTTCATCCTTTTTCCATCCCGCCTATCGTCCCGTGGTACGTTCTAGAAGGTTAGGAGGAAACTAGGTAAGTTACGAACGTTTTTTATTGCTTTGTTGTCATACTATTAGGGTTTTGTCCATTTCAGTTTGTGTTATTAGTTTGGGAACGTTGTCACTTGCCTTGAGTCCTTAACCAGTGTTTCTTCACCACTTTGTAGAGGGAAGCGGTATTTGTTTCTTTTTGGATGCAACCTTTAGGTGTTTGTTTGTTTGTATGTTTGTTTGTTTGTTTGTGTGTTTTCGTGTCCGGTTACATCCACAGTTTTGTCGCAAGACCTCACTTGCCTTGTGGAGTGCACTTTTTCTCTAAGTGTACTCGCGTGAGTTTAAAGGGCGTAGGGTGCGCTAATACCCGCTCGGTTAGTAGTCTAGTTTCTTTTAGTTTTTAGTTAGTAGGTGCTTACTCGAGGGCGAGTAAGGGTTAAGTGTGGGGGAGTTGATAAGTGTGTTTTGTAGTGCTTATTTGTTGTGTTTGGTCCCGGTTTCTCTTGTGAAATCTCTCTTTGGAGCGGTTTCTTGGATACTTACGCTTCTTCTATTTCATTTTAGGTTCCTAAGACCATTCTTGGAGAGGTGGAACGATTCCGAGTCGTTTCCGACGCATTTAGAGCCAACGAAGAGAAGCGACGATCACTCGGTGGCTTAGACTCGATCCCGAGACATTGGGACCCATTCCCGAGCCCCTTGGACCCGATCCCGAGCATCGAGAATCAATGAGAAGCCCATGAGAAGCAAGTAGGGACCCTCGAGATCTTATTTGAGGCCTACAAGACCCATCTCGGTCGAGATAAGGGTCATCTCGGCCGAGATGAAGAGTACAAGCAAAGACGAGCTACTGATGCTCATTCTCGACCGAGACCACATCATCTCGGCGGAGAAGAGTTTCATTCTCGACCGAGACCACATCATCTCGGCCGAGAAGGAGCAGCAGCAGCCCCGTGTTCTTCTTTTCTTCCCCTTTGTTCTTGAACCCTTATAAATACCCTTCCTTTGTATTGTTTAAGAATTTTAGACTCCTCTACATTATTCTAAACCCTAATTAGACTCTCTTCATCCTTAGCTTAGTTTACATTAATCTTTTCATAATCCTTGTTAATCCTAGATTAATTTAGTTAGTTAATCTTGTATTAAGGATCTCTTGAAGAATCCATCAAACCTTGACAACTTTTGGTGGAGATTTTCTGGTGTTCTTATAATACAAGTTTTCATCTTTTCATGATCTTATAAGTTGGTATAATCTTCTTACTCTCTTTACTCTTAATCCTTGTTTAGTTACTCAAATTCTAATCTTTACATATTGTTCTTTATTCTTGTTAGTTCATAATGAATGTATGGATAATTATGTTGATTTCTTTTGCTAGTGTTAGAATTAGTTTGATGATGAGTGAGTAGATTTCTTGTGGGGTTAGTAGGGGGATTAAGTGTGGATTATGGGTGATTAGGGTTTGATTGTGGGTAAAGGTGATTCCTTTGTTGCTAGTCACATATTGGGCACACTATGTGTTTGTTGTATTGCTTGTGTGGGTTGTAGTGGCCAATGCTTCTCATGCTTGTTCTATTCTTCTCATTGTGTATTCAATTTGTGGTTGAATGCTTGTGTTTTGAGTAGCATCTAGCAGGAATGTTCGGGTCTAGTCTTTGACACGAGAGTGCGGACTTTGGCTTTGGCGCGAGAGCGCAAACCGACCTTAGTAACTAAGTGGCGCCTACACCATTGATTACCCAATCATCCTACTACACTTATGAACCCGGCCTAACCCTACTCTTTCCCATATTTGATTCCTTCCCCCTTTAGTCAATCATCTTCTTTAGTTTACTTGCTTAGTTAATCTTTAGTTATTTCTTTAGTTCATATCATACTTAGTACATTGCTAGTCCACTTTCTTCTCCTCCAACCATCATAGTTAGTCAATTCTCATCATCTTTGTGTTTGTTTGTGACTTAGCCTTGTTTTTAAGTAGACCTAGTCTAGACACCTATAGCCGTCTCCGTGGACACGACCCGACTTACCCTAGCTACCGTTAGGATTAGTTGGACTTTACTTGATCGGTGGGGACCCACCGCAAATCCCTACCATCAGTTATGCGCTGTTATTGCTGTCCGATTTCTTTCTTCTTCTCCTTCTCTGTTCTGTCCGCTGGTTTCTTTTCTTTTCTGCTGTTGTTGTTGTAGCCTGTTAGCATGTTCGGTTTCTGATCGTCATTGTTTTTGTGGGTCGCTAATCGACCGCTTTCCGTCTTCTTTTCTTCATCGCCCGTTTCCTCTACTCTTGTTACTCCGATGCTATTCGTTCTTGCTATCATGGTCGTGTTGTTGCTGGTCTATATTGCTTTTGACATTCTCGATCTATCCGTCGTATCGCTGTTGTTTAGTGTTGCTAATATTGCTCCGTGTGCTGCTGGTTCATGCTTATCGAACCCCTGTTTTGTTTCCAACGTGCGTTTTTCCCTACTTAATTTTCCTTTGTGTGCCTCACCTCCCTTTATGACTTATATCTTTACGTTGATTGGATCAACTCATTTCAATTCAGCCTTCGTGTTCTATTTGGCAAATCAACTCCCTTTCCTTCTTGTATTGATTACCCTCATCTCATTATTTTATTTTGTTTTCCCGATTGTCTTGGTGAATCATGCTTCGAAAGACTATCGATTCTTCGATCTGGAACTTAAAGAAAGTACTATCAATTTGGAGCTTGGACTGATGAAGGACAAGAACGTGATCGTTTCGATGTCGACCTAAGGTAACTTTAGGACGTTACTCGATTTTATATCGTATGTTTGAGTAGTAGTATGTAGTAAATATTTTAACTTCGGTTTTCTATTTTAGCTATATATTATTGCTAATTATATTAATATTAAATCGTATGCCTTTCTATATTTTTATAACTTTTGATATCGTTTTATAAATCGTTAATAACTTTATAAATTATGATCGCTATAATATTTTGTTTGTTATCGTGACACCAGTAACTAAATAATATCGATTTCATATTTTTGTCATATTTCGTTTATTTATAACTTTAACTCAAAATCGTATTTTTATATTATAATCGAGGTTTGTATACTTGTTTAATAAAATTAATTTTCGTTTTACGATTTATACTAATAAAGGAGAAAATAGTCAATTTTGCATTAACTATATTTTTAGTCGAGACTATTTTCACTAATAATTTCTTATTTGTTTACAATTGACTATTTTTAATAAAATTCGTATTATTTATTAATAAAAGCTATTTGTTAAAAATAATTTGAAATCTTCGTAAATCTCATTTCATTCTTAAAACTTGTTGACTCAATTAATTTTGAGATTGTTTTTCTTAAAACATCTCTTTTCTAAAATTTATAGTTTTAATTCGATTTCCTAATTATTTATTAAATACTATATTGACTTATTATATTTTATTTATATTTTGAGTAACGAATTTAGAAATATATTAAAGTTACGATAACGACGTTAATAATAAAATGTTAATTTCGTTAGAAATGTTATTTTTATACGTTTCACTTGTTTTAATAATTTACGTATTTCTATAAGAATATTTCTATTTTAAGTTAGTTTCTAAAATTAATAAGTTTCTATTTATAGAAAGTTTCCCTTTTAATATAAAATGGTTATTCCTTTTATCCATATCATTTATATTGATTATATTTACTTTTGAATATCGATAATGGCTGTTTTGGAGTTATGGAATGAGGACAAGTGTATGGGTAGAGTAATACAGTCTAGGGTATACGTTTTGCCATCAACTATAAAACTGGTGTGTCTATGTTGAGACGCATTGGTCGTTGAACTGAGCATGGTTTGTGTTCAGGAGAGTGTATGTTTACCTTAAACTTAGATATCGCATCATGTAAGTCGTGTCTGGTTGAAATGGATATGGTTTGTATCCAGGAGGGCTGTGCACTACTTAAACCAAGACCTCGCTGCACGCAGTCCTGTTATGGTTGAGTTGCCTAGTTAGAAACCGAAGTCTAATTTGTTTTGACTAAGTTCTCGAAGCTAGTTTGAGTATTATCCTAGTGAAAGTCTATTCCATTTTTGAATATTATTATTATCGATTGATATTGACTTGCAGGTTTGCAAATGCTTTAAGTTTCGCTGAAAACTTATTTTTATTATATCGTTTTAATGTTTTCTCATTTTAATTATTTTGTTATAGTAATACTATTATTTTTCCATATGATATATTATGGCTGGGAGAACGTCCGAGTTACTCCCCACTGACGTGGCTGTTATGTTTATAACATGACAGGTATTTGCTGCTGGGTTTTGGGTGTGAGCTAGCGAGTAACATGGATCCTACTCTTTCTTTATTCTTGTAATTTACGGATTTGTATAACCCATTTGGAGAATTTTCTATTTAGCACTTTTGTAAAAAGAGGCCTTTGTATTGACTTACCATTTCTTTTAAAAAAATATAGTTTGTCAGTGTGTTTTAATCTCAACTCTACAGTGTTTCCGCCACTGTATTGCGTTAGAATTTCTAGGGGATTACAATAGTTTCCGGATGTCCGAATCCACTGGCAACGAGAGTCATTCAATATTCGATTACCGATAATATCGGTATCGGTATCAAATGCAAAGGGACGAACCCGATAAACTCTGACATCGGAAATGGGCCGTATTTTGTACACGGCCCACTACGACATAGAGTGGGTTCGAATGGGCCCGAACTCCCACAAAGTTCGGTGGCGACTCCTACTTCGATTTAAATTTCAATTCGAGATCCATCTCACATGAGATTCATTCGCCTCCCCAAACCCGCGCGTGGCTGCGTCGGGGTGGACCTATGTCATGTCCACACTTTGGTATCCTTGAGAATGTTGGTTTCCTTGGAAACCACCTTGATGATTGAAGTTCCCTTGATGGAACCCTTGATTGTTGAAGGCACCTTGGTTATGTTGGAAGTTGTTAAAAGGTCATTGATTGCCTTGATAACCTTGGAAACCTTGGTTGTTGTCCCTTAAGGGAGGAGGAACATAGATGGGACGGTGTTGTTGTTGGGCTTGTTGGTGGGAGGCTTGGAACATATGTTGATTTGGCACAATTTGACACTTAGAATATGGAACACCTTGCTTGTATGCTTGAAAGGCATTTACTTGCTCAATATTACCTCGACAATGTAGAGGCTCATGTCCATATATCCCACAAAGCTCGCATATCCCATAATAAGATGTAGGAGGAACCACTACCATGGCATTAACTTCTTGAATTGAATGTTGGTGGGAAGAACTTGTGCTTTGAACTTGATTGAGGTGACTTTGGAGCTTTTTATCAATAGTATCCATGTGGGTCTTCAATTGTGCTCCAAGTTCGGCACTAAGTTGTGTTATGGCATCGATCTCGTGCCTTCCCCCTCGATTCGCCTTCCTAGGCCTACTATATTGGGAATTGTGGACCTCCATTTCTTCAATTCCAGCCCATGTTTGATCGTCATCGACCTCGGTAAACCTTCCATTGGAACCCATGTTGAGTATAGCCCTAGAATCTTCATATAAACCGTTCCAAAATTGTTGTACAAGGAACCATTGGGCCAACCCATGATGGGGACAAGAACGGATCAAGGCTTTAAACCTTTCCCATGACTCATAAAGACTTTCTTCGTCACGTTGTTGAAACCCCGTGATTGAAGCTCTCAATAGATTGGTCTTCTCCGGTGGATAAAATTGTTGGTAGAATGCTAAGGCTAGCTTCTTCCAAGTGTCAATACCGAGAGTCGTTTTGTCTAAACCTTTGAGCCATTGCTTTGCCTTGCCAATTAAAGAGAAGGGAAATAATACCCACCGGATTTGGTCTTGGGTTACTCCCGGTTGTGAGATGGCATCGCAATAATCCGAGCAAGTTTCCATGTGTTGATGAGGATCTTCGGTTGGTAACCCACTAAATTGACATCTTTCAACCAATTGAATAAATTGCGTTTTTGCCACAAAATTTCTGGCGTAAGCGGCCGGTAAAGCGGTGGGACCGGGAAAAACGTCTTCCGTGAAGGTTGAATGAGAAGAGAACTTAGGCATTATTGGATAAGCGGGAGATGATGGTGTAGATGGTGTTGATGTAGATGTTGAAGGAGAACTTGGTTGAGAAGAATGACTAGAAGAAGTACCAAAGGGATTGATGAAGGTCCCTTCGGTATTGCCTTGAGGTTGTTCGTCAAAGTCAGATCCTTGGGCTTGTTCTTCAAGGGTATTGCTAGTGCCCGATTGAGAATTTCTAACCCGGTCAACCGTCCGTTGGCGAAAGGCTCTAAAGAGTCTCTCCGGCTCTGGATTGAAGAGAAAGAAGTCGTCTCTCCTCCTAGGCATGCACTACACACTTGGAACAAACGTGAGAACACCTAGTGCTTTATGGGCACTAGGCAAAGAAAATAGACGAACACAACCCAAGATAAAGAGAGAAGAAAGCTAAATGAACTAAGAAAAAGCCTACAAAATATGCACAAGAGATAGAAAAAGAACACAAGAGGGGTAACTAAGTCAAGCTAATAAGCAAACTAAGTATAAACATGCACCGTCCCCGGCAACGGCGCCAAATTGATGGTAGGATTTTGCCGTGGGTCCCCACCAACAAGTAAAGTCCAACTAATCCTAACGGGTAGCTAGGGTAAGTCGGGTCTAGTCCACGGGGACGGTAGAAGGTGTCTAGACTATGGGCTACCTAAAACAAGGCTAAGCTATCAAAACAACACAAATAGAAAAGAATTGACAAGGATGAACAAACTAGAATGATGGCAAGAGAGTAGAAATATGACTAACAATGAACTAGATATAATATGAACTAAAAAGATGAACTAAACTAAAAACAATCTACTAACTAGATAGATAAAAGCTAACAAGATGGAGACATCAATATGGGAAGGAGTAGGGTTAGGTTGGGTTCATAAGTGTAGTAGGATAGTTGGGTAATCAAGGGGTGTAGGTTTCACCTAGTTACTAAGGTCGGGCCGCGCTCTCGCGTCAAAGCCAAAGTCGGCACTCTCGTGTCAAAGACAAGACCCGAATACTCATGCAAGATATTATCCAATACACAAGGATTCAACCACAAATCAATCACACAATGAGAAAAGGAAGACAAGTATGAGGAGCATGGCCAATACTACTCAAACAAGCAATTCAACAAACACATAGTGTGCTCAATATGTGACTAGCACCAAAGAATCCACCTTTACCCACAATCAAACCCTAATCATCCATAATCAACACTTACTCCCCCTACTAACCCTACAATAAGTCTACTCACACATTATGAAACTAACCCTAACCATAACAAGAGAAATCAACACAAACAACAAAACATTCATAATGGAACTAGCAAGAACAAGAACAATAATCAAAGATTAAAACTTGAAAGATTAAACAAAGATTAAGAGTAAAGAGTATAAGAAGATTATACCTACTAACAAGAGGATGAAAAGATAAAAACTTGTATTAATAAGAAAAACCCAAATAAATCTCCCAAGGTTGTCAATCTTGGATGAGTCTTGAAGAATTCCCTTAATACAAGGATTACAAGCTAGATTAAGCTAAGTTTAATTAAAGATTCAGGAAAGATTAAGCTAATGAGAGGAGGAACTCTATCTAGGGTTTAGTCTAATGTAATATAATGAAAAAAAGTCCTTAAACAATACAAAGGAAGGGTATTTATAAGGGTTCAAGAGCAAAGGAGAAGAAAGGAAGAACACGGGGCTGCTGTTGCTCCTTCTCGGTCGAGAAGAGATGATCTCGGTCGAGATGGGATCCATCTCAGTCGAGATGAGATGATCTCGGTCGAGATGGTGCATAACAACGCCCGATGTTATGCATAACACCAGGCGGTGTTGTGTCCTTCCCGGCCAAGATGAGATGGTCTCGGGCGAGATGAGACTCTTCTCGGCCGAGATGAGGTGATCTCGGGCGAGATTAAGCATCAGTGGCTCATCTTTGCTTGTACTCTTCATCTCGAGCGAGATGGCCCTCATCTCGACCGAGATGGGTCTTGTAGGCCTCAAATATGATCTCAAGGGTCCCTACTTGCTTCTCATGGGCTTCTCATCAGTTCTCGGTGCTCGGGATCGAGTCTCAAATTGAGGATGATGATTCCGAGCTTGGGGCGGACGAATGCCCATATCATGATATTGAGGACAAGTTGGGAAGCAAGAATAAAGATGAGCCTCCCTTGGGGCCACATGAAGATAGATGGACGTTTGGGTATATCCCGAAAGATCGCAAATACAAGTTCAAGCCATTGAACTTAGTAGATAGAGATGCCCCGGGAACGTCGAGGTTAGATCATGAAAACCATTGGAGTGTGGATGGTTATACCACAAGCTTGATTGAATACTTTGCGAGAGCCTTCGATTTGTTACTTCGAGCCCTTGATGGAGATGGAATTGGCCAAGTGTTGTTAAAAAAAGTGATTGAAGAATGCACCATCCTTGGTTTGACGGAGTTCCAAAAGAACCGTCTTATTGTATATATCTCTTTCTTATTCTTTTCTGCGTTTGTGGAATTCTTGTTATTTGGTTGTTTGATGAGCGATGTGAGGGAGGGGTTGTGATAGATGTTTTGAGCGTATCTGATAGGTGTGAAGTGAAGATGAAGTTTAGAGAGGAGTGGTTGATGATAGAAGCTCGGATCTTGGGTAAGGAAGTTGGTTTTTGAGCTTTTCGTGAGCTTTTGGGAACGGGATTCGAGATCCCGAGGTAATAGTTGACTTGTGGGTGGAGCAATCAAGAGGATTGAAGCCCTACAAGAGTCATCCCGGCCGAGAATGGTTTCATCTCGGCCGAGATGAAGTGTGCGCGGAATCTGGAGCTACTGACTACCCATCTCGATCGAGAAGAGGACCATCTCGGCCGAGAAGGGACCATTGATAAGTGTGGTTTGTAGTGCCTATTTTGTAGCGTTTTGGTCCCATTTTCCTTGTAGAATCGCTCCTTGGGAGCGGTTTAGGGGCTTCTTATGCTTGCTTTAGTTCGTTTCAGGTTCCCGAGACCGATTTGGAAGAGTTGAAGCGATTCCGACTCGATACATACACATTTTGGAGCCAACGAGATAAAGGAACGATGACTCGATGCTTTGGAATCAACCCCGAGACCTTGGGACTCAATCCCGAGTCCCGAGACCCGATCCCGAGTCCCGAGAATCGATGAGATGCTCATATGAAGCAAGGAGGAACCAAAAGGGTTATATTGGAGGCCTACAAGACTCATCCCCGACGGGTATGCACCTCATCCCGTCGGGGATGAAGTGCACTTTGGAGGGTGCCACTGTCAGGCCGTCCCGGTCGGGACCAACCCGTCCCGGTCGGGATGGTCCGTCCCGGTCGGGACCAAAGGCCTGTAGTCCGCATTTCTTTCTTTCTTCTCCCTTCCATTTGTAACCCTATAAATACTTCCCTCTTGTATTGTTTATGGATCCTACATTAGTTTAGCCTCTCTTAAGCCTCTCTACAACATATAAACCCTAGATTTAGTTCTTCATATTAGTTGGAATCTCTCATTAATCCTTAGTTAACCTTAGTTAATCCTAGTTAATTAGTGCTTGTATTAAGAAGATACTTGAAGACTTCTCCAAGATTGACAACCTTGGGATTATTTGGGTTTCTCTTTTGTGCAAGATTTCATATTTTCCTTCATCTAGTGTTGGTATAATCTTTCTTTTCTCTTGTTTATTGTTATTGAATCAAGTTTGAATCTTTACTTAGTGTTTGTTGTTATTGTTTATATTGTTCTTGATGATGAATGTTTGGATTGTGAAGTTGTTTTATCCTTTCATTGTTGTAGTTAGTTTGACCAAGAGTGAGTAGTTTATTTGTGGGTTAGTAGGGGGATTAAGGGTAGATTATGGGTGATTAGGGTTTGATTGGGGGTAAAGGGTGATTCTTTATTGTTAGTCACACATTTGGCACACCATGTGTTTGTTGATATGCTTGTATGGGTTGTAGTGGCCATGCTTCTCATGCTAGTCTTCTTCTACTCATTGTTTGCTTTGTGTGTGGTTATGTTGAGCATAGTCATCGACATCGGTTTAAGTTGCGATTGCCCGGACCGAACCTAGCAATTAGGAGGCACCTACACCCTTAATCAACCCAAGTCACCCTACTACACTTATGAACCCGACCTAACCCACTCCCTCTTTTCCATATTTGATTCATCTTGTTAGTTAATCATCATTTCTTTAGGTTGTTAGTAGTTGGATCATTAGCATTGTTTAGCATTTCTCTTAGTTTGCTAGTTGGCTTGTGTTTAGTTAGTATTTGATAGTCTAGTTCATTATAGCTCATCATTAGTCTACTTTCTCCTCCCCTCATCTTAATTCATTAATTATTAGCTCTTTGTGTTTGTTTGGTAGCATAGTCTTGTTTTAGGCCGATTTAGTCTAAACCTCGCAATACCGTCTCCGTGGACACGACCCGACTTACCCTAGCTACCTACTAGGTCTTAGCCGGTTATTTAATTGGTGGCGGGATCCACGACAAATCCGACCATCAATTTGGCGCCGTTGCCGGGGACGGTGCATCGTTTAGACTTTGTTTGCTTATTTCTAGACTTAGTTACCCTCCTTTGTGCCCTTCTATCATCTCTTGTGAATATTCTCTAATTTTTACTTGATTTCTTAGCCTTCTTCTCTCTTTGTCTCTAGTTGTGCTTGCTTGTTGTCGTTACCTAGTGCCCATAAAGCACTAGGTGTTCTCACGTTTGTTCTAGTGTGTAGTGTATGCCTAGGCGGGGAGGCGAATCCTTTCTCTTTAATCCAGAGCCGGAGAGGCTTTTTCGAGCTTTTCGCCAACGGACGATTAACCGGGTTAGGATCTCTCAACCAAGTGCAAGCAATACCCATCAAGAGCAAGCTCAAGGAAGCGATAGTGAGGAAGCATATCGAGAGACGGCCGAAGGGAATTTCACCAATCCCTTTGGAGATTCTAGTCCTAGTTCCCCATCTACATCTACATCAACTCCGTCTACACCATCTTCTCCCTTACATCCAATAATGCCGAAGTTTTCCTCCCACTCTACATTCACGGAAGACGTCTTGCCGGGACCCAATGCTCTACCGGCCGCTTATGCCGGAAATTTTACGGCCAAGACCCACTTCATTCAACTTGTGGAAAGGAATCAATTTAGTGGTTTGCCCACCGAAGACCCGCACCAACATATGGAGACCTTCTCCGATTATTGTGACGCTATATCTCAACCCGGGGTTACTCAAGATCAAATCCGATGGGTTTTGTTTCCATTTTCATTGATTGGAAAAGCGAAGCAATGGATTAAAGGTCTCGATAGGGCAACCATGGGCATCGACACTTGGAAGAAACTTGCATTGGCATTCTACCAAACTTTCTACCCTCCGGAGAAGACTAATTTGCTTAGAGCCTCCATCACCGGTTTCCAACAACGGGATGAAGAGAGCTTATATGAAGCTTGGGAGCGGTTCAAGTCTTTGGTTAGATCGTGCCCCCATCATGGACTTTCACAATGGTTCTTGGTCCAACAATTTTGGAACGGTCTTTATGAGGACTCAAGAACTATACTTAATATGGGCTCCAATGGTAGGTTCACCGAGGTCGATGATGACCAAACTTGGGCGAGAATCGAAGAGATGGCGGTGCATAATTCGCAATACTCTAGGCCTAGGAAGGCAAACCGAGGAGGTAGGCATGAGGTTGATGCTATAACTCAATTAAGCATTGACCTTGGGGCTCAATTGAAGACACACATGGAATCCATTGACAAGAAACTTCAAGGTCACCTCACCCAAGTTCAAAGCATCGGTTCCTCAAACCAAGCCTCAATTCATGAAGTGAACGCTTTGAGTTTTGCACCTCCTTTCCCTTATTATGGCATGTGTGATACTTGTGGAATCGTTGGTCATGACCCTATGCATTGTAGAGGGAGTATTGAGCAAGTGAATGCCTTTCAAGCATTCAAGCAAGGTACTTCCTATTCCAATCAATACCAAGCTTCCAATCAAGTCCCTCAACAACAAGCTTTTCAACACCAACAACAACATCGTCCTTATGTTCCACCTCCCTTAAGGGACAACAACCAAGGTTACCAAGGCAACTCAAGGCCTTTCAACAACTTCAAGCAAAGTAACCAAGGTTCGTTCAACAACAATCAAGGGTTCCATCAAGGGAACTTCAACCAAGGTTATCAAAACCACAACCATGGCAACAATCAAGGCCTTAATCAAGGCAATTCTCATGGGTTCCAAGGGAACCGTCAACAACAAGCAAATCAAGGCAATCAACAACAAAGCAAGCCTAGGAGCCGGTCTCCTACTCATGACTATGGCATTCCTCTAGCCATCACCGATACTCCGCATAATCCATCATTTCCACCTCGGGGATTCGATATCCAAAAATCTATGATGGATATGCAAAAGAGTCAAATGGACATAACAAGAAACCATCAAGAGCTCTTTGCTTATATTCAAGGGGAAAACGTGACAAGAGATGCCTGTATGAAGATGCTTGAAACTCAAGTATCTCAACTTGCTTCGGGGAGCTCCTCAAGACAAAAAGGACAACTACCTTCTCAAGGGGAAACACCGAAATTTGAGCATGTAAATGCCATCACCACAAGGAGAGGTACATCTTATGAATCCCCTCAATTTCCTAGTGAGCAAGAGCCAATGCAAGAACCGACAAGAAAGGTGACACCTCCAACTCAAGAAAGCTCAACCCTTGATATTCCAATAGAGGAGCAAGTCTTATGGGAGGTTGAGAAACCTCAACAAGACAAGCAAACCACACCTCAAGCTAAAGATAAGGGTAAAAAGAAAGTGTCATTTGAAGAGTCCACCCCGATTGAGCCAAATAAATATCAAGTAAAGTTGCCCTTCCCATCAAGGCAAATGAAGACTAAGGTGGACACTCAATATGACAAGTTCCTTAACATAGTGAAGAAGTTGGATGTGAGTGTCCCATTCACCGAGCTACTTACCCAAATCCCGGCATACGGAAAATTTATGCGAGAAATATTGGCTAGGAAGAGATCCGTCGACAAGGAAGAGACCATCGCATTCACAAGGGTGGTGAGCGAGCTCATTCAAGGTTCTACGCTTCCAAAGTTGAAGGATCCGGGTAGGTTCTCGATCCCTTGCACCATAGGGCACTACAAGATCGAAAGAGCTTTATGTGATTTGGGTGCGAGTGTAAGCATCATTCCCTACTCCATTTGTTGCCGACTTGGGATGAAGGAGCTTAAAAGTACCTCTATCACACTCCAAATGGCCGATAGTTCATTCAACCGGCCATTGGGGATGCTAGAGGATGTGCCGGTGAGAATTGGTAAGTTCTTCATTCCGGTTGACTTTATCGTGCTCGATATGCGGGAAGATGAAATCACTCCCATTATTCTTGGGCGCCCATTTTTACATACCGCCGGTGCCATGATCGATGTGAAGAACGGTAGGATCACATTCGAGTTAGGCGAGGAGAAGCTAGTGTTTGACATTCAAGGTAACACTTCGCCTACTAACGATGAGTCATGCAATATGATCCAAGCCAAGGAAAACATCGATCTAGGGGGAGAACCGAGACAAAGCTTGAAGAAGTACTCGTATGTACTTGAAGATGATGACTCCGATTTGGAGGAGGATGAGAGCCCATGTCATGGCTCCAATGACAAGTTGATGAGCAAAAAGGATGAAGATGAGCCTCCCTTGGGGCCACATGAGGATAGATGGACGTTTGGGTATATACCGAAGGATCGAAAGTACAAGTTCAAGCCATTGAACTTAGTAGATCGGGATGCCCCGGGAACGTCGAGACGAGATCATGAAGAACCTTGGTTTGTGGATGCTTATGTTACTAGCTTGATTGAGGACTTTGCTAGGGCCTTCGACTTGTTCCTTCGTGCCCTCGATGGAGATGGAATTAGTTTTGGGTGTTGAAAAAGATTGAAGAAAGTACCACCTTGGTTTGACGGAGTTCCACAAGAACCGTCTCTTTGTATATATCTCTTTCCCTTTTAGTTTGTTTGCTTTTGTGAAACTCTTGATTATTTGGTTGATTGATGAGCGTTGTGAGGGAGGGCATTTGATGTGTTGTTTGAGTTTAGTGTGATAGGTGTGAAGTGGAAGTGATTCCTAGGGAAGAGCGGTCATTGTTGGAGCTTGGATTGTGTGAAGGGAAGTCGGTTTTTGAGGCTCGGTTCGAGCTTTTGGGTGCTATAGAGGGTTTGGAGACTCTTCCCGGCCTAGAAGAGGCCATCCCGTCCGGGATGGAAGGCCCATCCCGACCGGGAAGGATGCCATCCCGACCGGGATGAGGTGCACAAAAGTTAGGTTCACTGGCAGTCCGTCCCGACCGGGACGAGGTCTTCCCGACCGGGACGGGTATGTCATCCCGACCGGGACCACCCATCCCGACCGGGATGGACCCCCTGTCCTCCGTTGGCTCTTTTCTTCGTTGTTTGAGACCACCCAACCACTTTATACCCCCTCCCAACCTCCCTACATGTCCTTACTCTCATTGTATGACCTTTGCACCTCACATACACGCTTTCACCTCACTTTCTATTCACTTCAAACCGACTTTTGCATCAAAAACCCGCCTCATTTTGCATTTGTGCCCCTACCATGGAACCGGATCGCAATTGAAGAGGAATAACGACGACATGGACAAGCTAAATGCCTATATTGACCCATGAGACGATGGAGCGAGTGAGTTGGTAACCGTATGGTACGGCAACTATCCTCTCTTTTCCGTTTTTATAGCTTGTCTTCTTGGTTTATTCCCTTTCCCTCTTATCTTTTGTGTCATGGTAGCCTTCGAGGCCTTGACATGCTTGCTCCCGACTCTCGATGACGTGACAACATCGAGAGTCTTTTCAAAATCCAAATTTCTCAAGATTTTCACCTTTTTTTTTTAGAAATGAGTCGGATTTGGGCGGAATCCGGGCTAGGTGACTTGATTACAACTAGCCCTCCCCTCCCATTTCCTTTTATTTCCTTCTTCTTATTTTCTTCCCCCATCCATATCTTCTTCTTGTCTCGGCCCATGGTGACTTGACTACACCCCGGCCGGACACTTTCTACCATTTTCTCCACCTTTTGATTTTTACCTTTATCTTCGTAGTTTCTTTTCTTTTGTGCTCCATGCACTACGGTCGAGCATGAGGACATGGCTCGACTTAAGTGTGGGGGAGCGAGATTCTAGCATAGTTAGTTTTATTTTCGTAGTTTTTCGAAAAAAATCTTTAAAAACCCTAAAAATTTGAAAAATTTTCACAAAAATCAAAAAGATTTTTCTTTTGTGTGTTTTCCTCTTGTGTCATTGTGTCGTACATTTGTTTTGTGTGCGTGTTTTGCCTCTCTTTCCCTTATAGGTTGCCTTATTCGCCGTTAACTTTGGAAGGCTTTCAAGACTCCCGGTAACATCTTATCTCTTTTTCTTCTTTGCCTCTCATGGAGTTTAGAGGAGATTGTGATGTTGTGTGCTCGGGTGGAGCTTTGTAAAGTATGGATGATTTGGTGGCTTGTTTGGAAGATAGGGGTGGTGTTCGTGTTTTCTTTTGTGTTCGTTTTGTGTTGTTCTTGTTTTGTTACTTTTGTTTCTTTTTCTTTTATTTTCATTGAGTCTTCGTCTTGTGCTATGTTGTGTGTCATGTGTGTAAACCGTTTTCGAAAACCCGGTTTAGAGGCTAGTGTGTAAGTGTTTACTCTCCCTTCCTAGTAGTGTAAATCGAGTTTTGGACTTTGGTCTAGTAGAATGACCCTAAATCAATGATTTCGTTGGTCCTTTACCTTGTGTCCACCTAGCTTACTAGGGATTTACTACGGGATTTGCATTTTGACCATTATGACCACCCACGGTGTGAAAAGGCCTTGGTTGCCGAGTCCCGTCCCTTAGGTGACCATGTTTAGGATTGTTTGATTAGTCCAAGTTCTCCACTTTTTGTGGGTTTGAAGGGAAGGCGCCGTCCCGACTCACCCATTTACCTACCTCCCACACATTTCCACACAATAAAATTGCAAATTGTTGATTCCTCTCTTTCTTGGTACAAAGAAATGCCAAAAAGCCGAATCAAGCCAAAAGGGCAAAGAAAAGAAAAAAAAAGAAAGAAAAATGAAAGAAAGAAAAGAATGAAGAAAAAAAGAAAAGGCACAAAAGCCAAAAAGAAAATAGAAAAGAAGAAAAAGGAATGGCATGGCAAAACAAGGCAAAAATGCAAAAGAAAAGAGAAAATGCCAAGAGAAAACCCGATTCACAAAAATAACCCATACCTCTCAAAATAAGCCTTTTTCCGACTTTGCCGTGAAGAGCCTACCAAAGGACCGAGTCCCGAGGAAGGATGATAGCGGCATTAGTCGGTCTTCCCTCATTTTGCAAGATTTTCACTTTTTACTTGGACTAGTTAGGCGGTTTCGGACATGGGACGACCCTCTTGGCTCTTTGCTAAAGGGGGCGGGGTCTCACTTACCTACAGTGTCGACTAACACCGTGGATCATCACTTCCCACTCCGCCGATTGTCCCGTAGTACGTTCTTAGAAGGTTAGGAGGAACCGAGGTAAGTTACCAACGTTTTTATTGCTTTGTCGTCATACTATTAGGGTTTAATCCATCTTGGTTTGTATTGCTAGCTTGGGAATGTTGTCATTTGCCTTGAGTCCTAAACCGGTGCTTCTTTCACCGCTTGTTTGAGGGAAGCGGTAATTCTTTTCTTTTGGGTGCAACCTTTTGTGTGTTTGCTTGTTTATGTGTTTTGTGTCCGGTTGCATCCACAGTTTTGTCGCAAGACCCGACTTGCCTTGCGGAGTGCACTTCTCCTCTAAGTACACTCGCGTGAGTTGAAAGGGCGTAGGGTGCGCTAATACCCATTCGGCTAGTGTAGTAGTTAGTATGTGTGCTTACTCGAGGGCGAGTAAGGGTTAAGTGTGGGGGAGTTGATAAGTGTGGTTTGTAGTGCCTATTTTGTAGCGTTTTGGTCCCATTTTCCTTGTAGAATCGCTCCTTGGGAGCGGTTTAGGGGCTTCTTATGCTTGCTTTAGTTCGTTTCAGGTTCCCGAGACCGATTTGGAAGAGTTGGAGCGATTCCGACTCGATACATACACATTTTGGAGCCAACGAGATAAAGGAACGATGACTCGATGCTTTGGAATCAATCCCGAGACCTTGGGACTCAATCCCGAGTCCCGAGACCCGAGACCCGATCCCGAGTCCCGAGAATCGATGAGATGCTCATATGAAGCAAGGAGGAACCAAAAGGGTCATATTGGAGGCCTACAAGACTCATCCCCGACGGGTATGCACCTCATCCCGTCGGGGATGAAGTGCACTTTGGAGGGTGCCACTGTCAGGCCGTCCCGGTCGGGACCAACCCGTCCCGGTCGGGATGGTGGGTCCGTCCCGGTCGGGACCAAAGGCCTGTAGTCCGCATTTCTTTCTTTCTTCTCCCTTCCATTTGTAACCCTATAAATACTTCCCTCTTGTATTGTTTATGGATCCTACATTAGTTTAGCCTCTCTTAAGCCTCTCTACAACATATAAACCCTAGATTTAGTTCTTCATATTAGTTGGAATCTCTCATTAATCCTTAGTTAACCTTAGTTAATCCTAGTTAATTAGTGCTTGTATTAAGAAGATACTTGAAGACTTCTCCAAGATTGACAACCTTGGGATTATTTGGGTTTCTCTTTTATGCAAGATTTCATATTTTCCTTCATCTAGTGTTGGTATAATCTTTCTTTTCTCTTGTTTATTGTTATTGAATCAAGTTTGAATCTTTACTTAGTGTTTGTTGTTATTGTTTATATTGTTCTTGATGATGAATGTTTGGATTGTGAAGTTGTTTTATCCTTTCATTGTTGTAGTTAGTTTGACCATGAGTGAGTAGTTTATTTGTGGGTTAGTAGGGGGATTAAGGGTAGATTATGGGTGATTAGGGTTTGATTGGGGGTAAAGGGTGATTCTTTATTGTTAGTCACACATTTGGCACACCATGTGTTTGTTGATATGCTTGTATGGGTTGTAGTGGCCATGCTTCTCATGCTAGTCTTCTTCTACTCATTGTTTGCTTTGTGTGTGGTTATGTTGAGCATAGTCATCGACATCGGTTTAAGTTGCGATTGCCCGGACCGAACCTAGCAATTAGGAGGCACCTACACCCTTAATCAACCCAAGTCACCCTACTACACTTATGAACCCGACCTAACCCACTCCCTCTTTTCCATATTTGATTCATCTTGTTAGTTAATCATCATTTCTTTAGGTTGTTAGTAGTTGGATCATTAGCATTGTTTAGCATTTCTCTTAGTTTGCTAGTTGGCTTGTGTTTAGTTAGTATTTGATAGTCTAGTTCATTATAGCTCATCATTAGTCTACTTTCTCCTCCCCTCATCTTAATTCATCAATTATTAGCTCTTTGTGTTTGTTTGGTAGCATAGTCTTGTTTTAGGCCGATTTAGTCTAAACCTCGCAATACCGTCTCCGTGGACACGACCCGACTTACCCTAGCTACCTACTAGGTCTTAGCCGGTTATTTAATTGGTGGCGGGATCCACGACAAATCCGACCATCAACCATCCCGACCGAGAAGGGACCATCTCGACCGGGATGGTTTCAGCCTCCTCTTTTTGCCTTCTCTTCGTCATTTGAGCCCACCCAACCACTATATACCTCCTCCCAACCTCCCTACCTACCCTTGCAACTATCATATAACCCCTACACTTCATATATACACATTCATCTCATCTTCTCTTTACTATACACCGTGTTTCACCTCAAATCCTTCCTCATTTCCACCAATGCAAGCTTAGAACTTCAACCATGCGGCCTTACCAAGAATGAAGAGGAGTAACAATGACGAAGACTAGCTTTGTGCCGTTATCGAACTTTGAGACGATGGAGCGAGTGAGTTGCTAACCGATCGGTACGGCAACTATCATTTCTTTTCCGTCTTTTATTACTTGTCTTCCTTTGTTTGCTCCCTTTCCCTTATACACTTTTGTGTCATGGTGGCCCTCGGGACCTTGGTAATCGTTGCTCCCGACTCTCGATGACGTGACTACATCGAGAGTCATACAAAAAGGGAAAATTTCTATAAATAGAAACTTACTGATTTTATAAACTTACTTAAAATAGAAATATTGTATAGAAAATTCGTAAGTTATTGAAATAAGTGAAATGTATAAAAATAACATTCCTAACGAAATTAGCATTTTATTATTATTGTCGTTATCGTAACTTTAATATATTTCTAAATTCGTTACTCAAAATATAAAGAAAATATAATAAGTCAATATATAGTATTATATAAATAATTAGGAAATCTAGTTAATATTATAAATTTTTAGAAAACCGATGTTTTAAGAAAAACGATATCAAAATTAATTGAGTCAACGATTTTTATAAATGAAATGGTTTTTACTAAGGTTTCAAATTATTTTTAGAAAATAGCTTTTGTTAATAAATAATACGGATTTTACTAAAAATAGTCAAATGGAAACAAATAAGAAATTTTTAATGAAAATAGTCTCGACTAGAAATATATTTAAAACAAAATCGACTATTTTCTCATTTATTAATATAAGTCATAAAACGAAAATAATTTATTGAACAAGTATACAAATCTCGATTATAATATAAAAATACGATTTTGAGTTAAAATTATAAATTAACGTAAAATTGACATTATTTAGTTACTAGTGTCACGATAACCAACAAAATATTATAAACGATCGAAAATAATTAAAGACTAACGATTCATAAAGCGATATCGAAGGTCGTAAAAATATTGATAATGAATACGATTTAAAATTTATATAATTAGCAATAATAATTAGCTAAAATTAGAAAACTGAAGTTAAAAATATTTACTACATACTAATACTCAAACATACGATATAAAATCGAGTAACGTCCTAAAGTTACCTTGAGTCAACGTCCGAAACAAACTCGTACTCGTACTCATCCTCCTTGATCAACCCAAGCCTCAAATCAGTAGAAATGTCGTCTTTAAGCTCCAAGTTGTAGAACTGCTAGTCTCGAGTAGCACGATTCACCACGACAATCGAGAAGACAAAACAAAAGAATGAGACAAGGGTATTCGACACAAGACGGAAAGGGAATTGATGTGTCAAACATAGACATGAAGACCGAAAAGGACAGAGCCTCTAAACATGGTAACGAATTGACATAACCCGGTCTGAAATAGATGTCCCGAACAAAGGACACTAGTAGTAGTAACGTACAGCCTACAGCCGACAAGGACAACGAACCGAGTCATGAAGCCGAAAAGTGATGACATCACTAATAGTCTGAGCAGGAAAAACGATGCAACAGGAAAGCAAAAGTGACAGTGAGAATAACAGCGACAACCATGAATCAGCATTAGCGAAGAAGCAGTACACAAAGATGGAGCAGAAGACGGACAGAGGGATAGAAATCGACAACCGAACAGCAGCACAACTGTAGAAACCGAAACCAAAAAAGAAGAACCAGAATGAGGAAATTAGACAGCAACTAAAGACAACCAAACGAACAGAATAGGGGAGGAAGAAGGAGAAGCAAGCAGGTCACGACAGAAGCAGCACACGACAGAAATTGCAGCAGCAGAGCACGAAATAGCAGCACCAACAGTAACCGCAACAACAAATGACAGCAAAAATAAGACTCGAACCGACAATGACATTAGCAGCACCGCACAAAGGAGAAGAAAGGAAGAAAAAGAAAGAAAGAAGCAGTAGCACGGTACGCAGCAAGAAATGGAAGAAAAAGAAGGAAAAGGAACGAAGAAATAGCAGCATCAACAGCAGAACAACCGTGCATAGCAGCAGATCAACGACAGTAGCATCAAACGATAAGCAAGAAGATGAAGAACAGGAAGAGGAGAACAGGGTGCTACCTCGACGAATAGCAGTAACAAAGCCACGAAACAGCAGCAGCAGAACCAAGCAGCAGCGAACCCTGGCAAAATGCAGCAACACGACAATGGCAGCAGCAATACAAGGAAAAAAAATTGGCGCCAATGAAGGATGAAGAAGGCAGATGGTTGGGATGAAAAGAAGAACGAAAAAGGGAGAGGAGGTGAGCGCTAAAGAGGACGAATGAAGAGGCTGCCAGTGAAGAAAAAGGGACGAAATGAATCAGGAAAAGAGATGAAGCGGTGGAGTGAATGAGTAGAGGGGGTGTACGCGTAAAGTGGGAAAAAGAAATGAATCATGTATGTGGTCCACTAAAAATAATGATAAAGAAAACCGATTAATTAAATGAATCGGGTTAAACGAATCCCGTAATGATAAGTTCACTGACCCATGTATCGAATTAAAAACGAATTAGTGAAGTTATTAAATAATTGAGCCGACAAATAAAATAAGTAAATAAAGTATTCGAAACAAAAACGAAGCCTATAGAAATAAATAATTAGACGATGAAATAATATTTCTCGATAAATAATAAATCTTCGTTAAAGTGAATTAAATCGATTTCTCGAGGAAAGGAAATAAATATTTTTGACGAAACTTAAAATAAATGAGCTTCGAGCCGAAAATAAAAATTCGAGCTTAAATATAAATAAATGAAAAGAATTTGGAATTTAAATCGTCGAAATAGACTTTCGATATGAGTTAAATTAAATGTATAAAATAAATCGAAACAGAAATTAAAATGTTTAAATATAAGGGTTTCCGAGACAAATAGAAATTTAGGAGTTTGAAACGATTAAATGATAAATTCGTTTTATAATAATTTTAAGAATTACGAGTTAAATCGTAAAAATAAAAATACGAACATAATTTTAATTAAATTTAATTTTATAAAATTAGGGGTGTTACAATCTTCTCCACTAAAAAGAAGTTTCGTATCATAATAATCTTTTGAACGAAATGAGAATGCTTAACTCGCATCACAATCTCGGTTTAAAAAAAAATTATGACTTTGAACGTGATATGAAATCGAATTCAAAGACAAAATTTACTTCAAGATGAGTTGGGTTCAGTTACCCAAAGTTTAAAATCATTTAAATTAATAAAATCGTAAGTTAAAAATCATTTAATAAAAAAATGAAGATAAATAATATTTGTAAACGAACTCGAGGGGGAGAGTACCCCAAATATTTTCAAAGCAATAGTAAAACATTTTGATTAAGAAATTCGACATTATTTTGTTTTAAAACCAAACAAAAATTTGAGAAATCAAATTTTGTAGATAGTAAATAAGGTTCGAATCAGTCGATAAACATTTTCAATAACAGATTTAAAGTCTAATGACAATAAAACAAAAATTTAGACATACAAAATTTTTTGAAAATATTAAATCGTTTACATAATAATCTTATAGAATTAAAAATATTAGCGATTATGAAAATTTTTGTTAAAATTTAAACACGCTTGAAAATTTAAATTTGAAACAATTTTGAAATACTTTAAAATAAATTATTAAGGCATTTTGAAACAGGACTAAATATATGTTATCAACCAAAAACGAATACGAAACAAAGTTTTGAAATTTATATCTCAAATGTTAAAATTTCACGATAGCCCACAATTTTAAAATAGTCAAACTTTTCACAAAATAGGTTCGGTAAAACGGTAAACGGATAGATAGAGTCAAAGTCGACGACAAATCGAAACAAGAGTCGCGGGATCCCCACCGATCAAATAATTAACCGGCTATTCCTACGGTTGATAGGGCAAGTCGGGTCGAATCCACGGGGACGGTAATGTATAGCCTAGACTAGGTCGGCCCAAATACTAGACTAAGTCAACGAGCTAAGCTAAACTAGAAAATGATAGAAGGGGAGAAAGCTAAGACTATGGCTAAGGAGACGGAGAAAACAAACAAGGAAAACGGGCTAGGATTAGGTCGGGGTCAAAGGGGTAACGGAATGGTCAAGGAAGAGCTAGAGCGAAGGAGGTAGTAGGGTGATCTAGGTTAGTCCGGGCTCTCGCAACTTAGACCGACCTAGAGGTTCCACATGGAACCCATTTCGGCGACACACATGACAAGAAAGGCAAGAAAAACAAGCATTCTCGACTACTTAGTCATTCAAGCATTCCAACAAACATGTGATATGCATCAAACCAAGAGGAAACCCAAATCTTCCACCAACATCTCCAACAAACCCTTAATCACCCAATTAACACCCTAATCACCCTACTAACCCTAGCAAGAACACTACTCTAACATAATCAAACTACAACTAACAAGAACAAGAGGAATCATCATAAGAAACAAACATACCTAAACAAACTCAATCAAAATAACAAGAACAAGAATAAACAATAATAAAGATTCAAACATGATTAAAGAACAAAGATTAAGAGAAAGGAAAAGAGATTATACCATACTAGAAGATGAAAAGAAGAAGGAGACTTGCATAAATGGAAGAACCCAAAACAAACATCCAAGGTTGTCAAGCTTGAATGGAGATCTTGAAGAATTCCAAATTACAAGCACTAATCTATAATTAACAATAATCTAAAGACTAATCTACACTAATCTAATCTAATCTAACCTAAAGTAGTCTAGGGTTTTGTGGGAAGTGAAGAACATAACATAGGATTACAAGAGGAGGGGTATTTATAGGGTTACAATGGAAAGGAGGAAGAAACAAAGTGATGCGGCTGTAGCTGGGTGGTCCCGACCGGGACGGGATCATCCAGACCGGGACGGTCCTTTCATCCCGACCGGGACGGCCTGGCAGTGACACCTTCAAAAGCGCACTTCATCCCCGACGGGATGAGGTGCATACCCGTCGGGGATGAGTCTTGTAGGCCTCCAATATGACCCTTTTGGTTCCTTCTTGCCTCACATGGACTTCTCATCGATTCTCGGGACTCGGGATCGGGTCTCGGAGGCTCGGGATTGGGTCCCAAGGTCTCGGGGTCGATTCCAAAGCATCGAGTCATCGTTCCTTTACCTCGTTGGCTCCAAAATGTGTATGAATCGAATCGGAAACGCTCCAACTCTTCCAAATGGGTCTCGGGAACCTGAAACGAACTAAAGGAAGCATAAGAAGCCCATAAATCGCTCCCAAGGAGCGATTCCACAAGGAAAATGGGACCAAAACACTACGAAATAGGCACTACAAACTACACTTATCAACTCCCCCACACTTAACCCTTACTCGCCCTCGAGTAAGCACAAACTAACTACTACTAGCCGAGTGGGTATTAGCGCACCCTACGCCCTTTCAACTCACGCGAGTGCACTTAGAGGAAAAATGCACTCCGCAAGGCAAGTGGGGTCTTGCGACAAAACTGTGGATGCAACCGGACATAAAACACATAAACAACAAACACACAAACAAACACACAAAAGGTTGCACTCAAAAGAAAAGAAATACCGCTTCCCTCAAACAAGCGGTGAAAGAAGCACCGGTTTAGGACTCAAGGCAAGTGACCACGTTCCCAAGCTAGCATTACAAACCAAGGTGGACAAAACCCTAATAGTATGACGACAAAGCAATAAAATCGTTGGTAACTTACCTCGGTTCCTCCTAACCTTCTAAGAACGTACTACAGGACGATCGGCGGGATGGAAAGTGATGAACCACGGTGTTAGTCGACACTGTAGGTAAGTGAGACCCCGCCCCCTTCAGCGTGAGCCAAGAGGGTCGTCCCATGTATAAAACCGCCTAACTAGTCCAAGTAAAAAGATGGAAATATGCAAAATGAGGGAAGACCGACCATTACCGCTATCATCCTTCCTAGGGACTCGGTCCTTTGGTAGGCTCTTCACGGTAATAGTCGGAAAAAGGCTTATTTTGTAAGGTTTTCCAACTTTGCTAGCAAGCTTACTCAACACCATTTCAGACCACATAAAAGGTTCAAGCTCAGGGAACAGAACCCATACAGGCACTGTGGTTACCCTATCCATCATTACAGAAAAAGTAGGAGACCATTCTTTCAAGATTAAAGAATAAACCCCCATCCTCCATGGACCCCCTTTCAGCACATTGGTAAGACTGCCTTGAGAAGAAAATCTGAAAGAGAACCATCCTTTCCTATAGTACTGAACAATAGGCAAAGCAATACTTCCCCAATTCTCAGAAACAAATTTCTGCATAGCTTGTAAAGTAGGACGAGATCCAATTACATTTCCTATAAGAATAAATTGCCAAAGCTTCATTTCATCGGCAAAGTCATCTAATTTAATATCTATTTCAGTCGAACTTGCACTATCGGCACAGTAAAAGAGATTCATACCCATTTGCTTATCCTTACGAACAATATTAGACCATTTCTTTGTATTATCAGAAACAGGGGGAACAACAATGGCTTCCGTAGGTTCAGGTTTATCAACAACAGACGGGTTTAATTGCTTTGATTGAGTAGAATTTGTATCAAGAGAAGTAATTTTACCAGCAGAGTGCATAGCATTGAGGATAACATCATTGAGCGAAGGTCGTTGCGAAGAACTCTGGGTTATAGTATTCTCTGCCATTTCTGCATCATTACCCTTCATAGTTGAATCATGATGATCCGGACCGGGAGGTACAATGAATTGCTGTGATTTCTTGCTCGGTCGTCCAGGGCCTCGTTTGATCGGAGGGATTGACGCCATGGAAGAAAGCTCGCGTAACAGAATTGGGAGGGAAAACAACCTAGGGAGAGAAAGCTTTCTCTCTCTTCGCGATTATTATTATTTTTATTATTGATTATAAATAGGATTTTACGGCAAATATTAAGTTAAATCTTTTAACGTCTTTTATTTTAATAAACCAATGAATATATTTAGTGTATGTTAAGGAATGATTTAACTCTTAAAGTTTCAGATTTAAAATTTTTCAAAATTGCTGGAAAAATATTGCTTTTAGGTAAGACGAAACATTTTAACGATAAATCGTAATTTTGTCTAAAATCGTTACTATTAATTAAAGACTTCAATAAATAGTACAAAGATTACGTAAAATAGATGAAATACATTTATGGACATTCTGTCCAGAAAAGAAAATTTTCCAAAATACTTAGACTTGGTTTTTAAAGGGTTTTCTCGTTAATCGTCCAATCTCGACAAAATCGATTAATAAATATAGTAATTACAAAACGATTTACGTATTAATATCCAAAAATTATTATTAAACTTAAAAATCATGATTTTCCAGAAAATACTATTTTTTCAGATTTCCAAAAATTCCAGATTTAATAAATCCCGTTAAAACCGTCTTTTAAACCCGTTTTCACAATTAACGATTCCATTAATAAAACTTATCGTTCCTAACATTTTATTAAAGCACTAAAAATCATAAAATTACATTTTATTATGAAATCATCAGAATCATATTTTTTCCCAGATTTAATCATGGGACCAGAAATCGAGAAGTTAAAAGACAAACGTGGTTTTAACGATAAACGATGATTTAAAGTGATTAATTAATTCATCCACTTACAAATTCCAAACAATTCTGAAAAAATTCATAAAATTCTATTTCATCATAAAGTTTCACCATGTCAAAAATCATACTAAAATAAAATGTTTAAGTACTAAAACTAAAAATCGGCTTTTAATCGTTTTTGTTCGTAAATGGTAACAATTGAATAATCGATAACTAAAATATCAGAAAAATACTAAATTATTAAATCCTTATTAAATATCAGAAAACTACTAAGTCCTTATTTGTTTCTACCCATTTCTAGCAATATTTTTATTTACTGTTTAAATAATTTACTGATATTTTCCCTAATTTCAGGTGTAACCGTTGGGAGCAATGATGCTCAGATACCAACTGTAATCCCCTAGAAATCTAACGCGATACAGTGGCGGAAACACTGTAGAGTCGGGATTAAAACACGCTGTAACTAGTTCTTAACAAAATTAAAACGATAAGTCCAAACATTAGGTCTAAAATAAAATACCCAAAAATTAAACAATCCAAAAGAAAGGGGTTTAAACATCTACAAGACGTAATTATTAAAAAGAAAATGAGCAGGATCCAAATTGCCCGCTAGACCACACCAGTAAACATGTATATCTGCCATGTTAAAACATAACAACCACAATCAGTGAGGAGCAACGTCAACGTTCTCCCAGCCGTATAACAGGATTTAAAAACTGTAATTACTACTATAGAAAAATACTAAAAATGGAAAACAGTAAAACAACATATTAAAATAAGCTTTCAGCGTAAAACAAAACAATAAAATGGGTTTTCGAAGAAACATAAAAATATTTGCCAACCTGCAATCAATTTGTATCGATAATGAATAAAATAATCAAAATGGCGTTATGGATAGGGTTAATGTAGAATCTAGACTTTCAGTAGGATAATACTAGAAACTATCTTTGAGAACTGTAGACTTAACTCATAACAGAATCCAGTCTCTAACTAGGCAACTCAACCTTAACAGGACTGCGTGCAGCGAGGTCCTGGTTTAAGTAGTGAACACCTCTCCTGGATACAAACCATATCCAGTTCATCCCGACGCGACTTATACGATGCGATATCTTAGTTTAAGGTAAATGTACACTCTCCTGAACACAAACCATGCTCAGTTCAACAACCAATGTGCCCTATAAAGATACACCAGCCTTACAGTTGATGACAAAACGTACATCCCAGACTATATTACTCTAAACCCACACTTGTTCTTATTCCATAACTCCAAAACAAGTCATTATCATTGTAAACACTATACAGATAAAAGGAGTAATCATAATATTCAAAAAGAGGAAATTTTCTATTTAAGGAAACTTCTATTTTTAGAAACTCTACTAAAAATAGCATCATATCAAAATAGTGAAAATATTAGTTTATACTAATTCAACATTCTTAGTAAATGATATAGATTTATAAAACTAATACTTTCGGCCTTAAAGATATTAATTTCTAAAACGAGAACAATCGGGTTTAGGACATTATTAAAATATCGTACGAGTGTTATGAAATAATTAAAAAAAATTCTTAAGCACTTTAATACTACTAATCAGGGTGTTTTCAAAAGTTACAAAGCTAAAATTCCCTAATTATTATTAATTTTGACAATACGATTATAAATAGGATTTTACGGCAAATATTAAATTAAATCTTTTAACGTATTTTATTGAATTAAACCAATGAATATATTTAGTGTATGTTAAGGGATGATTTAACTCTTATAGTTTCAGATTTAAAACTTTTCAAAACTGTTGGAAAAATATTACTTTTAGGTAAGACGAAACATTTTAACGATAAATCGTAATTTTGTCCAAAATCGTTACTATTAATTAAAGACTTCAATAAATAGTGCAAAGATTACGTAAAATAGATGAAATACATTTATGGACATTCTCCAGAAAAGAAAATTTTCCAGAATACTTAGGCTTGGTTTTAAAGGGTTTTCTCGTTAATCGTCCAATCTCGACAAAAGCGATTAATAAATATAGTAATTATAAAAAAAATTACGTATTGTTCCGGTTACGGAAATAATTAACCCGGCTTTCGATCCGGGCAGAGTAATCGGGTTGTCGGTGAACTATTGATCGTCTGATTTCCTTAAACCTCTCCTTTGTCCCGCTCCCTCGATCGGACCTTCCCGGCGGAGTTGGCCTGCTCCCTGCACAATGAACGCACAGGGCCTTGGAGGTTGTCCGAGGGAACCCTCTCCGATGCCTAAGTTAGTCCGTGGAATGCCTTGATGGACCTAGCTCGTGAGGAACTAGGTGGCTTTTTTAGGAGTGAGAGTCTAGAGAGAGAAAATCCAACCCCTTTCTTGTGGGAAGAGGTTGAGTATTTATACCTTCCCACAAGAAAGAGAAGTGGGAGAGGAATGGTTGGACAAGGAAGTGACAAGTGGCGGCTTCTCATCCACCCATTCTTAATTACCTTAGGCGAAATGACGGGAGGGCCCCTGGGGGTCCTGACCCTGTCGACCAGGGACTTCCCCAGGGCAGACGGACTTCGTGCAGTGGCCGCTAGGCTCCAGCAGGCTGTGTTGGCTTGCGGTCTCAGCGGCCGACTGCTATCCTTAGCGTTTTTAATGCTTCTGTTTTAGTTTCTTGCCAGGGACTGGCCTTTTAAGCTTGATGGGGGTGCTTCTGGGCCTGTCTGTCAGGCGATTGGTGTCAGGCTGCCGACCCCAATCAATTGGCCCTCGTCAGCAGAGGGAAAGCAAGGCTTTCCTTCTGCTGGCGGCCCTTGCTTGGAGGGAGGTTGACTTCCATGTCTGCTACAGCATTTAATGTTTTGCACTTTCCCAAGGAACGTAGCGCTGCTCACGTCAGGTATGCAAAGAGTCGAGAGTGCTTTTGCAATGATTACACTTCTCCTTTAGGTGGATTTTTGGGAACCGTGAAGAGTTCTCGATTGGTGGCTCTCCTTCCAGGGTGGTTGGAGCGTCATTAATGCTGTGTTTTCTCTTGTATAAAACCCCAGCTTCCTTCACCTTTTTTGCTTAGCCTATCTTCAATCCTTCCACTTTCCTTGTCTTAATCATGGTTTGGATCAAAAAATTCGTAACTCGTCGTGGAGCTCGCCATGTTACTTTCCTTTTTAGAGGATTTTGGAGACTTCGGTACGCTCGAGCTGCTTATCGAGCTGTTCACCGTAGCCGTCTTTCGCGGCTTCGTTCCCGTCGGAATGGCAGGAAGGTTCCTTCTAGGTTGAGCAAACGTCTCAAGAGATCCTCACCCCTTGCTGCTCCCAGATTCAGGCGTTGCCCTCAGGGAGGGGGCTGCTTTGACAGGGGATGCCACGAATGCTTCCCTTGGCTGCACCCTGAGCAGTTTAACCCTAACTCTTCTGATACCGACTCCTCCCTGGTGTCGGGCCCCTCCTCGCCTGTGAGGACAGGTTGTCGCACCTGCGACGAATCCCAGGCCGTTCCCTTTGGCAGGGACTGGGAGGATAGCAGCCGTGACTCCGATGATAGTGAGGGTCTTGGTTGCCTGAGCGACAAGGATGGAGACGGAGCTCCTGATGATCCTTTCAAAGATTCCCCAGACTGGGATTGGGGCTCGGATTTCGGGAGCCCGGGCAGTCCTGGGGATCATTCCCCAGACTTGGATGACGATTAGGCCTGCGTAGCAGGGTGTTTGATTTTTGTCAGGCCGGAATTTTTGGGCCTTATGTATTTTCTTTTCGTATTCGGTTTCAAGATGTAACTTTCTCCTTTTGGCTAATGAAATGAAAGTTAGTCAGTTTTTTTTTTTTTTTTTTTTTTTTTTTTGAATGCGGGGGTGACGTCGTCGGTCGATCCTTTCCTCTGCCATTTTAGTCTTTCGAGGCCCTTCTTGGGAAGGGTGAACAGTCCGTGTTCAGTGTGCGACACGTGGATGACTGTTGGGGGTCTTGTCAGGGAAGTCGCCTCTTGGGCTTCTTGGGCTTTATATAAACCCTTCCCCCCCTTCATTTTCTTCTTTTACTCTTCCTGAGACTTCAAACTCCTTACATTTCCTGAATCTCTTTCGTTGCCGAGCATTCTTCGAGGAGCAAGGATTACCTTTTGTCACTGTTTCCGGCGACTTTATCGGCATCTTTAGGTTAGAACTTCTTTAAATCTTTCACCTCTTTTTTCCCTTCCATAGCCAATATGTCGCGAGTTCGTCCCCTTTCTTTTAATTCTTTGCTCGGGGGAACTGGGGGCGGCGACGGTGGCCGGCGTGACATAGCTTCTTCCTCCGGGGTCGGCCCTAGGGAGGAGGATGACCATCACAGGGGGGAGGGTGCTGAATCACCCGAACCAGCTCCCTTTGATGTAGTCGACTCCGATGACGAGGCCCTGGAGGTGGACCCTTCCAGGGTCGCCGGCCCCCTCATCCGCAGGGAGAGGGGGAGGACCTATTACTTGGACAAGAAAAAGTATGTGATCCCCCTAACGACCTACCCTGAGGCCAAGAACAGGGACCTGATTTTGGAGAGTAACGCTGCTAAAACCATTGAACAATTTTATAACTTCGGGGAAGGGTACACGGTTATAATCCCTGGGGAAAGGGACACAGTATGCTGTCCTCCAGAAGAGTGTGTGGCCGTCTACCACAAGGCCTTGGAATTTGGCCTGCGATTCCCACTGCATCCTTTCCTGGAGGAAACCTTCAGGAGGATGAACGTCGCTATCGCCCAGCTGACTGCAACTGCCATTAGATCCTTAGTAGCTTACACCTGGACCTGCCTTTTCCATGGCGAGGGCCTTATATTGACGCCCTTCGTTTTATGGTCGGTCTTCAAATGGTGTCTTCGTCCGGGGGGGATGGCTCCCCTGGTTATTGGTCTCTGCAGAGGCAGAAAAAGTATGCCTTGGTCTGGCCGGCTCTGAGCAGTCTAAAGGACTGGAAAAATAACTTTATATACATTCATAGCGCGTCAGGGTGGAAAATTCCTAGACATTTTAGGAACCATGTCCACACCCGCATGGAGACGCGCGAGGAGTATCATCCAGGTGTTGGGGGGAAGGTCTTGGAGGTCAAGCTGAGCGAGAAGGAGGAGATTTTGATTAAAAAGTTTGAGATTGTGGTGGATAAACATGGGAACTTTGGCCCTGCCTTCTGGCTCCCCCACGCGGAGCTCATTACGACAGACGAGTACTTGCTTCCCCTGGGCCTGATTCCTGGCCTTGAAGGTAGTTCTAGGGAGTTTTTGTTGTCACGATTTTCCAGAGACTTTATCTCTCCCTGCTTTTTAGATGACCGCCTTTCCCTTTCTGCAGATTCCTATACTTGGCGTTGGACAAAGAAGCAAGTCAGGAGACTGGGCCTGAGTGAGGAATTGGTCGTTCTTTCAAAGCGTCCTTCTCTCCCTGCAAATTTCAGGAAGGGGAGCAAAGGCTTGATGAAGCTCGTAAAAGACTTTGCTGTTGGTCGAAGATTGCCTCTTCCTCCCCGGCTGCCTTCGTCGAAGCCGGCGACTCCCACCCCCAGCATCCATGAGGGGGAGGCTGAGGTTACTTCCGGAGCTACACCCTCCCCTGGTCAGAAGCAGGGTGCTTCTCCGGCTGGACCTCGGGCTTCGCAGGGAACGCAGCCTGGGAATTCCGAGGGAACTGGGGAAAGTGTTCCCTTGGAGTTGAGGAGGAAAAGAGACAGGGAACCTCCTAGCGCAGACGTGGTGGATCTGGAGGCGGATGTTGCCACCCCTGAGGCGAAGCGCCCTGCACGTGAGCCTCCAAGTACCCCCTTCCCGGAGGAAAGTGCAGAGTTCCACTACACGGCTGGTGACAGCGTGGACGTGTCAGGCCTGCTTTCTGATTCCGGAGCCGTCTTGGCTGACCGCCTCACCAAAACTGTGACTTCAACTTCTCATCAAGTGCTTCAGTACATCCAGCGCACCTCCAAGGTTCTGCTGGCGTCTGCCGAGCTGGCGGCTCTCAGCAGCCTGAGTGATGAGGAGCTGACGATTACACCCGGGGCTCCTCCTCCTGACCGCCTAGCCATGGTAGAGAGGGACATCTCCTTGATAAGCTCTTTGAAGGACAAGCTGGCAAGGCAAGACGGCGAGTTAGAGGAGGCAAAGAAGCAGGCTGGTCAGTGGAGGCTGCAGGGAGAGATGGCTGTGAAGGAAGTTGCCAAGCTGGAGGCTGATCTGAAGGAGAGCCGCCTGTCGTTGGACCGAGCTAATCTCTCTTTGGCTGAGATGGGGCACTTAAAGGGGAGAGTGACTGACTTGGAGGAGCAACTGTCAAGAGCTAAGTCAACTTTTGAACAGGCCAAAGGGGAATGGACGAAGGAGAAAGAGACCCTGGCTGAGGAGGCTGAAGCTGCAGTGGATGCCAGCTTTGCGAGCGGTGCCAACTCCTCTCTGGAGTTGGTGATGGAGGTGATAGGGGAGATGTTCCCTACCTTTGATGAGGACACCTTTCGGAGTCTTTATGCCGCTAAGAATGAAGCTCGGGTGGCCAATCAGCCTGAGGCAGATGCCGACGCTCGCCAGGATGCTACGTGACGCCTTTTCTTTATAATAGTTCTTATCCTTCTGTGCTGAGCCAGTGTTATGGCCGGTTTGCTTGTAATATTTGCCACTTTGGTTTCTTCTCTTTAACTTTTGTAAAGACCTTGTACCCTTCACGGGTCCTGTTTGTGGAATATTTCTCTTTGCTTTTTATGATGAGTCTTGATTTAGAATTCGGGGAATCTTTCCTTGTCGTTAATCGCGCCCGGCACAGCTTGTCCTTGGCTTTTGTTCAAAGTCTAGGAGGTCTGCCCCCTGCCTGCCTAGAGGTAATTCGGGGGGCTGTTTGTGTTTTTTATACAAGGTTGGAGGGCCTGCCCCCAGTCCTTGTTGATCTGGCCTGTCCCTGGCTTTTGTTCAAAGTCCAGGGGGCCTGCCCTCTGCCTGCCCGGAGGTAAGCAGGGAGGCTTTTGCGTTTTTTATACAAGGTTGGGGGGCCTGCCCCCAGTCCTTGTTGATCTGGCCTGCCCCTGGCTTTTGTTCAAAGTCTAGGGGGCCAGCCCCCTGCCTGCCCAGAGGTAAGCAGGGAGGCTTTTGCGTTTTTTATACAAGGTTGGGGGGCCTGCCCTCAGTCCTTGTTGATCCGGCCTGTCCCTGGCTTTTGTTCAAAGTCCAGGGGGCCTGCCCCCTGCCTGCCCAGAGGTAAGCATGGAGGTTGTTGCGTTTTTTATACAAGGTTGGAGGGCCTGCCCCCAGTCCTTGTTGATCCGACCTGTCCCTGGCTTTTGTTCAAAGTCCAGGGGGCCTGCCCCCTGCCTGCCCAGAGGTAAGCAGGGAGGCTGTTGCGTTTTTTATACAAGGTTGGAGGGCCTGCCCCCAGTCCTTGTTGATCTGGCCTGTCTCTGGCTTTTGTTCAAAGTCCAGGGGGCCTGCCCCCTGCCTGCCCAGAGGTAAGCAGGGAGGCTCGGATTTTTTGTTGGGGGGTCCATTTTTCCTGACTTTGGCAACAGGGGGGCCTCCCCCTATTGCCCCCTGCTCGTTTGTGTGTGAAAAACGCGAGTGTGAACAGGCAACGAGTATAAATCTGAATCTTCTCATTTCTTTTACGAAACTTTTAACATTAGGGTGGTCGGAGCCGTCGACATTCTTTTGACCGTCCTCCGCCATTGTTTTTAGCAAAAAATAAAAACTATCTTTAGCCCTGGTTCAGACAAATTATTTCTTCAGGGTGTCTGCATTCCAGTGAGCGTGCAATTCTTGCCCTTCAAGGTTGGCGATTTTATATGTGCCTGGTCCCAGGATTTGAGTCACTTGGTATGGACCTTCCCAGTTGGCACTTAGCTTTCCGTGTTCCCTTGATTTTCAAATCGCCTGCGTTTTTCTAAGAACCAGATAACCCATCTGGAAGTTTCTCTGGCGCACTCTGCTGTTGAAGGCTTTCCTCATTCGTTGCTGGTAGGCAACGATGTTGGTACTAGCCTCTTCCCTTGTTTCATTAACCAGATCCAAGGCCTCAACCATTGCAGCTTCATTCTCAGTTCGGTCGTATTGCAGGGAGCGTAGAGATGGGATCCTTGCCTCAATAGGTAATAGAGCCTCTGCTCCATATACTAGACCGAACGGGGTTTGGCCTGTAAACTCTTTTCGGGTGGTCCTGATTGACCAGAGTATGCTAGGAAGCTCGTCAGCCCACCTACCCTTGAGGTCATCTACCATTTTCTTCAGACCATTTAGGATTTGCTTGTTGGCTGCCTCGGCCTGTCCGTTGGTTTGAGGATGACAGACGGCCGAGTAGGCAACTGCGATGTTGTGGCTTTCTAGCTAGATTCTCAGGGGATCATTGTCAAACTGCCTGCCATGATCAAATACCATCATTTTTGGTAGGCCAAATCTGGTGATAACATTTCACCAGATCACCTTTCTGACTGCCGGCTCGGTAATATTGGGAACTGCTTCAGCTTCTATCCATTTGGTGAAGTAGTCTATGACAACAATTAGGAATTTCCTGCCCCCAGTGGCCACCGTGAAGGGCCCTGGTATGTCCATCCCCCATTGAGCGAAGGGGATGGGGGATAGGATTGGCCTGAGTTCCTGGGCCGGGGTATGGATTGACGGGGCAAAGAGTTGGCACTTTCTGCACTTCTGGGTCAGGCTCTTGGCATCTGCCAGCATGGTAGGCCAGTAGTAGCCTGCCCTTAGGGCTTTGTGGGCCAGCGATCTCCCTCCGATGTGATGTCCGCAAATGCCTGAGTGGATATCGTCCAATACTTCAGAAGCCTGGTCTGCCCGTAGGCATTTGAGCAGACGGTAAGTAAAAGATTTCTTATAGAGTTCTTCACCAATGATTATGAACCAGGCTGCTTTAGCCTGTACCTTTCTCTTTTGCATTGTTACTGATGGTAGGATACCATGTTTTTTGAACTGGATGAAGGGGGTCATCCAACTTTCCGGCCCTTCCTCAACGGTGTTAATCGCCTGATAGGCGCTGGTAGATTTTTCGTGCAAAACATCAACCCATACCGACCTCCGTATGTCTTGTAGACTGGAGCTGGCCAGCTTTGACAGAGCGTCGGCTCGGTTGTTCTGCGACCGAGGTATTTGCTGGATTTCATAGGATTTCAGACTTGACAACTCCTCTTTTACTTTCTCAAGATAGGCGGCCATGGTCTGATCTCTGGCCTCATATTCTCCGTTAATTTGATTGGCGATGAGCAGAGAATCGGTGGCTAGTGTAATTCGCTCTGCCCCTGCAGCTTTAGCCAGTTTTATCCCTGTGAATACAGCCTCATATTCTGCTTCGTTGTTGGACGCCTGGAAGGTGAACCTGAGTGCATGCTCAAAATCCACTCCCTCGGGGCTTGTTAATACGACGCCTGCGTCTGCACCGTTGGCTGTTGAGGACCCATCAGTGTGTACGATCCACTCCTCAACAGGGGGTTCTTCTTCCCCTGAATGGGAGCATTCAGCCAGAAAATCGGCCAAGGCTTGGGCTTTGATGGCTGTTCTTGGCTGGTAAGATATCCCCAGGCCACTCAATTCGATCGCCCATTTCAGCAGCCTCCATGATTTCTCAAACTTTTCCAACACTTTCTCCAGCGGTTGATCGGTGAGGACCACGACAGGATGCGCGTCAAAGTAGGGTCTGAGCTTTCTGGCCGCAATGATGACTGCATAGGCGGCCTTCTCTATCAGGGGGTAGTTTCTTTCCGCCGTTCCCAGGGCGTGACTCACAAAGTAGATGGGTTGCTGTGAGTTTGCTTCCTCCCTTAGGATGACAGCACTTACCGTCGTGTTTGTGACAGTGATGTACAGATATAGCTTTTCTCCGGCTACCGGTCTTGCCAGGGTAGAGAGTTTTTTCAGGTGATCCTTCAATTGTTCGAAGGCTTTTTTCTGTTCGTCTTCCCATTTGAACTGTTTCATGGGCCTGCAGGGCCACGGAATAGCAGTGTCTGGCTGACTCCTGATCCCCGTGGACCTTCCCCTCCATGCCAAAGTCAGTTACATAGGCTATGGTGAGGGCCCTAATTGATACGACAGCTTCTATTTCATCCAGGGTGGCTCGGCCAATCAGGGCGTTGTACGCGGATTTGGCATCCACCACAACAAATGACGCCCTGATATTTCTTGCTGAGGTCCCCTCCCCGAACGTGACGGGTAGATCGATGACTCCCATGGGTAGCATGCCTGCTCCATTGAATCCATATAAAGATCCGGGGGCTGGCTTTAGGTGCCTTTTCTCAAGGTTCATCCTCTCAAAAGCATCTTTGTATAAGAGGTTTGTGTAGGCGCCAGTGTCCACCATACACCTCTTAACAATATGATTGCCGATTTCCAGGGTTAAGACCAAAGGGTCACTATGTGGGTACACGACTCTCCCCGCATCCTCAGGGGTGATGCTTAGGGTAGTGCCCCTTGGGCTGCCTGCCTTTTCGGCGTAGCAAAGTTGGTTCCTCAGCTCGCGGATCTGCCTTTTCTGGCTGCGCCTGCTGGTCCGCCCCTCTGCATCCCTGGAAACTACATGGATGACCATGCAATTTTGGGGTGAGCCCTCAGGTTTGTCTGCTACCTCTTTCTGGGGTTTGTTTCTTGCTGCATAGTTACTCAGCCAGCCGTTTCTTATTAGTTTTTCAATTTCGTCTTTTAAGTGACGGCATTCCTCTGTGGTATGGCCTATGCAGTCATGGAACGTGCAGAATTTTTTGGGGTCTCCCTTTAGGCTGCGAGGCTTGTTTGGACGAGACCATTTTGTTGTTTCTTTTTCTAACTCGAAGATTTCTGCTCTCGGCCTATTGAGGGCCGTGTAGCTGTCGAATCTTGGTTGGTATGCGGTACGTTCTTTTTTGGGAGTGTCTCCCTCCTCTCTCTGCTTGCCCGGCTCACTTCTGCCACGCCCACCCTGCGGTCCTCCCTGCGGCTTTGTTTGGCCTGCAGGGGTATCCGGCAGGCTGTGGAACTCTTCCTGCAGAATGAATCCTTCAGCAATTTTCCTGGCCATGGCCAAGGTTTCTGGCTGGGCCCTGATCATCTGATTTTTCATTTCTCCTGGAAGCAGGGAGATTGTCAGGGCGTAGGCAGCGGTGGAATCATCGATCTCCCTGACCTGTTGGTAGGATAGGTCAAACCTCCTCAGGTACTCCCTTACACTTTCACCCTTTTTCTGTTTTAGGGTCATAAGATCAAAGCGAGTGAGGCGTCTTCGTTTATTCCCAGCATATTGTTCGAGGAAGATCTCGGCCAACTCTATGAAGAATTTAATTGATCCCTGGCGGAGATCTCTGAACCATCCTTGTGCGAGTCCTACCAAGGTGGTTGGGAAAACTTTGCACCAGATGGCGTCATCCACATCGTACATGCCCATGTGGCTCTCGAATGCCGCCAGGTGGTCTTCAGGGTCTGTTGTCCCATCAAACTTAATGGTGGGCATCTTAATTTTTGGAATGGGGTATTCTTGTACCTCAGGATGAAGTGGGGTTTTTGTGGGCCTGCCCACCAGTCGTGACCTGCTTTCCCCAGACTGGTTACCGTAAGAATCCCATTGTCTATGGGTCGGTTTCCTTGTACTGGGGGAACGGTGCCTTGGAGGCGGCCTGCTTGCTGCTTCATCTTCTGTTTCAGGGGAAATCTGCCTGGGTCTCTTCCTCTGAGAGTGGCAGAGGTTCTCTCCCTGGTGATACTTAGATTCAAGCGGTTGCCCCCGGTTGAGCCTGGATTGCAGGCTTTGGGATAAACCGGGGGCTGACTGTTCTTTGACTGCCGGTGTTAACCTGGAGAAAACCCCGCCTGGCTTTTCTCCCAGGCGCCTTGACATGGGCTCCCTGGGCCTCATCCTCTCCTGGAATTCCCGGGATAAGCCTCTCTGTTCTCCAGACGCAGATCCTGTCGTATGAATGGAGAATGCCTGCTGTTGAGCGGGTAGTTCTGGGCTGCCTGTTGTGATACGCCTTTGCACTTGCGCGTACACTTGGGCCGTCCTTCTTGCTTTCCTCTGAGCATTTCTGACGGCGGTCCGTTTCGTGCCCCCAGCTCCATCCTTGCTTATTGAGGGTGGCTGCCTGGGGGCCGACGCGACCCTGCCTACCAGATCCCCAGGAGTAAACTCCTGGTTCAGCATTGCAGAGAAGAAGGCGGCTGTCTGCGCCATCTGAGCTGGGGTCAGATTTAGAGTGTGCCCTGGGTGTGTCCCCAGCTCAGGCGCTGCAGCAGCGCTCGGTACGCCTAGGAGATTGGTTCCCCCCACCCCCAGGATCGTGGCGGGAGGAATCCTCTCAGGCTGTGGCATACCATACAGGGGGGTCACCGGTGGGACCGTCGGACCCGCCCCTGTACTGGTGTCAATGATTTCTGGCATGATTAATTTGATTGTCTTAGTTTTTTCTGATTAGGAATGGTTGATTTTTTGTGGGTAACTCGTGAGCACAACCGTTTTCTCCCCACAGACGGCGCCAAATTGTTCCGGTTACGGAAACAATTAACCTGGCTTTCGATCCGGGCAGAGTAATCGGGTTGTCGGTGAACTATTGATCGTCTGATTTCCTTAAACCTCTCCTTTGTCCCGCTCCCTCGATCGGACCTTCCCGGCGGAGTTGGCCTGCTCCCTGCACAATGAACGCACAGGGCCTCGGAGGTTGCCCGAGGGAACCCTCTCCGATGCCTAAGTTAGTCCGTGGAATGCCTTGATGGACCTAGCTCGTGAGGAAATAGGTGGCTTTTTTAGGAGTGAGAGTCTAGAGAGAGAAAATCCAACCCCTTTCTTGTGGGAAGAGGTTGAGTATTTATACCTTCCCACAAGAAAGAGAAGTGGGAGAGGAAAGGTTGGACAAGGAAGTGACAAGTGGCGGCTTCTCATCCACCAATTCCTAATTACCTTAGGCGAAATGACGGGAGGGCCCCTGGGGGTCCTGACCCTGTCGACCAGGGACTTCTCCAGGGCAGACGGACTTCGTGCAGTGGCCGCTAGGCTCCAGCAGGCTGTGTTGGCTTGCGGTCTCAGCGGCCGACTGCTATCCTTAGCGTTTTTAATGCTTCTGTTTTAGTTTCTTGCCAGGGACTGGCCTTTTAAGCTTGATGGGGGTGCTTCTGGGGCCTGTCTGTCAGGCGATTGGTGTCAGGCTGCCGACCCCAATCACGTATTAATATCTAAAAGTTATTATTAAACTTAAAAATCATGATTTTCCAGAAAATACTATTTTTCCCGTTAAAACCGTGTTTTAATCCTGTTTTCACAATTAACGATTCCATTAATAAAACTTATCGTTCTTAACATTTTATTAAATCACTAAAAATCATAAAATTACAATTTATTATGAAATTATCAGAATCATATTTTTTTCCAGATTTAATCATGGGACCAGAAATCGAGAATTTAAACGACAAACGCGGTTTAACGATAAACGATGGTTTAAAGTGATTAATTAATTCATCCACTTAACAATTCCAAAAACTTATGCAAAAATTCAGAAATTTCTATTTCATCATAAACTTTCACCACGTCAAAAATCAGATTAAAATAAAATGCTTTAGTACTAGAACTAAAAATCGGCTTTCAATCGTTTTTGTCCGTAAACGGTAATAATTCAATAATCGATAACTAAAATATCAGAAAAATACTAAATTATTGAAAATCATCAAAACTTCATCTTTACAGAATATAATCATATATTATAAGTTTTGGCCGAATATTACGATTTTACAAATTAATACAACAATTTAATCGTTAATCTCGTAAAAGCGATAAAAATACCGAAACATGCAAATTTTCAACTTATAAAAATTTTCCAGATTATATGACATACATATATTGTCAAAAATGAAATATAAAAGTATACTTGCAATTACACAATTAAAAACACGAAATACGGAGTAACATCGACGTTACCTCTAATCCAAGTCTGAATCGATAATATACTCGTCAGCCTCAGGATCGTCCACAAATCCTACAATATATACAAATCATGGCAGAAAAATACCATGAGAAAAGCTAAAAAAATCAAGGTAAATAATGATCGAAACGACATCAAGTATTACCTTAACGAAGGAATTGGAAAGAGGATTGATTCGACGATAAAAATGCAACGATTAGGACTCGATTTAAACAAAAATAAGCCTAGGAAAGATGGAGAGGGTACACGGCTAAGAGGGAAGGAAGAGAGGAAGTGTTGTAATTTTTTTTGTTAATGCACAAAAATGAATGTAGAGTAAAGGAGGAGAAGGAGGTTACTACACTTGAAGAGCATAAATGGCATTAAGGTGAATAAGAATCCAAGGTGTTTATCACCTAAGTTGGCCGGCCAAAATGGATAGGGGAGGAATGAATAGTTTGAGTATTAAAGCCTCAATTCAATGACAAGAAAAAAATCTTATGTTTACGGTTTATCATGATAAAATGAAACGTATTAATAAAACGTAGTTAAATTGTGACAAGAAGCTTTGTTGGTCCAAAATATGAGGAAAAGGTCTCAAATGATTTATAAGTTGATAAAAAGAAGAATCGTAAAATAGTCAAAGATATTTCAAAGCAATTCGAGTAAACCTTGCGTAAGAAAATAATTATTCGCGAAGTTTCGTAATAAAATCATAAATGGCTTGTTTTTTGTAACTAAAATTATTTCTTAGTTGAAAATATTATATAAACGTATTTAAACATTTTTGGAAAAGGAACTTAAATCCGAGCTTAAAAACGTCAATTCAAACAGAAATAGAATTTTTAGCGGAAAATTAATTAGTTTAGGAAGAAAATTAAATAAATAGATGTAAAAGAATTAAAATCTTTTAAAATAAAAGTAAATGTCATTAAACTCAAAATTGAAGGCAAGCTCGAAAAAAAATGAGACATAAGCCAAAATGTGATGGAGTTATAACGATGTCATAACGGAAAGAATAAAAATGATAGGAAGAGAGCGGGTGTTACACAGTTGTTACAAACTTATAATTGAGACTATATATAAAAACGTTCCCGAAAATGTGTAGTGAATAGATAAAAGTTTTTACTTGAAAAATGGCTTTCATGTAATGCTTCTATATCAATCATACTTCCGGAATTGCACATAGAAATTAACATAGATGTAGGAAATAATAAGAGGTTCACAAGATGGCCACTTTTGACAACGAATAGAAGTTATCCGTTGTCTTGATCACCTATATATACTTGATTCCTAGGCTCTTTTTTGTGTTTTTTTGGGTCTGTTCCTCTGTTTTGTATGCTATGGAGTTTTATGTTTTCTTGTCTAAGACCGATATATTCGTCATAAACTTATGACGGGTCAAGTATGGTGAAAAGGAGAAAACGCATATGACGGGTCAAGAGTACAATTTGTATTCTTGCGTCTTCTTGTGTTGTGTAAATTATGCTTTAACCTAATGTTTATTTGTGATGTTGACTTATTATTTGTGATGTTGAGTTTAAGTCATTCTGCTAATTGAAATGTCAGGTATCCTAGCCTAAACCAACGAATTCTACGTGAGATATAAGATTACTATTTGAAAGAGTACTTACCAGGACTTAGCGCCTCAACAGTACGTAACGGGAATTCGACATCAACAAATGTATATTTGACCAACCACTTATAGAAGACATTTATGCACAATGTAGTATACAATAGCTATGTTCAACTATTTTTTATATAATAATGAATTTGTTTATTCTTGTATGGATTCGTTGTGATTGAGACTTATAATGAGATTGGTGAAATATAAGAGGTATATTGGGATTTCTGTGTTGGTGTATTACCAAGGCTACTAGCTTGAGTTTACTCGAAATGGAATTTGTGTATATATAAATATAATTTTTTTTCATAATAGTACATAGCAAAGGCAACGGTTGTAGATCAGAATAACAACTGTAGCGAAATGTGTATATTTCGCAACGGTTACTAGCTTTAGCCGTAGCGAAACATATACTTTTCGCAACGGTTAATTCTTTTAACCGATGCGAAATATGAAAATTTTGCAACGACTGCTACTTTTAACCGATGCGGAATACATTTTTGCGATGGTTATAGAACCGTTGCGATAACTAGTGGACCTATTACAACGCCGCGAGATACAACGGTCAACGACCGTTGTGATATGTGGTTTTTGACAGTTGCAATATGTAGTTTTTGTACTAGTGTCACCATCTTCCATACCCCAACCACATTCATACCTTCCATCTCACCTTGGTGTATATTTTTTGGGTTTTTGAAAAGATGAAGCGAAGCTTATCGGAACAATCTTGCAATCTATCATTGTGGAAACAAGGTCAAGACGAGCCGCTCGTAAACAAGGTATGTCTTCAACTTCTAAATCTCCTAAATCTACTAATTTTCCTCGTCTTAACACACCGTTATCTCGTACCTTCTCTGAGATCTTTCACAGTACTAGATGGCCTTGTCTTCACACAATGACCAATTTGGGTATCGTTGACGATATTAAAGAGTTATCATCACGAAGCGGAACTAGTGAACTCCTTAGCCTTGCGACCTTTACCTACAAAGATTTAACTTCTGAGTTCTTAGGAACCTTTGACCTTGAAAACTTGACCACACCTAGAGTAATCAAGTTTAGATTATTCGGCAAACCTCATAGATTGACTATTCCTGAGTTCGGCCTCCCGCTAGGCCTAACCCCCTCGAGAACCGAATTTAGTGAACCCTCGAGCAACATCCAAGCTTGTGTGTCTATGAGTGATAAGTGTGTTTTGTAGTGTTTATTTCACGTGTTTGGTCCCGCTTTCTTTTGTGAAATCATTCTTTGAAGCAGTTTCGAAGCTACTTACGCTTCTTCTAGCTTGTTTTAGATTCCGAAGGCTCATCATGGAGAAGTGGAACGATTCCGTCTCGTTTTCAATACATGTGGAGCCAATGAAGAGAAGCGACGATGATTCGGTGACTTAGATTCGATCCCGAGTCCCTTGTAGCCCACTTAAGAATATCCCGAACACCGAGCATCGATAAGAGGCCTAGGAAGAGCAAATAAGGACCTATCACGGCCGGGATGAGAAGACAAGAAGAAACGAGCCCCTGTAGGGTGGTCCCGACCGTGACCACCCCCATCACGGTCGGGAAGAGACCCATCCCGACCGTGATCACCCCTATCACGGCCGGGACGGGCCCAGCTCGCACTTTGCTTCATTTATTCAATTCTCTCACTTATGGAACCCTATATATACCTTCCTCTTATAATTTTTGAGACACAAAAACCCTAGATAGAGATTAGTGTAGCTTAGCTTAGTTTATCCTTAATCTTTCTTAATCTTCCTTTAATCTTAGTAGTTACTCTTGTATTATCGGATTTCTTGAAGAATCTATCAAGATTGACAACCTTGGTGGATGATTTTTGGGTTTCCTTTTATGCAAGTTTCAATCTTTTCATCTCTTCTCTAGTTTAGTATAATCTTTCTTCTCTCTTTTCTCTTAATCTTTCATAGTTAGTAAATGTTACATCTTTATCTATTGTTTGTTGTTCATCCTTATTTGTTCTTCATAATGAATGTGGTTGTCCTTGTGTTTGTTTCCCTAGTCTATGTTAGTCTTAGTTTAAACATGTGTGAGTAGTTCTCCCCTAGGGTTAATAGAGGGATTGGGTGTGATTAGGGATGATTAGGGTGAGATTGGTGATGCTAGTTGTTGTTTTTGTTTTTTTCTATTGCCTTGCACTCAACATGTTTGATGAAGTGCTTGTGAGACTTTAGACGATCACGCCTTGTTTTTCTTGCTTCTTCTCTTGCATGTCTTTGTTTGGTGATAGGTTTGGTTCCTCTACTAGGAGCGAGAGCGTGGTGAGGAGACCCGTAGGCCGTTTAAGTAGCGAGAGCACGAATGTAACCTAGGCTAAGAAACCATACTAGCACCCCCGTTTCCCCTTTGAATCTCCTTGGCATCCATGAACCCAAACTAGCCCTAGTTTCTCCTTATATTGATTTAACTCGCTTTCCCACTAGTTGTTTGTTTTGCCTTGTTATTTCGTGTTATAGACTTTAGTTTAATCATTAGTCAATCTTAGTCAATCACCCTAGTTTGTCTTGAACCTAGTCTTAGATCATAGCACCCTCTAGTTTGGAACTCCCACTAGTAGAAAATTACTCTTTCACACCGGTTGCAAACCCCCCTTTAGCACCGATTTGTGTAGGTGCCCCTAGCGTAGGCGTTATAGGTATGACACCTACAACACCGGTTGTGTAACCGGTGCTAAAACCCATTTGGCACCGGTTGTAACTTACAACCGGTGCTAATCGTACACCTTTGGCACCGGTTAGAACTTAGAACAGGTGCTAAAAACTCACCTTTTGCACCGGTTGAAACTCATAAATGGTGTTAAAAGACAACCCTTTGACAACGGTTTAAACTTACAACCGGTGTCAATTGTTTTTTATCTTTTAAAAAAAATTAACAATTACAAACTAGCACCAATTTCTGTCCATTTTAATAATTATTTTTATCACTAAATTATTCATATATCAACCCAAAACAAGTTATACATCCACTTATATCCAAAAGTATTAAATAATACAATATCACAATAGCATACACACTTTTAACAACACATTATCCATGAAATATCATACGGAGTATAAAGATCGGCTTGAATTGATCAAAGCAAGGAATCGACCTCTGGGAGATAAAAGTATAATTACGCTTATTGATGAATGTGTAGCTTGTTAGGGGATGATTTTCTCTCTATACCCATTTGTTCATCATTGCTTGCAAGGTCCAAATTTTGTACACAGATGGTTCAAGCTTTTTCTACCGGCACCACGAATATCATTTAGATACATGAACATATAATAGAAAATGATGGGAAATTAAGAAAATATCATCTATTTTCAAATACTATAAAAATAAATGTACTACACTTAACTCCCAGTTCATCGGGTGGGAATGTGGGATACCATCAGGTCGTATGGCCCAGATAAATGCATTTCAGGGGAGTCAACCACAACATAACTTCTCCCTTCATTGGTAAGGAACCACCTCTTTCTCTTTATATCCTGTGAGCATCCCAGAGTTTAAATAGTAGAATATCATTAGATAACATGCAGGTGGGACAAAGGCTCGTGATTCTTAGCTCGAATCAACAAAATAAGACAAGAATTCAATTTAGCTACCACGACATAGTATGACCTTGACCAAAATATACAAAGTTTAGTTGAGTAAGTAAGAAGATTCAATCACTTGTTAAGTCTAGGTTAGCCCAGTGTGGTTAAGGCAGTTCTTAGTCCTAACTCAAGCAAAAAGGAAAAATCGATATTATATGACTAAAGAAGGGTACAAAATGGAACGCAATAAAAGAAAACCTTGCTCATCAATCATATTAGCAAATGGCATCCTCTGGCAATTAATTAATGTATTTATGAGACATTGACCATTAATTTCCCCCAAATTATGTAGAGTAAGAACGTAACTTTTCGTGTCAAATCTATCAAAAGAACTATATTCATATTATGATTACATTATAGCTATTGTTTATTGGAGTATAAAGAGCCAACAACTTCTATGTATTGTTTAATAATATAAACATAATATAAATAAGATAAGAGGGAGTATCATGTTGATAACCCTGTCAAACTGACAGCAAAGATAAAGGAAAAGTTTATGAGTCACTTGCCTTGCCTTATCTTTCATCTACAAGCTAGATGGCAGCACATACATAATTCCTTTGTCTCGGAGCAAAAGGGTGTTCACATTCCTAATTTTGAGCATAGCCACATAGGAAGCATTAGTCACCATACCTCAGGTAAAAGAGTAATTGAGTAACTGTAACGATACAGTAGCACATGGTCACAGCTAACGATCACAGCACAAAATAATCTTAATAAGCAATATTAAATCTTTCTCACTGTCCCTAGCCACCAAAAGCGCAACAGATGTCCTCAAAACAGAGAACATAGATGATAAATGAGTACGACCAAATCAATACTAACACATGTAATAGGAACAACAATTTTAGTAACATAAATCAAATGCATTAAGTAGGTGTGATGTAGGTACGTCAAGAGTAAAGACAGTGGTAGCTTAGGATGTGGTGATCAGACTCTTGAATAGCGCTCTTAAAAACCCAAATACCGATGTGATGAAACGGTTGATGCTCAGCTCTCTGAAGCAATTGAATGTCATATTGATGACTTCCAATATCTTCCACGCCAAAAATATATTCTCTGGGCGTTAAAATTGGAACCGTCCAACCTCAATGCCTTTTTTTGGTCAACCAGCAGGCGCCCGTGGGTAATAACTGTCTTATCTCCCTACTTTTTATACTCACAGAAGATGTAGAAATCTCGTAAGATTTAATAAGAGCAATTCTCAAACACCATCAAGCTCAATTATTTGACTAGGCCATCCTACATGAATTAACGAAGAGGCAGTTGTCATCATAATATCACAAATATGCAAACCCAGACTAAATTCATTCTAACCATACAGTAAATCAGCATCGGGATTGTCGCCACGCCTTCAACGGCTTCCCCACATACAATGCTTAGGGAGACTGACTAGCAAAGAAATAGCTCATTAGGGTTTTTTGTGCTGCTTAAATAATCAGCTGACATGATCGAAATAGCTCCATATGAGAACAAAATTGCAACAGACAGATAAATAAGAGGTAAAAGGCTAATTCACGGAGCAATAGAACGACAGATATATAAGCAGCACGCGGTATCATAAGAAAACAAGGAATGCACCATCACTAGGCAAATTAACGATTCTTCTAGAGACAACTCTTACAAGAAGCATGACAGTAGCGTACTCAAATAGAAGTCATCAAAATAGAGATTCAGGTGGAGTAACAAGAAATACTAGTAAAAAAGAGAAGAGGAAAGAAGGCCAAAGATACAAACAACGCACCTGATTCATTTAGAAAGAGAGAAAATAGGAGGAGCGTTGTAGTGGCGACAGTTCCGGAAGATATGGCGGAGCAGAAAGTAGGAGAGGAAGAGGGGAGAGTAGTTAGGACTTAGGGTTTAGAAAGGGGGAAATAGGAGGAATCAGGTGGTGGTCTGGTGGAAGGAGAGTATCCAGAAATGTTGTGTTTGGGGGAAATGACTTGGTTTTATTTTGGGCTTTCTAGTTTTCCTAGTCTTTTACGTCGGTTCTATATTTGAACTGGTGTTAATGGCGTGTCTTTCACATCGGTTGTATAATGCAACCGGTGAGAAAAGTTTCTGATATTTTTTCAACCACTTTTCACACCGGTCACACCAATAAAACCGGTATTAAAACTCCTCTCATTTATTTTGGCCAACTTATTACATCATTTTTTTAACAACCGGTGTGTTTTAGTAGATGTTATAGGCATTTATTCTACTAGTGTCTCGTCCCTGAGGATCGACTCGACTTACCCGAGTTACCTAGCTTAGGTTTGGTGATTATTATTTTTATTGGTAGAATAGACGACAAACTCTTACCGTCAATTTGGCGCCGTTGCCGGGAACGGCGTAGTTTAGACTCTTGTATTCTTAGTTTTAAAATTTGTTCTTGATTTTTGTGTTTTCTTCTCCTTGTGTATCTCCGTTCTTACTTCTTTTGTGCTTATTTCTTTCTTCCTAGTGCCTCAAAAGCACTAGGCTTCTAACGTTTGCTCAAGTGTTTCTAGTTCATCCGATGTATCAAGGCAATGTTATGACAATGGCGCATCCAACCTACCATCAATCGTCATGGGACAATAATGGGACAAATTACCAAGACCCACAATTCTACCAACTATCTCAATCTCATCAACAATCTTATCAATCTCATTCATTTGGCTACAATTAAAGTTGTCAAGGATCATTCCAAAATCCTAACAAATACCTTCAAATAACTCACAACCAAAAATCCTCAACTTTGAGCTTTGTCAAATGGTTCTTCAAATGCAAAAGAGTCAACAAGAAATGCAAAAGAGTCAACAAGAGATGATGATTCAAATGCAAAGGGACCAAGATGAGTTCATGGCTCAACATCAAAGAGAAAATGAAGTTCATCATGCTCGGATTAATGCGCTCATAGCTTGTTTTACTATGTTGACCACTCGGGCTCCGCAACTTGTTGAGGAAGGTTCATTTGGGCAAGAAGATCCACTACAAGAAAAACAGTCCCGGGCGTCCACATGGTGGGCACCGACAGTGGACGCTATAAAGGAACCGGTGTCCGCAAACAGACGTCAGAAAGCGGAAGCCACGACCAGTCGCCCATTTTTAAAACGGGCGTCCACTATTGGACGCCAAGGAAAATGGCGACCGACATAGCACGCCACGGATGGCGTCCGACTGTGGTTTCCAGGGGTCCTCATATGGCGTCCACAGTCGGACGTTAGGGCCCTTAAGTTGGCGTCGGACTGTGGACACCATCTGGGGACCCTTGGCAACCACAGTCGGACACCATTTTAGCTTCCCCTGGCGTTTGTCATGGCGTCCGTTATCGGACTTTATTTACGCTGTTGCATGGCCGTAAACATGCGTTCAATGTCTAGCCAAAACCTGCAATATAAACCACATCCACAACACTCAACCAACCACAAATGTGGACTATCCACAATACCTCAACCTTATTCACTCTCAGTCAACCAAAACACTTCATCTCTCGACTCATTTCTGCTGAAAAAACTTATATAAAAAAAATTTAACATACGGTTTGAAGATACACAAATCTAAACTAGTTAGAAGATACATAATCCGTAAATAAAGTTACAACAACAACAACAAAACAATCAGCAAACTGTGAAGCTAGCTGCAGCACCAGAGTTACCACCACCATCACCAAATGGGTCTCTATCGTCTGGAAGGGATGAGGGACGACCTTGGTTGCAATTTCTGAATATGGCCTGAAACATGGCCATCTGTTCCTGCATCTTCTCTATGTTCTCGACCTGGTCCTTCAGCTGCTGCTGGGCCATCAGCTGTTCCTTGATGGCGTCCTTCTCCGGGTCGGGTTGCTGAGATCCGGCCGGCGTGTACTCCATTTGTGTGCAGGTGCTGAGACGCGGTGTGGGAGGTGTGAAGTACATACCGTGTGCATTTCCTACACCGTACACACTACCTTTCTTGTAACCCTTGACGACCTTGAACCAAGTCTCATCCGGGTCGACTTCCTCAGCATCAGGATAAGCCTCGAGTCTCGCTAGCTCTTCTTGGTAGGCGTCCTGCGTACAGAACAATGATTTCTATTGAAGTTATTATTAGATGAAATCATCGAAGATAGTTATCTACCAACTAAATCGATTTATTTGAAATAGTTAGTACTCACCCAGATCGCCTGATTCTTTTTCGTCTTAAAGCTAGTCCCTTGTCATCGGTCTGCCCATGCATGTCGAAGAATACCTCCACTACGGTTGGCACCCTCCCGAGCTCAGCTTGCATCTATTAAATGAGTACAAATGTTATTAGGCGAATATAAATTATGCGAAAATAGTTTCCGATTATTCAAGTAAGAGTACAGTATTAATTAGTAGAAATCATACCCTCTTGGCACGACTGAAAGAAGACTGAGAACCCCGATGATGTGTCGGGTTTGCGTGGCCCTCATGCTCATAGTTGGCCAGTTTGTTCTTCTGGGCCCTTTCAGACCTGACCTTAAATTCCTTCTTGTCGTGGTAGGCGACCCATCTCTCCAATGCTTCACCTAAAATATGACGACCCAATATATTATTTAATACAGTGAAATATTGAAGTTAGATTGTTTGTTAAAATTGATTACCAAAATAAAAACAACACCTTTAAGGTCCTTCAGCGGAGTCCCCCGCGTTCGTCGTTTATTCATCACACAAGTGAAACGTCGTGTGCACGCCTCAATCTACCGGTCCCAGACCCTTCCCTCTAAGTCGGGTGCCCAACTGAACTTCAACTGCACAATCAAGGAGGATTAATAATTAGTAGCAAAATTATTTACAAAGTCCTCATTATAAATTAAAAACTCGGTAGCAAAAATAATCCACGTACCCGGAATTGGTTGAACCACCACTGCCGTACCTCCGCCGGCACCTGAGACCAACAGGAATACCCCTGTCCTTTGTCGACCATGTAGCTTGTAGTACAGCCTCTGACGACATCTTTATGCAGAAACCTACACCGAGTCCAGAAGCACATATATGTACAAAATCATACAAGATGTAGTCCAAAAATAAACATGTTATAAAAGAATAATCAACAAGTTAGATTATATTACCATGTGCCTGTAGGGTTGAGAATCACCCGACCGGCATCATCCTTCTTCAGCTCCTCCACCTGCCCCTGCTGCTGCTCCTCCTTATGCTCATCAGTCTGCTCCGGTATCGTTTCGGGGACCACTTCCTCCTCCTCCTGCTGCGTGGTCGACGTCTGGGCAGACCTACTACCCCCACCACCTTTCCTGGTCGATCTATCGCTTGCCATTATCTTCACCTTGCAACAAATTAAACAATGTTAACAACAACTAGCGACTACATTCTAACTTGATTTAAGTAATGTACCAAATAAGTAGCACAGTGACCTAATCATGTAATCATCAATATAACTTACTACAACAACTCGCTTAGTCATCTTCACTGTCGTTATTGTCTTCAGCCTCATCCTTCTCAGTCTGATCCTCCTCCTCTGTCTCCTCACCCTCCACTTGATCGTCCTCCCAATTGCCTTCATCGTGTCCGTCATCCTCCTCAAGGATCTCCGGAACATCCCTAACCATGTAATCTCCTTGTCCATCATCAACATTGTCCTCAAAATCTTCCTCTACCCCTTCATCCTGATCTTCTTCGGAGAATATGGCCTCTTCAATAGAAGATAAGCGTGTACCAGTTGACGCAGCTTCTTCCTGGAACAGAGAACTGTCTATTTGTCCCTGTGGTTTAGTTGTAAAGACTGCCCACCATTGACTTTGATTTCTGTCATTTTTCGTGTAAGGAGAAGGAGCAAAATAGACTTGCTTCGCCTGATGGGCGAGTATGAACGGATCGTACGTAGAATATTTCCTTGTGTGATTAACTTCCACAATCTTGTAACGTTCATGCACTCGGGTCCCGTTCACGGAGCTGTCTTTCCACTCACATTTGAATACCACAGCTCTATACGCTCGTTCTTTGCCGGCATAACACAACTAAAAAATATCCTCCAAAATACCATAGTACTCATCACCATCAAGAGATGACACACTCACACCAAAGTTGCATCTAGCCTTGTTCTTCCCGTAGTTGAATGTGTGGAAATTGAACCCATTCACCGAGTACCGTTTCCAGGTTTTAACCGCTCGCACTGGAGTAAATGCCAAACTTCTAACCAAGTCATCATGTATGTCTAAGGCAACTACGTGATCCTTGAGCCACTTCGGAAAATGTTCGTCGTGCTTACTCCAAACGTCATCAGGGTTCACGTCACGGTTCGCAGCGACATATTCAGTTACAAATTGCCTCTCATATGGCTCTAAGATCTCACAATTAGAGAGTAGGTAAAGGTGCGCTTGGCTATACTCTTTCTCATCTAGTGTCCTAGAACCCTCAGCGGATGAAGTTTCTTCATCGTCCTTCTTTTGAAAAAACTCGGGTATAGTAGGATCAATGGACACCGAATGTTCTAGTTTCAAGTTCTTGGTTTTTGTTTGGACATCTTTCTCGAAGTAGAGGGAGCAGAAGTTTGCAATCTCTTATGTCAAATATGCATTACAAATAGATCCCTCTACCTTAGCCTTGTTACCAATTTTCTTCTTCAAATGATTGAGGAACCTAAATAAACAAGTTATGTATTTCAATTAATAAAAATTAGCTATGTTTAAATTAAATGTATAAATGAAGTTACTAAAATTTATGTACCTTTCAAATGGGTACATCCATCTATACTGGACAGGTCCTCCAAACTTAGCCTCGTAGGGCAAGCGGACAAATAGATGCTCCATGGAATTAATGAACGACGGTGGGAAGATCATCTCAAGTTTGCATAGTACCTGTGGAATTTGATCCTCCAGCCGAGTCATGTCCTCAATTGATACTGTAGAAGAACACAAATCTCGGAAGTACTGAGATATCTCAGTTATTGAATTCCACACCGTCGGTGGCAAAAGGTGCTTTAGTGATACCGGAAGCAACCTCTCCATGAAGACGTGACAGTCATGACTCTTTAACCCTTGCAGCTTCAGGTTCTTAAGATCAACACAGCATTTGAAGTCGGAGGCGTACCCAATAGGGAACTTCAACTTCTCTACCCACTCCAACAACGCCTTTCTCTGAGCCTTGTCAAGTGTGAACAAGGCTCTCGGTTTCGACCCATCCCGTTTTATGTGCAGTTGAGGACGGTCATAAAAATTCTTTACATCTCGCGCGGGAGCCTATAGTGTCACAACTCTTCCCCTCCACATCCATCACCGTGTGAATCAACTGCTAGAAGAAGTTTTTCTCTATGTGCATCACATCTAAATTGTGACGAATTAACAAAGTTCTCCAATATGGTAGGTCAAAAAATATGCTACGTTTAAACCAACCAATTTTCAACTTCTTGAGGTCTTTGAACTCCTGCTCTGTTCCGTCGATAGTGGACGGGTAATCGGAAATCAGCTCCCAGACTTCATCTCCGGGGAGTCGATCAGGTGCGTCATCAAGCACAACCTCACCCTTCTTGAATGCCTTCTTATTCTTTCTATATGGGTGACCTTCTGGTAGGAACTGTCGATGACAGTCAAACCAACTTATTTTACTAGAATTTGGAAGATAAAAAGCGTTGCTCTCATCCATACAACACGGACATGTTTTCTGACCCACAGTAGACCACCCCGAGAGCATACCGTACGCGGGAAAGTCATTTATAGTCCACAACAAAGCTGCTTTCAACTGAAAGTTTTGTCTAAGAGAGACATCATAAGTTTCCACCCCTACCTCCCACAGTTGTTTCAGTTCCTCAATAACAGGTTGCAAGTAAACATCCAAATGATTTTTCGGGTTTTTGGGTCCGGGCACAATAAGAGATAGGAAGATGAAAGGCTGCTTCAAACACAACCAAGGAGGTAGGTTGTAAGGTGTGATCATCACTGGCCAGCAAGAGTACGATTTACCAAATTGGCCGAACGGTGCAAATCCATCAGTGCACAACCCAAGCCTTACATTTCGAGGTTCTAACGCAAAGTGGGGATGTAGTCTATCGAAACGCTTCCACTCCTCACCATCACTCGGATGACACATCTTGAAACACCCCACATTGATTGAAGATGTCCTATTTATGAGCTTTGCTTAAAGGGATTTGAAGTACTACTCATATCAACAAAGTGCACTTTCTTTTCTGGTTTGCCCATGATAAGAACTCTGCAGTTAAGCGTGCTTGAATGGGAGCAATCTTAGGATGGGTGACCTCCTGGGAAGGTTTCCGGGATGCGCATGAGTGAGGACAAAATATGCTGGAAAGGACTCGTGTTGGTCTGTGGGACCAGTACAAAGCCTGGCGGGCTACCGCAGTTAACATTTCTTGTCCTAGGATTGGGCCGGGGTGTTACAAATGGTATCAGAGCAACCCTGCGACCGTGCATTTGGCACCTAGCGGGGGTGGATTATGGGTCAGCGGTTATGCTGCCAGGTGCAACGAGGATGTTGCGTTCTTCAAGTGGGAGTGATTGAAACACCCCACATTGATTGAAGATGTCCTATTTATGAGCTTTGCTTAAAGGGATTTGAAGTACTACTCATATCAACAAAGTGCACTTTCTTTTCTGGTTTGCCCATGATAAGAACTCTGCAGTTAAGCGTGCTTGACTGGGAGCAATCTTAGGATGGGTGACCTCCTGGAAAGGTTTCCGGGATGCGCATGAGTGAGGACAAAATGTGCTGGAAAGGACTCGTGTTGGTCTGTGGGACCAGTACAAAGCCTAGCGGGCTACCGCAGTTAACATTTCTGGTCCTAGGATTGGGCCGGGGTGTTACACATCTTCCCTAGTACCCTAATGTCCTCCTTGTGCCACCTCATTTGCTACGCTATGGTTTTTGTGGCATACAATTTCTGAAGCCTAGGTGCAATAGGGAAGTACATAAGCTGACTTATTGGGATTGGTTTCTTACCCCTGACACCACTTTTCCCTTTTCTACCTCTCAAAACTATATCCCCCTCAACCATCTTATACCTACCCTTACCACATCTCCTACATTCGTCAAGCATCGCATCATCCTTCCAAAATAGCATGCATCCATCTGGACAAGCATGAATCTTTTGTTGCGGGAGTTGAAGTCCTTTCACAACCATTTTGGTTGTGTAGAATGATCGGGTCATGATATTGTCCTTTGGAATAACTCTCTCGAGCAAGGCAGCAACACCATCGACACAAGCAAAGGGTAGGTTGAACTCACATTTAAGGCAAACTACCATAGACGCGACTTCTAACAAAGTCACATCACACCTTCCGTATAACGGTTTCTCTGAAGCATCCAACATGTCAAAAAACGCCTTTGCTCGTGGGTTAGGCTATTGTGGGTTAGGTGAGTCTTGTGGGTTGGGTGAGTCTCGTGGGTTAGGTGAGTCGTCATTCTCATATGTGTTCTCGTTATTAAACAAGTTGCACTCCACAACGTCAACTATCATACCTCTCAATCCCCTCTCATTTTGATGGTTTTCGGGTTCCTCAGACTGAGATGGCTCACCATGACAAATCCAATTATAGTAATTGGGTGAAAAACCACTATAGATGACATGTTCCTTAACTACAAGGATCTCAAGAAATTTTATGTTCTTGCATTTAGTACACGGACACCTAACCTCCCCCATCGATGCATAATCTACTGACTTTTTAGCCACCTCAACAAATGATTCAACACCCCTCAAAAATTCGACGGTGGGACATCTCTTCTGATCAAGTCTTCCCTCATACATCCATTTCCGTTCAATTCTCTTCATTTTCTATGTTCAAAAAATATATATAACAAATTAAAGTTTAATTTTCCTAACTTCATTTATTACATACTAAACGCAAATTTAATTACCATTTAACTTAAACTTAATTTCTCTAACTAAGTTTCCACAATTTAATCCCTAATACGTCAAAGTAAACCCAAATGTCTTATTACTCTAGAATTGACCTTACAAAAATCAGTTACCGATTTTAATCACAAATGTAATCACAATTTACGAAAACCCTAACTCATTTATCAATTTAATCCCAAAATAACCAAACGAAACACAAAAATTCATGGCCTAGGTCCGACAAAAACAGCTAAAACAGGTCAAATAAGGTCAAATATTTGGATACAGATATCAAAACTCTGAAAGCACCGCTAACACCTAATTACAACCCCAATCAAGATAGAAGTGGTTTCGGGAAAATCCGGCATTATTACGACACCTTTTGCTCCGTCCTAAGTGACACAAAAACTCACGGAATGCCCTAGAGGTCATTGTAGCTCAATTCAACCAAATTGATCAAACCCTAATCAAAATTGTGATGGGCAAAACTAATCAACCTAATCGAATTTGGGCTAAACTAATCAACCTAATCTAAATTTAGACCTAAACAATATTTACTAACAAACTATCAATAAATAACGATAACAATAAAAAACAAGAACTAAATATAATGAATAACAACTAAGTAAGTAAGAAACATACCAAAGATTAGGAAAAAATTGAGGAGATGAATAGAGGAATGGCGCGGCGAGGAGAGGAAGAGAGTTAGAGAGTGGTTTTTTTTTAGAGTGTGATGGGGGAGAGGGGGGTGCGCGATTATTTGTCGCCAAAAGAACTGGTCGGGCGTCCACTGTCGGACGCCATTGGTGGACGCCCGTTTTACCCCAAATGGCTTCCGCGAGTGGACGCCGTTTACCCCAAATGGCGTCCGCCTGTGGACGCCTTTTGGCCTGAATATCGTTCTTCCCAAATGCAATCGGACGCCAATTTTGGCGTCTGACTGTGGACGCCCGTATGATTTTTCCGACGCCATGTCGGCGTCCATATGCCAAGGACGCCAACCAGGTGGATGCTCGAAACAGTTTTTCTTGTAGTGATCGGTTGTCTCCACAAGGCAATCAACCCGATTATGAAGCCACAAATGAAGAAGAGAAGGTCAACCAAGGGATCATTGTTGAGAGTTGCTCGGATGGTGAAATTATGGGAATAATGGAGGAAGTTGAAGCTTCAAGGGTTGATCTTGAGGAGGATATCATTTTCAACTCGCATACCACTAATGCTTTAAGAAGCAAGCGTGAATAAAGTTGTGTAATCAGTATGGTTGACAAAGAGGAGGGAATTGAACTGATTCTTATATTAACTCTTGGGAAGCCAATGTTGATGCCATTAAATCGAATTTACATGATTTTCTTCGTGATGAACCGGGTCTTATTTGTGGAGAGATTGAAACCATTCCTTCAAGACAATCTCAACCCAAGATACATCAACCAACTTTGAAGCCGATCGAAGGAGTGAAGGTGATACATGAGGATATAGATGAAGATGACAATGCTTTGTCGTCAAAGAATGTGTTTACCTCTTTCATTCCTCCAAAGAAACCGGAGGTCCCGAAGATAGGTCTCAACAAAGTTGAAATCATGAGTGAAAAGCGAAAACCAAGTGAAGATAAGACTCCTCTAGGCCAAATTGACAAGGTGAGTGAAAATGAAGGCTATACTTGGGAGAAAGAGATAGATGCCTTAGAAATTGCCTTGAATGGTAAGTTGGGGGAGCCAATTGGGGGATTTGGAGATGTTGTGCTAGACCAAACCATCGAAGAAATTGAGTCCGCCCTCAAAGGCGTTGAATATTTTCATGGTGAGAATTCTAGTAAGAATGATGATGAGTTTTCTCCAAAAGCCTCCAAAGAAGAAAACTTGATGCCTCCACCTCATTTATCGCACTTGATTTCAAGTCCCTTGTCTTGTAAGATGGTTTATGAATTGGATCCTTATTAGGCGGCAAAAAAGAATTTTATTCTTAATCCCGTAGAAGAAGCAACACCCTTAGGGTATGATCTCCCAAACCATAACGCCAAGCATGACCTTAGACCACTATACCTACAAGATGGTCATAAGAGTCGTTGCTTTGTTGGTTGGAAAGACCTGGGAGATCATGAGAAACCCGGGCATGATGAATTAAATGATCGATTCTTGCCTCCGACTTGGAAGCTTTTGATGATAGCTTGGCTCGGCCACATGAGCCTCTCGTGAAGATGTTGCTAGAGCATTTGATTTACTCCTCCGAGCCCTTGAGGGCTATGGGATCGTAGATGATGATAATCGTCATGTTGTATATATCTCCTTCCTCTTCTTTTGAGTTTTTGTTTTTGTTTTTGTGTGAATTGTTTGATTCTAGGATTTGTTTGTTTTGTGGAGTTCTTGTCATTTGGAATTTTCTTGAGTGGTGTGAGGGAGGCATCTTTGATGGTGTGTATTGAGCTTGATTGATAGGTTTGAAGTGAGGATGAAGAGTTTTGAAGAGTTGTTGGAAGATTTAAGCTTTGCAGCTTGGTGGAGGAAGTCGGTTTTTGAGCTTTTTGTAAGATTTTGGGGACGGGATTTTTATCCCGTAGTTGGTAATGTTCTTAGGGTGGAAGCCTTGGTAAAGTCAAGGGGAATGAAGAGCTAGAGAGGTGTCACGACCGTGATGAAGCCCTCACGACCGTGACGAGTTGTGCTCTAAAAGACAGCTCACTGTGAAACCATCCCGCCCGTGATGAACTTGATCCCGCACGTGATGGGTCTGTCACGACCGGGAAGGATTCCAGCAGCCCCCTTCGCCTTCTTTTTTTCATTTAAGCCCCACTCCACCACTTTATACCCCCACACAACCTCCCTACTCACCTTTGCCACTATCATTTCATCCTTACACTTCAATTATACACCTTAATCTCATCTTCTCATCACTATACACCGAGTTTCCCCTTAAATCCCAACCTCATTTAACCAACGCAAGCCTGATACTTCAACCATACGACTACATTTAAGAAGAGGAGGAATATCGATGACAAACACGAGAAAAGTGCCGAAAATGATCATTTGAGACGATGAAGATTGTTGAGTTGCTAACCGTTTGGTAGGCACGACTCTCTTTTCTTTTCCGTCTTTTATTTGCTTAGTCTTTCTTTGTTTGTTCCCCCTCCTTTTATGATTTTGGTGTCATGGCGGCACTCGGGGCCTTTGTGGTTATTGCGCCCGATTCTCGATGACGTGATTACATCGAGAATCATTGAAAAATCAAAATTGACAAGTCCTTTTCACTTTTTCTTTATTTTTATTCCTTTTTTTGGTTGAATTTAGTCGGAATCGGGTGGAATCGGGGCTAGGTGACTTGATTACACCTAGTCCTCCCCTCCTATTTCCCTTTATTTTCTTCTTTTTATTTCTTCCTCCATCCATATCTTTTCTCATCTCGGCCCTAGGTGACTTAATTACACCTCGTCCCGACACATTCTATCCTTTCTCCACTTTTATTATAGTTTTTCGCTTTAATTTCCTTAATTTTCTTTTTTAGTGTCTTCCACACACTACCGATCGAGCATGAGGACATTGCTCGGTTTAAGTGTGGGGGAGCGATATATTAGTTTAATTTAGTTTTATTTTCGTAGTTTTTTCTAAAAATTTTAAAAATTCCTACAAATTTGAAAAATTTCTTAAAAATCAAAAAGATTTTCTTTTGTGTCATTTTCTTTTGTGTCTTTGTGTCGTATATTTGTTGTGTTGTGTGTGTTTTGCCTCCCCATTTCCTTGTAGGTTGCTTGATCGCCGTGAGTTTCGGAAAGCTCTTGACATCCGGTAATATCCTTCTATCTCCTTCTGCTTTTTCCATTTTGGTGTTTGGAGGAGAATTTGTGATGGTGTGTGCTCAGGTGAGCTTTTTGGAGATTTTGGTAGATGCGATTGCTTGCTTGGAAAGTTTGGGGTGGTGTTTGTTTATTTTCTGTGTGTGTTTGTTTTGTTTTATTTTGTTTTGTTTGTCTCATTTTCTTTCGTCTTTGTTTTGTCTCGTATAGTTTGTGAGTCTAGTGTAGAAAATGTTTTCGAAAACCCGGTTTTGAGGCAAGTGCGCAAGTGTTACTTTCCCTTTCTAGTGACACGAATCGATTCTTGGACTTTAGTCTAGTAGAATGACTTTAAATCAATAATTTTTGTTGGTTCTTTACCTTGTGTCCACCTAGTCTACTGAGGATTTACTGCGGGATTTGCATTTTGACCACCTTGACCACCCACGGTGTGAAAAGGCCTTGGTTTCCGAGTCCCGTTTCTTAGGTGACCATGTTCGAAATTGTTTGATTAGTACAAGTTTCCACCTTTTTGTGGGTTTGAAGGGAAAGCTCGCCCGACTCACTCATTTTCCTACCTTCTACACATATCTTACAAAAAAGTTGCATTTTTTTGAGGTTTCTATACTTGGTTGTGATTGTTGCCTACAATACAAAATTTAGCCAAAAGGGCAAACCAAGAAAAAGAAAGAAAAAGAAAAAAAAAGAAAAGAAAGAAGAAAAAGAAAAGGCTCAACAAATCAAAAACAAAATAGAAAAGAAGAAAAAGAAATGGCATAGCAAATCAAAGCAAAATACAAAAGAAGAAAAATGTCAAGAAAATCATTTCACAAAAAATCTTACCCCTAAAAAATACACCTTTTACCGATTGTTATCGTGAAGAGCCTACCAAAGAACCGAGTCCCTAGGAAGGATGATAACGGTAATGGTCGGTATTCCCTCACTTTGCAAAAATATCCACCTTTTTACTTGGACTAGTTAGACTATTTTTGAGCTTGGGACGACCCTCTTGGATTATCGCTAAAGGAGGCGGGGTTTCACTTTACCTACAGTGTCGACTAACTCCGTAGTTCATCCTTTTTCCATCCCGCCTATCGTCCCGTAGTACGTTCTTAGAAGGTTAAAAGAACCTAGATAAGTTACCAACGATTTTTATTGCTTTGCTGTCATACTATTAGGATTTTGTCCATTTCGGTTTATATTATTAGCTTGGGAACGTTGTCACTAGCCTTGAGAGTCCTTAACCGGCGTTTCTTTCACCGCTCTGTTGAGGGAAGCGGTATTTGTTACTTCTTGGGTGCAACCGATTGTTTGTTGGTTTGTTTGCTTGTTTGTGTGTTTTCGTGTTCGATTGTATCCACAGTTTTGTCGCAAGACCTCACTTGCCTTGCGAAGAGCACTTTTTCTCTAAGTGTTCTCGCGTGAGTTGAAAGGGTGTAGGGTGCGCTAATACCCGCTCGGTGAGTAGTCTAGTTTCTATTTGTTAGTGATTAGTTCGTGCTTACTCGAGAGCGAGTAAGGGTTAAGTGTGGGGAATTTGCTAAGTGTGCTTTTGTAGACACCCGCATTTTGACTGCCAGGTGTCTATGGTAGTTTCCAAAAAACACCCGATGACGATCTGACGCTAACGTGTTTCTACGCGCTCGGATATGGGCTCAAAACCATTAGTTGTTGGCTAAAGCACTTATGGAGTACAAATCTCACAAAACTGACCTCAAATTCAGGCCCAGTGGGCCGTTTCCAATAAAACAAGACTAATTTGGGCCAAAACCGACACCGGAAATAAAACCGACTTTTTACGATTGGGTCAACCCCGGTCCAAGTCGTTTCCAAGACACATACAAAACAACCTTTCAAACATCAAAAGTCTAATCCAAACACAAAACCCACAAGACATCCAAAGTCACGGTCCAAAATAACTGACCCGCGCAGCCCAGCTGGGCCACTCGATCGAGTGGGCCTTATTCAGGCCCGACTGCAGGCACACCGGGCCACTCGAGCGAGTCAGCTGGTTACTCAGTCGAGTAACCCTAACCGGGGTCCTAGGCCAAGCCTATATATACACCCCCATGCACATCTTTCAACAAACTTTTTTTGAACCCAAAATTCAACCCTAATCTACACACACTTCAACTACACTAGCAAACCCTAAAACTAGCTTTAGGAATTCAAAACCCGAACCACCATAACTCATCCTACATACCTCGATTACTCCCGTGCAAGCCGCATCTAGACGAGTCCATACCGAGAACAAGAACATGTAGGTTGAGGGTGCCAATTCCCGCTTTTCTCCTTTCCTCATTTTTCTCGCATCGTGTCGTCTATCGTTATTGTCGTTGTTTCATTTTTTATTTTATTCGCGTTGTAATATCGTTAATATCGCTAGTACTAAAAGACATTAAAATACTCGTAGATTTGTGTCGAGTGCGAAGGATGTCAGGATAAGGAAACCCGAATATACAAGTGTACTGCACACAGCGTTGCCGGTCGCTTATCTTGACACCCTAGCGCTTGATTATTGAAACGGGTCAACTTAAAAAAATATTTTCTTCGTTTTCCTTCGTTTCGTTATCTCTCATCACAATTCTCTTCAATTACAAACTATCTTTCAAATTGAGCATCTTTCAATAAGGGTCGAAACCCGTTGACGCGGATCTGACATCACATAATCCCTAGGGAGTTATTACAATGTCAGAGAAGCCGAGGGAATCAAGTCTTTTTATTCAAGTATCAATCTTTAGGTTCGATACCAATTCCATAATTGGATGTCGAATATAACGACTTAGTCAAATCATCAAACTAATCCGATTTCTCGTTGATGTTAATATTGACGTCATACAATTCGACAAGAATTAATACGACGCCGTAAACGCGGAGAGAATTTATATCGTCTTGGTTGATTCTAAAACGACTTATAGAAATTAACTTTTATTTCGCTCCAATATCCGATGTCGATTCAATAATCGCACGTTGGATATGACGAGTATCGTACACGCGAATCGAGCACAAATTAATCAATATTTATGCCCGATTCGACAAAGTCATCAACTTAGCATAAATCAAAAGCAATTTCAAACTCAATAGCAAATCGAAAATGAACATCTGGTTCGTACAGGGGGCACTCGACCGAGTGCCCAGCCCACTCGGTCGAGTGGCACCCCAAAACCGAGACAGAAGGGTCTGAATGACCTCCACTCGGTCGAGTCTCACAATGACTCGATCGAGTGGCAACGTACTCGGTCGAGTTCGTCAATAACTCGACCGAGTAAGGTCCAAAATCGTAGACAGAACCCCTTTCGAGGGTCCACTTGGTTGAGTCTCGCAATGACTCGGTCGAGTGGCCCCCAATCACGACAATACCGTGAGTCTTACATCCTCTTTTAGTCTCGATAATGTTTTTTTTGTTACTTAGGTCGACACGTGGCTAATTAATCACGTGGGATATCATCTTTTCAAAACTTTGCATCATCATATCTACATCGTTCTACATTTATGCAAACCGTTATTATCCTTATGCCATTACTAACCGTTTGTTACTTTTCTTGTTGATTTATTGTTCGTTTTATTGTACTAAAATGAACTCACATGCTAAAATACAACTTTGACGTTAAGATTTTAGTTGCATTAAATCGACATAGAAACCCTTTCAATTTCTCGCATGCTTAGGGAAAACATTGTTTGCATAGCATTTTCCCGTTCAACTAACGCGCGTATTAGAAAGTCTTTCGATATCTTAGTAGAGGCCACCAATGTGCAGGCGGGGTTGGGTGTCCTTCGTGGGATACCCAACACGTACCCTCACCCCTTACTCAAAACCTCGGTTTCCGGATGCCCGAAACCGTTGGCGCACGAGAGTCATTCAATACACGATAACCGGTAGTGACGGTATCGGTATCGCAATGCAAAGGGACGAGCCCAATAAACTCTGACATCGGAAATGGGTCGTATTTTGTACACGGCCCACTACGACATAGAGTGGGTTCGAATGGGCCCGAACTCCCACAAAGTTCGGTGGCGACTCCACATAGATTTAAATTTCAATTCGATCCATTCTCATATGGAGATTCATTCGCCTCCCCAAACCCGCGCGTGGCCGCGTCGGGGTGGACCTATGTCATGTTCACAATTTGGCGACTCCGCTGGGGATTAACTGATGCGTGACTTACCATCGGCATCCTCAGGGTGAGACTCGAATAGAAATTGTTTGACTAGTACAATACGTGTTTTAGTTTTACGGTTCATGCATAACCCATATTTTCCCGGGCCGGTATTGGTGACCGAGGTCCCACTATACCGTTGATGTACTCCAATATGGATATGTCAAAAGGTGTCCATAGTCGACTCGAGTGGGTTTCGCGGCATGTTCTAAGCTCAACTCGACTTAGAGAGTCCGTCCCGATCAACGTCTAGACTATGTACACTTGTTTAGACCCTCTAAACCGACCGAGACTTAGTGTAAAGCATACATGGCGTCGTTATAATGCTTGTATGACTACGTGCTATTTGGTTTCCATGTCGTTTTCAAAAACAGTCAACTTTTCAAAAAATACATCCTTTTCAAGATATCCAATTTCCAAAACCCGGGTCGCATACCGAATTTAGGACTTATGATTTTACTCAAAGTAGCCTATTTCCAGCCGGTATGCTGCCCATTTCAAAACTCGAAATTACTTTTGAACTTTCAAAACCCGTGGCCCTATACATCTTTCCATCTTTTCGAAAAGTTGGGCCCTCCTCCGAGTTTTCTCGGGTTTTCTAAAACAATCCATTTTCAAAACCTTCCTCTTCTTAGGACTTCCCGTATTTAGCGTTGTCGGGTCATATCGTAAGTCGTCAGGGTCCTTTAGCGTCGAAACTCCGTCGATCTTACATCACGAGTTTCTTCCCTATCCCGGTCCGCCTTATTAGACTAAGGCAAGGCCCACCTACGTAGGACAAACTCCTACAAAGGAGGGCCCGTTTACACAATCGAGTCTAAAAGTCTTGGGATGTCTCATGTGGACCTTCTTTCGAACAGGACTAGGCCCACCCGCCGAATCCTAAAGAAGGCCCACTTTTCACAAGTCACCCGTCTAGGTGTGTGTTCCGAGTCATTTCCCTTTTCACTCTTGTTTCGGATGTACTTTCTATTCCGGGATTCGGGCTAGTTTCTGATTACGCGGTGTTATTATAGACAGGCCACCCGAAACCAGATATCAACGCAAGATGGACGCATTGAAGGATGCCCTAGAGAAGATCGAAGCTCAATTGACTGCCATCTAGACTGATCAAACGGCACTTGCCACTCGTGTGGGCGCAATGGAGAAGGGAATTCCTCCTCCTAGATCGGAGCCCACTGGGCCCATAGCTGAACTAGTCAGCGCTGTCCGCAGGCTCGAGGAACAAGTTCACCTGTCAACGAACAACTCGATCCACACTGAAATTGCTCGTTCCCATTCGCCTTTGAATGACGAGCTACCGGCTAACCTCAACCTTACGGGAATTCCAATGTTTGAGGGTACCGAAGACCTGGTCCACCACATCCGGGCCTTCAAAGATTTTATGGCGGTAAAGGGGGTGAAGTCCACCATGTTTACGCACTTATTCCCTTCCTCCCTCGAGAAGCATCTTAAGGCCTGGTACTACAGGCTTGATTCCAAGAAATATAAAACTTGGGATGATGTGGCGACTGAATTTGCTCGGAATTACGATGATAATACCGAGATCCAAACTACAATGCGTACTCTGGAAGTGATGGCCCAAGAACCCAAAGAAGGGTTTACCAAATATCTGCACAGATGGCGGGCCGAGAGCGTTAAGCTGGTCGATAAGCCCAGCGAGAAAGTGCTAGTGGAGGCGTTTGTCAAGAACCTCCTCCCTTCCTACCGGGTCCATCTCCGGTATGCTGTTATCCCTAATTTTGCTACCCTTACTGAAATGGGTACAAGGATCGAGGACGACTTAAGGTTAGAAAGCCTGACTAAGGCCTCTACCAAGGGCTATCAAGGGGCAAGCTCATCTGCGAGCAAGCCCACACCTGCAGCTGCAACTCGCAGCATCTTCGACGAGGTAAATCTGCTTGACACCTCATCCAAAAAGAATACACCAAATCGGGTATTCACAGATATAGGGACTACCTATACTTATGCCTTACAGAGGCTATCCTCAAAGGGCCTAATCCAACCGATAGGCCCAACTCCAGAAGTTCCAGTAGAAAAGTGGCCCAAAAGTTATAACGCTCAAGCCTACTGTCAGTATAATCGGGGTAGCGGGCATGATACTGAAAAATGCTGGAGACTGAAGCATCTGATCCAGGACCTGATCGAGAGCGGGAAGATCCCGTTGCCCGGAGACAAGCCGAGCAACAAAGAAAACCCGTTCAGCGCCCATGCAATATTCACTGGTGAGGTAATCGACTGCTCACACCTTATCTCCCCTTATGTCCCACAAATCAATGGGATATGGTTCGATGACGAGGATGATGTTTACCTAGCCAAAGGGGATGTTGTCCCCATAACCCTTGAAGAGGTCCGGAAGGCTAAGACCAAAGCCTTAGCCACTAACCACCTCGCCACTGCCAGGCGCCCAACTCCCTCAACCGTCACTGAACCTACCAGGACGGAACCTACCCTTGAAGAACCGAGCAACGACACTGCCTTGGTCCAGCAGTTGAAGAGGGTTCGAGCCGACTTGACCATATGGCAACTTCTGATTAGCTCGCAGGCGCATCGGGGAGCACTGACTAAGGCTCTCGATGAAATTAAGGTCGACTCACAGGTTACCCCCTCTGAAATGGTAGCCACTATTATGCCTTATCTCAAAGGCAAGTCCAAGGAAGAAGGCCCACTCATCACCTTCTCCTAGTCTGATCTACCGGCGTTCGGGCCCAATCATAATCTGGCCCTTTACATCACGGTCATTTGCCGAGGGAAGTACCTCCCAATGACCCTTATCGACGATGGGTCCGCTGTAAATGTCCTACCTCTAAGGATCCCTAAGGCCCTCGGCATCACCGATGCCGACTATCTTCCAACGACGCAAACTATCCAGGCTTTTGACGGAAGCCCTAAACCAGTGGCGGGGGCCGTTAAACTAACAATCATAACGGCCCCGATCGAGAAGGAACTGGAGTTCTGGGTGATCGACGTCACCTCATCCTTTAACTTACTACTAGGAAGGCCTTGGATCCATGCAATCAAGGCCGTATCCTCTACCCTCCACCGGAAAGTCAAGATGCCACTTCGGGACGGTGTCATAACACTAGAAGCCACCCCCATTACTGTATCAAGCTGTAATGCTACGGGCCGGGTCGACCCACGAGGATTTGATTTCATGGGCATGATCAAAGAAGAGAATCTCTTTAGGCCCTACTTCACAACTAGCATCGACATGATGCTACAAAATTTGGGCTACTTACCGGGGGCTACCTCTAGGCCATATCTTCCAGCTGGGATGATTATCGAGGTCCTGAACGACGGCGAGTCCCAATCCGAATTGGGGTATGCTATAACCCCAGAAAACGTAGTCCGGGCCGGTATCCACAAGGCCACCAACATCCTCAAGGGTACTTACATAGGCCCTTATAGCCCGAAGTTAACTGACTACTTCGTCACTCCAGTTTTTGGAGCTATTCAAGTGGGCCTCTACCAGCCCACCATCACATATCCCGAGACCAAAACTGCTCGGGAATGCAATTTCATCCCTGATGATATATTCACCCTTATTCAAGCTGAGCCCAAGGAAGGGGAAAACAACTCCGAGCCCGTGCTGGGGCTCCTATTTGGAGAAGACAAGGCCGTCCCCGCTCCAAAGGATGATTTGGTCAATCTGATCCTCCGCAGCAATTGGTTGACCCAACCAAGCTAATCACCGAAGTCGGTGCAGACACCGAGAGAAGGGTCTGGAGGAAAACCATCAAGTGGACCGACAGCCAAGGACGGACCTACAAGCTGACCACCGGCGAGGGAGACATGTCGGATACCGAGTCTGAGTCAGAGTCAGAGTCGGAGTTTGAGTCCAAGTCTAGAGGGTCTGGTGCTAGAGTCGAGTGTGTAACCCCTCTTCCCTTAGCCACTTCCACCGAGGTCTCGGGGCCTGTCCCAAGACCTCTCCCTATCCCGCCACTGACCAACGATCAGATGGCCGCTCCTTTCGAGCTTTTCACAAAATTACCATTAATAATAATAACGAAAACCGTTCTGCTTATGACTTGTCTTATTTCCAAAACTTTCTCAACTTCAAAGATTTTATATGCAATGACATTAGAAACCCGACGAACAGGTACCTCTACCTCCCCATCTGATCGAGCAGCTCGAACAAAGGGAGTCCCGAGATCCGGTAATCGAAGAAACTGAGTCCATCAATGTGGGAACCACTTTAGAGCCCCAGATGCTTAAGTTGGGCCTATCCTTAGATCCAGAGGAGAAAAAACAATTCACAGACCTCCTCCGGGAATTCAAAGACGTTTTCGCATGGTCCTATAAGGACATGCCGGGAATAGATCGGGCAATAGCGGAACACCGAATACCCATCAAAGATGGGTGCAAACCGGTAAAACAGAAACTCAGAAGAATGAGGCCCGAATGGTCCCTCAAAGTCAAAGAAGAAGTCGACAAGCAATTCAAAGCGGGCTTTATACAAGTGTCTGAATATCCAGACTGGGTCGCAAACATCGTGCCGGTACCCAAGAAGGACGGAAAGGTGCGGGTATGTGTGGACTTCCGAGATCTTAACAAGGCCAGCTCAAAAGACGATTTTCCGTTACCACACATTTACCTGCCCCGGGAGGAAAATCAATTTGCAGACGCGCTTTCCAAATTAGTATCCCTGCTAAATATACCAGACCATCTTACTAGCATGCCAATCTACGTCGAAAGACGGTCCGAGCCGGCGTATGTACACGCCATCCAGGATATCGAGATAACTGACCCAGAACCGTGGTATCAGTCAGTCCTAACCTACCTGACAACGGAAGAATATCCCCCGGGAACTGAAAACCGGGCCAAGAAAGCCCTGCGGAGATTGGCAACCCAATTTGTTCGCACGGATGACGGGCAATTATACAAGAAGACGGCACAGGGGGCTTTCCTCTTGTGTATCGACAAAACACAGGCCGAAAAGGTTATGGCCGAAGTACACGATGGTGAAAATGGCCCGCATATGAACGCCCATATGCTAGCCCGAAAAATCATGAGGCTCGGATATTACTGGAACACCATGGAAACAGACTGTCAGTTATACGTCAAGCACTGCCATAACTGTCAGATCTTTGCTAATGTACAGCATATGCCATCTTCCCTATTATATACAATGACATCACCATGGCCATTTTCGACATGGGGTATTGATATAATTGGAAAGGTGCACCCTTCCGGGACGGGAGGTCATTGCTTCATTCTAGTGGCCATCGACTATTTCACCAAATGGGTCGAAGCCGAGTCATACCGTGTCTTGAACGCCAAGCACGTGGCCAAATTTATCCAGAACAATATCATATGCCGATACGGGATCCCACACGAGTTTATCAGTGATCATGGGACCCATTTTCAAGCTGAAACCGCTGCATTGCTAGCAAAATACAAAATTCAGAGGCATACATCTTCTCCCTACCGTCCTCAAACAAATGGAGCGGTGGAAGCGGCTAATAAAACAATTGTCACCATACTTAAAAAGATAACTGAGAATTATCTGGACTGGCCCGACAAAATACTCTTTGCCCTTTGGGGATATCGGACTTCAATTCGCACCGCAACCAGAGCAACTCCATACTATTTGACATATGGAATTGAAGCAGTCCAGCCGGTTGAGCTAGAAGTGCCATCCCTTAGGATTTTACTTGAAAGCTAAGTACCTGAAGCAGATTGGGTCCATGACCGATACGATTCGCTAGTTTTTTTAGACGAAAGGCGATCCCGGGCCCTCAACAATATCCAAATATATCAAAAGAGGATCCAACGGGCTTTCAACAAAAAAGTTAGGCCCAGGAACATCAAAGAAGGGGATCTGGTCCTAAAATCGGTACGTGTCTTACTACCGGTAGATCCAAGGGGGAAATTCAAACCCAATTGGGCTGGGCCATTGATGGGAGGGATTTGTCGTGGATCCCGCCACCAAATAAAAACCAACTAACCTAACTAGGGTAGCTAGGGCAAGTCGGGTCGAATCCACAGGGACGGGAGGTCGGACTAAGGTATGCTACGGTCTAGGACTATGTTCGAGACGAGCTAATCTAAGGAGGGAGAGACTAGGACTAAGCTAGGTCTAAAGCAAGAAAACAATCAAAGGAAACGGGCTAGGATTAGGTCGGGGTCAAAGGGGTAACGGAATGGTCAAGGAGGAGTTATAGTGAAGGAGGTAGTAGGGTAATCTAGGTAATCTAACTTAGACTCACCTAGAGGTTCCACATGGAACCCATTTCGGCGACACACATGACAAACGGGATTCTAGCGCGCTATGGTGGCCTAGGTCGAATCCGGGCGGTCGCAACTTAGACCGACCTAGGGGTCATCCTCCCCGGGCTCTCGCTACTTAGTGAGGGAACCGAACCCACAAGCAAACTATCACCCACAAGAGAAAAGCAAGAAAAACAAGCATATGCATACAAGTTATTCAAGCATTTCAACAAACATGTACCATGCATCAAACCAAGAGGAAACCCAAATCTTCCGCCAACATCTCCAACAATCCCTTAATCATCCAATTAACATTCTAATCACCTTACTAACCCTAGCAAGAGTCTACTCAAACATAATCAAACTACAACTAACAAGAACAAAAAGGAATCAACACAAGAACAAGAGGATGCATATATGAAACTAGCAAAGATGAAGAACAAAACAATAAACAAGAACTAAAGATTCAAACTTGATGAAAGAACAAAGATTAGGATAAAGGAAAAGAGATTATACCATACTAGAAGATGAAAAGAAGAAGGAAACTTGCATAAATGGAAGAACCCAAAAACAATCAACCAAGGTTGTCAATCTTGGTGGAGATCTTGAAGAATTCCCAAATTACAAGCACTAATCTAGGATTAACGATAATCTAAGGACTAATCTACACTAATCTAATCTAATCTATGCTAAAACTAGGCTAGGGTTTGTGGGTAATGTCTAACCTAAGCTAAGATAGTCTAGGGTAATGTAAGATGCATAAACAATACAAGAGGGAAGTATTTATAGGGGTACAAGAATGAAGGAGGATGAATTAAATGATGTGCGGCTACAGCGCCTTGGTCCCGACCGGGACGGCCGGTGGTCCCGACCGGGACGGGTTGGTCCCGACCGGGACGGCCTGGCTGTGGCTCCTCTAAAAGCGCACTTCATCCCCGACGGGATGAGGTGCATACCCGTCGGGGATGAGTCTTGTAGGCCTCCAATATGATCCTTTTGGTTCCTCCTTGCTTCACATGAACTTCTCATCGATTCTCGGGACTCGGGATCGGGTCTCGGAGGCTCGGGATTGTGTCCCAAGGTCTCGGGGTCGAATCCAAGGCATCGAGTGCTCGTTCCTCCGCTTCGTTGGCTCCGAAAAGTGTATGTATTGAGTCGGAATCACTCCAACTCCTCACGAATGGTCTCGGGAACCTGAAACGAGCTAGAGGAAGCATAAGTTGCCCATGAATCGCTCCCAAGGAGCGATTACACAAGGAAAATGGGACCAAAACACTACGAAATAGGCACTACAAACTACACTTATCAACTCCCCCACACTTAACCCTTACTCGCCCTCGAGTAAGCACGTACTAACTACTAAACTAGCCGAGTGGGTATTAGCGCACTCTACGCCCTTTCAACTCACGCGAGAGCACCTAGAGGATAAGTGCACTCCGCAAGGCAAGTCGGGTCTTGCGACAAAACTGCGGATGCAACCGGACACAGACACAAAAACAAACAAACACACAAACGAACACATAATCGGTTGCACCCAAAGAAAAACAAATACCGCTTCCCTCTAAAAGCGGTGAAAGAAGCACCGGTTTAGGACTCGAGGTAAGTGACAACGTTCCCAAGCTAGCAATACAAACCGAGGTGGACTAAACCCTAATAGTATGACGATAAAGCAACAAAAACATTGGTAACTTACCTAGGTCCTCCTAACTTTCTAAAAACGTACTACGGGACGATCAGCGGAGTGGGAAGTGATGATCCACGGTGTTAGTCGACACTGTAGGTAAGTGAGACCCCGCCCCCTTTAGCGTGAGCCAAGAGGGTCGTCCCGTGTCCAAAACCGCCTAACTAGTCCAAGTAAAAAGATGGAAATATGCAAAATGAGGGAAGACCGACCATTACCGCTATCATCCTTCCTAGGGACTCGGTCCTTTGGTAGGCTCTTCACGGTAATAGTCGGTAAAAGGCTTATTTTGTGAGGGGTGAGGTTTCTATTTTTGTGAGACGATTTTCTTTTGGCATTTTCTTCTTCTTTTGCATTTTTGCTTTGTTTTACCATGCCATTTCTTTTTCTTCTTTTCTATTTTCTTTTTGGCTTTTGTGCCTTTTCTTTTTCTTCATTCTTTTCTTTCTTTCTTTTTCCTTCTTTTTCTTTTCTTTGCCCTTTTGGCTTGATTTGGCTTTTTGGCATCTCTTTGTGATTTAGAAAGAGAGAAATCAACAAGTTGCAAATTATTGTGTGGATATGTGTAGGAGGTAGGGTAATGGGCATGTCGGGGTTGCGCATCCCCTTTCAAACTCACAAAAAGGTGGAGAACTTGGACTAGTCGAGCAATCTTAAACACGGTCACCTAAGGGACGAGACTCGGTAACCAAGGCCTTTTCACACCGTGGGTGGTCATAATGGTCAAAATGCAAATCCCGTAGTAAATCCCTAGTAAGCTAGGTGGACTCAAGGTAAAGGACCAACGAAATCATTGATTTAGGGTCATTCTACTAGGCTAAAGTCCAAGACTCGATTTATACCACTAAGAAGGGAAAATAGACGCTCGCACACTAGCCTCTAAACCGGGTTTTCGAAAACGGTTTGCACACAAAAAACACAACACAACACAAAACAAAGGCACAACAAAAATGAAAGAAAAAGAGACAAAACAAAACAAAACAAACCAAGGAGAAACAACACATAACAAACAAATATAACACAAACACCACCCCTAGCTTCCAAACAAATCACCAAATCACCCACAAACTTTACAAAGCTCCACCCGAGCACACAACATCACAATCTCTTCCAAACTCCGTGAGATATAAAGAAGAAAAAGGGATAAGATGTTACCGGTAGTCTTGAAAGCTCTCCAAAGCTAGCGGTGATTTAAGCAACCTATAAGAAAAGAGGAGGCAAAACACACACAATACAACAAATACACGACATAAAGACACAAAAGGAAAACACACAAAAGGAAAATCTTTTTGATTTTTGTGAAATTTTTTCAAATTTTTATGGTTTTTTAAGATTTTTCGAGAAACTACAAAAATAAAGCTAACTATGCTAGAATGTCGCTCCCCCACACTTAATCCGAGCAATGTCCTCATGCTCGACCGTAGTGCATGGGAACACAAAAGAAACTACGAAAATAAAGCTAGAAATCAAAAAGAAAAGTGGAGAAAAGAGTAGAATGTGTCCGGCCGGGGTGTAGTCAAGTCACCATGGGCCGAGACAAGAAAACATATGGATGGGGGAAGAAATAAAAAGAAGGAAATAAAAGGAAATGGGAGGGGAGGGCTAGGTGTAATCAAGTCACCTAGCCCGGATTCCGCCCGAATCCGATTAAATCCGACAAAAAAAGGGTGAAGACCTTGTAAAATTTGGATTTTTTCGATTGACTCTCGACGTAGTCACGTCATCGAGAGTCGGGAGCAACCATACTAAGGCCTCGAAGGCCGCCAAGACACAATGACTCAAGGGGAAGGGGGGCAAACAAGAGAAAACAAGCAATAATAGACGGAAAAGAAAGGATAGTTGTTGTACCCATAGGATAGCGACTCACTCGCTCCATCGTCTCCAATGATCAATAAAGGCACTTTGCTAGTCTTCCTCATTGCTATCCCACTTCGAACTTTATAAAACCCATGGTAGAGGAAGTAATGGTGTGAGGGGAGTGGGATTCGATGTGAAACTCAGTGTAAAGGGAAGAGAAATGAGGTGAGGGTATGTAAATGAAGTGTAATGGTCATATGACATGAGCAAGGATGGGTAGGGAGGTTGGGTGGGGGTATACAATGGTTGGGTGGGCCCAAATGTCGAAGAAGAGGCCAAAAGAGGAGAAAGGGGACCATCCCGGTCGGGATGGATGGTCCCGGTCGGGAAGACACACTCGTCCCGGTCGGGAAGCCACCTTCCCGGTCGGGACGGCACTCCAGTGGACTCCAATTTTTGCACCTCCATCCCGATCGGGATGGCTCCTTCCCGGTCGGGATGGCATATCCTTCCCGGTCGGGAAGCTCCCTTCCCGCCCGGGATGGATCTTCTTGACCTCCAAAACCCCAAAAGCTTCACCGAAGCTTCAAAAACCGATTTCCATACTCACGACCCAAGTTCTATCATTAACCATTCCTCTCTAGGGATCATCTTCACTTCACCTATCACAAAAAGCTCAAATACAACATCAAATTCTCTCCCTCACAACGCTCATCAACAATCCAAACAACAAGAATTTCACAAAACTAACAATCCTAGAAACCAAGGTACCAAACAAACATATATACACACAAAAGCAAAAAGAACAAGAAAAAGAGATATATACAATAAGGTACTCTCACCAAATACACCTCCATAGCCATCAAGAGCTCGAAGGAGTAAGTCAAATGCCCTAGCAACATCTTCATTTAAGCTCACAAGGCCGAGCCTAGCCACTGCTAAGAGCTTCCAAGTCGGAGGGAAAAAGCGATCATCTTCATTATGCTCGGGGTTATTGTGATCTTCCGGGTGTTCGGAACCAACATAGCTACGACTCTTATGACCATCCGGTAGGTATAGTGGTCTAGAGTCATGCTCGGCATTATGATGCGGGAGATCACACCCTAGGGGTGTCGCTTCTTCTACGGGGTCGAGAGTGGAACTCTTTTCCACCGCCCGACAAGGATCCTCTTCACCAACCGTCTCACAAGACAAGGGACTAGACATCGAGTGCGGTAGAGGAGGAGAAGGCATCAAGTTTTCTTCATTGGAGGCTTTAGGATCCTCCAATTTCCCATACAAGGCAAGTTCCAAGGCATCTACTTCTTTTTCCCAAGTATTGCGCTCCTTTTCACTCACCTTGTCTATATGGCCTAGAGGAGGTATGTCTTCACTTGGCTTTGGATTGTCATCCGGTTCATCACGAAGAAAATCGAACAAATCCAATTTGATAGCCAATACATCGGCTCCCCAAGAGTTATCTCGAGAATCATGTTCACTCCCCTCCCCATTGTTGGCCCTTGAAGCATCAACTTCCTCTATTCTCTCCCTATCTTCACCGCCCAAGAAACACTCAACAATGGTCTCTTGATCGACCCTCTCTTCTTCATTTGTAGCTTCAAGGTTGGGTTGACTTTCTTGTGGAGGCACCCGACCTTCTTGCCCAAATGAACCTTCCTCAACATGTAGTGGAGCTCGAGTGGCCAACATCATGATATGAGCCATGAGTGCATCGATTCGAGCATCTTGCACCGCTATTGGGGCCTTGAACTCCTCCCTAACCCCTTGTATTTGAGTCAACATCAATTGTTGACCCTTTTGCAATAACATCAATGTCTCATTTTGACCCATTTGCGTTTGGACCAACATTTGACAAGTCTCAAAGTTAGGGATATTTGGTTGTGGGTTATGTGAGGGTGTTTGGTAGTTGTTAGGATGTTGGAACGATCCTTGACAACTTTCTTGGTAACCGTATGGAGGGCGTTCATAAGAATGTTGATGAGGTTGAAATGGTAGGTGAAATTTCGGGACTTGGCCTTTTGTCCCAAAGTTGTCCCGTGATGATTGATGGTAGCTTGGACGAGCCATGTCCATAACGTCGCTTTGGTACCTAGGATGAGCTAGAAGCACTTGAGCAAAAGTTAGTATCCTAGTGCTTTTGAGGCACTAGGAAGGGAGAGTAACACACAAGAAAAAAAACAGAGATACACAAGGAGAAGAGAACACAAAAATCAAGAACAAAGTCCAAAACTAAGCAAACAAAAGTCTAAACTACGCCGTCCCCGGCAACGGCGCCAATTTGATGGGAGGGATTTGTCGTGGATCCCGCCACCAAATAAAAACCAACTAACCTAACTAGAGTAGCTAGGGCAAGTCGGGTCGAATCCACATGGACGGGAGGTCGGACTAAGGTATGCTACGGTCTAGGACTATGTTCGAGACGAGCTAATCTAAGGAGGGGGAGACTAGGACTAAGCTAGGTCTAAAGCAAGAAAACAATCAAAGGAAACGGGCTAGGATTAGGTCGGGGTCAAAGGGGTAACGGAATGGTCAAGGAGGAGTTAGAGTGAAGGAGGTAGTAGGGTAATCTAGGTAATCTAACTTAGACTCACCTAGAGGTTCCACATGGAACCCATTTCGGCGACACACATGACAAATGGGGTTCTAGCGCGCTATGGTGGCCTAGGTCGAATCCGGGCGGTCGCAACTTAGACCGACCTAGGGGTCATCCTCACCGGGCTCTCACTACTTAGTGAGGGAACCGAACCCACAAGCAAACTATCACCCACAAGAGAAAAGCAAGAAAAACAAGCATATGCATACAAGTGATTCACGCATTTCAACAAACATGTACCATGCATCAAACCAAGAGGAAACCCAAATCTTCCACCAACATCTCCAACAATCCCTTAATCATCCAATTAACACCCTAATCACCTTACTAACCCTAGCAAGAGTCTACTCAAACATAATCAAACTACAACTAACAAGAACAAAAAGGAATCAACACAAGAACAAGAGGATGCATATATGAAACTAGCAAAGATGAAGAACAAAAAAAATAAACAAGAACTAAAGATTCAAACTTGATGAAAGAACAAAGATTAAGATAAAGGAAAAGAGATTATACCATACTAGAAGATGAAAAGAAGAAGGAAACTTGCATAAATGGAAGAACCCAAAAACAATCAACCAAGGTTGTCAATCTTGGTGGAGATCTTGAAGAATTCCCAAATTACAAGCACTAATCTAGGATTAACGATAATCTAAGGACTAATCTACACTAATCTAATCTAATCTATGCTAAAACTAGGCTAGGGTTTGTGGGTAATGTCTAACCTAAGCTAAGATAGTCTAGGGTAATGTAAGATGCATAAACAATACAAGAGGGAAGTATTTATAGGGGTACAAGAATGAAGGAGGATGAATTAAATGATGTGCGGCTACAGCACCTTGGTCCCGACCGGGACGGGATCATCCCGACCGGGACGGCCGGTGGTCCCGACCGGGACGGCCTGGCAGTGGCTCCTCTAAAAGCGCACTTCATCCCCGACGGGATGAGGTGCATACCCGTCGGGGATGAGTCTTGTAGGCCTCCAATATGATCCTTTTGGTTCCTCCTTTCTTCACATGAACTTCTCATCGATTCTCGGGACTCGGGATCAGGTCTCTGAGGCTCGGGATTGGGTCCTAAGGTCTCGGGGTCGAATCCAAGGCATCGAGTGATCGTTCCTCCGCTTCGTTGGCTCCGAAAAGTGTATGTATTGAGTCGGAATCACTCCAACTCCTCACGAATGGTCTCGGTAACCTAAAATGAGCTAGAGGAAGCATAAGTAGCCCATGAATCGCTCCCACACAAGGAGCGATTCCACAAGGAAAATGGGACCAAAACACTACGAAATAGGCACTAAAAAATTCACTTATCAGCCATACTTGGTCAAGAAGGTCCTATCAGGAGGAGCAGTGATGCTGACAGATTTGGACGGGAACGAATTCGTCAACCCAACCAACTTGGACCAGCTGAAACGCTACTACCCTTAAACCCCCATTTCAATGTCATTTGCAAAAATTTATAAAAAATTGTCGTTTTATAAATTTTCAAAAATTATAGACAAGTCAATGAGTTAGAATTAATTATTCTACTGTCGCACATCTCGAACTAATAGTCTTGATGTATTTCAAAAATTGCAAAAAATCAAATCAAATTTTGAACTACGTCTGGTTTGATTCCGCTAATTGTGGATACGTAGGCAACCTCTCAAAAGGGTACAACCACTGCAATAAAAGAAAAGACGGGAACGGTATTCATTAATACGTCTTTATTAAAAACCGATAAACTCGGGAATTACAAAAGAAACGCGAAAACGGCATACACAAAAAAATTACACCCAAAAAAAAAATAATAATACTCAGATAGTAAGAACAAAGGAGGCTAATATCCCGGCATCTTGCCCTTTCCTTTATCCTTTGGGTCGCGTGGAGCCGGAGGACGCCGGGGTGGGGAAGAACGTTCCCGAATCATGAGGGGAACCTCTTTAGCACGAACCCGTTTCTTGGACGGTGGGTCTTCTACCACAGTCTTTGGCCCAAGTCGAGCCCGTACGTGCTCAGGTAGCCTATCTCGTGGGCCTAGTCAGTCCTGCACGGGTAGTTTTGGGCCTAGTCTCCTTTCCAAGTCAGTCTGGGGGCTCACTTTCCCCCAAGAACCTTTAGTACCGGACCCGCCAGCTTGAGTCTTGGTCTTCTTTTGGTCTGACATTAATCGGACCATAGTAGGCGGGGTGTCACCTTCATCAAAGAATCCCCTGTTATCCTTAGCTTGCTCCCTGCGCAGCAAATCAAAAGCTTCATCGACCTTCAGAGTAGCTCGGGCTTTGGCATCACCTGCTTTAGTCCACTTCACATATGAATCTGAAATCCAGGTCGAATGGCGAGATTTGGGAACAGACCAAGTATGCCGTGTGTACCACCTTTGCATCCAGGTATCACACATCACATCAGTCAGTTGGGTTGGGTCACTCACAACTGCTTCAACTTCTGGAATTCGTTGGGTCCATCCATACTGCCTTAGTATGCGATCCGGGTAGAGATGAATCGTCAGCCTAAAAGATAGGATTACCTGGTAGCGAGCTTTGTCCCTCGGGTCCAAGCCAGTCCAAAGATATATGGGCCAACACGGCACTACCCATCGAATTAACGGGCCACTGTAAAAAGACAACACCTCGTCCCAATACTTCTGCGTAATCTGACGAGAAAAGTCAATGGCCCGCCTCCTCTTCATCACCTGGTTATGACGGTAGTTGCTCGCATCAAGAGGAGGATATATCACTGATAGCCTCTCATATAGACAAATCTGAAAAAGGAAACAAAAACATGAGTTCCCGAGGCGAAATAGGCGTTCGCCTAAGGGCACTCGGTCGAGTGCCCGAAACACTTGATCGAGTGGTACCCCTGAACACGAACAAGAGGCTTTTTACGAGGGCACTCGATCGAGTGCCACGGTGACTCGACCGAGTGCCCACTGCAGCAGGAGACTAAAAAAAATCAATAAAAAATCGAGGAGTTGGAAAATAATAAAAAACCGACATACTTGCAGCAAACGGGTGCTCCCGGTGAGACGAACAGAAGAATCCCTCTTGCGATTATCCAATCCTTGGATGATTTCACCCGTGATCAGCCAAGCCGGGCATTGTTCAGTCTCCATCAAATCCACCACGGTCAAAAGACGGACGTTTCCCATGCATGATAGCAAATCCATGTGACCTTCAAAAGCATAAACATGGAGCATGCAGAAAGAAAAAGCCCTACGGCTGTAAGCCGGTCTGACCCGGACATCGAGAGGATTCATAAATTTCTCAGCCAAGTCGATCAGAGAAATATTATCACCCTCCATCATCCAGGACACCTCGTTGTGAGAGAGCCCTAGAAATTCTCGAAGCTTCCTCCTTGGTTCATAGATCGAATACGGGACGGCGGGACGAAGTATTGGATTCCATCCTCCCACAGCAGCGATCTCCTCAGGTAAAGGGCAGACTTCGCCCCGGGGGAAAGCAAAGAGCTGATATATGTCATCCCAGTAAGACAAGCATGCATCCAGAAAGTGGTGATCAACTTGCATCTGACGGAATGTATACAGTTGACTAATACCCGTCTGATTCAGAGCTACTCTATCCCCGTCCCTGAAGCGTCGGGATCATTCCTGCAGCATAACAGTCAACCTATCGATTCCCATGGCTATTTCCTTATGAGGAATAAGGAGCTTTCTTTTGAGAAGGATGAATTGTAATGGGATTGTGAGGAAAATCAATGACAAGGGAGGGGTATTTATAGTATTAATTCTATAACACTCTTTCCATATCTTGCCTTGAACAAAGGTTTCCTAATTACAAAAGGAATCAACCCACAAGCCTAGCCCCGATACTAGCACAAAATATTTATCCCAAACTTTCCTAAACTTCTTTATGAGTCAAAATTTCAAACAAATTTCAAAATTTCAAAATTTTCAAAACATTCAAAAATTTCGAAAAATCATTTTCCCCAACGCGAGTCATTTTTCTACCTACGTGTTGCATGCGGATTTTATGTGACTTATACAGGTACGACTCAAGCAGGAACATACAACCCACTTTACCTCCCCAGCGGAAGGCCCTAGGTGGCATTTCCCCAAGATAACACGGGATGAGCCTACATAAAGGCGCATCCAGGACTTATGCGACAAATCCAATTCCCCACGGAGTTACCGTCATCAGCTCAGGTATGACTTCTAGCTTATGGCTGGCTAGCCCTTCACGCGAGTCTAATGGACTATAAACGACCCGACCGGAAGTCCGCCAGGTTTCAATCCTCGATTGGCTTGGTGGCTACTCTGACTCTCGCCTTGTCCAAGCCTCAGTCAGAGTGGGGGCTCTGTAGACACCCGCATTTTGACTGCTAGGTGTCTATGGTAGTTTCCAAAAAACACCCGATGATGATCGGACGCTAACGTGTTTCTACGCGCTCGGATATGGGCTCAAAACCATTAGTTGTTGGCTAAAAAACTTATGGATTACAAATCTCTCAAAACCGACCTCAAATTCAGGCCCAGTGGGCCGTTTCCAATAAAACAAGACTAATTTGGGCCAAAACCGACACCGGAAATAAAACCGACTTTTTACGATTGGGTCAACCCCGGTCCAAGTCGTTTCCAAGACACATACAAAACAACCTTTCGAACATCAAAAGTCTAATTCAAACACAAAACCCACAAGATATCCAAAGTCCCGGTCCAAAATAACTGACCCGCGCAGCCCAGCTGGGCCACTCGATCGAGTGCCCAACCCACTCGATCGAGTGGGCCTTATTCAGGCCCGACTGCAGGCACACTGGGCCACTCGACCGAGTCAGATGGTTACTCGGTCGAGTAACTGATTAAGGGTAAAGGGTGAAACTTTGTTGTTAGTCACATACTTGGCATACCTTGTGTTTGTTGAAATGCTTGTTTGAGTTGTAGTGGCCATGCTTCTCATGCTAGTCTTCCTCTACTCATTGTTTGTCTTGTATGTGATCATTTTGAGAATAGTCATTATACATACCATGTGGACTAGGGTTTAGACGCTATCAACGCTAACCCACCTTGACATCGGTTTAAGTTGCGACAGCCAGGACCGACTCTAGCAACTAAGAGACACCTACACCCTTGATTACCCAAGTCACCCTACTACACTTATGAACCCGACCTAACCCACTTCTTCTTCATATTTGATTCATCTTATTAGTTAGCCTCATCTCTTTAGCTTGCTAGTTGGTTTGTGTTTAGTTATTCTATTTTAGCCTTGTTTAGCCTAGTTCATTGTTAGTCTACTTCCTACTTCTCCTCTCATCATAATTCATCAATTAGTAGCTCTTTGTGTTTGTTTGGTAGCGTAGTCTCGTTTTAGGCCAACCTAGTCTAAACCTTGCGACACCGTCTACGTGGACACGACCCGACTTACCCTAACTACCGTTAGGTGCTAGCCGGTTATTATTTGATCGGTGGGATCCACGACAAATCCCACCATCAATTTGGCGCCGTTGCCGGGGACGGTGCATTGTACTTAGTTTGCTTATAGCTAGACTTAGTTACCCTTCTTTGTGCCCTTCTACCCTCTCTTGTGCATATTTTCTAGTTTTTCTTGTTTTCTTAGCTTTCTTTTCTCTTTGTCTCTAGTTGTGCTTGTTTATTGTCGTTACCTAGTGCCCATAAAGCACTAGGTGTTCTCACGTTTGTTCTAGTGTGTAGTGTATGCCTAGGCGGGGAGGCGAATTCTTTCTCTTTAATCCAGAGCCGGAGAGGCTTTTTCGAGCTTTTCGCCGACGGACGATTAACCGAGCTAGAATCTCTCAACCAAGTGCAAGCAATACTCATCAAGAGCAAGCTCAAGGAAACGATTTTGAGCAAGCATTTCAAGAGACGGCCGAAGGGAATTTCACCAATCCCTTTGGATATTCTAGTTCTAGTTCCCCCTCTACATCTACCTCAACTCCGTCTTCACCACCATCTCCCTTACATCCAATAATGCCGAAGTTTTCATCCCACTCTACATTCACGGAAGACGTCTTGCCGGGACCCAATGCTCTACCGGCCGCTTATGCCGGAAATTTTACGGCCAAGACTCACTTCATACAACTTGTGGATAGGAATCAATTTAGTGGTTTGCCCACCGAAGACCCGCACCAACACATGGAGATTTTCTCCGATTATTGCGACCCTATCTCTCAACCCGGGGTTACGCAAGATCATATCCGATGGGTATTATTTCCATTCTCATTAATTGGAAAAGCGAAGCAATGGATCAAGAGTCTTGATAGGGCAACCATGGGCATCGACACTTGGAAAAAGCTTGCATTGGCGTTCTACCAAACATTCTACCCTCCGGAGAAGACTAATTTGCTTAGGGCCTCCATCACCGGTTTTCAACAACGGGATGAAGAGAGTCTTTATGAAGCTTGGAAGCGGTTTAAGTCTTTGGTTAGATCGTGCCCTCACCATGGACTTTCACAATGGTTCTTGGTCCAACAATTTTGGAACGGTCTTTATGAGGACTCAAGAACTATACTCAACTCCAATGGTAGGTTTACCGAGGTCGATGACGACCAAACATGGGCGAGAATCGAAGAGATGGCGGTGCATAATTCGCAATATTCTAAGCCTAGGAAGGCAAATCGAGGAGGTAGGCACGAGGTTGATGCTATTACTCAACTAAGCATTGACCTTGGAGCTCAATTGAAGACACACATGGAGACCATTGACAAGAAGCTCCAAGGCCACCTCACTCAAGTTCAAAGAATTAGTTCCTCCAACCTAGCCTCAATTCATGAAGTGAATGCTTTGGGATTTGCACCACCTTTCCCTTATTATGGGATGTGTGATACTTGTGGAATCGTTGGTCATGATCCTATGCATTGTCAAGGGAGTATTGAACAAGTGAATGCCTTTCAAGCATTCAAGCAAGGTGCCTCCTATTACAATCAATACCAAGCTTCCAATCAAGTCCCTCAACAACAAGCTATGCAACCTCGTTCCTATGTTCCACCTCCCTTAAGGGACAACAATCAAGGCTATCAAGGTTATGTGGGTAATCCAAGACCCTTCAACAGTTTCAAGCAAAATAACCAAGGTACCTTCCACAACAACAATCAACGGTTCCAACAAGGGAACTTCAATCAAGGTGGTTTCCAAGGAAACCAAAACTTCCAAAGACAACAAAACCACAACAATGGCCTTAATAATCAAGGCAATTCTCATGGGTTCCAAGGGAACCATCAACAACAAGCAACTCAAGCTAACCGTCAAGAAAGCAAGCCTAGGAGTCGATCTCCTATTCATGATTACTGTTCTCCATTAGCCCTCGCCAATACTCCGCACAATCCACAATCTCCAACTCATGATTTCGACATTCAAAAATCTATGTTGGAGATGCAAAGGGGTCAAATGGAGATGTCAAAAAACCAACAAGAGTTCTATGCTTTTATTCAAAAGGACAACATGGCGAGAGATGATCATACGAAGATGCTTGAAACCCGAATAGCTCAACTTGCTTCGGGTAGCTCTTCAAGGCAACCGGGGCAATTACCTCCTCAAGGTGAAACACCGAAATTCGAGCATGTGAATGCTATTACCACGAGGAGAGGTACATCTTATAACCCTCCCCCGCCCCACCCCCTAATGAGCAAGAACCAACAAGAGAAGTTGTGCCTCCGATTCAAGAAAACTCAAGCAAGGAACATCCAATGGAGGAGCAAGTCTTATGGGATATCGAGAGACCCCAAGAAGACAAGCTTCCCCCACTTCAAGAAAAAGACAAGGGCAAAAGGAAAGTGTCATTTGAAGAGTCTACCCCGATTGAGCCAAGTAAGATCCAAATCAAGTTGCCTTTCCCAACAAGGCAAATGAAGACCAAGGTAGATTCTCAATATGAAAAGTTCCTTAGTATTGTGAAGAAATTGGATGTTAGTGTCCCATTCACCGAGTTACTTACCCAAATCCCGGCATATGGAAAATTTATGAAAGAAATATTGGCTAGGAAGAGATCCGTCGACAAGGAAGAGACCATAGCGTTCACAAGGGTGGTGAGCGAGCTCATTCAAGGTTCTACGCTTCCAAAGTTGAAGGATCCGGGTAGATTCTCGATCCCTTGCACCATAGGCCACTACGGCCTGTCATCCCGACCGGGACGGGTTGGTCCCGACAGGGACGGCCTGGCAGTGACCCCTTCAAAAGCGCACTTCATCCCGGACGGGATGAGGTGCATACCCGTCGGGGATGAGTCTTGTAGGCCTCCAATATGATCCTTTTGGTTCCCCCTTGCTTCACATGAACTTCTCATCGATTCTTGGGACTCGGGATCGGGTCTCGGAGGCTCGGGATTGGGTCCCAAGGTCTCGGGGTCGAATCCAAGGCATCGAGTGATCGTTTCTCCGCTTCGTTGGCTCCAAAAAGTGTATGTATTGAGTCGGAATCGCTCTAACTCGTCATGAATGGTCTCGGGAACCTGAAACGAGCTAGAGGAAGCATAAGTAGCCCATGAACCGCTCCCAAGGAGCGATTCCGCAAGGAAAACGGGACCAAAACACAGCAAAATAGGCGCTACAAACTACACTTATCAGTAACACTAACCGGGGTCCTAGGCCAAGCCTATATATACACCACCATGCACAACCTTTCAACACACTCTTTTTTAACCCAAAATTCAACCCTAATTCTACCCTAATCTACACATTCTTCAACTACACTAGCAAACCCTAAACCTAGCTTTAAGAATTCAAAACCCGAACCACCATAACTTATCCTACATACCTCGATTACTCTCGTGCAAGCCGCATCTAGACGAGTCCATACCGAGAACAAGAACATGTAGGTTGAGGGTGCCAATTCCCGCTTTTCTTCTTTCCTCCTTTTTCTCGCATCGTGTCGTCTATCGTCATTGTCGTTGTTTCGTTTTTTTATTCGCGTTATAATATCGTTAATATCGCTAGTACTAAATACATTAAAATACGCGTAGATTTGTGTCGAGTGCGAAGGATGTCAGGATAAGGAAACCCGAATATAAAAGTGTACTGCACACAGCGTTGTCGGTCGCTTATCTTGGCACCCTAGCGCTTGATTATTGAAACGGGTCAACTTAAAAAATATTTTATTCGTTTTCCTTCGTATCGTTTTCGTCTCATCACAATTCTCATCAATTACAAACTATCTTTCAAATTGAGCATCTTTCAATAAGGGTCGAAACCCGTTGACGCGAATCCGACATAACATAATCCCTAGGGAGTTATTACGATGTCAGAGAAGCCGAGGGAATCAAGTCTTTATATTTAAGTGTCAATCTTTAGGTTCGATACCAATTCCATAATTGGATGTCGAATCTAACGACTTAGTCAAATCATCAAACTAATCCGATTTCTCGTTGATGTTAATATGGACGTCATACAATTCGACAAGAATTAATACGACGCCGTAAACGCGGAGGGAATTTATATCGTCTTGGTTGATTCTAAAATGACTTATAGCAATTAACTTTTATTTCGCTCCAATATTCGATGTCGATTCAATAATCGCACGTTGGATATGACGAGTATCGTACACGTGAATCGAGCACAAATTAATAAATATTTATGCCCGATTCGACAAAGTCATCAACTTATCATAAATCAAAAGCAATTTCAAACTCAATAGCAAATCGAAAACGAAAATCTGGTTCGTACAGGGGGCACTCGACCGAATGCCTAGCCCACTCGGTCGAGTGGCACCCCAAAACCGAGATAGAAGGGTCTGAATGACCTCCACTCGGTCGAGTCTCACAATGACTCGATCGAGTGGCAACGTACTCGGTCGAGTTCGTCAATAACTCGACCGAGTAAGGTCCAAAATCGTAGATAGAACCCCTTTCGAGGTTCCACTCGGTCGAGTCTTGCAATGACTTTGTCGAGTGGCCCCCTATCACGACAATACCGTGAGTCTTGCATCCTCTTTTAGTCTCGATAATGTTTTTTTCGTGACTTAGGTCGACACGTGTGTAATTAATCACGTGGAATATCATCTTTTCCAAACTTTGCATCATCATATCTACATCGTTCTACATTTATGCAAACCGTTATTATCGTTATGCCATTACTAACCGTTTGTCACTTTTCTTATTGATTTATTGTTTGTTTTATTGTAATAAAATGAACCCACATGCTAAAATACAACTTTGAAGTTAAGATTTTAGTTGCATTAAATCGACATAGAAACCCATTCAATTTCTCGCATGCTTAGGGAAAACAATGTTTGCATAGCATCTTCCCGTTCAACTAACGCGCGTATTAGAAAGTCTTTCGATATCTTAGAAGTGGCCCCCAATGTGCGAGCGGGGTTTGGTGTCCTTTGTGGGCTTCCCAACATGTACCCTCACCCCTTACTCAGAACCTCGGTTTCCGGATGCCCAAAACCGTTGGCGCACGAGAGTCATTCAATACACGATAACCGGTAGTGACGTTATCGGTATTGCAATGTAAAGGGACGAGCCCAATAAACTCTGACATCGGAAATGGGTCGTATTTTGTACACGGCCCACTACGACATAGAGTGGGTTAGAATGGGCCCGAACTCCCACAAAGTTCGGTGGCGACTCCACATAGATTTAAATTTCAATTCGATCCATTCTCATATGGAGATTCATTCGCCTCCCCAAACCCGCGCGTGGCCGCGTCGGGGTGGACCTATGTCATGTCCACAGTTTTATAGTATTTATTTCACGTGTTTGGTCCCCCTTTCTTTTGCGAAATCGCTCTTTGAAGCGGTTTTTGGGCTACTTACGCTTCCTCTAGCTTGTTTTAGGTCCTGAAGGCTCATTATGGAGAAGTGGAACGATTCCCTCTCGTTTCCAATGCTTGTGGAGCCATTGAAGAGAAGCGACGATGATTCCGTGACTTAGACTCGATCCCGTCCCTTGGAACCAACTTAAGAATATCCCAAACACCGAGCATCGATAAGAAGCCTAGGAAGAGCAAGTAAGGACCTATCACGGCCGGGATGAGAAGACGAGAAGAAACGAGTCCCTGTAGGGTGGTCCCGACCATGACCACCCCCATCACGGCCAAGACGAGACCCATCTCCACCGTGACCATCCCCATCATGGCCAGGACGGGTTCTGCTCCTACTCCGATTCATTCTTTCAATTCTCTCACTTACGGAACCCTATATATACCTTACTCTTGTAATTTTTGAGACACAAAAACCATAGATAGAGATTAGTGTAGCTTAGCTTAGTTTCTCCTTAATATTTTCTTAATATTCCTTTAATCTAAGCTTAATGTTAGTAGTTACTCTTGTATTATTGGATTTCTTGAAGAATCTATCAAGATTGACAACCTTGGTGGATGATTTTTGGGTTTCCTTTTATGCAAGTGTCAATCTTTTCATCTCTTTTCTAGTTTGGTTTAATCTTTCTTCTTTCTTTTCTCTTAATCTTTCATAGTTAGTAAAGTTTACATCTTTATCTATTGTTTGTTCTTCATCCTTATTTGTTCTTCATAATGAATGTGGTTGTCCTTGTGTTTGTTTCCCTCGTGTATGTTAGTTTTAGTTTAAACATGTGTGAGTAGTTCTCCCCTAGGGTTAGTAGGGGGATTGGGTGTGACTAGGGATGATTAGGGTGAGATTTGTGAATGCTAGTTGTTGTTTTTGTTGTTTCCTATTACCTTGCACTCAACATGTTCGATGAAATGCTTGTGAGACTTGAGAATATCACTCCTTGTTTTTCTTGCTTCTTCTCTTGCATGTCTTTGTTTGGTGATAGGTTTGGTTCCTCTACTAGGAGCGAGAGCGTGGTGAGGAGACCCCTAGGCCGTTTAAGTAGCGAGAGACCGAATGTAACTGTTAAGTTGTGATTTTACCTATTTTTGTCCCACGTTTTTACTCTTACTTGGTCGAATTTATATCCCGATTTGCTATTATTGAGCCTTTTACGTTTATTTAGCTTATTAATCGAGTTTAGTTTAATTATTGTCAAATTGTGGACATGACATAGGTCCACCCTGACTCGGCGAAGCGCGGGTTTTGGGGAGGCGATAGAATTTCCATATGAGATGGATCGAATAGAATTTTAAATCGAAGTAGGAGTCGCCACCGAATTTTATGGTTATTCGGAACCATTCGAACCCACTCTATGTCGTAGTGGGCCATACTTAAAGCCTGGCCCATTTCCGATGTCAGAGTTTATTGGGTTCGTCCCTTTGCATATCGATACCGATGCCGACTGGGCGGTTAATCGTATATTGAATGACTCTCGTTGCCAATGGTTTCGGACATCCGGAAACCACGGTTCTGAGTAAGGGGTGAGGGTACGTGTTGAGAAGTTCAGTGAGAACACCCAACCCCGCCCGCACTTAGCGGCCTTTACTAAGATATCGTTCGGTTTTGTGTACACGCGTTAGTTCGACGATTGAATGATATGCAGAGATTATTTTCCTAAGACATGTGAGGAAAAATAAATGGGTTGCTAAGTCGTTTAATGCATGTTGAACTAATAACGTCAAAGTTATTTTAGCATGTGAGTTCGTTTTAGTCTAATAAAACAAACGATAAAAATAAATCGCTACAAAGAAGGAGCAAACGAGTTAGTAACGGTTGAATAAATCGAATAAAGATGTAAATGAATAATATGCATGATTTTTGAAAAGATTTATGTCACGTGATGGATTAGCACGCGTTGACCGAGGTAAAAAAAAAGGTATTTATCGAAATATGTCGCGAAAGTCGCTTTTTATGTAAGACTCGAAGAGAATAAAAAAAATAGAAAAGCGAGGAAACGAAAAAAAGAGGACCCGGCCAACCAGGCCACCGCGCGAGTCGCCTGACAGGCGCGCGACTCGCGTGGCGGTCTGTTCGGTTTTTTTTGCTTTGTCGAAAATCGTTAATTTTTATAAATCGCGTACAAATATGGATTAATTTATACCCGATTCATATTTTCGATATTCGTCGTATTCGATATTCGATTATGAAATCGCTATCAAATAGTTAGAATGATTTTGGAAAAAGTAAAAAAAACGTTTTGAAAATTGTTTTGGAAAAAGAACAGAAATTGGACGAAAAATTGTGACAAAAAAATTTGTGACAGAAAAAAAAATCGTAAAAACAATTGTGACAGAAAAATTGTGACAAAAAAAATAGTGACAAAAAATTGTGACAAAAAATCGTGACAAAAAATCGTGACAAAAAAATTGTGACAAAAAATTGTGACAACAAATTGTGACAAAAAAATTGTGAAAGGGAGAAAAACGGGATTTGAAACACCCTCAACCTACATGCTTTGTTTTCTCGGGATAAGGCTCGTCGGAAAGTGGCTTAGACTTAGGAGCGTCGAGATGATGAGGATGAGTTAAGGTGTATCGGTTTGGACAGGTGGCTTGGGACGTCGGGTTTGGCCGGACGGTGGGGACAGTTTCTCGGGGCTTCGAGGCTTCGGAAAGGTGTCGGGATTTGCTAGATATCGAGGTTGTATGAAAACCGTGTTATGAAGCTGTTTTTTTCGGGGTTTATTGTTGTGATGATGTGTTGTTGTGAAAAGTGTTGGATGAGAGGTCCTATTTATAGGAGGTTCCCGACCTTGGGTTAGAAGAGTTTGAATACCGCTTAGGATAGGAAACGTAGGAGTTTGAGAATCATGAGAATTCCGCTTTCTTGGCAAAGAAGAAAGGTATCTCGGCTGGTTGTATGCTGCTTGACGAGTATTTGCACTCGGTCGAGTGTTTGAATCGGTCTTCGAATAGGATTCCTACTTGAGATCGAATTCTACCTTTAACGGAATTGTTTATTATTTTATGAAGCTGATTTTTGTAGAGTTTGGGTAAGAATCAGCCGTGTGAGGTGTCACGGCTGACTCACGTGTCTCGGGAAAATCTTTGACCGGGTTTTGACTCGGTCGCTAAAAGACGGTTTTACCCTTGGTGACGGTTTCGACCCAAATTAGTGTTATTTGACTCGAAACGACCCACTGGGCCTGAATTTGAGGTTGGTTTTGTAAGATTTGTACTCCTTAAAAAGTCTAAACCAAATGTCCATGATTACAAGCCCATATCCGAGTCTATCAAAGCACGTTTACGTCCAATCATCATCGGGTGTTTGGCGGGAACTACTATAGACACCTGGCGGTCAAAATGTGGGTGTCTACAGAGCCCCCACTCTGACTGAGGCTTGGACAAGGCAAAAGTCAGAGTAGCTACCAGGTCAATCAAGGATTAAAACCTGGCAGACTTCCGATCGGGTCGTTTAGGGTCCATTAGACCTGCGTGAAGGGCTCGCCAGCCATAGAATAGAAATCATACCTGGGTTGATGCTGATAATGTCGCGGGAGCTTGCCTAGGAAGCTAGGGGTATACCTGTTTGCAGATATATCCTGTCTTGGAATTGCGCGGGAGCTTGCCTTGGAAGCTATGGGCATATCTGTTTGCAGATATATCCTGAAAGAAGTTGCTTGAGCTTTTCCACTGGGGAACTTAGAATTTCTGGGAGTCTTGGGTGTACCTGTATGCTGACATAATTTGTATGTAACATTTAGGTGAAACACTGACTCATGCTGGGGAAGAAATGATTTTTCAAAAAATTTTGAAAAAGAAGAATGCTGAAAAAATTTCTTTGAAAAGCTTGGAAATAAGGATGCTTGGGATGACTTTGATTCCTAATCGGATTCTGACACGGATTCCTAAAGTCTCTGGTTAGGCCTGTATGCCTAGATGAAATGTGATGAAAATTCCTATTCCCGTGGTGACTAGGAAAGGGATTTTCTCAAATGGCTAAATTTTGCAAATTTTAAAATGAGAATTTGAAGAGAGAGATATACCGACAGACTCGACTCTGGACGCGAGAGGATGAGTTGACAGACACGACTGGACTCTCTAAGGGTTGGACCGTGACTCAGTAGGGGATGGGCCACCTAAGATGACAAGACACTTAAGTTGCGCTATTCCGTAGCCTAGGCGAGTGGCAACACGGTCGAATCCTCGGAATGGGACTGTTTCCGTACAACAGGGCTTTGTGGTAGCAATGCCGTAGACTGGTGTTCTTTTGGATATTCTTTTGATTTAGGGGTACATTCCCAAAGTGGGTATTGCCTCGAGTCCCGACAGATTCTTGTCTTTGACTAAGCCGAGTACTAGGACACACTATAGAAAGGAGGCTAGATTTTTTGAATTTATCTGGATTTTGTGAGTGGATGGAGGTTTCCTGCCTAAGAGAAGCCCCCAGGATGACAAAGCTAGCTGTTGAGAACATGATGGTGTCGTGACCAGAATGATGGCGCTTTCTGAATGTGTGTCAATGTGGGTGGTTGTGCCTCTGTTGAAAGGCTGCCTACGTATTCACGTGTGGTGAAATCAAACCAAGCCGTAGTTCAGTGGATTGAAAGATATATAATGGTGCCTAGTTTACTAGGGCGTTGTGTGTAACTAGCCACAGCGATGGTGTAGGCTAGGTGCATTCCCAGTGATGTCTTGATCAAAGGGCTGGAATAGTTAGGATGTTGATCCTGTGACTGTGAGCATTCTCCGGGATAGCCCCCAGAGGTGGTGTGAACTATTTGAGCATGTTCTATGCCGACTGCAAGTTGAGTTCCCGTGTTTGGGGCTGGTAACTGGTTTGAATGAGAAGAATTGGGATGGGATTTTAACGAGTTCTGCTCTCGGGGATTTTAATGAGTTCTACTCTCGGGGATTTGATGAGTTTTGCTCTCGGGGATTTGATGAGTTTTGCTCTCGGGGATTTGAACGAGTTTTGCTCTCGGGGATTTGATGAGTTTTGCTCTCGGGGATTTGATGAGTTTTGCTCTCGGATTTGCATATGGTGATTGTGAATTATGTTATGTAAAGGGGAAGTCGAGTAGAATGGCTCGAGCTTCGATTGGGCAGGTTTGATAATGCGGGATCTGATTTCCATGTCTGGCCCTAAAGGTTAGGGTGTATCCTATGGAGCTTGAATCCTCAAAATTCTGGGTTGTCTCTAGCCTAGGTCTCGAGAAGGTCTTGAGGGTTGTAATGTGGGAAGGTTAAATGTGGTGTTAGCTGACCAGCTTGACTGTCTCTCCCCTATTGGATGGTATGAGTATTGATAATTTTTGAGTTGACCGTTTCACGGTCATGGGTTTTTGAATTCTTTGGGTTGACCTCTTAGCCCCGGTCATGGGATTCTTCATTTGAGTTGACCGTGTCGGGTCGAGAGATGTTGATAATTCTTTTTTGATCATGGCCAGCTTTTTTTGTTTTGGCCTTTTGCTTTTTTTCTCTTGGACTTTTGATTTTTTTATCCAGCTTTTTTTTTTGTCGGTCAGACTAAAACCTAAGGTAAGGACTGGCTAGCTAGTCTTATTGGATGGGTGTTTATTGTGGGAAGTGGGCTTGCCTCCCGTCTTGAACCCAAACTAAAAGACTACCCAGATTTGTCATAGGATTCGATATGCTCCTGCTACGGGTAGTTATGTGGCTTTCTATACCAGACATGGAATAGGTAAAAGGAAAACACGGGCTCGGTTTTCTGCAGTCATTATAGATGTGCCTATAATAGTCACGTGCGTGTGCTCACAGTGTATGATGGTGTTCATCATGTTCTCGGAAACACATAAGGAAAGTATGTATGAGAAATAGAAAAGCTGATTTTATTAAATTTTGAAAAAAGAGGACAGAATACAACTGACTTTGATTCTGACTTTGATTTGGAAATGAGGATGTAGGGTATCCGAGACTCGAACTCAGACTTAGACTCGAATCAAATCCGCACTCGGACGCTCGGTTGTTTTTTTTTTTTTGGTAAGGTCTTTGATTGGAGAGAAAGACGGGTGCCACGACTCGCCTAAACTCGACTTTGCGCAAGTGCAAGAGAGGGAGTCAAACTAGACACGACCCGGGGTGACGGGTCGACAAAGACTCTTGGACCGGGATACTCGAACGTCGATCTAGACGAGGTAACGACTGCGAATTGGACTCGAGCTGCATAAGGGTGAATCCGAAAATGGGGGCGACCGTGTTTGACCGTATCACGTGCTCGGACCAACCGTGGTGACCTAACCTTAGGTGACTCGAGTATTCGTAGCATAGGTACGACACAAAGAAGGCATCATAAGGACGCCGGTGCAGGATGAACGTAGGGTAAGGTGACCGTGGTTGACTGCTCGGGTGGAGGACAGCCCCCGGGTGAGACTAAAGACTTTGATAGGACTCAAATGGTGCGACATCTAAGTGACTCGAAAGTGGGGTACGTGAGCCAACACGTGTAAGACCTGATCCTTAGAGCAAACGCGGTTGATCGCCCCGCTAAAGGGTAGCCCCCGAGTGGGACTGAAGACCGACTCCTAGACGGGTGACTCGTGGATGGTGGACTCTCCCTGGGTTTTGGCAAAGTGGGCCTAGTCCCGTTCGAAGAAAGATCCATGTGAGAATTCCCCAGACTTTGGACTCGAGTGTGTAAATGGGCTTCCCTTTGTAGGAGTTTGTCCTACGTAGGTGGACCGTGCCTTGACAAATAAGGCGGACTTGGGATGGGGTAGAAACTCGTGATGTAAGATCGACGGAGTTTCGACGCTATAGATTCTAACAACTTATGACAAGACCCGACACTGCTAAATACGGGAAGTCCTAAGAAGAAGAAAGTTTTGAAAAGGGAATTTGGATTTGAAAACCGAGCAAGGTCGGATTGGAAGACCCGATTTTTTTGAAAACCGAGAAAGAGGTATCGGGCCGAGATTTCGGGCTTTTTTTTTGAAAAGGTTTGGACAGCATACCGGCTAAAAATAGGCTATTTTGAGTAAAAATCATAAGTCCTAAATTCGGCAGCCTTCCAGGTTTTGAAAAAAAAAGAATGAATTTGAAAAGATGTAAGTTTTTTTTTTGAAAATGACGTTTTGAAAAAGACCGAAAAAGATCAAATAGCATGTAGTCATAGAAACAGTATAACGACGCCATGTATGCTCTTAGTCTAAGTCTCGGTCGGTCTAATAGGGTCTATACCAACAACGATGGCTTTCTCGTACTGAGGACGGACTCCCTAAGCCGAGTGGGTCTTAGGACATGCCACAAAGTCTAAACGAGTTCCGCCATTGAAGTCTTTAGTGCATCCAAGTGGGAATGCACCGTGGTATAGTGGGACGTCGGTCACAAGTAACCGGCCCGGGATAGAACGGGGTTATGCATGAACCATTGAACTAAAACGTGTACATTACTAATCGAACGATTTCTTTTCGAGTCTTACCCTGAGGATGCCGATGGTAAGTGACACATCAGTTAATCCCCAGCGGAGTCGCCAAATTGTGGACATGACATAGGTCCACCCTGACGCGGCGAAGCGCGGGTTTTGGGGAGGCGATAGAATTTCCATATGAGATGGATCGAATAGAATTTTAAATCGAAGTAGGAGTCGCCACCGAATTTTATGGTTATTCAGAACCATTCGAACCCACTCTATGTCGTAGTGGGCCATACTTAAAGCCTGGCCCATTTCCGATGTCAGAGTTTATTGGGTTCGTCCCTTTGCATATCGATACCGATGCCGACTGGGCGGTTAATCGTATATTGAATGACTCTCGTTGCCAATTGTTTCGGACATCCGGAAACCACGGTTCTGAGTAAGGGGTGAGGGTACGTGTTGGGAAGTTCAGTGAGAACACCCAACCCCGCCCGCACTTAGCGGCCTTTACTAAGATATCGTTCGGTTTTGTGTACACGCGTTAGTTCGACGATTGAATGATATGCAGAGATTATTTTCCTAAGACATGTGAGGAAAAATAAATGGGTTGCTAAGTCGTTTAATGCATGTTGAACTAATAACGTCAAAGTTATTTTAGCATGTGAGTTCGTTTTAGTCTAATAAAACAAACGATAAAAATAAATCGCTACAAAGAAGGAGCAAACGAGTTAGTAACGGTTGAATAAATCGAATAAAGATGTAAATGAATAATATGCATGATTTTTGAAAAGATTTATGTCACGTGATGGATTAGCACGCGTTGACCGAGGTAAAAAAAAAGGTATTTATCGAAATATGTCGCGAAAGTCGCTTTTTATGTAAGACTCGAAGAGAATAAAAAAAATAGAAAAGCGAGGAAACGAAAAAAAGAGGACCCGGCCAACCAGGCCACCGCGCGAGTCGCCTGACAGGCGCGCGACTCGCGTGGCGGTCTGTTCGGTTTTTTTTGCTTTGTCGAAAATCGTTAATTTTTATAAATCGCGTACAAATATGGATTAAATTATACCCGATTCATATTTTCGATATTCGTCGTATTCGATATTCGATTATGAAATCGCTATCAAATAGTTAGAATGATTTTGGAAAAAGTAAAAAAAACGTTTTGAAAATTGTTTTGGAAAAAGAACAGAAATTGGACGAAAAATTGTGACAAAAAAATTTGTGACAGAAAAAAATCGTGACAAAAAATTGTGACAAAAAATTGTGACAAAAAATCGTGACAAAAAAATTGTGACAAAAAATTGTGACAAAAAAATTGTGAAAGGGAGAAAAACGGGATTTGAAACACCCTCAACCTACATGCTTTGTTTTCTCGGGATAAGGCTCGTCGGAAAGTGGCTTAGACTTAGGAGCGTCGAGATGATGAGGATGAGTTAAGGTGTATCGGTTTGGACAGGTGGCTTGGGACGTCAGGTTTGGCCGGACGGTGGGGATAGTTTCTCGGGGCTTCGAGGCTTCGGAAAGGTGTCGGGATTTGCTAGATATCGAGGTTGTATGAAAACCGTGTTATGAAGCTGTTTTTTTCGGGGTTTATTGTTGGGATGATGTGTTGTTGTGAAAAGTGTTGGATGGGAGGTCCTATTTATAGGAGGTTCCCGACCTTGGGTTAGAAGAGTTTGAATACCGCTTAGGATAGGAAACGTAGGAGTTTGAGAATCATGAGAATTCCACTTTCTTGGCAAAGAAGAAAGGTATCTCGGCTGGTTGTATGCTGCTTGGCCGAGTATTTGCACTCGGTCGAGTGTTTGAATCGGTCTTCGAATAGGATTCCTACTTGAGATCGAATTCTACCTTTAACGGAATTGTTTATTATTTTAAGAAGCTGATTTTTGTAGAGTTTGGGTAAGAATCAGCCGTGTGAGGTGTCACGGCTGACTCACGTGTCTCGGGAAAATCTTTGACCGGGTTTTGACTCGGTCGCTAAAAGACGGTTTTACCCTTGGTGACGGTTTCGACCCAAATTAGTGTTATTTGACTCGAAACGACCCACTGGGCCTGAATTTGAGGTTGGTTTTGTAAGATTTGTACTCCTTAAAAAGTCTAAACCAAATGTCCATGATTACAAGCCCATATCCGAGTCTATCAAAGCACGTTTACGTCCAATCATCATCGGGTGTTTGGCGAGAACTACTATAGACACCTGGCGGTCAAAATGTGGGTGTCTACACAAATCGTATTATTTTTCGGGATTTTTGGTACTGCTTCGATTATTTTTTATTGTAGATACCAGAAGTGTCGAGTCGACTAAACCCGAGACCAAAAAGCCTAGTCAAACTTGAAGATTGAGGTAGTTGATCAAGAATCGAGACAAAATCAAGATGGGTCAAACACGACTTTGACCAAGACCTTCATTTCTCCCTCATTATCCATCTTCGTCCCCAATTTAATTCAATCATCATCTGACACTCCCTCCACCATCGTCCATCTAATTCAAATCTTCAATTCACCATCATCATCAATCAATCCTCTTCACATTCCCCTCCACTTCAGCCAACTCCATTTCTCAATACCTTCAATCAACACCATCAATTGAATTCCTCATCATACTCCCTCCATTATCAAGAAATCAAACCCTAAACTCCATTAATTGACCACCTTGATCAACCATCTCCGGCGCAACAATGAGCATCACCTCGCTCACCGGACCTTCACCACCGAACTGTCGTGCATCCCATGGAGCTCCGCCTCTCACAACACCATTTCGTCTCCGGCCAGATTCCGGTTCGACCCAAATCCACCACCATCAGCCCAGAAACCGAACAACAACCACACGCCACCTCCGGCAGCCACCGTGCGTAACCGAGACAGGGAGCACTCCATCGTGCTGAGTCGACCGTGCATATCGTAGTGCACCGTGCTATTTGCTTCTCCTTTTGTTTGAGTGGTTTGTCTTATTTGGATAAACAAATCACTCTTAAGCCCTTGTTTCCCTTCTTTTTATTTCATTTAAGTGAAGGGTAAATGGGTCTTTCATAGTTTATTTTTGTAAGTATAAACAAGAAAGTTAAAACAAAAAGGAGGCTGTTAGATAGATAGTGTAGAGAATAAGGTAGAGGGTTTTAGGGAGTAACAGACTAACAGTAGAACGCACGCAGCAGCAGCCCAACTTCCTCTAATTTGTCATTTCTTGTTCTTAATTTTAATTAAGTTTCTTTTAATTAGTTTTATGTTTTAATCATCCCGTTCTTCAACTTCTGAGTTCCTTTTCGGTATACTTCTTATCTCTTCTTCTTTATTATTTAAATTACATTTAGTTTTATGTTTATGGTATATTTAGCTAGTAATTAGTTTAAAGTTTTAATCTTTATCATCATTTATGCTTAGAATTAGTTATTTATAATTGTCTTGTCTTGTTTGTGTGTAGTTAATGTTAGGATTAATTAAAGTTTCCTCCTTTTTATTTCTTTATGCTTAGTATTAGGCTTAGAGTAATTAGTATTAGTATTTTCATTAGTATAATTATGTTTAGTGAGTCCTTTCTAGGGGCCGATTTGACCCCGACATGTTTATATTGTGTCTTTGAGTCCCGTATTTGGTTTGGTTGGGATATAAGGAGGGGGATAGTTTGGGATTCTGGAATCGACTTGTCTTTTGGGTTGTGTTTGAACCTTTGACCCTTGTCCACCGACGGGAGTCGCTTAGGTCTAAGTAGTAAAACTCGCCCCGTGACTTGCCTTGCCCCGCCTAGTTGAACTCGGGAGTGAGAATTAGGTAGGGTACCCAAACTATCGGTCTAGACTCTTCACCTTGGGAGGGGAGAGAAAGGAACGAGATTAAGACGCGCACTTAGTGACCTTTGACCTTGGGTTGGGTACCACGGGACTGAGCTCAGTCGATTGACCTAGGAATCCGATTCACGAGCCCGGGAGGGAGGTGATTGGGTTTTGCTTAGTCGAACTACGAACGCGGGAGGGGGTAGTCGACCCTTAGAGGCGTTCCACTCATCCTAATATCCCTAGCAACTCATTATTGGTATTCCTTACTCATGATTATGATGTGTCGGTGGTTAAGTCGGACCCTAGGCCTTTCTTTATTATTAGATCAGCATTCTTATTACTCGTTAGTTTTATTATTAGTTCGCTTACGCCTTTATTAGTTATCTTAGTTAGTATAATTTCTCTCTTGATAATTGATTCGCGTAACTAATTCATAGTCCAAGACCGAACTAGAATTCATTCCCGATTTCTCTGAGGATTCGACCCGACTTGCCCTTGCTATTCTAGTTTAGGTTAGTTGGTTTGTTTGATGGTGAGATTGACGACAAATCTCGACTATCAAAATGGCGCCGTTGCCGGGGAGATCAACAGATTGATATTAGTTTAGTGTTAGATTTATTAGACTACGCATTGTTACTTGTTACTTGGTCCTTGTGTGTTGTTTTGTCTCTCATCTTGTGACTTGTCCTTTGATTGTCACCTTTTGGTCCGATGGATGCTATTTTTGAATTCTCTCAATATGACAATGAACTATTCCATGATTACCTTTCTAGGTTTGAGCAATATGTTAAATATCTTGGTTCTTGTGGTTATTATTTATCCGATTCGGATTTAGGCTATGTTGTTTATGAGGGTATGAGTTTGGAGACTCGTGAATGGGCTTGTTACATGAGTGAGGGTAGATCTTTGGATTTAAATGAATACTTGAGTTTTTTGAGGTACATGGCAACTAAATCCTTAGAAACTCAAACATCAACCCTTGAGTCTAGCATGGAGACTATGATGGAGCAAATGTTAGAAAGCGAAAACCAATTTCTTGTCATTCAAAAGCAAAGAAATGAGGATGTTGAAGACTCCTTGGCCCAATTACACTCCTCTGTGACCTCCTATTATAGTAAGGCTCAAAGCCAATTAGACACAATAGCCGAAAATTTGAGAATTTTGGAGAGTTATCGAGAGAATGAGGTAGCTTTTGTTTCTGATGATGATGAGGACGATGTGATTTTTGATGACTCTCTTTCTCCAAATATTGATGTGAATGAATTTTCTATGCCTTTGTTGAGGAAAGAGGACATGCTTATTGATGATAATTTTATTGAGTCTTGTGAGCTTCCTCTTGATGTTAATATATCTTCTCTTGATGATTTGATTATACATGACTCTTCTTCTTTGATACATGTTGTGATTGCCAAGCCATTGAATGATGATGATAATGATGTTATGCACTCACTTGAAGATCACTCACTCAACGCCTCTTTAAATCTTGTTTCATCTCTTGAAAACCAACCTACACCTCACTTTGTTAATTCTCAAGTTCCATGTAATGTGAGTGACTTGGAGTTTATGATCTTCGGAGATGCTCGTGGTTTATATGATGGAAATTGCTCACTTGTTGAGTGGGATTTGAATGAAATGTATTTGAATGAGTTGGAGTGTGCAACATTTGATGAAAATCTTGGAAATACAACATGTGTTGATGAATGTATTGTTGAGGAGAGTCATCTTGAGGAGTTTGATGTTGTTGATGACTCATGGGAAGAGGGGAAGGTAAGTGAGAATGAATTTGATGATTTCTCTATCCATTAGTGGAGTGGTTGATTTTTCTATGCCTAAGACCTTTGAAAACCCCATTTTTGAGGATTTAGGTAGCATGTTTTTTATGGAGAATCCACTCTTTGAGAGCATGGAGGAAGAGGTTAATGTTGAAATTTGTGAGGTTTTTAGTGATGAAGAAAAGGGTGAGGACACTCTTGATGTTGAGAAATCTCTTAATAATAATTTTCTTAACCCTTGCATCCTTGAAGAACCATCCCCTTATGTAATACACGTGATTTGTATAGAAGTCAAATCTGAGTCAATCCGAGTAAAACCGAGTGTCCCATTCTATGTTATTGTCCAACCAAACCCATATTGCCTAACCCAACTATTACGATCCTCGATAACAATAACAATAATCATAATTTAATAATAGAGTAAATTAAAAATTACTCCCTTTTAAAATACTCATTTTTAAAATTACTCCCTTTTGAAATTTTTGTAAAAAATAACTCCCAAAATCTATCAAAAATTCAAAAATTGCTCCCAATTTTATTTTTAGGACAAAAATGCCCTTGGTTAGAGGGTGAGGTGAAGTAATAGCGAAAAAAAATTTAGGGACATTTTCGTCCAAAAATTATATTTTGAAGCAATTTTTGAACTTTTGATAGAATTTGGGAGTTACTTTTAACAAAAATTTCAAAAGCGAGTAAATTTTAAAATTGGTATCTTAAAAGGGAGTAATTTTTAATTTACTCTTAATAATAATGATAATATTAAGGAAGAGGTGGAATGGCATTGTACTATAATAGTAAATGATATGAGTAATAGTAATATATAATAGTAATAATAATAGAAGGTGGAGTAGGTTACGTATTATAACCCCACCTCCATTTCATTTAACTTCAACCGTGCCTCCTTTTGTTCGCCTGCTACATACCCCTCGCAAGTCATTCCGCCATCACCAAGTCCGCATCAAGATCATTCACATATAACACCACCACCATTAACCCCCAAACCACCACCGGTTATGATTTTGCCGTCACCATCACCCGAGCTCCGTCGTAATTAAGGTATGGTTGTCTGTTCATTTGTGTTGTCATTGTCGTGTCGTTGTCTTGTCACTGTTTTTGTTGGATTGTTGTTAGGGTTTGTTGTTGCGTGTGCTGGTCGTTGTACTCTAGCTATTTTCATCCGTTGTTGGTGAAGGGTGATGTCGGTGTAGTAATTATGTTGTTGTTGTTATCATGGTCGGGATAGGATTCTTGACGTTGTATTGTTGTTATTGTCGGCTAATTTTGGTGTTCGAGTTGGTGTTGCGGTGTTGGGGCTGAGTGTTGTTGGGTCGGTCTCCATTTATCATCTAACCACCTTTAAAATTTACTTAAGTCGGGTCGATATCACTTTCATAATTTAGATGAGCCGGTATCGGTTTCATTTTATAACTTAGTTAGAAAGATATAGATGTTATTTTATTATGTAGCTACGTTAAGGCCGATATTAATTTAACTACCAACACGATGGTGACCTGCTGACTAGGTAAGGTTTTCCTTACTTGAAATATGTTAATATTATAATGTTGTACGAGCTATGTATTTATGATATAATATTGATATGAATGACATTGAGTAGTGTAGCGAAATCCTGACCGGGAGGTCCATTGATGTAATCCCCTATAAATTCTAACGCAATACAGTGGCGGAAACACTGTAGATTTGGGATTAGTACACACTGACGTTCTATATATTACAAAAAGAACGGTCAGTCAATACAAAGGCCACTTTTTACAAAAGGGCTAAAAATAAAAATCCTTCAAATGGGTTTAACAATCCATAAAAAAAAACATAATTAAAACAGAGTAGGATCCATGTCACTCGCTAGCGCACACCAAACCCAAGAACACAGAATACCTGTCATGTTATAAACATAACAGCCACAATTCAGTGGGGAGCAACTCAGGTAGTTCTCCCAGCCATATTACATAATATATAGGCAATAGAAGCATAATATAAGAAAATAGATTAAACTCAAAACATTATATATATCAAAATAGATTCAAAACCAAAAACAATTCAGCAGCCTGACGGCGTCAAAACGAATAATGGAATATAAAACCGATGATAAGTACAGCTTTTACTACTAGAGATATGTCAAAACAACACCGAAGTGTAACTTAGTGCCCACGAAGCGACCCCTAAGCCTTACTGGTTAAGTAACTCAGTGCCCACGAAGCGACTCCTAAGCCCTCTCACCAGACAACTCAAACTATAATAGGACTGCGTTCAGCGAGGCCCTAGCCTAAGTACATGCGCATGACTCCTGAGCATAAACGATACCCAGTTCGACATTCAATGTATCCCTGACGCAAATACACTGACCATATAGCTGATGATAACAACCAACATATCCTAGACTTATATACTGTACATTCTCATTTCCAACATTATTCCATATTCAAACCAATAAATATTTTATCCGAAGATATCTTAAATATTCCCAAAATAGTAACCTTCCAAATATAGAAACTTTATTCAAATAGTAACTTTCCAAAATAGGTATTATTATAATTAAAAATCATTTAACATATGAGTTATATAAAATATTTAATATTAGGCCTTGAGACATAAACATTTAGATAAATGTATAATTAATTATTAAAAGTGAAGGAAAGTAAAAATCATAATTATTTCTCAAAAGGTTGGAGTTTAAGTAATTAAAAGTAATAAATTACAAATTTACAGATTTTTCAGATTTGCACTGTCTTACTATAAAATTCAAAATTAAATCATTAAAAATCAAAACGATATAAGATTAGTGTGGTTAAAAACTTTAAAAGCTTAACTACAACTTTTGTTTCTGAAGAAAATCGAAATTATTAACTTAAGAGCGGTTTTTATTCGTATTTTTGTAAACTGACAGAATCCGGCACCCGATAGTATTTCTTTAATAAAACACGTTTAAAATTTTATTTTAAAACAAATCCAATTAGAAACATTATCTAGACTCTTTAAAGTTAATGTAAGTAAATTACCAAAATTAAATTTAAAGTTTATCATAGGTTTTAAATTAGGTTTTACAACAACTGACAGATTCGCGAACTAATCTGTCACAGTTTCATAAACGATTTTTTTGTGACGAAACCACTTGGAAATAATTTATTAAATTTAATAGACGTATAAAAGACTTAAAATAAACCGTAGTCTCTTTTCAAACTTTTTGAAAATAAGATCTGTAAACAGGAGTAAAAATCGTACAAAAGTAGTAACAGATTCGAAAACATGCTGCAACTTTACTAAAAATAATAAAACTTTCAATTTGATAATTCATATTAAAAATCACGAAAAATGAAGAAATTAATTTTCTTATTCATATGTTTTAGTCTCGGCCCTATAATAATTTTTAGAAGATTGAAACATATCATCTTAATAATATAGTAAACATATTTATAAAATTCGATTTAAAACGATACTACAAGCAACTACAACATATATATCATGCAATACCGAGTCATGCCATCATGTGTTACCTTCATCGAGATTCGAATCGACAATATACTCGTCTGCCTCGGGATCCTCAAAATAGCCTACAAAACGGTATACATATATGGTGTTACGACCATATAAAAGTTACTCTAAAAAAACTAAGAATGACGCGGATTAAGAGTAATTAAATTACCCTGAGTTTAGAACGGAAGATGATGAATTAAGAGCAAGAACGAGCAAGAATAGAGGATGATTTTGTGAGGTAGATTAGAGATGGTACACGGATAATAAAAAAAAAAGAGGAAGAAGAACGTTCATATGCTTCCTTTATGAAGCACAAGCAAACAAATAAGATGGGAAGTTGAGAGTTTGCATACAAACTCACTTCTAAGCTAATCTCACTTCTAAGCTAATCTTACGAAGCAAAAATTGGAGGAATAGGATAGGAATAGGAGGTTAGCTAAGTAGTGTAAATCATAAAATAATATAAGTGATAATGTAACAATAACAACCGCTAGAGATAGAGGCAGTTGACAAGAATTAGGATAAATAAAAACAGGTGCTTAAACTTATAAAATATATTTTAGTGACTCATCTAGTAAGACGAGGTAACAGACTCGATTTGGGTTGGAAAATAATTTACGATTTGATCGAAATCATTAGTAAAAATAAATAACTGGCTTACAAATAAATTGGGTTAAAATCGCATAAGAAAAGAATTAGACCCAAACTTCGAGATGGGCTAAAATATTATTTTGTCGTAACATTAAATATTTGGGTCAGGTTCGAAGTTGATAAAAATAATTAGTTGACTCGAAAATCAAATGGGTCAATCTCGAGTTTAAATAATTGTTTGTAAGGAAATTGAGTTTCTCGACGAATAAATAGTTTTCAATGAAAATGAATTAAATTGATTTATCGAAATCAAAATGATATTTTTCAATGAAAGTTTAATAAAATAATTTCTCGAAGAAATAATAAAACGTTTTAACGAGTTTCGAGTTGAAAATAGAAATTCGAGCTAAAATAAAGATTTCAGGAGTTTAAGACGAAGTCAAAGTAAATCCGATAAGATTTAAAATGAAGGATTACAAGTTAAATCGCAAACCAAATAAAAATATGGATACAAATTTAATTTATAAAAATTAGGGGTGTTACAATTGAGTAGTGTAGCGAAATCCTGACCGGGAGGCTCATTGAGTAGTATAGCGGAAATTTTGGTACTGTGAGGTATTGAGAATATGGAGATGATATTATTGATTGGTACCGATGGATGGTACTGAGATGATTGAGACTGGATGTTCTATTGTACGTTCATGTGTCATGATGTTAGCATATTCTAACTGTTTTCTCTGTCAAAATTGTCACCCTATTTTATTGGGGGCCTGTGGTGATCCAATTGATATTTCCAATCAATTGGGGAGCAGTCTATAATACAGGTTATGTATATCATGAAGTGTTTGGATGCTGGGATGCTTGCACGGGATTGGGGTGAACGCGCACTAGTAGAATTAATGTCATTGGAACCTATTAAAAGGAACCGGTTATAAAAATAAGAGGTGCCTTAGGGCCCCCAAAAAAAATTTCTATATCAATGAAACCGGTTGTTCACTAACATGAGGTTCCAAAGGTATTGGGTAAAATATTTGGACTATATTAAAATGTTTTTGCACCTGTTGTATTTAAAACCGGTTCCAAAGACCCAATCAATAGAACCTATTTCTTCAACAAGAGGTTCCAAAGAGTAATAAGTTATACAGTACAAATTATAAACTTACAAAATCATTTATAAAAAAAAAAAGAAAAAAGAATTAAAAATATCCCTTTTCAACAGCCATTTAATCAACCCAACCCAATCAATACACATTCTCCTCTATAATCAAACCCTAAACCCCTAAAATCAAACACTCATCTTCGTCCTTCTCACTCCATCTTCGTCCTTCACCTAGCTCCGGCCACCTTCAGCGCTCCTTCCCCGTTCCCCCTTCTTCCTCCGTTCGCCTTCCCAATTTAATTTTCGGCCATCAAAGAACACAAAAGCTTAATGAAGTGAGGAAGGAAACGAAGAACACGAAGAGAAGGACGAATCGAAGAGACTGCAATTAGATTCATAAGAACACGAAGCAAGACCTAAATATAATCCTATTTCGATTCAAGCTTTCCAATTCGTTTTAAGGTATTTGGTTCTCTTAATATTTTGTTCATGAAACTGTTAATGTAATGTGAGTGATATGTCAGTCTGCAACCCCATTTGGTATTTCAACAAATTTTGGACATTGGAGGAGTTTCGTGGTCTCGGCTAGTACCGGTTCTGTTGTAGTCTACTGTAATTCTAGCTTAGTTTCGCTTTTATTTTGTTTGGTTTCTCCCTTTTTATGTTTTGCTTGACGTTGTTGCTCCTGTCCACCAAATCGATACATGGTTTGTCGGTAAACAAATTAAAGATGGAATGAAGAATTTAAAGAAAAATAAATAAAAGAGGGACATGGTGGGATCTCTTGACCTTCTTGTAGCATTAAGAGCAATCAAGGTCAACCTTGAGTATGATAGTAGTCACCTGCAGGCGAGGCGATGAAGAATGTTACTCGTAGGTGATACTACGTACTCCGTACATACGGGGTATATTAGTTGATTGTGTTGGCTTCCTCAGGTGATTGTCATAGCTTTGATTTATTCTATTAGTAACACATCCAATTTTCGATTATTTCTAGGTGATGATACTTATCATTTGTTTTTTTTTTCAACGATCTGTCGTTAAAACAATCGAGTCATCATAAACATTGCAAAAGTACATGTTTGTGTTTGGAGGGAGAAGCTCTGATTTAGTTAATTCATTTTTTATTTTGTTGTCACTGCCGAATTTCTGTATGAGATTTGCTATGTCTCGTATAAGTTGTCCTAATAGTCTAATACCATGACTATGGTTCTACATATCCACATCCTCATCAAAATGGCATATTTGTTGATGTGTCGATTGCACGAGTTAATGCAAACAATGTTTTTGTAGCTATTGCTGAACCTGCTGCACCCAGAGAAGCCAACACTGAGCTATAGGAATATATGGGAAAGGTATGCAATTTTTAGTTGTCATAATATTTTTGCAGTCTTAAATTAAGGGCAGTTCCCTTATTTGATAATTTTGGTCAGGTGTTGGGGCTTAGGTTGACCCAAATGACCCTTGAAAGAGGATGGAATTAACTCAAAGCTCCTTGTGGTCAGTGAACCTGTTATATTATTCTATGCTTGAAATATGCTTTTGAATTTGTATAGATGCTACATAGTTTCATACTTTCATTACCTTAGTGGCGTGATATATAGATGGTGGCGGTAGTGTGAGCATGTAACTTTGACACTTGATTTTTGCTATGCGATGGTGTTACTTGTACACATGACAACTCTTTTTGACTTGACACTTACACCTCGTCTTTGGTCATAAAATATATATCAATGTTTTTACATGAAAAGAGGATCCTATACTTACACCTCGTCTTTGGTCATAAAATATATATCAATGTTTTTACATGAAAAGAGGATCCTATACTGCAACATTTCTAGGGGATTATGAGTAAGGTATGGTATATAGGTATGAGTCTACTGACTCATGAGTATTGACATTGAAACTATTGTTCGAGTATTGTCCCGTGAAGAGAAGTAGGTCTTCATAAATGTTTAGATTTTTTTAGGACATGGGTGTTGGCCTTGAAAGCTATTCTCTTGTGTATACGTATAACCTGCCGACTCTTCGGAATCATAAGTTCTTTTTGTATGTCCGACGCAAACAAATGCTAGCACTCAAGATGTCAATGAACCTTTTATGTCATTCTTTTCCTTTTTTTGTCGTCTATATTCTGATGGTGACTGCATGAATTATTTTAGGAAAATGTGAAGCGCACTAGCGAGGGAAGCAAGTTCCAGCAGCTGTAGTACTTGATCACATTGCTTCTTTCAATTTTTGAACAGATAAATCAAGAGTAAAATGTCGAGATGGAGACAGAAGTAATATTTAAAGGTCATTTTGGTTTTTAGAACATAAACAATTTTTTTTGCATTTTATAGTTTTGTCTGTGATGTGTGTATTTAAGCATTGTTTCTCTTTCAATTTTATCGGTTTCTAAAGCTTAGAAGTAATGTCATGACGTACAGGGCAGGCCCTTTCCGTAGTCGAGATTCAACAAGCAGACGTTAGCTGCAGGGATCAGTTTGCTGGTATATCTTTTTTTCTTCTGATGTTTAGTTAGCAATTCTTGAAATTCAGCCATTTATTACAACATGTCATTATTTTTCCTCTTTTTCGATTCTGCTTCAGTAATAACTGGAAGACCCCGATATTGGATTTTCACAGAAGTTGCCCTAATTGTTCATATAATCTTTGCATAAGTTGTCGAGAATATAGCGAAGGTGGATGTCTTAGGGGCGCTGATAATTCTTATTCCCAACCTAACAATGTTATGAAAAGTCGTCTTCCTGGTCAGAGAAATTTTTCAGAGACGATGCAAAATAGCAACTCTGTACACAGTAACATAGTAACGGCAGTATGGATCACGCTGTTGTCTATATGGCTCCTCCGATATCAGACTCGACACCTTCCCTTCATATATCTTTCCCACCTATAGAGCTCGATGATTGCGACAATAGCCTTCTTGATTTGAGATCTATTTTCCCGTTGAATTGGACAAAAGAATTGGAAATTAGTGCGAAAGAAACCTTTCCTGGGCTCGAGTTTCCCCATACTACTAACAATTATGTACAGTGCTCGTCCTGCACCAAGGTCTCTCAGTCATCCAATGATAAAAAAGAAATACAAGAAGCTTCGAGAAGACTGGAATCACACGATATAAAAAGGGAGTATTCGTGGCAATTCTCTTCCCTTAATTATTTTTTTAGAAGCTGAAGAGACTACTAAGGTGTCGAGAGGAGAGCTTCCTTATTTCAAGGAAGGAACCACGAATATAAAGAAGAAGATTGTAGTATGTATGATGTGTGAATGACCATTGATGTGAAGAAGATTGCAGTATTTACGATTGCGATATGCGTTGTAATTTAAATTTAGTAAGTATTAATAAAAATATTTTTTTAAAAAATTTTCTGGCGATCTTTAATTTAAGTAATTTGTCAAATATGTAAATATATTGTTAACGTGCGATTACTATCTTTTATGTACTATTGTCGATTTGTCGTGGATTTGAATTTGCAATTTTTTTTTTTAAAAAAAATAACACCCATTGGAACCGGTTGTGAATTATAACAGGTTCCAATGAGACACCCTTTGGAACCGGTTGGTTATCATAACAGGTTCCAATGGGACACCTTTGGAACCGGTTGTAATTACAATAGGTTCCAATGGGACACCTTTGGAACCAGTTGTAATTACAATAGGTTTCAATGGTCTACCCTTTGGAACCGGTTCCACCAATAACCGGTTCCGAAGATCATATTTGGAACCTTCCTGCAACCAGTTCCAAAGCTCTGAACCAAAGGAATCTGCGGCAGTAGAACCCATGAAAAAAGGTTCCAAAGGGTAGTTTACAACCGGTTCCAAAAGGTGGTTTTCTACTAGTGGCGATAATGATCCTGGTCGTAGCACGGGCTAATGCATAGGCATTCCTGTTTATATTGATGGTATAGCTTCCGCTGTGTAACCAAGAGTTGTAATATTTAATGAGTTGTAATGTTTAAATCAGATGGTCGGTTTGGCATTCCATGTTGTATTGTAATGAGCTACTACCTCGGGAAACCGAGATGGTAAGACCTTTATTTATTTAGGAATGTCTTGATAAGGCTCCTGGGTAAATGGAGGTGTTACAAAGTGGTATCAGAGCGAACGATCCTGGAGCCTAAAATAAATGAACCTAGGAAAATAAAATGAACCCCGGTGATGGACCATCAGGAGCCCCCTTTTTAAATTCGGTTGAGGAGACGTCCTTATACCAACTCTGACCCTCCTGGTCTTAACCCAGTAACCGCGTGTGAGAAATGAGATGAAGTACAATAGGAAGGAAATTGTCTTTGATGCAATGAATGTTCTATGATGAATGTCTGTGATAATTGATTGCTCGATTTGATGCATATGATATTGTGAGAAACATAAGGTGAGGTGTGACAAGAACGTAGTTACAATGTAAGCAAGGTATAGTAATTAGTACGAGACCATATGAGCTATATGATACAGTACGTAGAATCAAGGTTGAGGTAAGAGTCAATCACCCCCTGAGTAAGGGTAAAGTCATAGTCAGGATTGGTAGTAACGTTGGAGACAACACCTAGGTCTTTGTACGTAGTTGGTCGTAAGCGGTAAACGTGTTTTAATTAGTCGTTTTGGTGTTAATGTCTCTATCTTAGAGAATAATATAGTGGAGTCGTCTCACAAAGGGAACATGAGGTTGATATGTCTTGTGATGATATGAATATTGTAATATGTCAAAAGGGTCAATAACTAATGTAGTTTAAGCGCGAGTTCATGTGAATGTTTCTCCAAAGTACTGGGATTCTTCTTCGTTTCGAGTATTATATGCTTCCTTGCCAATGTAATGTACTAGCTACCTTCATGTTAACTAGAACCAATATCTAGAAGTTTAATGGTGTCATGACGTGTTAATGGAGCTTTGTGCATGTGAATCAAGTACGAGTTAATGAGACAAATAGTCGAACAATGTAAGAATACGTGAGGCAGGTCCGTTTTGAGTTAATGTGAGTTACTTTCTTTATATTGATCCGAGTGGTGTCCTTATTGGTCCTCATCCTTCCCTCGTAATGGCATAAATGAACTTGTCTATTAATTGTTTTTTTATATTTTTTTTTAAAACGTATGTGGTATCTGAAATTATGTCGATCTGTTTATACTATAGGGTGCAACGATGTATATATAAATGTGTCGTTTTTTTATTTCACACTGATTATTACGATGTGTGATTGACAAGATAAAATGTGAAATCAGAATTTGTTAATTACTTGAATTTGAGTACAACGTGTTATTAAAATGATATATCTGCGTTGTTATATTCATTAATGTGAATTTCTTTCTAAGATACTTAGAGATTTGTGTTTCGCTCTGAGTTTCAATGCTTCCCTGTCAAGGTGATAGGTTCCGAGTCGTACCTCGTTGTTGATTTCTATTCTTGAAAGTTTAAATGAGTATTTATAAAAACCTGTGTTAAGTTAATGACATACACATTTACAGCACTTCATGTAACCTGAATAATGTGTTTATTAAGTTCTGTTTTGATGGCATAAACAAACATGTTTGCTAACCGTGTCAAGATAATGTCAGAACAACTTAAAACACCTTTGTTAACATGAATAATGTGTTACTGAATTGTTCCACCTGTTTACAGTGTCTATTTCACAAAAGTTTGAAAAGAGACTCACATTTATTTTTAAGTTTAATTATTCAATGTAAAATTGTGGGATCTAAATCCAAGTACTTCAACTTATTTGCTAGTGGTCAAGTCTTCAATTATAAACCTTACTTAAAGATTAAATTAACATTAGGAACTTTTATCGAGGTCACTTTGAAGGGTTTGGTTAATATTGTAACTTGGTTTTTGCTCAAAAAAATATGATTTGAAACTCGTTTTACCAGTTGAAATTTTTTCAAGGTCAAAAGTTGTCAGTTCATTAAAATGATTTTGCAAATCACCGTTACGTTTGGAATTTGAAAATATTTTTGACTAGAAAGTTGTAGAGGGTTGTCTTTCGAATCTAACCCTATTGGTTTTACACTATTTTGAGTACGATGATTTCATTATTTATTTTTCTATCATGACTGCAATGTCCTGAAAACGTGTCTAAACCTACTGAATAATCATTGTTTTGCCTTGTTCAAGTGAATGCACTAATGTGAAAGTGTCGACCTTATCGTATGATATAATAGAGTTATACTCATATGTTAATGATGAATTCATAGTAAATTCGGATCACAAGGGGTCATACTAGCTCATGTTGCATAAATGCCTTAACGTGGATCTTATGGATCAAATGTGTTGTTGTCTGATAAACTTGTCAGGGTCATAAGTCACTAATGTGATAAAGAATATCGCTACACGTATCTAATAAGTGAGAGTCGTTCCGATGAGAAGTTAGGAAAGGTCAAGTCATCAAACAACAAACCGAGTACCCAACTTATGTAGAGTTAAACATGACCTTAATTTTCAGATTCTGGTCGTAATTATGTAAAGAATGTGGACATGTTCGGTGAACCAGTCAAAAGCTGGTTTTAATTAATCTTGTACATCCAGGATGAGCCCTCGTCCTTACTAGTCGATGAATAGCGTATGCCTCGATGAATGAATGTTTATAATGTCTACGTGTTGGTTGTTGGTCTTTATATGGTAGTGTCTAAATTCAAAACTTATGCAAACATATAACATAGTGAACTATATGGTCAATTTTTACAATTACGAGGAATAAATACCACCTGCTAATTATATCAAGGTCTAAAGTTGTTAACGTGGTCGTCTCGGAGTGTTCAGTTGTGTGTTTGTGTTGTTCCCTTGTTGTGATGATTATATTGCCTCCTTTACATTTTTTTGTACATATGTATGCATGTGAGTCTGAACTTGTTAGAGATACAGCTCTGTCAACGAGATATCATAATATATATATTGAGAGTACGTGTCTTATGATAAAAACTCAGTGGTGAGATATAATTAAGAGGTGTCATTAGAATATGGTGTCGTTCAAATTACTTGTATGAATTTCGCAATGATGGTGGTCAACGAATCTAACGGTATAAATAAGTGTAATAAAATCAAGAGAATGAAAAGAGAGTCGTGATATTAAATTCATTAAAGGAGGATAATAGGTACAGTGATGTATGAGGATCTAGAATAATGAATAATAAGGGGTCAAAAATATATGCTTGAATTCGTTGTGTTGTCACATGTGTTCTGATGTTAGCAGGTCGGGTTATAGTACTGGGTAGTATCATCGAAATCACGAGTTGGTGTTAGGTCCCAGATGTTGGGCAAACCGTCTTTGTATGAAATAATCATTTTACGGGTGATAGTAGTGGTGTCTATGCATGTAAATATGTCTTGGAAAGAGGGTTCACATAAGTATGTAAAGTTACAAGTGCACTAGCTGTTGTTTGCCAGCATGTGAAATGAGACACGACAAGAATAATGAGTATAAACAAATGGTACTTATAAGTGGTCATTTCCCCCTTAAATTATGTTAAGTGCGACATATGAGAATGAGTATGCAAGTTATTTGTTGGTACTTTTGTGAGAACAGTCTAAATGAAATGACGATGCATGCAGTTGTTAATAAAAAGAAATCAATGTTGGGAAATGTGTATGAATGCGAGGATAGAAATTTCCTGCGACCAGTTGATGGGTGAGTAGGTTGGGAAATCTAGCAAAAACAGGAATGCGCTGCTGTGTTAGGCTTGATGCCAAAAGAGTTCGAAACCGTGAAATAACCAAGTGATCTTTGTATATAAGAAATATATTGACAGTCGATATAATGGATCGCATGAGTCAATTGCCAATTTTTCCAACTTCATCACCCCTGGTTAGGGCTTACAAGTATATTCGTTGGGAAACTTTCAGTGGTATCCTATAATAATTGAAAAGTGTGTTATATAATTAATAAGGTTGACAAAAGAGTGATCTCGTTAGTATTAAGATAGTACAGTGTTGTAATATATTAGAGGTGATTGATAACGTGATTATTGGATTGGTGAACTTCGGGGCGAAGTTCCTTATAAGGAGGGTAGAATATCATACCCTGTGGTTTAATATGTTATTTGTGCTTAATGATGCTTTAGTCTCCGCGTAATATGTGATGTGATGGTTGTCGTAAGTGATAAGTTCGTGATAGTTAGCTAGTACTACGTGATTCAAATGCAACAATTAGTTATGTGATGAGTCAGGTGATGTATTTGACTATGTGTGACTAGTGAAAGGGGTCAAATAGAATAGAGGTATCTTTATTGGTCGGTATCTTGAACTTCGGGACGAAGTTCTTATAAAGAAGGTAGACTGTAATAGTCCTCTTGGTTTTATCTACGTTACGTTACTTATGTTAGTTTGGTGATTGGATGATTGGTCATTTATGGATTAGTAGTTGTCGATTAGGTTGGTATAGTTATTCGTTACGTAGTGGAGGTGAACTTCGGGACGAAGTTCCTTATAAGGAGGGTAGATTGTTGTGGACATGACATAGGTCCACCCCGACGCGGCCACGCGCGGGTTCGGAGAGGCGAATGAATCTCCATATGAGATGGGTCGAATTGAATTTTAAATCGAAGTAGGAGTCGCCACCGAACTTTGTGGGAGTTCGGGCCCATTCGAACCCACTCTACGTCGTAGTGGGCCACATACAAAAATATGGCCCATTTCCGATGTCAGAGTTTATCGGGTTCGTCCCTTAGCATTTGATACCGATACCGACATTATTGGATATCGTATATTGAATAACTCTCGTTGCCAATGGATTCGGACATCCGGAAACCATGGTTCTGATTAAGGGGTGAGCGTATGTGTTGGGAAGTTCACTAAGAACACCCAACCCCGCCCGCACTTAGCGGCCTTTACTAAGATATCGTTCGTTTTTGGTGTACACGCGTTAGTTCGACGATTGAATGATATGCAAAGATTATTTTCCCTAGACATGTGAGAGAAAAATAAATGGGTTGCTAAGTCGTTTAATGCATGTTAAACTAATAACGTCAAAGTTATTTTAGCATGTGAAGTTCGTTTTAGTCTAATAAAACAAAGAAATAAATAAATTGCTACAAACACGAGAAAACGAGTTAGTAACGATGAATAAATTGAATAAAGAAGTAAATAAATAATATGCATGATTTTTGAAAGGATTCATGTCACATGATAGATTAGCACGCGCTGACCGAGGTCAAAGAAAAAGTATTTATCGAAATATGTCGCGAAAGTCGCTTTTTATGTAAGATTTGAAAAGAATAAAAAATAGAAAAGCGAGGAAACGAAAAAAAGAGGACCCGGCCAACCAGGCCACCGCGCGAGTCGCTTGACAGGTGCGCGACTCGCGTGGCGGTCTGTTCGGGTTTTTTTTTTATTTTGTCGAAAATCGTTAATTTTTATAAATCGCGTACAAATATGGATTAATTTATACCCGGTTCATGTTTTCGATATTCGTCGTATTCGATATTCGATTATGAAATCGATATCGAATAGTCGGAATGATTTTAGAAAAGGTTTTGGAAAAACCTTGTTTTGAACGAAAACTAAAAAAAAGAATTTTGAACGAAAAAAGATGTTAATTCTCTCCGCGTTTAAAATCGTCGAATTTTGTTTAAAAAGATGTAACGATTTTATTTAGCATCAATGAGAACTAATTAATTTTGTTCTTGTTAGATACGATATTCGATTAGAGAATCGATATCGTATTTTAAGAACGTTATAAAAAATAGTTTTTGTAGTATCGATTATTAGAAATAAAAAATATGTGACAACGACCCATATTGAAAAGACCGACCGATGACACGACTCGAAAAAAAAAAAAGGAAAAAAAAGTGGAGAAAGGGAGAGAAGAAGAGAAGAATCGGGTTTGATTTACACCCTCAACCTACATGCTTTGTTTTCTCGGAATAAGGCTCGTCGGAAAGTGGTTTAAACTTGGGAGCGTCGAGATGATGTGGATGAGTTTAGGATGGTGCGGTTTTTCGACGTGTGATAGGACGGGTTTCGGCCGATTTCTCGGGGTCGGTTTCGTCGGTATTTTGGTGTTTGTATGAACGATAAATGTGTGTCGAGCTTGATGAACAATTCTAGATTAATTCTGAGTTTTTGATGAATGACGATAGATGATTTGTGTGTGTCGTGAGGGTCCTATTTATAGGAGCAGAGGTTTAGGAGAGGTGTCTTGCTTGGACAACAAGAAACACCGGTTTGGATAGGAAACGTAAGAGTTCGAAAGGAACGAGAACTCGCTTTCTTGGTGAAGAAGACAAAGAACTCGGCTGGTTGGTGGGGTGTTTCGGCTGTTTGGGATGCCTTAGCCGAGTATTTGAGCTCGGTTTGTGAACTGTTTCGCTTTTCGGATAGAATTCCACTCGAGATCAAATTCTACCTTTAACGGAATTGTTTAATATTTTCGAAGTTGATTTTTGTAGCAGTTGGATTCCAAAACGGACACGTGAGGTGTCACGGTTGGTCCGTGAGTCTCGGGAAATATCTTTGACCGGGTTTTGACTCGGTCGCTAAAAGATGGTTTTGCCCCTGGTGCCGGATTCGACCCAAATTAGTCTTATTTGACTCGAAACGACCTACTGGGCCTGGATTTGAGGTTGGTTTTGTAAGATTTGTACTCCGTAATAAGCCTAAGCTAAATATCCATGATTACGAGCCCATATCCGAGTCCATCAAAGCACGTTTACGTCCAATCAACATCGGGTGTTTGGCGGGAACTATTATAGACACCTGGCGGTCAAAATGTGGGTGTCTTTAGAGCCCCCACTCTGACTGAGGCTTGGACAAGGCAAAAGTCAGAGTAGCTACCAGGTCAATCAAGGATTAAAACCTGGCAGACTTCCGATCGGGTCGTTTATAGTCCATTAGACTTGCGTGAAGGGCTCGCCAACCATAAGATAGAAATCATACCTGGGTTGACGTTGATAATTTTGCGGGAGCTGCATTGGAAGCTATGGGTATACCCGTTTACAGGTACATCCTGTCTTAGAATTGCGCGGGAGCTTGCCTTGGAAACTATGGGTATATTTGTTTACAGATATATCCTGATTCTTCAGTAGAAAATGTAGCCTGAGTTTTCCACTGGGGAACTTTTCTTAGAATTTCTCGGGAGTCTTGGGTGTACCTGTATGCTGACACAATTTGTAGGTAACATTTAGGTGAAACACCGACTCATGCTGGGGAAGAAATGATGATTTTTTTTCGAAAATTTTGAAAAGAAAAAAAAACGCTGAATTTTTTTTTTTTGAAAAGTTTGGAAATAAGGATGCTTGGGATGACTTTGATTCCTAATCGGATTCTGACACGGACTCCTAAAACTCCCCGGTTAGGCCTGTATGCCTAGATGAAACAGGGGAAGTGATAAAAAATTCCTATTCCTGTGGTGATTGGGAAAGGGGTTTTTCTATTATAATAGAGGGTTCTGGCTCTTTATTTTCATATTCCAATCCAGATCTTTTCTTTCTATCTGAAAATCTCTTAGAGTTTTAGGATAAACAAAGAAACTATTCTCGCAAATGGGTATTGATCATTTGACCGCGATGCTTCAGGCATGGGCTCAAGATTTTCGAGATGAAGATAAAGTTCAGCTAACTCAAATGGGAATTGTGGCTTTATTCCCACTTCAGCGACTTAGGGTAGATTCGCACTTTCTCGATGCTTGTTTATCCTTTTGGGATACTACCCACCATGTTTTCGCATTTTCTCGAGGAGAAATATGTCCCCTTCCCGAAGAAATTGCAGCTATAGGCGGCTGGTGTCCCAATGCTCGTCCTGCCATTCCTCCATTTTATCCTGACCCAAGGAGGAGATTAAGGGATTTTCTAGGTCTGTCGCATGCTGAGACAGCCCGTATGGTAAAGGGAGATTCAGTTTTCCTATTTGACCTGGCTGACAAGTTCATGAATCCAGTTGGCGCAAGAATTATTTCTACCCATAGGCGTAGTGCTTTTGCCTTTTGCATGCTGCATCGATATGCTTTTGAAGGTCGGATGGATGCTGACTCGTGCTTGGGTGAAATCAGGCTGATTAGCATAGTTGACCAGATGGAGACAGGTCACAACCCGGCTTGGCTGATAACCGGGGAGATTATTATGGGCCTTGATGCTAGAAAACTGGATTCGGATCGACAATTGACAGGGAGCATCCGTCTTCTGCAGGTATTCAACCGTTTTTTCCCTTTTTTCTTTTTCCGAAAAATTTAATAAAAATTTTTGACCGATTTTTTTTTTTGAATTTTTCGATTTTTTTATTTTTCGAAAGTTTTTGACTTTTCGAAAATTTTTGCAGATCTGGTTATCCGAGCGTCTGTCAATCATAGAGCCCCCGGTGAACATATCCAGATATCGCAGCTGTCAGATTGGCTCATGGTCTGACGAATTAGCTCGAGTCATCATATAAATCGGAAATATTGGGATGAAGAGCTAACATTCCATGGTGGGCCTTTGATTAGATGGAATGTCATCTTGTGGTTCCTTTCAAGACTGACGGGATTAGCTAAGAGGGACGAAGCCCGCTATTTGGTGATCTTGTCTTTGGACTGGACCGTCCATATTTACCCGGATCGTATTCTGAGACAGTTCGGTTCGTTTCAGCAGATCCCCGAGACTGAGGCAATCATTAGCGTTTCGCTCCAATTGACGGACGCTATGTGTGACACATGGCTTCAACGCTGGTTTACCCGTGTCGTATGGACTATACCTCGCCCTTGTCAAACCACTTGGGTTTCTGAGTCATACCGAAAGTGGACTTCTGAAGAATCCCAGGAGACTCGCAAAGCTTTGAAGACTGACGAGGCTTTTGATTTGGCCTGTCGAGAATCGGCAAAAGATAATAGGTGATTATTCGATAAAGAGGAAATTCCAACTACCTTCGTTGAGCCGGAGTCGGGTTCTAAGTCAAAAACTAAGACTCGAGTTAATGAGACCGGTGCTAGTGACTTGGAGAGAAGACTCGGACCAAAACTAGCGGTCCGAGATAGGCTAGGTCCGCGCGACAGGTTACCCGAGAGGGTGAGGGCCCGCCTGTGTCCGAATGATGTGACCGGGGAGTCGAGTTTGAAGAAACGCGCCCGGGTCAAAGAGGTTCCCTTGGTGATTAGGGAACGTTCACCTCCACGTCGACGTCGGTGGACCGAAAAGGAAGCTAAGGACAAGGGAAAGGGAAAAATGCCCTAGTTTTTTATTATTTAAGTATTAGTATTATTTATTGTGTGCTGGATTTTTTTCGATTTTTTGTAACTTTCCGAATTTGTCGGAATTTTTTTTTTGAAAATAAATAAAAGAAATTTATTAAAAACCGTTCATGTTTTCTTTTCTCGATTGCAGTGGTTGTGCCCTTTTGAGGGGCTGCCTACGTATCCACAATAAATGGAATCAAACCAAATGTAGTTCAGACTTAATTTGCAATTTCGAAATACATCAAGACTATTGGTTCAAGATGCTTGTAACAGTAGAATAAGTAATTCTAGCTTTTGACTTGTCTTTAAAAGTTAGAAAAAGATGTTTTTAATAAACTTTTGCAAATGACATTGAGAGAGATAGGTTAGGGGTAGTAACGCTTCAGCTGGTCCAGGTTAGTTGGGTTGACAAACTCATTCTCGTCCAGGCCCGTTAGCATTACTGCTCCACCTGATAGAATCTTCTTTACCAGATATGGCCCGGCCCAGTTAGGTTTGAAATTTCCCCTTGGGTCTACTGGTAATAGAGCTCGAACAGATTTTAGGACCAAATCTCCTTCTTTGATGTTTCTGGGCCTCACCCTTTTGTTGAAAGCCCGCTGGATCCTTTTCTGATAGATTTGTATATTATTGAGGGCACGAGATCGTCGTTCGTCTAAAAGGACTAGCGAGTCATATCGTGCTCGAACCCAATCAGCTTCAGGTACTTGACTCTCGAGTAGGATTCTGAGTGATAGTACCTCTAACTCAACAGGCTGGACTGCTTCCATCCCGTATGTAAGGTAATACGGTGTTGCCCCGGTCGCAGTACGAATCGAGGTCCGATATCCCCAAAGTGCAAATGGTATTTTGTCGGGCTAATTCCGGTAATTATCAGCCATCTTTTTTAGTATGGTGACAATTGTTTTATTAGCCGCTTCTACCGCTCCATTAGTTTGGGGTCGGTAGGGTGAAGATGTATGCCTTTGAATTTTGTACTTGGTGAGCAAGGCTGCTGTTTCAGCTCGAAAATGGGTCCCGTGATCACTGATGAATTCATGAGGGATCCCATACCGGCATATTATCTTATTTTGAATAAACTTGGCGACATGCTTGGCATTGAGAATACGGTAGGATTCAGCTTCGACCCATTTGGTGAAATAGTCGATTGCTACCAAAATGAAGCAGTGTCCTCCGGTTCCCGAGGGGGTTATCTTTCCGATTATATCGATTCCCCATGTTGAAAATGGCCAGGGTGACGTCATGGGGTACAGCAGGGATGGTGGCATATGTTGTACATTGGCAAAAATTTGACAATTATGGCAATGTCTAACATACAGCTGGCAGTCGGTTTCCATGCTATTCCAGTAGTATCCGAGTCTCATGATTTTCTGGACTAACATCTGGGCATTCATGTGTGGGCCGCATTCGCCATCATGTACCTCAGCCATAACTTTTTCAGCGTTGGTTTTATCGACACATCGAAGGAGACCCCTCTGTACTGTCTTTTTGTAGAGTTGCCCATCGTCGGTGCGGATGAACTGGGTTGCCGAGCTTCGCAAGGCCTTTCTGGCTCGGTTTTCAGCTCTAGGTGGATATTCTCCGGTTGTTAGGTATGTCAACACAGCTTGATACCATGGCTCGGGATCGGGTATCTCGATATCTTCGATGTCGTGGATATATGTTGGCTCGGATCGTCTTTCGACACAGATTGGCATGCTGGTCACATGATCGGGAATGTTTAGTAAAGATGCCAGTTTTGAAAGTGCATCTGCAAACTGATTCTCTTCCCGAGGTAGGTATATATATTCTACTTTTTGGAATTGCTTCTCGAGATCCCTTACTCGTGCCTGGTAGGCCACGAGACGAGATTAGCATTTCGAGCCTTCCATTTTTGGAGTGCTTGATTAATGACCAGAGATGAATCACCATGTACTCGGAGGTTTGTGACCCCTAAGTCGGCGGCGGCTTGTAGCCCGTAGATACATGCCTCATACTCAGCGGCGTTATTAGTGACGTCGAAATCTAATTTGATGGAAACGGGAGTATGTTCCCCTCTTGGCGAGATTAGGAGAATCCCGACTCCAAATCCTCGGAAATTGGATGCCTCGTCAAAGTATAAGTCCCATGTTTCGGTGTCAGTGTGGAAAATGTCTTCATCTGGAAAGGACCAGGTGTCTGTGTGTCCTTCTTCGGTTATGGGACTGTCGGCGAGAAATTCGGCTACTATTCGTCCTTTGATGGCTTTTAATGGTACGAACTTTAGATCAAACTCTGCCAACATTGAGGTCCATCTCGATATCCTGCCATTGAGGATGGGCTTTTCGAAAAGATACTTGATTGGATCCATTCTGGATAGTACTTGTACCTCGTAACTGAGCATGTAATGTCGGAGGTTCTTGGTAGCCCAGACCAAAGCTAAGCATGTCTTTTCGAGCATGGTGTATTTACACTCGTACTCTAAAAATTTCTTGCTGATGTAGTATATAGCTCGTTCTTCGGAATTGACCGTTTGAGCTAGCATAGCCCTCATGGCTGTCTCTGTCGTGGTTAGGTATAGTGAAAAAGGCAAACCGTGCTGAGGTGGCATCAGGACCGGTGGTGAAGACAAAATTTCTTTGATTCTGTCAAAGGCTGCTTGACACTTGTCGTCCCATAGTAACCGCTCCCCTATTTTCAGCTTCTTGAAGATCGGTTCACACACCATGGTTAGCTTTGAAATGAACCTGCTGATGTATTGGACTTTTCCGAGAAACCCTGTTATCTCCTTTTTGGTTTTAGGGGGCTGCATCTCGGTGATGGCCTTGATTTTGGCTGGATTGACTTCGATACCTCGTTGGCTAACGATATGACCAAGTAATTTGCAAGATGTTACCCCAAAACTGCATTTCTGAGGGTTTAGCCTCATGTTGTATTTGCGTAATCGGGTGAAGAATTTTCTCAGGGCGGTGATTTGACGATCATGTCGTCCACGTAAACTTCCACTTCTTTATGCATCATGTCATGTAATAAAGTTGTGGCGGTTCGTTGATAGGTGGCCCCGGCATTGATGAGACCAAATGGCATAACAGTAAAGCAATAAGTACCTCAAGGTGTAATGAAGGTGGTCTTATCCATATCTTCTTCTGCCATTTTTATCTGGTTATACCCCGCATACCCGTCCATAAATGATAAAAGGGCATGATCATCTGTGTTATCTACCAGTATATCGATGTGTGGTAACGGGAAATCGTCTTTCGGGCTTGTCTTGTTAAGATCCCGAAAGTCTACACAGACACGTACCTTACCATCCTTTTTAGGGACTGGTACAATTTTTGCAACCCAATCTGGATACTCGGAGACTCGTATGAACCCAGCCTTGAATTGTTTATCGACCTCTTCCTTGACTTTGAGGGACCATTTGGGCCTCATGCGTCGGAGTTTTTGTTTAACGGCTTGAACCCTTCCTTGATCGGTATATGGTGCTCGGCTATTTCGCGATCAATCCCCGGCATGTCCTTGTAGGGCCATGCGAAGACGTCTTTGAACTCTTGAAGGAGAAATATGAATTGTTGTTTCTCCTCGGGATCTAAGGATAATCCTATCTTAAGCGTCTGAGGTTCTAAGGTTGTTCCCACGTTGATGGATTCGGTTTCTTCGATTACCGGACTGCGGGATTCCCTTTGCTCTAGTTGCTCGATCAGATATGGAGGCAAGGACACCTGTTCGTCGGGTTTCTCAATGTCATTGCACATAATATTTTTGGAATTGAGACTGTTTTGAAAATGAGACAAGTCGTAAGAAGAACGATTGTTATTATTGATCATGAATTGAGAAAATAGCTCGAAAAGAGCTGCCATCTGATCACTAGTCAGTGGCGGGATAGGTAGGGTGCCCGGGACAGACCCCGAGGCACCAGGAGTAGCTAAAGGGAGAGAGGGAGTTACAGGACCGACCCTAGCACCGGACTCACTAGACTTAATCTTAGACTCTGACTCGGACTCCGACTCAGACTCAAACTCAGATTCTGGCATTTCTCCTTCTCCTGTGATCAGCTTATAAGGTCTTCATTGACTGTCAGTCCATTTGACAGTCTTCCTCCAGGTTCTGCTTCCGGTGCCGGACCCGACCTCCGAGATCAGCTTAGACGGATCAAATGTGCGGCTGCGGAGAATGAGACTGGCCAGCTCTTCCTTCGGTGTTGGGGCCTTGAGTTCCTCTCCGAAAAGCAGCCCTAGCGCGGGCTCAGCATTCTTAGCATCTTCGGACTGGATAACTGCGAAGGTGTCGTCTGGTATGTAGTTGCAATCCTGGGTCAAGTGGGTCCCAGGGTGCGTGGTGATGGGCCGATATAGGCCCGTTTGGACTGGTCCAACTACTGGAGTAACAAAAGTGACAGTGTTAGTCCTTGTTTGGCCCATATTCTCTGGGGTTATGGTATAACCCAGACCAGTTTGAGTCCTCCCGTTATCTAGGACTTTGAGGATTTTTCCTGCGGAGAGATTGGGCCTTGATGTAGCCCCCGGCAGATAGCCCAGATTCTGCAACATCCGGTCAATGCTAACCGTGAAGTAGGGTCGGAAAAGATACTCTTCTTCAATGGTCCCTACGAAGTCGAACCCCCAGAGATTGGTGCGGCCTGAGGTGTTGCAGTTAGCCACGGTCATAGGTGTGGCTTCTAGAGTGATGACGGTGTCGTGCAAAGGTAGATTGATTTTCCGATGCAGGGTGGAGGATACAACCCTGGTTGCATGGATCCAAGGTCTTCCTAAAAGAAGGTTAAAGGAAGAAGTCACGTCGACCACTTGAAATTCCAGCTCCTTCTCTATTAGGCCTATTATGATGGTAAGTTTTGTGGCTCCGGCTACTAACTTTGGGCTTCCGTCAAAAGCCTGAATGGTTTGAGCTGTGGGAATGTAGTCGGCCTCGGTGATGCCGAGGGCTTTGACGGTCCTCAAGGGGAGGACATTGACTGCTGACCCGCAATCAATTAGGGTAATGGGTAGGTACTTTCCACGGCAGATGACCGTGATGTAGAGGGCCATGTTGTGGGCTGGCCCAAATGGTGGCAGATCAGCATTGGAGAAAGTAATCATTGGGCCTTCTTCTTTAGATTTCCCCTTTAGGTGGGGCAGAACCGTGGCTACCATTTCAGCTGGAGTAGCCATAGAGTCGATTTTGACCTGATCGAGGGCCTTAGTGAGTGCCTCTCGATGTTCTTGGGAGCTAACTAGGAGTTGCCATATAGAGAGGTCAACTCGAGTCCTGTTTAGCTGCTTTACAAGGGCCTTTTCAGCAGTTGGCTCTTCCGGGGCGGGCTCCACCCTAAGTGGCTCGGCGATGATGAGGGCTTGACTAGTGGCTAAGACCTTGGACTTAACCTTCTGAATCTCCTCGGGCGTGATGGGGACAACTTCCCCTTTGGTGAGGTAGACGTCGTCTTCGTCGTCGCACCAGATCTCGTTTATTTGCGGGACAAATGGAGAAATGAGATGTGACCAATCCATTATTTCCCCGGAGAAGATGGCGTGAGTGGCCAACGGGTTATCCTTGTTGTTGGGTTTGCTCTCGGGCAAAGGGATCTTCCCGCTCTCGATGAGATCTTGGATAAGGTGCTTTATCTTCCAACATTTCTCGGTATCGTGTCCCTTACCACGATGGTACTGACAATAGGCCTTGGAGCGATGCTCGACCGGGAGATCAGGTGTTGGGCCTATCGGGGTGATCATGCCTTTTGATGAAAGCCTCTGCAGGGCATTTTCATAGGTGGTGCCTATGTCGGTGAATACCCGGGGGGGGGGGGGGGAGGGTATTCTTCTGGGACGAGGTATCAAGTGCGTTTACCTCGTAAAAAATGCTACGAGTGGCAGCAGTAGATGTTGGCTTGCTTGTTGATGAGTTGGCCCCTTGGTATCCCTTTGCGGAGGCCTTAGTGAGGCTTTCCAACCTTAAATCATCTTCGATTCTCGTTCCCATCTCAGTTAGGACCGCGAAGCTAGGTATGATGGCGTACCGGAGATGGACCCGGTAAGCGGGAAGGAGGTTCTTGACGAAGGCTTCAACCAGTACTTTTTCACTGGGCTTATCGACCAGTTTGACACTTTCAGCCCTCCAGCATTGAAGGTATTTTGTGAATCCTTCCTTAGGTTCCTGGGCCATTACTTCCAGGGTGCGCATAGTGGTCTGGATTTCCGTGTTGTCGGCGTAGTTCCGAGTGAATTCCGTTGCCACGTCATCCCAAGTTTTGTATTTCTTGGAATCGAGCCGGTAGTACCAGGCCCTTGGGTGCTTCTCGAGAGAAGAAGCGAACAAGTGTTTGAACATGTTGGACTTAACCCCCTTAAGGGCCATGAACTCCTTGAAAGCCCGGATATGGTGGACCGGGTCTTCAATACATTCGAACATTGGCAGGCCCGTCAGATTAAGATTGACGGGTAGTTCATCGGTCAACGATGTGTAGGTCCGAGCATTCTCCGTGTGGATGGAGTTTTGGGTCGACAGATGGACCTGTTCCTGCAGTTTGTGGATTGCGCTGGCCAATTCAGCTAAAGGCCCAGTAGTGTCGACGCTGCCGCTGGGAGTTCCCTGCTCTACGGTGCTTACCCGGGTAAGGATGGCGATCTGGTCCCCTCTCATCGACGTGATCATGTTTTCCAGCTTGGTCAAAGAGGCCCTCAATTCGTCTATGGCTTGTTGCGTCATGGCTCGGGTGTGGGGTGGCCTGTCTGTAAGGGCACCGCGTAATCAGTAACTGACCTAGATCTTAGAATCAAAGAGTACATCCCGAGCAAGGAAAAGACTAGACGAGTAAAAATACCGAAAACCCGACTTCTAGACGGATGACCCGTGGACGGTGGGCCTTCCATAGGATTTGGCAAAGTGGGCCTAGTCCCGTTCGAAGGAAGGTTCACGTGAGAATTCCCCAGACTTTGGACTCGAGTGTGTAAACGGGCTTCCCTTTGCAGGAGTTTATCCTACGAAGGTGGGCCGTGCCTTGACAAATAAGGCGGACTGGGATGGGGTAGAAACTCGTGATGTAAGATCGACGGAGTTTCGACGCTATAGACTCCAACAACTTATGACAAGACCCGACATTACTAAATAAGGGAAGTCCTAAGAAGAAGAGAGTTTTGAAAAGGGAATTTGGATTTGAAAACCGAACAAGGTCGAATAGGACGGCCCGATTTTTTTGAAAACCGAGAAAAAGGTTATCGGGCCGAGATTTCGGGCTTTTTTTTAAAGGTTTGGACAGCATACCGGCTAAAGATAGGCTATTTTGAGTCAAAATCATAAGTCCTAAATTCGGTAGCTTTCCGGGTTTTGAAAAATGGATAGATTTGAAAAGATGCAAGTTTTTTGAAAATGACGTTTTTTCAAAAAGACCAAAAGAAGATCAAGTAGCATGTAGTCACGGAAACAGTATAATGACACCATGTATGCTCTTAGTCTAAGTCTTGGTCGGTCGAATAGGGTCTATACCAACAACGATAGCATTCTCGCAAATCAGGACGGTCCTCCTAAGCCGAGTTGGTCTTAGAATCTGCCGTAAAACCCATGCGAGTTCCGCTATCGAAGTCTTTAGTGCACCCATGTAGGAATGCACCGTGTGGTATAGTGGGACGTCGGTCACAAGTAACCGGCCCGGGAAAAATTTTGGGTTATGCATGAACCATTGAACTAAAACGTGTACATTACTATTCGAACGATTTCTTTTCGAGTCTCACCCTGAGGATGCCGATGGTAAGTGACACATCAGTTGATCCCCAGCGGAGTCGCCAAATTGTGGACATGACATAGGTCCACCCCGACGCGGCCACGCGCGGGTTTGGGGAGGCGAATGAATCTCCATATGAGATGGTCAAATTGAAATTTAAATCGAAATAGGAGTCGCCACTGAACTTTGTGGGAGTTCGGGCCCGTTCGAACCCACTCTATGTCGTAGTGGGCCACATACAAAATATGGCGGCCCATTTCCGATGTCAGAGTTTATCGGGTTCGTCCCTTAGCATTTGATACCGATACCGACATTATCGGATATCGTATATTGAATGACTCTCGTTGCCAACGGATTCGGACATCCGGAAACCATGGTTCTGAGTAAGGGGTGAGGGTACGTGTTGGGAAGTTCACTAAGAACACCCAACCCCGCCCGCACTTAGCAGCCTTTACTAAGATATCGTTCGTTTTTGGTGTACACGCGTTAGTTCGACGATTGAATGATATGCAAAGATTATTTTCCCTAGACATGTGAGAGAAAAATAAATGGGTTGCTAAGTCGTTTAATGCATGTTAAACTAATAACGTCAAAGTTATTTTAGCATGTGAAGTTCGTTTTAGTCTAATAAAACAAAGAAATAAATAAATTGCTACAAACACGAGAAAACGAGTTAGTAACGATGAATAAATTGAATAAAGAAGTAAATAAATAATATGCCTGATTTTTGAAAGGATTTATGTCACGTGATAGATTAGCACGCGCTGACCGAGGTCAAAGAAAAAGTATTTATCGAAATATGTCACGAAAGTCGCTTTTTATTTAAGATTCGAAAAGAATAAAAAATAGAAAAGCGAGGAAACGAAAAAAAGAGGACCCGGCCAACCAGGCCACCGCGCGAGTCGCCTGACAGGTGCGCGACTCGCATGGCGGTCTGTTCGGGTTTTTTTTATTTTGTCGAAAATCGTAAATTTTTATAAATCGCGTACAAATATGGATTAATTTATACCCGATTCATATTTTCGATATTCTTCGTATTCGATATTCGATTGTGAAATCGATATCGAATAGTCGGAATGATTTTAGAAAAGGTTTTGAAAAAAGTTTGTTTTGAACGAAAAGTAAAAAAAAAAAGAATTTTGAACGAAAAAAATGTTAATTCTCTCCGCGTATAAAATCGTCGAATTTTGTTTAAAAAGATTTAACGATTTTTTTTAGCATCAATGAGAATTAATTAATTTTGTTCTTGTTAGATACGATATTCGATTAGAGAATCGATATCGTATTTTAAGAACGTTATAAAAAATAGTTTTTGTAGTATCGATTATTAGAAATAAAAAATATGTGACAACGACCCAAATTGAAAAGACCGACCGATGACACGACTCGAAAAAAAAAAAAAGGAAAAAGGAAAAAAAAGTGGAGAAAGGGAGAGAAGAAGAGAAGAATCGGGTTTGATTTACACCCTCAACCTACATGCTTTGTTTTCTCGGAATAAGGCTCGTCGGAAAGGGGTTTAAACTTGGGAGCGTCGAGATGATGTGGATGAGTTTAGGATGGTGCGGTTTTTTTACGTGTGATGGGACGGGTTTCGGCCGGCTTCTCGGGGTCGGTTTCGACGGTATTTTGGTGTTTGTATGAACGATAAATGTGTGTCGAGGTTGATGAAAAATTCTAGATTAATTATGAGTTTTTGATGAATGACGATAGATGATTTGTGTGTGTCGTGAGGGTCCTATTTATAGGAGCAGAGGTTTAGGAGAGGTGTCTTGCTTGGACAACAAGAAACACCGGTTTGGATAGGAAACGTAAGAGTTCGAAAGGAACGAGAACTCGCTTTCTTGGTGAAGAAGGCAAAGAACTCGGCTGGTTGGTGGGGTGTTTCGGCTGTTTGGGATGCCTTAGCCGAGTATTTGAGCTCGGTTTGTGAACTGTTTTGGTTTTCGGATAGAATTCCACTCGAGATCAAATTCTACCTTTAACGGAATTGTTTAATATTTTCGAAGTTGATTTTTGTAGCAGTTGGATTCCAAAACGGACACGTGAGGTGTCACGATTGGTCCGTGAGTCTCGGGAAATATCTTTGACCGGGTTTTGACTCGGTCGCTAAAAGACGGTTTTGCCCCTGGTGCCGGATTCGACCCAAATTAGTCTTATTTGACTCGAAACGACCTACTGGGCCTGGATTTGAGGTTGGTTTTGTAAGATTTGTACTCCGTAATAAGCCTAAGCCAAATGTTCATGATTACAAGTCCATATCCGAGTCCATCAAAGCACATTTACGTCCAATCATTATCGGGTGTTTGGCGGGAACTATTATAGACACCTGGCGGTCAAAATGTGGGTGTCTACAATTGTAATACCCGTGATATATATTGAAGTCAAATCCGAGTCAATCCGAGTAAAACCGAGTGTCCCATTCTATGTTATTGTCCAACTAAATCCACATTCCCGAACCCAACAATTACTATTCTCGATAACAATAATCATAATTTAATAGTAATGATAATATTATAATATTAAGGAAGAGGTGGAATAGCATTGTACTATTATAGTAATTGATATCAGTAATAGTAATATATAATAGTAATAATAATAGAAGGTGGAGTAGGTTACGTATTATAAAACCACCTCCCAGGCCCGGCCCAAGAGTAGTTTAACATACTCACATTAAGTAGTGAAAGTAGTAATTCTCTCCTCCCCTCTTTCCCTCTCCTCCAAACCCTAAAAAAAATCCCCCTCGGGGCTGCCATCTACCAATTCTGGTAGTGGTAAGCCCCAAATTTTAATCTTCATCGTTAATTCTTAATAGTTTATTTAAATTATAATAAATCTTGCTTCTCCTTTTTGGAGATTTGTCCCATCAATTGATGGGTTTGTTCCCATATTTTTTGTAGGTTTGTTCTCTCTTTTTGAGAGGTTCAAGAAGAATTATGTGCAAGATCATGGGAGCATTGAAATTTCCACGTATGGTGATACAATTGAGGTTAGATCTCGGTCTACTCTTTGTCATAATAGAGAAAGTTCATCCCTTTGAAGACTATATCATCAGATCCATAGATTCCTTCGCGAAAGGCTGTGTCAATCAACAGCGATACATAGAAGGCTATGCAGAAGCGTATTATTCGAATAGCGATCTTTGTCTTAAGGATGTTCTTTATTTATTTTTAACAAATATGTATTCAGTTCAATTTGATATCGTTTGTATATGCCGTATAATTTATTATTAATGAAATTGATCCGCACTTCAAAAAAAAAAGGTTACGTATTATAAAACCACCTCCCAGGCCCGGCCCAAGAGTAGTTCAGTTCGGTTCTGGGCACAGGGGCCCAATAAGTAAAGGGCCCAATAGGCCAGTAATCAATATCCATCATAAAAAAAATAGATAGGGATTTAGAGCTATTGTTATGTTAAGGTAAGTGAATATGTTTGGGAAAAAGAACCATAGGAGTAACGAGGAAAATATTTAATGCCCAAATTTGTACTATTAATTCCCCAAACAATTCATTAAGTGAGTTTATAACTTTCCATATTCAATTAATCTTCCTAAAAAAATTAAAATAACTTACCAAAAGGAATAAAGGTTTGATACTTATCTCAAATTTATACCGAGTAAAATTTTATCAAAATTAAATACAATATTTATCTACATTTTCTTAAATTAATTCTTAGGTTTTTCAGTTGATAAATTATTTTTGATCATTTTATATGATTCTAAATAATTGTTTGATTAATTTTGATTTTGTTGAAGAGATAATAGTTGAAGGTTGTTCTGATTTTTTTTTGATGGAGAGTGAAGAACAAATGTTTAGTTTTAAAAAAATATTTTTTTTATTGAACACTCTAGCAAAGATTAATATTTTGAATATAGTTTTAGATTGTTTATCTTTGTGATTTATTAACATACAAATTGAAAAGAACAAGTCGTAGCAAGATCAATTGAGAATTCTTATAAAAAATAATTCAATTTTCATCTTAAAATTTTAAACAATAAATAGACGTTTCTTAATTTTCGTTTCTAGTAATAAGGGGCCTCAAACGAAAATTTTGAACAGGGCCTCGCGATGTCATTGGTCGGCCCTGCCACCTCCATTTCATTTAACTTCAACCGTGCCTCCTTTTGTTCGCCTACTACATACCCCTCGCACGTCGTTCCGCCTTCACCAAGTCTGCATCAAGATCCTTCACATATAACACCACCACCATTAACCCCCAAACCACTACCGGATATGGTTTTGCCGTCACCATCACCCGAGCTCCGTCGTAATTGAGGTATGGTTGTCTGCTCGTTGGTGTTGTCCCTTTTGTGTAGTTGTCTTGTTGCTGTTTTTGTCGGATTGCTCTCAATTCGGGGTTGCTGTTACAATTTGTTGTTGTGCGTGCTGGTCGTTGTACTCTAGCTATTTTGATCCGTTGTTAGTGAAGGGTGATGTCGGTGTAGTAGTTATGTTGCTGTTGTTATCATGGTCGGGATAGGAGTCTTGACGTTGTATTGTTGTTATTGTCGGCTTGTTTTGGTGTTCGAGTTGGTGTTGCGGTGTTGGGGCTGAGTGTTGTCGGGTCGGTCTCCATTTATCATCTAATTAGTTTGGGTCAGTTCCACCTTTAAAATGTACTTAAGTCGGGTAGATATCACTTTCATAATTTAGATGAGCCGGTATCGGTTTCATTTTATAATTTAGTTAGAAAGATATAGATGTTGTTTAATTATGTAGCTACGTTAAGACCGATATTAATTTAAGTATATAATATTTTAATAGGATCGGACTTTGTAGAGTTTTCCTGGTGATCTGTACTACCAACACGATGGTGACCTGCTGACTAGGTAAGGTTTTCCTTACTTGAAATATGTTAATATTATAATGTTGTACGAGCTATGTATTTATGATATAATATTGATATGGATGAAATTGAGTAGTGTAGCGAAATCCTGACCGGGAGGTCCATTGAGTAGTGTAGCGAAATCCTGACCGGGAGGTCCATTGAGTAGTGTAGCGAAATCCTGACCGGGAGGCTCATTGAGTAGTGTAGCGAAATCCTTGCCGAGAGGCTCATTGAGTAGTATAGCGAAAATTTTGGCACTGTGAGGTACTGAGAATATGGAGATGATATTATTGATTGGTACCGGTGGATGGTACTGAGATGATTGAGACGGGATGTTTTATAGTACGTTCACGTGTTATGATGTTAGCATATTCTTACCGTTTTCTCTGTCAAAATTGTCACCCTATTTTATTGGGGGCCTGTGGTGATCCAATTGATATTTCCAATCAATTGGGGAGCAGTCTATAATACAGGTTATGTATATCATGATGTGTTTGGATGCTGGGATGCTTGCGCGGGATTGGGGTGAACGCGATAATGATCCTGGTCGTAGCACGGGTTAATGCATAGGCATTCCTGTTTATATAGATGGTATAGCTTCCACTGTGTAACCAAGAGTTGTAATATTTAATGAGTTGTAATGTTTAAATCAGATGGTCGGTTTGGCATTCCATGTTGTATTGTAATGAGCTATTACCTCGGGAAACCGAGATGGTAACACCTTTATTTATTTAGGAATGTCTTGATAAGACTCCTGGGTAAATGGGGGTGTTACACCTTATGCCTCTTTGCAAACCTCTTCTCACCCTTCACCATTCTTACCATTCACTCCTTACACCTCACCTAAAGAGCCCTAAGTCGACAAAGAAGATAAATTTGAACATGAAGGCCCGGAAAAATTATTTCATAATGATTGTGCCTTTCTTGTTTATGCATTGGTTTCTCCTTACACTCACATCTTCTATTGTCACTTCTCAGAGTTCTTTGCTATGTTGTATGACCAACTTCTAAGGGCATTAAATTGCTCTTTTCTTGAAGTCTTGAAGAAGTCGAGCTAACGACTTTAAACAAAGCAACCATTGTATATATTTTTGTGTTTGTGTTTGTGTTTGTGTTTTTGTTTTTGTTTTTGTTTTTGATGTAGGTACTTTTACAAGAGTTCAACTTGAAGGGATTAGGACCAAAAGCATGGAAAGATCACGATTCTTTGATAAAGAGCTTAATTGGTAATTTCTTGCCCTCCCTTCCCCTTCCCCTTGTTTGGAACATTGAGGACAATGTTCGATTTAAGTGTGGGAAGGCTTTTGGTTGGATTTTGTTGTGGTTGAGTTGATACTCTTGTGTTTAGTACCTTGGTGGTATTTTGTGCTGTAAATATTTGGTTTTTGTGGGAATGTAGCATTATGTAAGCTTGTTTTGATTGCTTTTGTCGTCCCTGTCTATTTCATGTTTTCTTTTGAAAGTTTTAGAAAATCAATAAACATTTGAAAATTTTGAAAAATTCAAAAAAAGTGAAAAATTAGAAAATCTCTCAAAGTGTCAAGTTTTTTTTACTTTCACTTGTCTTCTTTGATTTAGTTTCTTTTTCAGTTTCTAACTTTTGTGGAAATAATGAAATTTAGACATTGGATCGTTGCATATGAATGTTATGTATCAATTGGTTTCCTACTGTAAGTAGCTCGAGGGTGTGTACTTCATTCAATTCCACCGTCCACCTCTCGTGATGTGATTTGACCATGAACTTGTCTAGGTGACTATAACCGGAGTGACACTATGTTTTTTACGATCCATTTTCCACAAAAATACTCTACAAAATAAGAGTTGGTTATTCGTACCAATATCACAAAAACGCTCAAGCATCAAGTATAAAAAAATGAGCAACCAAGAAAAAAATCACAAAAACTCAAAAAGAAAGAATAAGTGGGAGAAGAAAGAAAAAAAAATGAAAAATGAAAAAGAAAAAAAAAAAGAGAAAACAAGAAAAAAAAGAATCATATTCCTCCCCGAGTCATTTTTATTTATATCCATTTCACCATTTTGGATCGTTTTATTCTGTCATTTGGTTTATAGGACGACCCTAGCCCTTTGATTTTTTTACGAGGGGTCGAGACATGTTTTTGGTCACGAATTTCATAGAAGTTCATTCTCCATCTCACGCCCTCGAAATAGCTTGGACCGAAACCGATTGATGTATAATGTGATTATATGACCTTTTTAGTGTTTGATTATCATTGTTTATGCTTTAGTTAGTTTTTGGAATTGCGACTCTTGATATTGGGGCTCGTGATTGTTTATAAATATTTTGTGTGGTACGTATCTTTAAATATATCGTGTTTTCATTTTGTTTTTTTTTGGTAAAATGTGAGTATATTGCCAAAAAATTTCAATGGGGATCATTTACACAAAAGGACTATGTGTCCCAACTATAACAAAACATTATGAAAATTACAATTCAGCTAAATCGACATAAAGGAAAATTAGAGATTCCAAAGAATGCAACTTGGGGTGGTTTTTATAGAATTAGTAGAAAATGTATTGTGAAAAGCTTAATTTCATTGATAGTCAACTTACAGTATTTAAACTAGTGTACAATTGTAATATTACAGTATCGTAATCAGATCGAGATGATTACATAAGAAACGTACTTCCTAAGTTATGAGATATACAGAATACAAATATAATAAAAATTATAACTAGACTAATTTACAAGATACAGTGGAATCATAATATATGATTCCTAATACGCTCCCTCAAGATGGACTAGCCAGGAGCAAGGCCAATCTTGGAACGCAGATACTCAAAGCGGGGCCGACCCAGGGGCTTGGTGAGAAGATCAGCAACTTGATCGTTGCCGGTAATGTGTTGAACATGAAGGGTACCATTTTGGACACGCTCCCGAACAAAGTAGTATGATAAGGCAATGTGTTTCATACGGGAGTGGAAGACCGGGTTAGCAGCATAAGATGTAGTACTCAAGTTATCACAGTATATTACAGGAATCGAGGAAGATTGAACTCCGAGTTCACTTAGTAAAGAAGATATCCAAGCAATGTCAGCGGTGGTTGCAGCAATAGCTCGGAATTCTGCTTCCGTGGTGGAGAGCGTGACACCCGTCTGTTTCTTAGAGGACCATGAAACAGCGGTGCTACCAATATAGACAATGTAGCCAGAGGTGGAGACATAGTCTCGTTTGTCACCCGCAAAATCAGCGTCACTAAACGCATGAAGGGGGGACGAGTTGGCTCGAAAGATTGGCAGTCCTTGAGAGTAGGTGCCATTTAAGTAACGTAACAGACGCTTTAGAGCTTGCCAGTGAGTAGACCGTGGAGCTTGAACAAATTGAGCTAGACGGTTTACAGGGAACGAGACATCGGGACGAGTTAAGGACAAATACTGAAGACTTCCAATGATAGCACGATATGTCGTGATATCAGGGTGAGGATCACCAGTATGGAGATCAAGTTTGAGGTCAGGAGTAAGAGGCGTAGGACACGGTTGTGATTCGGACATGCCATATTTTTCGAGGATATCCCTAATGTATTTGGACTGAGAAAGAAGAAGACCATAAGACGTGGGCCTAACCTCGATCCCGAGAAAGTAAGACAATGGGCCGAGGTCCTTAATTGAGAACCGATTGGCCAGAGACGAGATAAATGACTCTAGTGAGGACATGTCGGGACCGGTGACAATAATGTCGTCAACATAAACCAACAGGTATAATGGGGAGGGGGAGAGACGGACGAAAAGTGAAGGGTCGGAGAGGCTGCCACAAAAACCGTAAGAGATAAGGTAATTCTTAAGTTCCGTGTACCAAGCTCGAGGAGCTTGTTTAAGACCATAAATAGCTTTGGTTAGACAACAGACATGAGACGGACGAGATGGGTCAGAGAACCCCGGAGGTTGAGACATGAAAACAGACTCAGAAAGACGGCCTTGTAGAAAGGCATTATTAACATCAAGCTGACGAAGAGGCCAACTTTTAGACACTGCGAGAGACAGTAAAACTCGAATAGTAGTTGGTTTAACAACAGGACTAAAGGTTTCAGAGTAATCGATACCTGGACGCTGATGAAACCCTTTGGCAACGAGTCGGGCCTTAAATTTGTCGATGGTGTTGTCGGGTTTGTATTTTATGCGGTAGACCCATTTGCACCCAATGACATTGTGGTGAGATTCTCGCGGGACTAAGGTCCAGGTGTTGTTTCGGGTAAGTGCGGCAAATTCATCATTCATAGCATCACGCCAACGAGTGCCAAGTAATGCTTGCTTGGTAGTAGTGGGTAGAGAAGAGAGGGTAGCGGTGTGAGCATATTTGGGATTGGGCTTTATTATTTTGTTGGAGAGGCGAGTGACAATGGTTCTAGTGGGAGGTTGATCAGAGGTGGAAGAGGAATAAGTAGTCTCGATAGTGGGATTCGGCTGGGAAGCTGTAGTTTCAGGTGAGTTAGTCTGCTGTTGTGAGGGTGTAGGTTCGGCTGGGGTATTTTGTTGAGAGGGTATAGGTTTGGTTGGAGTGCTTAGTTTAGGAGGGGTGGGTGTATTTGTCGAGGAATCAGGGGATAATAACGTAAGTTCGAGAGAGCACCAGGCATCCGGATTGGACAGGTTTGAGGGAGATTCGGATTTGTAGGATGGGTAAACGGATTCAATGAACTTCACATGACGGGATGTATAAACTCGGTGAGTGACTGGATCGAGACAATGATAGGCACTCTGTGTAGAGGAGTACCCAATAAAGATACACGGGATAGAGCGGGGGGAAAGTTTATTAGATGAATAGGGACGGAGCCAAGGATAACATAGGCAACCGAAGCTCCGTAATTTTGTGTAATTGGGCTCGGAATTAAAAAGTGAGACGAAGGGCGAGCGATTATTAAGAGTCGGGGTGGGAAGCCGATTTATGAGATAGGCGGCAGTAGAGAAGGCGTAAGACCAAAATATCGAAGGAAGATTAGCATGAAAGAGAAGGGCGAGGCCGGTTTCGACAATGTGTCGATGTCTTCGTTCGGCAAAGCCATTGTGTTCGGGAGTATGAGGTGGGGAGGTGAGGTGGGATATTCCTTGTGTAGTAATGGAGGGGGTGAGTTTGAGATACTCACCACCATTGTCAGAGTATAGGCGGAGAATTGGTCGATTAAAAAAAATTTCGACAAGGGCGCGAAAACAAGAGAAAACAGCATTTGTGTCAGACTTAAGTTTTAACGGATAAAGCCAGATATAATGGGTGAAATGGTCGACGAAAATAACATAATATTTAAAATTATCGATCGACGGAATAGGAGAAATCCATAAGTCAGTAAAAATTAAATCTAGAGGAGCCGTAGAAACAAGCGTATTATTATTGAATGGAAGTTTATGACTTTTGCTCGTCTCGCACGAGTTACAATGACTAAAGGACGGAAGTTTCAAATCTAATGATCGAAACATTTTATTTGTGACAGCTATAGACGGGTGCCCTAGACGGTGATGCCAGTCAAGGGTACCCGATATTGTAGTGGTATAGGCATGAGGCTGAGACGGAGTCCAATTGTAGACACCGGAGTTAAGTGGACCTTGAAGGACCGGGTAGATCTGCGACGGAACCTTAAGAGAAAAAGAAGAAGAATAGAATTCGACGGTTAGTGAATTGTCAGTACATAACCGAGAGATAGATAAAATATTGCGTGATATAGTAGGAACATAAAGCACATTAGTTAAGAGAAGAGTAAAAGAAGGAGAAATTGAAAGAGAGCAGGAACCTATATGTGAGATGGGAAGACTCGATCCATCACCGATAATGAGTTCATCAACCCCGTCATATGGAGCATGAAGTGAGAGATTATTGAGGTCGTTGGTGACATGGTGACTCGCGCCACTGTCAAGTAGCCACGAGGGTTGGGCGGAGGCAGGGGCGGCAGTGGCGGTGTTAGCCTGGAATTTGCTGGGTGGGCGGTTGGTTTGAGGAGGGAGAGTAAACTGAGGGAAGTCCCGAGCGAATTTACGACAAGGACTGTAAAGGTAATGGCCTTTGAACCCACAATACTGACAACGACCCTTGAAGGGGGTCACGGATTGGAAGGAGGGCGGGGTGGGAAGGATACCGGCAGAGGGACGGGTAGGGTTAGTTTGGTAGGAGCGGTTGTTGGTGGCAGCCGAGGGGCGGTATTGCACGGCTAGGGCCGTGGCTGGGAGAGGGGTGGAGGTGGTATCTTTGTTGTAGGAGAGGTTAATTTCATGGTGAAGCAATTTCTCGTGAAGTGCTTCAATTGAGATGGGATCATCTCGGGCGCGAACGCCCTCGATGACAGCTTGGTACTTAGAGTAGGGTAGCCCGCGAAGAATTCTTTCCACAATATCTTCCGGGTCAACGGGTGCTCCTAAGAGAGCAAGGTCATTTGCACAAGTTGTGACAGATGTGATGTATTCAGTGATTGTGTTATCGCCTTTCGAGATATTCTCAAAGCGATTCTTGAGGTGAAGTTTATGACTCCGAGATGGGTTAGCATAGGTTTTGCTTAGGTACACCCAAACGTCGTGAGACGATTTGGCATTGTTGAGGAGGGATGAAATGTCAGAGTCAAGGGTGCCGAGGAGGGCCCCTTTAAGAAGGTGGTCCTGTCGGAACCACGTGTGATAGGCGGGATTAGGAGATTCCTTACCGGGTTCGTCTTCTTTACCGGTGGTGGCTTTCACGGTTTTAGCTGGAGCAAGATGGGTACCATCGACAAATTTAAGAAGATCGAAGCCTATAAGTATATCAGTGACCTGTGTGCACCAATTTCTGTAAGTCTTAGGGGTTAGTTTTGTGACTGGGGAAAGGTTGATAACAATGAAAGGCAGGTTAGGTTCATGGGGGTTGGGGAGAGTGTTTAAAGTTGACATGGTTGGGCAAGTAAGAGAGGAGGGACGATGAAGATGAAGGGAGAGAGCTCGGATCAAGGCTCTGATACCATATAGAATTAGTAGAAAATGTATTGTGAAAAGCTTAATTTCATTGATAGTCAACTTACAGTATTTAAACTAGTGTACAATTGTAATATTACAGTATCCTAATCAGATCGAGATGATTACATAATAAACGTACTTCCTAAGTTATGAGATATACAGAATACAAATATAATAAAAATTATAACTAGACTAATTTACAAGATACAGTGGAATCATAATATATGATTCCTAATAGTTTTCCCCAATGCCCTCATAGGCACCTCCTTCCTTATGCTCCTTGATATCTCCTCCGGCCTGATTAATATTCCTTCCTTCCATGCTCGATTTCTTTGAATCCAGACATAATAGAAATAAGCATTTATCACCATTGCATCCGTCTTACAGCGAACAGTATGCTGATTATCAGTTGCAAGCATCTGGACAGTCCGAATTGCACCATACCATTGACTGATGCTGTCTATTATTCTTCTGCTGTAGCAGCAGTCTTCAAACAAGTGTTGGACATTGTTTTCATTTTGTTATTTTTATCTATGAGTCGTAGTTTAGTTTCTTGAGCTTACTCGAGGATGAGTAAGAGTTAAGTGTGGGGAGTTTGATAAGTCGTGATTTTACCTATTTTTGTCCCACGTTTTTACTCTTACTTGGCCGATTTTAAATCCCGATTTGCTATTATTGAGCCTTTTACGTTTATTTAGCTTATTAATCGAGCTTAGGTTAATTATTGTCAAATCGTATTATTTGTCGGGATTTTTGGTACTGCTTCGATTATTTGATATTGTAGATACCAGAAGTGTCGAGTCGACTAAACCCGAGACGAAAAAGACGGGTCAAACTTGAAGATTGAGGGAGTTGATCAAGAATCGAGACAAAATCAAGACGGGTCAAACCCGACTTTGACCAACACCTTCCCTTCTCCCTCATATCCATCTTCATCCCCAGTTTAATTCAATCATCATCTGACACTCCCTCCACCATCATCAATCCAATTGAAATCTTCAATTCACCATCATCATCAATCAATCCTCTTCATATTCCCCTCCACTTCAGCCAACTCCATTTCTCCATACCTTCAATCAACACCATCAATTGAATTCCGCATCATACTCCCTCCATTATCAACAAATCAAACCCTCAACTCCATTAATTGACCACCTGGATAAACCATCTCCGGCGCAGCAATGAGCATCACCTCGCTCGCCAGACCTCCACCACCGAACTGTCGTGCGTCCCATGGAGCTCCGCCTCTCACGACACCACTTCGTCTCCGGCCATATTCCGGTTCGACCCAAATCCACCACCATCAGCCCAGAAACAAAACAACAACCGCGCGCCACCTCCGGCAGCCACCGTGCGTAACCGAGACAGGGAGCACTCCACTGTGTTGAGTCGACCGTGCATATCGTAGTGCACCGTGCTCTTTGCTTCTCTTTTTGTTTGAGTGGTTTGTCTTATTTGGATAAACAAATCACTCTTAATCCCTTGTCTCCCTTGTCTCCCTTCTTTTTATTTCATTTAAGTGAAGGGTAAATGGGTCTTTCATTGTTTATTTTTGTAAGTATAAACCAGCAAGTAAGTTTGAACAAAAAGGAGGCTGTTAGATAGATAGAGTGGAGAATAAGGTAGAGGGTTTTAGATAGAAACAGAGTAACAGTAGAACGCACGCAGCAGCAGCCCAACTTCCTCTAATTTGTCATTTCTTGTTCTTAATTTTAATTAAGTTTCTTTTAATTAGTTTTATGATTTAATCATTCCGTTCTTCAACTTCCGAGTTCCTTTTTGGTATGATTCTTATCTCTTCTTATTTATTATTTCATTTATATTTAATTTTATGTTTATGGTATATTTAGCTAGTAAATAGTTTAAAGTTTTGATCTTTATCATCATTTATGTTTAGAATTAGTTATTTGTGTGTAGCTAATGTTAGGATTAATTAAAGTTTCCTCCTTTTTATTTCTTTATGCTTAATATTTGGCATAGAGTAATTAGTATTAATATTTTCATTAATATAATTATGTTTAGTGAGTAGTGTCCTTTCTAGGGGCAATTTGACCCCGATATGTTTATATTGTGTGTTTGAGTCCTGTATTTGGTTTGGTTGGGATATAAGGAGGAGGATAGTTTGGGATTCGGAAATCGACTTGTTTTTTGGATTGTGTTTGAACCTTTGACCCTTGTCCACTGACGGGAGTCGCTTAAGTCTAAGTAGTAAAACTCGCCCATTGAGTTGCCTTGCCCCGCCTAGTTGAACACAGGAGTGAGAATTAGGTAGGGTACCCAAACTATCGGTCTAGACTCTTCACCTTGGGAGAGGGGAGATTAAGGAACGGGATTAAGACGCGCACTTAGTGACCTAGGACCTTGGGTTGGGTACCACGGGAGTGAGCTCTTTCGATTGACCTAGGAATCTGATTCACGAGCCCGGGAGGGAGGTGATCGGGTTTTACTTAGTAAAACTACGAACACGGAAGGGAGGTAGTCGACCCTCAGAGGCGTTCCACTCATCCTAATATCCCTAGCAACTCATTATCGGTATTCCTTACTCATGATTATGATATGTCGGTATAGTTGGACCCTAGGCCTTTCTTTATTATTAGATCACCATTCTTAATACTCGTTAGTTTTATTATTAGTTTGCTTATGCTTTTATTAGTTATCTTACTTAGTATAATTTCTCTCTTGATAATTGATTCGCGTAACTAATTCATAGTAAGACCGAACTAGTACTCATTCCCGATCTCTCTAAGGATTTGACCCGACTTGCCCTTGCTATTCTAGTTTAGGTTAGTTGGTTTGTTTGATGGTAAGATTGACGACAAATCTCGACTATCAGTAACCTAGGCTACGAAACCATACTAGCACCCCCGTTTCCCCTTTGAATCTCCTTGGCATCCATGAACCTGAACTAGCCCTAGTTTCTCCTTATATTGATTTAACTCGTTTTCCATTATCACTAGTTGTTTGTTTTGCCTTTTTATTTCGTGTTATAGACTTTAGTTTAGTAATTACACTACAAGAAAAATAGTCCCGGGCGTCCACCTGGTGGGCACCGACAGTGGACGCTATAAAGGAACGGGCGTCCGCAAACAGACGTCAGAAAGCGGAAGCCACGACCAGTCGCCCATTTTTAAAACGGGCGTCTACTATTGGACGCCAAGGGAAATGGCGACCGACAGTGCACGCCATGGATGGCGTCCGACTGTGGTCGCCAGGGGTCCCCAGATGGCGTCCACAGTCGGTCGTCAGGGCCCTTAAGTTGGCGTCGGACTGTGGACGCCATCCGAGGACCCCTGACAACCACAGTCGGACGCCATTTTAGCTTCCCCTGGCGTCTGTCATGGCGTCCGTTATCGGACGTTATTTACGCTGTTGCATGGCCGTAAACATTCGTTCAATGTCTAGCCAAAACCTGCAATATCAACCAACCACAAATGTGGACTATCCCCAATACCTCCACCTCATTCACTCTCAGTCAACCAAAACACTTCATCTATCGACTCATTTATGCTAAAAAGACTTATATAAAAAAAATTTAACATACGGTTGGAAGACACACAAATCTAAACTAGTTAGAAGATACATAATCCGTAAATAAAGTTACAACAACAACAACAAAAAACAATCAGCAAACTGTGAAGCTAGTTGCAGCACCAGAGTTACCACCACCATCACCAAATGGGTCTCTGTCGTCTGGAGGGGATGGGGGACGACCTTGGTTGCAATTTCTGAACATGGCCTGAAACATGGCCATCTGTTCCTGCATCTTCTTTATGTTCTCGGCCTGGTCCTTCAGCTGCTGCTGCTGGGCCGTCAGCTGTTCCTTCATGGCGTCCTTCTCCGGGTCAGGTTGCTGAGATCCGACTGGCGTGTACTCCATTTGTGTGCAGGTGCTGAGACGCGGTGTGGGAGGTGTGAAGTACATACCGTGTGCATTTCCTACACCATACACACTACCTTTCTTGTAACCCTTGACGACCTTGAACCAAGTCTCATTCGGGTCGACTTCCTCAGCATCAGCATCAGCCTTGAGTCTCGCTAGCTCTTCTTGGTAGGCGTCCTGCATACAGAACAACGATTTCAATTGAAGTTATTATTAGATGAAATCATCGAAGATAGTTATCTACCAACTAAAGTCGATTTATTTGAAATAGTTAGTACTCACCCAGATCGTCTGATCCTTTTTCGTCTTAAAGCTAGTCCCTTTATCATCGGTCTGCCCATGCATGTCGAAGAATACCTCCGCCGCGGCTGGCACCCTCCCGAGCTCAGCTTGCAGCTATTAAATGAGTACGAATGTTATTAGGCGAATATAAATTATGCGAAAATAGTTTCCGATTATTCAAGGAAGAGTACGGTATTAATTAGTAGAAATCATACCCTTTTGGCACGACTGAAAGAAGACTGAGAACCCCGATGATGTGTCGGGTTTGCGTGGCCCTCATGCTCACAGTTGGACAGTTTGTTCTTCTGGGCCCTTTCAGACCTGACCTTAAAGTCCTTCTTGTCGTGGTAGGCGACCCATCTCTCCAATGCGTCACCTAAAATATGACGACCCAATATATTATTTAATATAGTGAAATATTGAAGTTAGATTGTTTGTTAAAATTGATTACCAAAATAAAAACAAAACCTTTAAGGTCCTTTAGCGGAGCCCCCCGTGTGTGTCGTTTATTCATCACACAAGTGAAACGTCGTGTGCACGCCATATAGTACCGGTCCCAGACCCTTCCCTCTAAGTCGGGTGTCCAACTGAACTTCAACTACACAATCTAGAAGGATTAATAATTAGCAGCAAAATTATTTACAAAGTCCTCATTATAAATTAAAAACTCGGTAGCAAAAACAATCCACGTACACAGAATTGGTTGAACCACCACTGCCGTACCTCCGCCGGCACCTAAGACCAACAGGCATACCCCTGTAATCCCCTAGAAAATCTAATGCAATACAGTGGCGGAAACACTGTAGAGTTGGGATTAAAACACACTGACAAACTATATCTTATTAAAAGAAATGGTAAGTCAATACAAAGGCCTCTTTTTACAAAAGGGCTAAAAGAAAAAAAAAAACTCCAAACAGGTTAATACAAAACCATAAATTACATAATGAAGAAAGAGTAGGATCCACGCTACTCGCTAGCTCACACCCAAAACCCAGCAGCAAATACCTGTCATGTTATAAACATAACAGCCACGTCAGTGGGGAGTAACTCGGACGTTCTCCCAGCCATATTATATCATATGAAAAATATTAGTATTACTATATCAAAATAATTAAAATGAGAAAACATTAAATCGATATAATAAAAATAAGCTTTCGGATAAACTGAAAATATTGGAATAAAAAAATCAGAACAAGTTTTCCGAAGAAAACATCAAATATTTGCCAACCTGCAAATCAAAACGTATTGATAATAATAAAAATATTCAAAAAGGCGTTATGGAAATATTCAGTGTAGAAGGCTAGACTTTCACTAGGAGAATACTAAAACTACCTTCGAGAACTTAGTTCAAACAAATCAAACTTCGGTCTCTAACTGCGTGGCCCTAGTAGAGCGGCGACTTATAAATGCGTGGCCCTAGTTTAAGACAATGCACACCCCTCCTGAGATTACCTGTCACCTAGTTCAACTTATGACGGCGACTTACTGCGAGGCCTAAGCTTAAGGTCAAAATGTACACAACTCCCGGGATACCTGTCACCCGGTTCAACAACCAATGTACCGATTCCTGATACACTAGCCTTATAGTTGATGGCAAAACCGTAAACCCTAGAATATATTACTCTAACCTCACACTTGTCCTTATTCCATAACTCCAAAACAAGCCATTATCGATATGAACAAGAGATATAATCATTATGAATAATATGAAGATAAAAGAAATAAACATTTTATGTAAAAGGGAAACTTTCCATAAATAGAAACTTACTAATTTTGGAAACTTACTTAAAATGGAGATATTGTTATAGAAAATTCGTAAGTTATTCAAAATAAGTGATATGTACAAAAATAGCATTTCTAACGAAATTAACATTTTATTATTATCGTTGTTATCGTAACATTATTATATTTCTAAATTCGTTACTCAAGATATAAATAAAATATAATAAGTCAATATATAGAATTGTATAAATAATTACAAAATCGAGTTAAAATAATAAATTTTAGAAAAGAGTTGTTTTAAGAAAAACGATATCAAAATTAATTGAGTCAATGAGTTTTATAAATTAAACGAGATTTTATAAAGCTGTCGAATTAGATTTAGCAAATAGATGTTATCATTAAATAATACGGATTTTGCTAAAAATAGTCAATCAGAAATAAATAAGAGATTATTAATTAAAATAGTCTCGACTAAAATATATTTAAAACAAAAGTGACTATTTTCTCATTTATTAATATAAGTCGTAAAACGAAATTAATTTATTGAACAAGTATACAAATTTCGATTATAATATAAAAATACGATTTTGAGTTTAAATTATAAATTAACGAAATATGACGAAAAATATGAAATCGATATTATTTAGTTACTAGTGTCACGATAACCAACAAAATATTATAACGATCATAAATAATAAAATTACAAACGATTTATAAAACAATATTGAAAGTTATAAAAATGTTTATAAGGTAACGAATTAAAATTAGTATAATTAGCAATAATAAATAGCTAAAAAAAATAGAAAACCGAACTTAAAAATATTTACTACATACTACTACTCAAACATAGGATATAAAATCGAGTAACGTCCTAAAGTTACCTCGATAAAAAGCCTTCAATGAACTTGCTTCTCCCACTTGTAGTCCAAGCTCCAAAACTTCTATAGTAACGTCTTGAAGCTCCACATCGTAGAATCGATAGCCTTCTAAGCAGGCTTCAGCAAGAAAATCGAGTTGACAAAACATAAGAATGAGACACGGGTTGGATACGGGTAACGTAACAAGTTACACCCAAAAACCAAGAGGGAAGTTAAAACAAATACGATGGGTCGGAATAAGACGATATTCAAACTCAAGATAAGGGAAGAACGAAGGGACGAGTATTGACGCAAGACGGAGAGGGAAACGATATGCAGGAATGTGACAAAAGAATGAATAGAACAGAAGATGAAACGAAACCGAAGCTGATCACAGTAACCAGATACAAATCAACTTCAGAAAAGCCACGCATGTGAGTACAATACGAGTACAATACGCACACGAGTAACCAGATACGAGTACAAGCAGCCGAAAACAGATGAGCGCGAATCCAGGGTGAAGAACACGAACTGACGCACAACAGCAGTACGCGAGACAATATGACGCAAGAACAGCAACATCATCAAATAGCAGCAGTCAGCAGCCAGAAGGGCGACAAAAAAAAAGACAAGAAAAACGGATTGAAGAGAAGAAGAAGAAGGAGCGAGAAACAACCAGACCACATAACGCAGCATCAGAAGAAAAACGAAGCAGCTGTAGAAGTAAAACGAAGCAGCAACAGCAATATATGAGAATAAACAACAAGACGGCAGCAGCATAAACTAACGAGAACATCCGCATCGAAACGGACTGAGGAAAATAGAGGAAAAGAAAAAGGAATCGACCGCAACACGAAAAATTGAATCACAACAGCACTAGCATATCCGATTAGATAATAAAGAAATGAAAGACAGAAAATGGAATACGAACAAAACGACGACAAAGCGCAGCATCATACATGAACAAACAAAAGACGGCAGCAGAAGAAGAAGAAGAAAGGAACGGAAAAATCAGAAGCAGCAGCAGCGTAAAACAACAGGCCGCAGCAACAAATGACGCTAGAAATGGAAGAAGAAGAGGGAGGAGAAGAAAAACGAAAGAGAACGAGAGGAACCCACCTCGATTAACAGCAGCAGCAGCAACGTGCAGGTACAGTAGCATTAGCGGAGCATCAAACAAAAGGAAACAAGACGAGATGAAGGGGAAGCAACAGCAGCACCATTAGCATAGAAGCAATAGCGAAAACAGAGGAGAAATGGAGAGGAAGGATCAGAATTCATAATATCGAAGATGCAAAGAAAAAGAAGTAGAATAAAAGGGAGAGCAAGTGAAGCGGTGGGTCAAAGAGTAGGAAAAGGAGATGAAACCAGGCAACAAAAATAAGGAACTAAATGAGGGGTTGAATGAATGAATATAATGAGTGGGAAACGGTGGAGGTGTACGAAATGTGAAGAGGTGGAAATTAAAGAAAATGAGTTGAATCAATCAGTGAAGGGTAAAAGAATTACTTAGTTAAATGAGTAAGAGAATATGGATCGATTAAATGAATCGGGTTAGGAATACGAATTACGAAATCCGTAATGATAAGTTGACTGACCCATGAATCGAATTAAAACGAGTTAAAATTAAATAAAAATTGGGTCGTCGAATAGAATGAGTAAAAATAACATTTCTCGAGATATAATTAGTATTCGAGACGAAAATGAAATTTATAGAAATAAATGATTAGACGACGAAATAGTATTTCCCGGTAAATAATAAATTTTTGACGAAGTGAATTAAATTAATTTTTTCGAAGAAAGGAAATAAATGTTTTGACGAAATTTAAAATAAATGAACTTCGAGCCGAAAATAGAAATTCGAGCTTATTATAAATAAATAAATAAATAAAATTTAAAATTTAAATCGTCGAAATAGACTTTCGATAAGAATTAAATTAAATGTATAAAATGAATCGAAAGCGAAATGAAAATACGTTTTAAATATAAGAAGAGTTTCTGAGTCAAATAGAATTTTAGGAGTTTGAATCGATTAAACGATAAATTCGTTTTATAATAATTTTAAGAATTACGAGTTAAATCGTAAAAATAAAAATACGAACATAATTTTAATTTAATTTATTTTATAAAATCAGGGGTGTTACACCCCTGTCCTTTGTCGACCATGCAGCTGGTAGTACAGCCTTTGACGACATCTTTATGAAGAAACCTGCACCGAGTCCAGAAGCACATATATTTACAAAATCATACAAGATGTAGTCCAAAAATAAACATGTATAAAAGAATAATCAACAAGTTAGATTATATTACCATGTGCCTGTAGGTTTGAGAATCACCCGACCGACATCGTTCTTCTCCAGCTCTTCCACTTGCCCCTGCTGCTCCTCCCCCTCCTACTCATGCTCATCGGTCTGCTCCGATATCCTTTCGGGAACCATTTCCTCCTCCTGCTGTTGCGTGGTGGACGTCTGAGCAGACCTACTACCCCCACCACGTTTCCTGGTCGATCTACCGCCTACCATTATCTTCACCTTGCAACAAATTAAACAATGTTAACAACAACTAGCGACTACATTCTAACTTGATTTAAGTAATGTACCATATAAGTAGCACAGTGACCTAATCATGTAATCATTCAATATAACTTACTACAACAACTCGCTTAGTCATCTTCACTGTCGTTATTGTCTTCAGCCTCATCCTCCTCAGTCTGATCCTCCTCCTCCGTCTCCTTGCCCTCCACTTGATCGTCCTCCCAATTGCCTTCATCGTGTTCGTCATCCTCCTCAAGGATCTCCGGAACATCCCTAACCATGTAATCTCCTTGCCCATCATCAACATTGTCCTCCAAATCTTCCTCTGCCCCTTCATCCTGATCTTCTTCGGAGAATATGGCCTCTTCAATAGAAGATAAGCGTGTACCAGTTGACACAGCTTCTTCCTGGAATAGAGAACTGTCTATTTGTCCACGTGGTTTAGTTGTAAAGACTGCCCACCATTGACTTTGATTTCTGTCATTTTTCGTGTAAGGAGAAGGAGCAAAATTGTCTTGCTTTGCCTGATGGGCGAGTATGAACGGATCGTACGTAGGATATTTCCTTGTGTGATTAACATCCACAATCTTGTAACGTTCATGCACTCGGGTCCCGTTCACGGAGCTGTCTTTCCACTCACATTTAAATACCACAGCTCTATACGCTCGTTCTTTACCGACATAACACAACTCAAAAATATCCTCCAAAATACCATAATACTCATCACCATCAAGAGATGACACACTCACACCAAAGTTGCATCTAGCCTTGTTCTTCCTGTAGTTGAATGTGTGGAAATTGAACCCATTCACCGATTACCATTTCCAGGTTTTAACCGCTCGCATTGGACCAAATGCCAAACTTCTAACCAAGTCATCATGAATGTCTAAGGCAACTACGTGATCCTTGAGCCACTTCGGAAAATGTTCGTCATGCTTACTCCAAACGTCATCAAGGTTCACGTCAGGGTTCGCAGCGACATATTCAGTTACAAATTGCCTCTCATAAGGCTCTAAGATCTCACAGTTAGAGAGTAGGTAAAGGTGCGCTCGGCTATACTCTTTCTCATCTAGTGTTCTAGAACCCTCAGCGGATGAAGTTTCTTCATCGTCCTTCTTTTGAAAAAACTCGGGTATAGTAGGATCAATGGACACCGAATGTTCTAGGTTCATGTTCTTGGCTTTTGTTTGGACATCTTTCTCAAAGTAGAGGGAGCAGAAGTTTGCAATCTCTTCTGTCAAATATACATTACAAATAGATCCCTCTACCCTAGCCTTGTTACCAATTTTCTTCTTCAAATGATTTAGGAATCTAAATAAACAAGTAATGTATTTCAATTAAAAAAAATAGCTATGTTTAAATTAAATGTATAAATGAAGTTACTAAAATTTATGTACCTTTCAAATGGGTACATCTATCTATACTGGACAGGTCCTCCAACCTTAGCCTCGTAGGGCAAGTGGACAGGTAGATGCTCCATGGAATTAAAGAACGACGGTGGGAAGATCATCTCAAGTTTGCATAGTATCTGTGGAATTAAACATCCAAATGATTTTTTTGGGTTTTTGGGTTCGGGCACAATAAGAGATAGGAAGATGAAAGGCTGCTTCAAACACAACCAAGGAGGTAGGTTGTAAGGTGTGATCATCACTGGCCAGCAAGAGTACGATTTACCAAATTGGCCGAACGGTGCAAATCCATCAGTGCACAACCCAAGCCTTACATTTCCGGGTTCTAACGCAAACTGGGGATGTAGTCAATCGAAACGCTTCCACTCCTCACCATCACTCGGATGACACATCTTCCCTAGTACCCTAATGTCCTCCTTGTGCCACCTCATTTTCTCTGCTATGGTTTTTGTGGCATACAGTTTCTGAAGCCTAGGTGCAATAGGGAAGTACGTAAGCTGACTTATTGGGATTGGTTTCTTACCCCTGACACAACTTTTCCCTTTTCTACCTCTCAAAACAATACCCCCCTCAACCATCTTATACCTACCCTTACCACATCTCCTACATTCATCAAGCATCGCATCATCCTTCCAAAATAGCATGCATCCATCTGGACAAGCATCAATCTTTTGATGCGGGAGTTGAAGTCCCTTCACAACCTTTTTGGTTGTGTAGAATGATCGGGTCATGATATTGTCCTTTGGAATAACTCTCTCGAGCAAGGCAGCAATACCATCGACACAAGCAAAGGGTAGGTTTAACTCACATTTAAGGCTAACTACCATAGACGCGACTTCTAACAAATTCACATCACACCCTCCGTATAACGGTTTCTCCGAAGCATCCAACATGTCAAAAAACGCCTTTGCTCGTGGGTTAGGCTATTGTGGGTTAGGTGAGTCTTGTGGGTTGGGTGAGTCTCGTGGGTTACGTGAGTCGTCATTCCCATATGTGTTCTCGTTATTAAACAAGTTGCACTCCACAACGTCAACTATCATACCTCTCAATCCCCCCTCATTTTGATGGTTTTCGGGTTCCTCAGACTGAGATGGCTCACCATGACAAATCCAATTATAGTAATTGGGTGAAAAACCACTATAGAAGACATGTTCCTTAACTACAAGGATCTCAAGAAATTTTATGTTCTTGCATTTAGTACACGGACACCTAACCTCCCCCCTCGATGCATAATCTGCTGACTTTTTAGCCACCTCGACAAATGGTTCAACACCCCTCAAAAATTCAACGGTGGGACATCTCTTCTTATCAAGTCTTACCTCATACATCCATTTCCGTTCAATTCTCTTCATTTTCTATGTTCAAAAAATATATATAACAAATTAAAGTTTAATTTTCCTAACTTCATTTATAACATACTAAACGAAAATTTAATCACCATTTAACTTAAACTTAATTTCTCTAACTAAGTTTCCTCAATTTAATCCCTAATATGTCAAAGTAAACCCAAATGTCTTATTACTCTAGAATTGACCTTACAAAAATCAGTCACCGATTTTAATCACAAATGTAATCACAATTTCATCGCAATTTACGAAAACCCTAACTCATTTTTCAATTTAATCCCAAAATAACCAAATGAAACACAAAAATTCATGGCCTAGGTCCGACAAAAACAACTAAAACAGGTCAAATAAAGTCAAATATTTGGATACAGATATCAAAACTCCGAAAGCACTGCTAACACCTAATTACAACCCCGATCAATATAGAAGTGGTTTCGGGAAAATCCGTCATTATTACGACACGTTTTGGTCCGTCCTAAGTGACACAAAAACTCACGGAATGCCCTAGAGGTCATTGTAGCTCAATTCAACCAAATTGATCAAACCCTAATCAAAATTGTGATGGGCAAAACTAATCAACCTAATCGAATTTGGGCTAAACTAATCAACCTAATCGAATTTGGCCTAAACTAATCAACCTAATCTAAACTTAGACCTAAACAATATTTACTAGCAAACTATCAATAAATAACGATTACAATAAAAAACAAGAACTAAATATAATGAATAACAACTATGTAAGTAAGAAACATACCAAAGATTAGGAAAAAATTGAGGAGAGGAATAGAGGAATGGCGCGGCGAGGAGAGGAAGAGAGTTAGAGAGTGGTTTTTTTTAGAGAGTGATGTGGGAGAGAGGGGTGCGCGACTATTTGTCGCCAATAAGAGCTGGGCGGGCGTCCACTGTCGGACGCCATGGGTGGACGCCCGTTTTACCCCAAATGGCGTCCGCCAGTGGACGCCATTTACCCCAAAATGGCGTCCGCCTGTGGACGCCCCGTTGGCCTGAATTTCGTCCTTCCCAAATGCAATCGGACACCAATTTTGGCGTCTGACTGTGGACGCCCGTATGTGTTTTCCGACGCCATGTCGGCGTCCATATGCCAAGGACGCCAACCAAGTGGACGCGTGGACCAATTTTTCTTGTAGTGTTAGTCAATCTTAGTCAATCAGCCTGGTTTGTCTTGAAGCTAGTCTTAGACCATAACACCCTCTAGTTTGGAACTCCCGTCCCTGAGGATCGACTCGACTTACCCTAGTGTGGACATGACATAGGTCCACCACGACGCGGCCACGCGCGGGTTTGGGAGGACGAATGAATCTCATGTGAGATGGATCTCGAGTTGAAATTTAAATCGAAGTAGGAGTCGCCACCGAACTTTGTGGGAGTTCGGGCCCATTCGAACCGACTCTATGTCGTAGTGGGCCGTGTACAAAATACGGCCCATTTCCGATGTCAGAGTTTATCGGGTTCGTCCCTTTGCATTTGATACCGATACCGACATTATCGGTAATCGAATACTGAATGACTCTCGTTGCCAATGGATTCGGACATCCGGAAACCATGATTCTGAGTAAGGGGTGAGGGTACGTGTTGGGAAGTTCACTGAGAACACCCAACCCCGCCCGCACATAGCGGCCTATACTAAGATATCGTTCGATTTTTATGTACGCGCGTTAGTTCGACGATTGAATGATATGCAAACGTTATTTTCCCTAAGCGTGTGAGAAAAATTAAATGGGTTGCTAAGTCGTTTAATGCATCTAAATTAATAATGTCAAAGTTATATTTAGCATGTGAAATTTGTTTTAGTCTAATAAAACAAAAGATGATAAATAAATCGCTACAAACACGAGAAAACAAGTTAGTAACGATTGCATAAGTCGAATAAAGATGTAAATACGATAATATGCATGATTTTGAAAAAGGTTTATGACACGTGATGGATTAACACGTGTTGTCCGAGGTCGAAAAATATTTGTCGAAATCTGTAAATATACCTAGAAAATCGTTGTTTTATGTAAAAGATGATGTTAAGAAAAACAGAGAAAACGAAAAAAAAGGGTCACGGTTTTCAGGCCATCGCGCGAGTCGCCTGGTGGGGCGCGACTCGTGCGGCTTGCTGTACAGGGTCGGCTTTTTCGAAAATCATTAACTTTGATAAATCGCGTACAAATATGAATTAATTCAACTCGATTTATATTTTCGATATTCGTCGTATTCGATATTCGATTATGAAATCGATATCGAATATTCGGAATGACTTTTAGAAAGGGTTTTATAAAATTGTTTTGAAAAAGAATTTGAACGAAACGAAAAAGAATGTTGGTTCTCTCCGCGTTAAAATCGTCGTATTTTGTAAAAAGTAACGATTTTTAGCATCAATGAGATTAATGTAATTCTTTTAATACGATATTCGATTAATGAACCGGTATCGTATTTTAAGAATATTTGTTATATGAAAATAGTTTTTGTAGTATCGATATTAGAAATAAAAAACGATGAATGACCCATAATAAAACAATGACGACCGACGACCCGTAATAAAAAAAGACGCGAGAAAGAATAAAAGAAAGGGAAGAACGGGATTGATTTTTACACCCTCAACCTACATGCTTTGTCTTCTCGGAATAGGGCTCGTCGAAATGTGGCTTAGTCACGGGAGCGTCGAGATGATGTGGGTTGGCTTAAGGAGATGTCGGTTTTGGTCCGGAATTGCCGAGAATAGTTGGTGTTAATTGATGTCAACTGGTGTGTAATTCATGTCTTGAATGTGTGACGGGAGGGTCCTATTTATAGGATGACTAACTTGCAAAGGAAGAAAGAGGCACCGGTCGGATTGAGGTAGGATTCTGTCTAAGGATAGGAATAATAAGCAATTTGAGTGGAACAAAAATTGCGTTGCTTGGTGAAGAAGCAAGACACACGGCTGATATGTGAGGAATACTCGGCTGAGTATGCTTCTTGTGCTCGGTCGAGAGTTCGAGTTTGCGTAGGAATCCTCCTGGGAACCAAATTCCACCTTTTAATGGATTTGTTTAATACTTTTGAGGCTGATTTTTGTAGTGTTTGAGCTCAAACCGGACTCTTGGGGGTGTCACGGCTGACTTGAGTGTCTCGAGAATATCTTTGACCGAGTTTTGACTCGGTCGCTAAAAGATGGTTTTGCCCCTGGTGTCGGATTTGACCCAAATTAGTCTCATTTGACTCGAAGTGACCCACTGGGCCTGGTTTTGAGGTTGTTTTTGTGAGATTTATACTCCGTAGCAAGCCCAAGCCAAATTCCATAGATTTCGAGCCCATTTTCGAGTACTTTAAAGCACGTTTCCGTCCGATCATCATCGAGTGTTTTTCGGAAACTTCTATAGACACCTGGCAGTCAAAATGTGGGTGTCTACAAAGCCCCCACTCTGACTGAGGCTTGGACAAGGCAAAAGTCAGAGTAGCTACCAGGTCAATCAAGGATTAAACTTGGCAGACTTCCAATCGGGTCGTTTATAGTCCGTTAGACTTGCGTAAAAGGGCTCGCAAGCCATAAGACAGAAGTCATACCTGAACAAGTGCCGATAATTTCATGGGGACCCGCCTAAAGGTCTTGGTGTGTCTGTTTGCAGACACATCCCGTGCTTTTCGCTGGGGAGAATTGTATAAGCTTTCTTCCGTAGCCTTGGGTGTACCTGTATGCTGACACATAGCTAATAGTATGTAACATTTAGGCGAAACACCGACTCGCGCTGGGGAAGTAAAAGACTTGAAAATTTTGAATTTTTGGGAAATGATTTGATATTTTTTTTTGAAAATGCTAAGAATTTGAATTTGGCTGAAAAATAGGAGTACTCGAGATGACTTGACTCCTGATCAGATCCTGAAATGGATTCCTAAAGTCTTTAGGTTAGGCCTTTATGCCTATGTGAATTAGAGGAAACATGAATCCCTATTCCTAAGGAGACTAGGAGAGGATTTTTCTTTAGTATAAATAGGGAGTTCCTGTTCTTTAATCTTCATATTCTAACCCAAATATTTTCTTCTCTCTTAAAATTCTTTAGACTTTTAAGACAAAAAAAGTTCTTGCTACGGGTATCGAACATCTGACCGCGATGCTTCAGGAGTGGGCCCAATTTTTCCGAGACAAGGACAAAGTTCAGCTAACTCAAATGGGAATTGTTTCTTTATTCCCACTTCAGCGACTTAGGGTAGATTCACACTTTCTCGATGCTTGCCTATCCTTTTTGACACTACCCATCATGCTTTCGCATTTCCTCAAGGAGAAATATGTCCCCTGCCCGAAGAAATTGCAGTTATAGGCGGTTGGTGCCCTAATGCTCGTCGTGCCATTCCCCCATTCTATCCCGATCCAAGGAGGAGATTAAGGGATTTTCTGGGTTTGTCGCATGCTGAGACAGCCCGTATGGTAAAGGGAGATTCTGTTTCCCTATTTGACCTAGCCGACAAATTTATGAATCCTGACGGCGTAAGAATTACTTCGACCCATAGGCGTAGGGCCTTTGCTTTTTGCATGTTGCATCGATATGTCTTTGAAGGAAGAATGGATGCTGACTTCTTCTTAGGTGAAATCAGGTTGATCGGCATAGTCGACCAAATGGAGACTGGTCACAACCCAGCTTGGTTAGCAACTGGGGAGATCATTATGGGCCTTGATGCTAGAAGACTCAACCCGGATCGACAATTGACAGGCAGCATTCGTCTTTTGCAGGTATTTAACCGTTTTTTCTCTTTTTTTCCCGAAAATTACCCGAATTTTCCGAAATTTTTTTTTTGAATTTTTTACAAAATTTTCCAGATTTTCGAAATTTTTGATTTTTCCGAAAAAAATCGAATTTTTCGCAAATTCTTTTTTTTTTTTTTTCAAATTTTTCCGAAATTTCTTTCTTTCCGATTTTTTGAATTTTCTCGAATTTTGAATTTCTTTTTCCTTTTTGTCAGATCTGGTTATCCGAGCGTTTGTCGACCATAGAGCCTCCGGTTAACATACCCAAATATTGTAGCTGCCAGATTACTTCAAGTAAACGACGAATAAGTTCGGGTCATCACATAAACCGGACTTATTGGGAGGAAGAACTAAAATTCCATGGTGGGCCCTTGATTAGATGGACCGTTATTTGGTGGTTCCTCTAAAAATTGTCGAGGTTAGCTAAGAGAGACAAAGCTCGATATCATGTGATTTTATCGTTGGACTGGACCGTCCACATCTATCCGGATCGTATCCTAAGGCATTTCGGTTCGTTTCAGCAGATCCCCGAGACTGAAGCAATTATTAGCGTTTCGCTCCAATTGACGGACGCTATGTGTGACACGTGGCTACAGCGTTAGTTTACCCGTGGAATATGGACTATACCCCGCCCTTGTCAAACCGTTTGGGTTTCTGAGGCGTACCAAAAATGGGCTTCCGAAGAATCCGAAGAGGCCGATAAAGCTTTGAAGACTGACGAGGCCTTTGACTTGGCCCGTCAAGAAACAGTAAAAGATAATAGAGGATTCTTTGACAAAGGAGAAACTCCTGCTACCCTTGTCCGACTGGAGTCGGGTTCTAAGTCAAAAACTAAGACCTGAGCTAAAGAGACTGGCGCTAGTGACTTGGATAGAAGACTTGGACCGAGACTAACGGCCCGAGACCGATTAGGCCCAAAAGACCGGTTACCAGAAAAGGTAAGGGCTCGACTAGGACCGATCGATGTGCCTGAAGACTCGAGTTCAAGGAAGCGAACTCGTGCTAAGGAAGTTCCCTTGGTGATTCGGGAGCGCTCACCTCCCCGTCGTCGTCAATGGACGGAAGAAGAGGCTAAAGACAAGGGAAAGGGCAAAATGCCCTAAACACCGAGCCTCTAGATTTTCATTATTTAAGTATTGCTATTATTTATTTTAGTGTCGTGTGTGTTTTTTTATTTGATTTTTGAACTTTTTGCAATTTGTAATTTTCCGAGTTTATCGGATTTTTTTTGGAAATAAATAAAGGAAATTTATTAAAAACCGTTCCTATTTTCTTTTCCTCGATTGCAGTGGTTGGGCCCTTTTGAGGGGCTGCCTACGTATCCATAATAAATGGAATCAAACCAAACGTAGTTCAGAGTTTTTAGTAATTTGCAATCTTGAAGTACACCAAGACTTATGGTTCGAGATGTTTATAACAGTAGAATAAATAATTCTAGCTTCTGACTTGCTTTTGAAAGTTTATTTTTTAGAAAAATGATTTTAATAAACTTTTTGCAAACGACATTGAGAAAGGGCTTAAGGGTAGTAACGCTTCAGCTGGTCCAGGTTGGTTGGATTGACAAACTCATTCCCATCCAGGTCCGTCAGCATTACAGCTCCACCAGATAAAATCTTTTTCACCAGGTATGGCCCAGCCCAATTAGGTTTGAATTTTCCCCTTGGGTCTACTGGTAACAAGGCTCGAACGGATTTGAGCACCAAATCCCCTTATTTAATGTTTCTGGGCCTTACCCTTTTGTTGAAGGTCCGTTGGATCCTCGTCTAATATTTTTGTATGTATATTATTGAGGGCACGAGATCGTCGTTCATCTAACAAGACTAGCGAGTCATATCGTGCTCGAACCCAATCGGCTTCAGGTACTTGACTTTCCAGTAGAATCCGGAGAGATGGCACTTGCAACTCGACCGGCTGGACTGCTTCCATCCCGTATGTTAGGTAATACGGTGTTGCGCCGGTGGCAGTACGGATTGACGTCCGATAACCCCAGAGTGCAAATGGTATTTTATCGGGCCAGTTCCGGTAATTGTCAGCCATCTTTTTGAGTATGGTGACATTTGTCTTATTAGCCGCTTCTACCGCTCCATTGGTTTGTGGTCGATAGGGTGAAGATGTATGCCTTTGAATCTTATACTTAGTCAACAGGGCTGCCGTCTCGGCCTGAAAATGGGTCCCGTGATCACTGATAAATTCATGTGGGATCCCGTACCGGCATATTATCTTATTTTGAATGAATTTAGCGACATGCTTGGCGTTGAGAATGCGATAAGACTCAGCTTCGACCCATTTGGTGAAATAGTCGATAGCCACCAAAATGAAGCAATGTCCCCCTGTTCCTGAAGGATTTATCTTCCCAATTATGTCGATTCCCCATGTCGAAAATGGCCAGGGTGACGTCATGGTATACAACAAGGATGGCGGCATGTGCTGTATATTAGCAAAGATTTGACAGTTATGACAATGCTTGACGTACAACTGGCAATCGGTCTCCATGCTGTTCCAGTAATAACCGAGCCTCATGATTTTCCGGACTAACATTTGGGCTTTCATGTGTGGACCGCATTCCCCATCATGTACTTCAGCCATAACCTTTTCAGCGTTGGCTTTATCGACACATTGAAGGAGAGCCCCCTGTGCCGTCTTTTTGTAAAGTTGCCCATCGTCGGTGCGGATGAACTGGGTTGCCAGTCTTCGCAAGGCCTTTCTGGCTCGGTTGTCGGCTCCGTGTGGATATTCCCCGGTTGCTAGGTATGTCAAAACAGCTTGATACCATGGCTCGAGATCGGGTATCTCGATATCTTCGATGTCGTGGATGTATGCTGGCTCAGACCGTCTTTCAACACAGATTGGCATACTGGTCACATGATCGGGAATGTTTAGTAAAGATGCCAGTTTTGAGAGTGCATCTGCGAACTGATTTTCTTCCCGAGGTAGGTATAAATATTCTACCTTCTGGAATTGCTTCTCGAGATCCCTTACTCGTGCCTGGTAGGCTGCGAGATTAGCATTCCGAGTCTTCCATTTTTGGAGTGCTTGGTTAATGACTAGAGATTAATCACCGTGTACTCGGAGGTTTGTGACCCCTAAGTCGGCAGCGGCTTGTAGCCCGTGGATACATGCTTTATATTCAGCAGCATTATTAGTAACGTCAAAGTCTAATTTGATGAAGATGGGAATATGTTCTCCTTTTGATGAGATTAGAAGAATCCCTACTCCGAATCCTCGGAAATTAAATGCCCCGTCGAAGTATAAGTCCCATGTCTCGGTATCGGTATGGAAAATATCTTCATCTGGAAAGGACCAAGTGTCGGTGTGTCCTTCTTCAATCACCGGACTGTCGGCGAGAAATTCGGCTACTATTCGGCCTTTAATTGCTTTCAATGGTACGAACTTCAGATCGAATTCTGCCAACATCAGGGTCCATCTTGATATCCTGCCATTGAGGATGGGCTTTTCAAAGAGGTATTTGATTGGATCCATTCTGGATAGTACCTGCACCTCATAGCTAAGCATGTAATGGCGGATCTTCTTCGTGACCCAGACCAAAGCTAAACACGTCTTTTCGAGCATGGTACATTAGCATTCATACTCTTAGAACTTTTTGCTGATGTAGTATATGGCTCTTTCTTCAGAGTTGACCATTTGAGCTAACATAGCCCCCATGGCTGTCTCGGTCGTTGTAAGGTATAACGACAGAGGCAAACCGGATTGAGGTGGCATTAGGACTGGCGGTGAAGACAAAATTTCATTGATTCTATCGAAGGCCATTTGACACTTGTCGTCTCTTAGTAATCGTTCCCCTATCTTCAGTTTTTTGAAAATTGGTTCACACACCATGGTCAACTTTGAAATGAACCTGCTGATGTATTGGACTTTTCCGAGAAACCCTCTTATCTCTTTTTCTGTCCTAGGTGGTTGCATCTTGGTGATGGCCTTGATTTTGGCTGGATCAAACTTCGATACCGCGTTGGCTAACGATATGACCCAGTAATTTGCCAGAGGTTACCCCAAAACTGCACTTTTGAGGGTTTAATCTCATGTTGTACTTGCGCAATCGGGTGAAGATTTTTCTTAGGGCGGTGATATGACCTTCCTTGTCTTTTGATTTGACGATCATCTCGTCTACATACACTTCTACTTCTTTATGCATCATGTCATGTAATAAAGTTGTAGCAGTTCGTTGATACGTTGCTCCGGCGTTAATGAGACCAAATGGCATAACAGTATAGCAATAAGTACCCCAAGGTGTAATGAAAGTGGTCTTATCTATATCTTCTTCTGCCATTTTTATTTGATTGTACCCGGCATACCCGTCCATAAATGATAGAAGGGCATGATCAGCTGTGTTATCCACCAGTATGTCGATATGTGGTAACAGGAAATCATCTTTCGGGCTCGCCTTGTTAAGATCCCGAAAGTCTACACAGACACGCACCTTACCGTCCTTTTTAGGAACCGGCATGATGTTTGCAACCCAAATCGGATATTCGGATACTTGTATGAAGCCGGCTTTGAACTGTTTGTCGACCTCCTCCTTGACTTTAAGGGACTATTAAGGTCTTATGAGGTGGAGCTTTTGTTTAACCGGCTTGAATCCTTCCTTGATCGGTATATGGTGCTCGGCTATTTTGCGATCTATCCCTGGCATGTCCTTGGAGGACCATGCAAAGACGTCTTTGAACTCTTAAAGGAGACTCGTGAATTGTTGTTTCTCCTCGGGATGTAGAGATAACCCTATCTTAAGTATCTGAGGCTCTAAGGTTGTTCCCACATTACTGGACTCGGTTTCTTCGATTACCGGGTTCCGGGACTCCCTTTGCTCCAGTTGCTCGACCAGATGTGGAGGCAAAGATACCTGTTCGTCGGGTTTCTCAATGTCATTGCACAAAACGTTTTTGAAATTGAAAGTATTTTGAAAATGAGACAAGTCATAATCAGAACGATTGTTATTATTTATAAATTTAGAGAAAAGCTCGAAAAGATCGGCCATCTGATCGTTAGTCAGTGACGGGATAGATAATGTACCTGGGACAGGCCCCGGAGCACCAGGAGTAGCCAAAGGGAGAGGGGGAGTTATAGGAGTGACCCTAGCACCAGACTCACTAGACTCGACTTCAGACTCTGAATCAGACTCCGACTCGGACTCAGACTAAGACTCAGGCATTTCTCCTTCTCCAGCGATCAGCTTGTAGGTCCTTCCCTGACTGTCAGTCCATTTGACAGTTTTCCTCTAGGCTCTCTTCCCCACATCGGATCCTACGTCCGAGATTAGCTTAGTTGGATCGAACTAATGGCTGCGAAGGATTAGATTGACCAGTTCTTCTTTTGGTGGCGGGATCGCGACCTCCTCTCCAAAAAGCAGCCCTAGCGCGGGCTCAGCATTCTTAGCATCTTCGGACTGGATAAGGGCGAAGATGTCGTCGGGTATGAAGTCGCAGTCCTGGGCCAAGTGGGTCCCAAGGTGCGTGGTACTGGGCCGATATAGGCCCGTTTGGATAGATTCAAATACTGGAGTAACAAAGGTAACAGTGTTAGCTCTTATTTGGCCCATATTTTCCGGGGTAATGGTATATCCTAGCCCGGTTTGAGATCGGCCGTTGTCTAGGACTTCAATTACCCTTCCTGCGGGGAGATCTGGCCTAGATGTAACCCCTGGTAGAAACCCTAGATTTTGTAGCATCCTGTCGATGCTCACTATGAAGTAGGGTCGGAAGAGATACTCATCTTCAATCATGCCTATGAAATCAAATCCCCAGAGATCCGTGCGACCCGAAGTGTTACAGTTAGCCACAGTCATAGGTGTTGCCTCCCAGGTGATGATGCTATCGTGTAAAGGCAACTTGATTTTCCGGTGCAGAGTAGAGGATACCGCCTTGACGGCGTGGATCCATGGTCTTCCTAGGAGCAGGTTAAAGGAGGAGGTGACATCGATCACCTGAAATTCCAACTCCTTTTCTACTAGGCCGGTTATGATAGTAAGCTTCACGGCCCCAGCTACCGATTTTGGGCTTCCGTCAAAAGCCTGGATGGTTTGAGCTGTTAGAATGTAGTCGGCCTCGGTGATGCCGAGGGCTTTGGCAGGCCTCAAGGGGAGGACGTTGACTGCGGACCCGTCGTCTATTAGGGTCATTGGTAAGTACTTCCCGCGACAGATCACCGTGATGTAGAGGGCCATGTTGGGGGTAGCCCCAAAATGATGGCAGATCAGCATTGGAGAAGGTAATCAATGGGCCTTTTTCTTTAGCTTTGCCTTTTAAGTGAGGCAGGATCGTGGCTACCATTTCAGCTGGAGTAGCCAAAGAGTCGATCTTGACTTGATCGAGGACCTTAGTGAGTGCCTCTCGATGTTCCTGTGAGCTAACTAGGAGTTGCCATATAGAGAGGTCAACTCGAGTCTTGCTTAGCTGCTTTACTAGAGCCTTTTCAGTGGTTGGCTCTTCGGGGGCGGCCTCTACCCTAGGTGGTTCGGCGATGATAGGAATATCCCTAAGATGGTTGGTGGCTAAGGCTTTAGACTTAACCTTCTGGATCTCCTCGGGAGTGATGGGGACAGCTTCCCCTTTAGTAAGGTAGACGTCGTCTTCGTCGTCGCACTAAATCCCGTTTATTTGCGGGACAAATGGAGAAATGAGGTTTGCACAGTCGATAATTTCTCCGGAGAAAATGGCGTGGGCGGCTAAAGGATTATCCTTGTTATTGGGCTTGCCTCCGGGTAAAGGGATTTTGCCACTTTCGATGAGATCCTAGATTAGATGCTTCAGCTTCCAACATTTCTCGGTATCGTGCCCATTGCCCCGGTGGTATTGACAATAGGCCTGAACGTCGTAGGCCTTGGAACGACGTTCGAATGAAACTTCGGGTGATGGGCCTATCGGGTTAATCAAGCCTTTTGATGAAAGACTTTGTAAGGCATTTGCGTAAGTGGTACCTATGTCGGTGAATACCCGAGGTGTGGTATTCTTCTTCGACGGGGTATCAAGTAGATTGACCTCGTCGAAAATGCTGCGAGTAGCAGCTGCAGTCACGGGCTTGCTTGTGGATGAGCTGGCCCCTTGATAACCCTTGGTGGAAGCCTTAGTAACGCTTTCTAATCTTAGATCATCCTCAATTCTTGTCCCCATTTCAGTTAAGGTAGCGAAGTTGGGTATGATGGCGTACCGGAGATGGACCCGGTATGAAGGGAGGAGATTCTTCACAAAGGCCTCCACTAAGACCTTATCGCTGGGCTTATCGGCCAGCTTGACGTTTTCAGCACTCCGTCTCTGAAGGTATTTCGTGAATCCTTCCTTAGGTTCCTGGGCCATTACTTCCAGGGTGCGCATAGTGGTCTGGATTTTCGTGTTGTCGGCGTAGTTCCGAGCGAATTCCGTTGCCACGTCATCCCAAGTTTTGTATTTCTTGGAATCGAGCCGGTAGTACCAGGCTCTTGGGTGCTTCTCGAGGGAAGAAGCAAACAGATGCTTGAACATGTTGGACTTAACCCCCTTAAGGACCATGAACTTCTTAAAAGCCCGGATGTGGTGGACCGGGTCTTCAGTACCTTCGAACATTGGCAGGCCCGTCAGGTTGAGATTGGCGGGCAGTTCATCGGTCTGGGGCGTATAGGCCCGAGCATTCTCCGTGTGGATTGAGTTTTGGGTCGACAGATGGACCTGTTCCTGCAGTTTGTGGACTGCGCTGGCCAATTCAGCTAAAGGTCCAGTAGTCTCGACACTGCCACAGGGAGTTCCCTGCTCCACAACACTCACTCAGGTGAGGATGGCGATCTGGTCCCCTCTCATGGTCGTGATCATAGTCTCCAACTTGGTCAATGAGGCCTTCAAATCATCTATGGCTTGTTGCGTCATGGCTCGGGTGTGGGGTGACCTGTCTGTAAGAGCAACGCGTAATCAGTAACTGACCCAGATCTTAGAATCAAAGAGTACATCCCGAGCAAAGAAAAAGACTAGACGAAAAAAAAGACTGAAAACCGACTCCTAGACGAGTCACTCGCGTACGGTGGGCTTTCCTTAGGATTTCGCAAAGTGGGCCTAGTCCCGTTCGAAGGAAGATCCATGTGAGAAATCCCTAGACTTTGGACTCGGATGTGTAAACGGGCTTCCCTTTGTAGGGGTTCGTCCTACGAAGGTGGGCCGTGCCTTGACGAGTAAGGCAGACTGGGACGGGGAGGAAACCCGTGATGTAGGATCGACGGAGTTTCGACGCTATAGACTATTACAACTTATGACAAGACCCGACACTACTAAATACGGGAAGTCCTAAGAGGAAGGTTTCGAAAAAAGGAAGATTTGGATTTAGAAAAGTCTGAAAAAAGGTCGGATTGGATGGCCCGATTTATTTGAAAACCGAAAAGTACTAATCGGGCCGGAATTTTTGGAAAATTTGATAAGGTTTGGGCGGCATACCGGCTAAAAAATAGGCTTGTTATGTTTTGAGTCGAAAATCATAAGTCCTAAATTCGGTAGTGTCCCGGGTTTTGAAAAATGGATAGTTTTGAAAAGATGCAAATTTTTGAAATAACGGTTTTTTGAAAAAGGGTGATCAAGTAGCACGTAGTCATGGAAACAGTATAATGACACCATGTATGCTCCTAATCTAAGTCTCGGTCGGTCGAAATAAGGTCTATACAAACAACGATCGCTTTCTCGCAAATCAGGACGGACCTCCTAAGCCGAGTGTTCCGCCATCGAAGTCTTTAGTGCACCCATTTAGGAATGCACCGTGGTATAGTGGGACGTCGGTCACAAGCAACCGGCTCGGGAAAGAATTGGGTTATGCATGAACCATTGAACTAAAACGCGTACATTACTAATTGAACGATTTCTTTTCGAGTCTCACCCTAGGAACCCCGATGACAAGTGGCACATCAGGAATCCACAACGAAGTCGCCAAATTGTGGACATGACATAGGTCCACCCCGACGCGGCCACGCGCGGGTTTGGGGGGGCGAATGAATCTCATGTGAGATGGATCTCGAGTTGAAATTTAAATCGAAGTAGGAGTCGCCACCGAACTTTGTGGGAGTTCGGGCCCATTCGAACCCACTCTCTGTCGTAGTGGGCCGTGTACAAAATACGGCCCATTTCAAATGTCAGAGTTTATCGTGTTCGTCCCTTTGCATTTGAAACCGATACCGAAATTATCGGTAATCGAATATTGAATGACTATCATTGCCAATGGATTTGGACATCCGGAAACCATGGTTCTGAGTAAGGGGTGAGGGTACGTGTTGGGAGGTTCACTGAGAACACCCAACCCCGCCCACACTTAGTGGCCTTTACTAAGATATCGTTCGATTTTTATGTACGCGCGTTAGTTCGACGATTGAATGATATGCAAACGTTATTTTCCCTAAGCGTGTGAGAAAAATTAAATGGGTTGCTAAGTCGTTTAATGCATCTAAATTAATAACGTCAAAGTTATATTTAGCATGTGAAATTCGTTTTAGTCTAATAAAACAAAAGATGATAAATAAATCGCTACAAACACGAGAAAACAAGTTAGTAACGATTGCATAAGTCGAATAAAGATGTAAATACGATAATATGCATGATTTTGAAAAAGGTTTATGACACGTGATGGATTAACACGTGTTGACCGAGATCGAAAAATATTTGTCGAAATCTGTAAATATACCGAGAAAATCGTTGTTTTATGTAAAAGATGATGTTAAGAAAAATACAGAAAACGAAAAAAAAGGGTCACGGTTTTCAGACCATCGCGCGAGTCGCCTGGGGAGGGGGGCGCGACTCGCGCGGGTGGCTGTCCCGGGTCGGCTTTTTCGAAAATCATTAACTTTTATCAATCGCGTACAAATATGAATTAATTCATACTCGATTTATATTTTCGATATTCGTCGTATTCGATATTCGATTATGAAATTGATATCGAATATTCAGAATGACTTTTAGAAAAGGTTTTATAAAAGTGTTTTGAAAAAGAATTTGAACGAAACAAAAAAGAATGTTGGTTCTCTAGCATTAAAATCGTCGTATTTTGTAAAAAGTAACGATTTTTAGCGTCAACGAGATTAATGTAATTCGTTTAATACGATATTCGATTAATTAACCGGTATCGTATTTTAAGAATATTTGTTATATGAAAATAGTTTTTGTAGTATCGATATTAGAAATAAAAAACAATGAATGACCCATAATAAAACAATGACGACCGACGACCCGTAATAAAAAAAGACGCGAGAAAAAAGAAGAGAAAGGGAAGAACGGGATTGATTTTTACACCCTAAACCTACATGCTTTGTCTTCTCGGAATAGGGCTCGTCGGAATGTGGCTTACTCACGTGAGCGTCGAGACGATGTGGGTTTTGGTCCGGAATTGCCGAGAATAGTTGGTGTTAATTGATGTCAATTCGTGTGTAATTCATGTCTTGAATGTGTGACGGGAGGGTCCTATTTATAGGATGACTAACTTGCAAAGTAAGAAAGAGTCACCGGTCGGGTTGAGGTAGGATTCTGTCTAAGGATAGGAATAATAAGCAATTCGAGTGGAACAAAAATTCCATTGCTTGTTGAAGAAGCAAGACACACGGCTGATATGTGAGGAATACTCGGCCGAGTATGCTTCTTGTGCTCGGTCGAGAATTCGGGTTTGCGTAGGAATCCTCTTGGGAACCGAATTCCACCTTTTAAAGGATTTGTTTAATACTTTTGAGGCTGATTTTTGTAGTGTTTGAGCTCAAACCGGACTCTTGGGGGTGTCACGGCTGACTTGAGTGTCTCGAGAATATCTTTGACCGAGTTTTGACTCGGTCGCTAAAAGACGGTTTTGCCCCTGGTGTCGGATTTGACCCAAATTAGTCTCATTTGACTCGAAGTTACCCATTGTGCCTGGTTTTGAGGTTGTTTTTGTGAGATCTATACTCCGTAGTAAGCCCAAGCAAAATTCCATAGATTTCGAGCCCATTTTCGAGTACGTTAAAGCACGTTTGCGTCCGATCATCATCGAGTGTTTTTCGGAAACTTCTATAGACACCTGGCAGTCAAAATGTGGGTGTCTACACCTAGCTACCTAGCTTAGGTTTGTTGACTATTATTTTGATCGGTAGGATAGACGACAAACTTCCGCCATCAAGGAGAGACTTTTGGAAGCGTTTATCGCACTGTAAAGGGGGTTACTCAGCCAATTTATCCTATGCCTCTGAGATTCGTAACCCCGCAATTAGCTACTTTTGCGAAATTCTCTCCCATTTCTTGGTACCCTCGGCCGATAACATTTATTCTCTTAATGTGTGTGTCTTGCAATTGATTTTAGACTCTTTAGTCAGTAACTCGAATCCCTTAGAGTTACCCATTGTTGTGGCGTTACACTTCCAACGCATCGTTGATACCCAACGCCGCTCCTTAGATTGTGGAGGTCTTGCGACGGTAATAGCTAAAAATTTGGGATATTCGACCGACCACCTCACCTCGCTAGACAACTCCATTTGGTTTAACGAGGCCTATTTCCCTACTTGAATTTTTCATGTCCCCCATCATTGCCTCGTCTATATTAGCCGTGGACGTGCTTTAATTGTCCCCAACACACACGAAAACACCATCCTCATTCACCATTATTGGGACCTACCTCTAGGACCCGGTGAATTTCGACTAGCAAAGACTGAGTCGGAAGGAAGGGGAGTATGGGAGTACATGCACTACACATTGCCCGAAGGTCGTACGATCTACGACCTTTGTGAGAGTGAGTCAGACTACACCTTCTCACTTAGCGACGTTCCGGAGGAGTTTTCTCCCGAGCCGTCTTCCGAGGGTATACCGTACTACCCTGTGTCTCTTAATGCTTCGTACGCATCTGCCGATTATTCGTTCTAGACCATGTGTCGGTAGGTGGTGGTGGTGTGCGTGTGAGTGTGCTGGTGGGGTAGGTGAGTTTTTATTAATCTATAATTGCTTGTCCTTGGGTTATTTCTGATCCCTTTTTCCTTTATCTTATTATCATTGTGGTTGTGTAGACACCCACATTTGGTCATTAGATGTCTATCGCAGTTTCCAAAGAACACCCGATGATGATCGGACGCAAACATGCTTTAGCACACTTGAATATGGGCTCAAAATCATTGGCATTTGGCTTGGATTTTTTACGGAGTACAAATCTCACAAAACCAACCTCAAATTCAGGCCCAGTGGGACATTTCGAGTCAGATAAGACTAGTTTGGGTCTGTGGACATGACAAAGGTCCACCCGGACGCGGCCACGCGCGGGTTTGGGGAGGCGAATGAATCTTCATAAGAAAACGAATCTAATGGAAATTTAAATCGATGAGGAGTCGCCACCGAACTTTGTCGGAGTTCGGGCCCGTTCGAACCCACTCTATGTCATAGTGGGCCGTGTACAAAATACGGCCCATTTCCAATGTCAGAGTTTATTGGGTTCGTCCCTTAGCATTTGATACCGATACCGTCACTACCGGTTATCGTGTATTGAATGACTCTCGTGCGTCAACGGTTTCGGGCATCCAGAAACCGAGGTTTTGAGTAAGGAGTGAGGGTACGTGTTGGGAAGCCCACGAAGGACACCCAACCCCGCCCGCACATTAGCGGCCTCTACTAGGATATCGAATGACTTCTGAATACGCGTGTTAGTTAAATGGGAAAATGATATGCAAAGATTATTTTCCCTAAGCATGTGAATGTAATTGAAAGGGTTTCTATGTCAATTTAATGCAATTAATTCTAACGTCAAAGTTGAATTTTAGCATGTGGGTTCATTTTAGTACAATAAAATAAACAACCAAAATTGACTAAAGAAACAACAAACGGTTAGTTACGGTATAAGGATATTAACGGTTTGTGCAGATATTGAATTATGTAGAATGATGCAAATGAGTTAATGTATGGTTTTGAAAAGATATTTCACATGATATATTAGGCACGTGTTGACCTAAGTCACGAAAAATGATTAACGAGGCTCGAGTGCGATTTGTAGGACTCACGGTTTAACGTGATAAAGGGCCACTCGACCGAGTCATTGTGTGACTCGACCGAGTGGACCTCTGAAAAAGGTTATGTCCGGGTTTTGGGACCCTACTTGATCGAGTTATTGACCAACTCGACCGAGTACGTGGCCACTCGACCGAGTCACTATGAGACTCGACCGAGTGGAGGTCGCAAAGACATTTTGTCTCGGTTTTTGGGGTACCACTCGACCGAGTGGGCTAGGCACTCGGTCGAGTGCCCCCTGTACGAACCAGATGTTCGTTTGCAATTTTGTTGTTGATTTCGAAATTGCTTTTCATTTTGACGATTTGATGAATTGGGCATAAATATCGCGGAATTTATACTCAATTCTGAAATTGCATACTCGTTGTACCTCGTATTCGATTATTGAATCGATATGAGATAGTAGAGTGAAAATAAGAGAATATTGTTTTAAGTCGTTTGAATTAACTATCGCGATCTGAATAGATTTTCTCCGCGTTTAATAATGTCGTGATTCTAGCGAATCGTATGACTATTATTTTAGCATCAACGAAAAAATCGCATTAGTTAATTAAATTGACTAAATTGTTAGATTCAACATCCAATTATGGAATTGGTATCGGGTCTAACGGATCGACACTTTACTTTAATCGAAGGACTTGATTCCCTCGGCTTTTCCGACATCGAAATAAATCCCTAGAGATCGTGATGTCGGATCCGCGTCAACGGGTTTCGACCCTTATTAAAAAACATACTTGTTTTGGAAAATCGATTTTAGAATATGCGATGCAAATGAAAATAATCGAATTATTGTTTAGGTTGACCCATTTCAATAATGAAGCGATCGGGGTGATTGGATAAGCGACCGGCAACGCTGTGTGCAGTACACTTGTATATTCGGGTTTTCTTATCCCACCATCACTCATGCTCGACACAAATTCACGAGTATTTTAATGTTTTATAATACTAGTGATATTAGCGATATTACAGATGCGATAAATAAATAAGAAAACAAAAAGAAGTGAAAAAAGACGAGAGGAAGAGAAGGAGGGAAAACGGGAATTGGCACCCTCAGCCTACATGTTTCTTATGCTCGGTATGGACTCGTAGTGATGGCTTGCACGGGAGTTTCGAGATATGTAGAGTGAGTTGTGGTGGTTAGGGTGTTGAATTCCTAAAGTTAGGTTTAGGGTTTTGATTCCTAGGCTAGGGCTAGGGTTTGCTTGGTGTAGAGTAGGGTTTGATTAGGGTAGAATTAGGGTTGCAAAAAGTTGTCCAAAGATGTTGAAATTGTTTGTGCATGGGGTTGCTTATATAGGCAAAGACAAGGGCACCCGGTTAGGGTTACTCGACCGAGTAACCAGCTGACTCGGTCGAGTGGCCCAGTGCGTCAGCCGTCGGGCTTGAAATCAGCCCACTCGATCGAGTGGGTGAGGCACTCGATCGAGTGGCCCAGCTGGGTCGTGCGGGTCCGCTGTTTTGGGCCGCGACTTGGGTTTTTGATGACTTTGTGTTTGACTTGGACTTTTGATGTTGTGAGGGGCTGTTTTGTATGTCTCGGAAACGACTTTGACCAGGGTTGACCCAATCGTAAAAAGGTCGATTTTATTTCCGATGTCGGTTTTGGCCCAAATTAGTCTTGTTTGACTCGAAACGGTCCGCTGGGCCTGATTTTGAGGTCAGTTTTGTAAGATTTGTACTCCGTAAGTGCTTTAACCAACGACTAAAGGATTTGAGCCCATATCCGAGCGCGTAGAAACACGTTAGCGTCCGATCATCATCGGGTGTTTTTTGGAAACTACCATAGACACCTGGCAGTCAAAATTCGGGTGTCTACAGGGTCGAATCCGACACCGAGGGCAAAATCGTCTTTAGCGACCGAGTCAAAACCCGGTCAAAAATATTTTCCGAGGCATAAGAATTTGCCGTGTCACCCCATAATTCCGGTTTGAGGTCGAACACTACAAAAAATCAGCTACAAAAAATATTAAACAATTCCGTTAAGGATAGAATTCGATCTCCAGAAGGAATTCTACCCGAACACTTGACCGAGCACGAAGGATACTCGGCCCAGTACTCCTTTTCAGCCGGCTCAATGCCTTTCCCACTGATAAGTGTGGTTTGTAGTGCCTATTTTGTAGTGTTTTGGTCCCATTTTTCTTGTGGAATCGCTCCTTGGGAGCGATTTATGGGCTACTTATGCTTCCTCTAGTTCGTTTCAGGTTCCCGAGACCATTCATGAAGAGTTGAAGCGATTTCGACTCAATACATACACTTTTCGGAGCCAACGAAGCGGAGGAATGATGACTCGATGCTTCGGAATCGACCCCGAGACCTTGGGACCCAATCCCGAGTCCCGAGACCCGATCCCGAGTCCCGAGAATTGATGAGAAGTTCATATGAAGCAAGGAGGAGCCAAAAGGGTCATATTGGAGGCCTACAAGACCCATCCCCGACGGGTATGCACCTTATCCCGTCGGGGATGAAGTGCGAGTTTGAGGGAGCTACTGCAAGGCCGTCCCGGTCGGGACCAACCCGTCCCGGTCGGGATGGTGGGTCCGTCCCGGTCGGGATGACCCGTCCCGGTCGGGACCAAGTGCTGTTGCCCACATTTCACTTTCTTTCTTCTCCCTTCCATTTGTAACCCTATAAATACCCCTCCTCTTGTAATCTTAGGGGATGTTCTTCACCTCTCCTTAAACCCTAGCCTAGTTTAGGTTAGATTAGATTAGATTAGTGTAGATTAGTCGGTAATTAGTGGTTAATCTTAGTTTAGTACTTGTATTAAGGGGATTCTTCAAGATCTTCACCAAGCTTGACAACCTAGGATGTTTGTTTTGGGTTTTCTTCATTAATGCAAGTTTCCATCTTTTCCTTCACTAGTATGGTATAATCTTCTTCTCCTTTTACTCTTTATCTTGTTTAATTCATCCAAGTTTGCATCTTTGATTGTTGTATTGTTCTTAGTTCATAGTTATCACTAGTTTGATTATGTATGTTTTGATTCTTGTGTTGTTTCCTCTTGTTCTTGTTAGAATTAGTTTGATGATGTTAGAGTAGTGTTCTTGCTAGGGTTAGTAGGGTGATTAGGGTGTTAATTGGTTGATTAAGGGTTTGTTGGAGGAATTGGTGGAAGATTTGGGTTTCTTCTTGAGTGATGCATGTTACATGTTTGTTGGAATGCTTGAATGACTAAGTAGGTTGGAATGCTTGTTTTTCTTGCCTTCCTTTGTCATGTGTGTCGCCGGATGGGTTCCATGAGGAACCTCTAGGTCGGTCTAAGTTAGATTACCTAGATTTCCCTACTATCGCCTTCACTCTAACTCCTCCTTGACCATTCCGTTACCCCTTTGACCCCGACCTAATCCTAGCCCGTTTTCCTTGTTGCTCTTCTTAGTCATAGTCTAGTCTTCTCTCCCTCTTATCATTCTCTAGCTTAGTTCGTTGACTTTGTCTAGTATTTGGGCCGACCTAGTCTAAACGCCTCTACCGTCCCCGTGGATTCGACCCGACTTACCGTAGCTACCTAGCTTAGGTTTTGCCGGTTTTTATTTGACGGTGGGATCCGCGACAAATCCCTCCCATCACCCACCAAGAAACAGAATTCTCATTCCTCTCAAATTACTTACTTTTCCTATCCAAAGCTGTATTTCTTATCCCCCCAAGTTAAGCTACCTTACCTAGCTTCAATCGGAGACCTCTACTATAAATAGACCCCCTTGCACACACCAAAGATAGTTTCATACATTCACGATTCATACACATCTACAACTCATACACATTCATTAATAACACACGCACGTCCATAGCATCGAATAAACTGATAATACAACCAGAGATCACGCCGCCTTATCCCGAGATCCGGCCACCTCTACCCGACGCCCCATACAACTTAAAACCACCATAACTCACCAACATTACCTCGACGCTCCCATGTCTAAGCCACATTCCGACGAGCCCCGTTCCGAGTATACAAAGCATCGATTTCTTTTCATCATTTGTTTCATTATACTAAAACGAACTTCGCATGCTAAAACAACTTTGACGTTAATTTTAGATGCATTAAATCGACTTAGCAACCCATTCAATTATTCGCATATTTAGGCAAAACAATGTTTGCATATCATCCATCGTATTACTAACGCGCGTATTTCATAATCAAACGATATTTTAGTATTAGAGGTCGCTAATGTGCGGGCGGGGTTGGGTGTTCTTTGTGAACTTCCCAACACGTACCCTCACCCCTTACTCAAAACCATGGTTTCCGGATGTCCGAATCCATTGGCACACGATAGTCATTCAATACACGGTATCCGATAATATTAGTATCGGTATCAAATGCTAAGGGACGAACCCAATAAACTCTGACATCCGAATGGGCCATACTTTGTTCATGGCCCACTAAGATATAGAGTGGGTTCGAACGGGCCCGAACTCCCACAAAGTTCGGTGGCGACTTCACTTCGATTTAAATTTCAATTCGACCCATCTCATATGGAGATTCATTCGCCTTCCTCAACCCGCGCGTGGCCACGTCGGGGTGGACCTATGTCATGTCCACAATTTGGCGACTCCGCTAGGGATTAACTGATGCGTGACTTACCATCGACATCCTCAGGGTGAGACTCGAATAGAAATCATTTGACTAGTACAATACGCGTTTTGGTTTTACGGTTCATCCATAACCCCATATTTTCCCAGGCCGATACTGGCGACCGATGTCCCAGTATACCACTGATGTAGTCCAAATTGGATATGTCAAAGGTTTCCATAGTCGATTCGTATGGGTTTTACGGCATGTTCTAAGCTCAATCCGACTTAGGAAGTCCGCCCCGATTCTCGGATAGGCTATGTACACTGGTATAGACCCTCTATAGACTGACCGAGACTTAGTATAGAGCATACATGGTGTCGTTATAATGCTTGCGTGACTATGTGCTACTTGGTTTCTGAGGTCGTTTTTCAAAAAGCCGTCATTTTCAAAAATTACATCCGTTTCAAAATATTCAATTTCAAAAACCGGGACATATACAGAATTTAGGATTTACGATTTTACTCAAAAACAGCCTATTTCTAGCCGGTATTCTGCCCATTTCAATACTCGAGAATATTTTCAAACTTTCAACACCGTCACCCGGCTCGCCTTTCCGTTTTATTTTGGCCGGGCTCCCTCTCCCAAATTTCCGGGCTTTAAAAAAAATTCATTTAAAAAACTTTCTTTTCTTAGGACTTTCCGTATTTAGCAGTGTCGGGTCGCGTCGTAAGTCACCAAGTTCTTTAGCGTCGAAACTCCGTCGATCTTACATCACGGGTTTCCCCCCAATCCCAGTCCGCCTTATTTAGCTAAGGCAAGGCCCACCTACGTAGGACATACTCCTACAAAGGATGGCCCGTTTACACACTCGAGTCTAAAAGTCTGGGGAATATCTCACGTGGACTCTCCTTCAAGCAGGACTCGGCCCACACGCCGAATCCTAAGAGAGGCTCACCTTGTACGAGTCACCCGTCTAGGTGTCTTTTCCGAGTCATTTCCCTTTTCAGTCTTTCTTTCGCTCGAGATGTGCTTTTATTCCAGGATTTGGGTTAGTTACTGATTACGCGGTACTCTTACAGACAGGCCGCCTTTCATCCGAGCCATGACGCAACAAGCCATAGACGAGTTGACAGCCACATTGGCTAGGTTGGAGACCCAATTGACGGCAATGAGGGAAGACCAGACTGCCATCCTTACCCGTGTAAGTGTCGTGGAAGAAGGAACCCCTGGTGGTAACACCGAGACTACCGGGCCGTTAGCTGAACTGGCCACCGCGGTCCGCAAGCTGCAAGAACAGGTCCATTTGTCGACCAACAACACCATCCATACCAAGAATGCTCGGGCTTATTCAGCCCTGACCAACGAATTGCCCGCCAATCTCAACCTCACGGGCCTACCAATGTTTGATGGGACTGAAGACCCGGTACTCCATATCCTAGCCTTCAAAGAATTCATGGCGGTCAAAGGAGTGAAGTCCACCATGTTTAAGCACCTGTTTGCTTCTTACCTCGAGAAGCATCGAAAGCCTGGTACTACAGGCTCGATTCCAAGAAATACAAGACTTGGGACGATGTAGCAACAGAGTTTGCCCGAAATTACGCGGACAACACTGAAATCCAGACTACCATGCGTACTCAGGAGGTCATGGCCCAAGAGCCCAAGGAAGGTTTTACCAAATACCTTCAAAGGTGGAGGGCCGAAATCGTGAAGCTGGTTGATAAGCCCAGCGAAAAGGTGTTAGTGGAGGCTTTCATGAAGAATCTCCTTCCCTCTTACCGGGTCCATCTCCGGTACGCTGTCATACCCAATTTCGCCACTCTAACCGAGATGGGTACAAGAATTAAAGATGACTTAAGACTAGAGAGGCTTACTAAGGCCTCTACCAAAGGGTACTAAGGGGCCAGCTCGTCCGCCAGCAAGCCCGCAACCACAGCTGCATCCCGCAGCATCTTTGACGAGGTCAATTCACTAGACACCTCATCCAAAAAGAATACTCTAACTCGGGTATTCACTGATATAGGGACCACCTATACTTATGCCTTACAAAGGCTTTCATCCAAGGGTCTGATCCAGCCGATAGGCCCAACTCCGGAAGTCCCGGTCGAGAAACGATCCAAGAGATATAACATCCAGACCTATTGCCAGTATCACCGAGGTAATGGGCACGATACTGAAAAATGCTGGAAACTGAAGCATCTTATCCAGGATCTAATCGAAAGTGGGAAGATACCGCTGCCCAGCGACAAACCAAGCAATAAAGAGAACCCCTTCAGTGCTCACGCCATTTTCACTGGAAAAGTAATCGACTGTTCTCATCTCATTTCTCCTTTCGTCCCACAAATTAACGGGATATGGAATGATGATGAAGACGACGTTTACCTAGCTAAAGGGGAAGTTGTCCCCATCACTCTAGAAGAAATCCGGAAGGCTAAAACCAAAGCCTTGGCCAGAACTCACATCGTCACGGCCGGCCCTTCTACCCCGGAGACCGTCACTGAACTTTCCAGGACGAAACCTACCCTCGAGGAGCCAAACGCTGAGACGGCCCTAGTCAAGCAACTGAAAAGGGTTCGAACTGATCTTACCATATGGCAGCTTTTGGTTAGTTCTCAAGAACATCGGGCAGCACTTACTAAGGCTCTCGATCAAGTCAAGGTCGACTCATTGGTTACCCCCACTGAAATGGTAGCCACTATTTTGCCCCATCTTAAAGGCAAATCCAAGGAAGAAGGCCCACTCATCACCTTCTCCGAATCCGACCTCCCGCAGTTCGGGGCCACCCATAACTTAGCCTTATACATCACCCTGATCTGTCGGGGCAAATATCTCCCCATGACCCTGAATGATGACGGGTCCGCTGTAAACGTCCTTCCCTTAAAGACTGCTAAAGCCCTCGGCATTACCGAGGCTGACTACCTTCCGACCGCACAAACCATCCCGGCTTTTGACGGAAGCCCAAAATCAGTTGTTGGGGCTGTTAAACTAACAATCATAATCGGCCCGATCGAAAGAGCTAGAAGTCCAGGTGATTGATGTCACCTCATGCATCCTTCAACCTGCTGCTTGGAAGGCCCTAGATCCACGCGGTCAAAGCCGTATCCTCCACCCTCCACAGGAAGGTCAAGTTGCCCCTATAAGAAGGGGTCATCACTCTTGAAGCCACCCCCATAACTGTGGCAAGCAGCAACACCGCAGGCCAGACCGACCCACGAGGTTTCGATTTCGTGGGAATGATTGAGGAAGAATATCTCTTCAGGCCCTACTTCACAACTAGCATCGATACGATGCTACAAAACTTGGGCTACCTACCTGGGGCTACTTTGAGGCCATACCTTCCAGCCGGAAAGATAATTGAGGTCCTAGACGATGGAGAATCACGGTTCGGTTTGGGGTACACTATGACCCCGGGAAATGTGGACCAGGCAAATATAATCAAATTTGTCACTCCAGTGTTCGGGGCTGTCCGTGGGCCTGTACCAACACACTATCACATATCGGGAATGCAACTACATCCCCGATGACATTATTGCCCTCGTTCAGGCTGAATCCAAAGAAGGCACTGACGGTACTGAACCCAAGCAGGGGCTCTTATTCGGGGAAGACAAGGCCATCCCCTCCCCTAAAGAAGAATTGGTCAACTTCATCCTCCGCAGCAATAGGTTTGATCCAACCAAGCTGATCTTTGAAGTCGGTGCTGACACCGGGAAAAGGGCATGGAGGAAGACTATCAAATGGACCGACAGTCAGGTCCGAGTCTACAAGCTGACCACCGGTGAAGGGGATATGCCGGATACCGAGTCCGAGTCTGAGTATGAGTCAGAGTCAGAGTCGGAGTCTGAGTCCAAGTATAGAGGGTCCAGTACTAGGATCGAGTCTGTAACCCCTCTTCCTTTAGTAACACCGACGGAGGCCTCGGGGTCTGTCCCGAAAGCTCTCCCTATTCCGCCACTGACCAACGATCAGATGGTCGCTCTCTTCGAGCTCTTTTCCAAATTTACTATCAATAATAACGAAATCCGTTCCGCTTACGACTTGTCATATTTCCAAAATTCTTTCAATTTCAAAAATTTTATATGCAATGACATTGAGAATCCCGACAAACAGGTACCTTTACCTCCACATCTGATCGAGTAGCTCGAACAAAGAGAGTCCCGAGATCCGGTAATTGAGGAAACCGAGTCCATTAACGTGGGAACCACTTTAGAGCCCCAGATGCTTAAGTTCGGTTTATCTTTAGATACCGAGGAGAGAAAACAATTCACGAATCTCCTCCGAGAATTCAAGGATGTCTTTGCATGGTCCTATAAAGACATGCCAAGGATAGATCGGAAGATAGCTGAACATCGTATCCCCATCAAAGACGGGTGTAAGCCGGTAAAACAGAAGCTCCACAGAATGAGGCCCGAATGGTCTCTCAAAGTCAACGAAGAAGTCGACAAGCAATTTAAAGCGGGCTTTATACAAGTGTCTGAATATCCAGACTGGGTTGCAAACATCGTGCCAGTACCCAAGAAGGATGGCAAGGTGCGGGTATGTGTAGACTTCCGGGACCTTAATAAGGCCAGCCCAAAAGACGATTTCCCGTTGCCACACATCGACATACTGGTGGACAACACAGCCGATCAGGCCCTCCTATCATTCATGGACGGGTATGCCGGATACAATCGAATCAATATGGCAGAAGAAGACATGAGTAAGACCACCTTCATTACACCTTGGGGTACTTACTGTTACACCGTTATGCCATTTGGGCTCATCAACGCCTGGGCCACATATCAAAGAACCGCCACAACCCTATTACATGACATGATGCATAAGGAAGTGGAGGTTTATGTGGACGACATGATCGTCAAGTCCAAAGACCGAGATGGGCACATTGCGGCCCTTAGAAAATTCTTTACCCGACTACGAAAATACAACATGAGGCTAAACCCTCAAAAATGCAGTTTCGGGGTAACATCAGGCAAATTACTGAGCCATATCGTTAGCCAACGCGGCATCGAGGTCGACCCAGCTAAAACCAAGGCCATTACCGAGATGCAGCCACCCAAAACCGAAAAAGAAATAAGGGTTTTTCTCGGGAAAGTCCAATACATTAGCCGGTTTATTTCAAGGTTAACCATGGTATGTGAACCCATTTTCAAGAAACTGAAGATAGGAGAGCGAACACTATGGGACGATAAATGTCAAGCGGGTTTCGATAAAATCAAGGAGATTTTGTCTGCACCGCCGGTATTAATGCCACCTCAACCCGGCTTGCCTTTGTCGTTATATCTAACAACGACCGAGACAGTCATGGGGGCTATGCTGGGCCAGACAGTCGATTCAGAAGAACGGGCTATTTACTACATCAGTAAAAAGTTCCTGGAATACGAGTGCAAGTATACAATGCTCGAGAAAACGTGCCTAGCTTTGGTTTGGGCCACTAAAAAGCTCCGACACTATTTGCTTAGTCACGAGGTACATGTTTTATCCAAAATGTATCCTATCAAATACCTATTCGAGAAGCCCATCCTTAACGGTAGGATGTCCTGATGGACTTTAATGCTAGCAGAGTTCGACCTCAGGTTCATACCATTAAAAGCCGTCAAAGGCCGGGTTGTAACCAAATTTCTCGCCAACAGTCCCTTATCTGAAGAATGGCACACCGATACTTGGGCTTTTCCAGATGAAGACATATTCCATACCGACACTGAAACATGGGATTTGTATTTTGATGGGGCGTCCAACTTCCGAGGATTCGGGGTCGGCATTTTACTGATATCACCAAAAGGAGAGCATACACCGTTATCCATTAAATTGGACTTTGATGTAACTAACAACGCAGCCGAGTATGAAGCATATATTCACGGGTTGCAAGCTGCCGCTGATCTAGGAGTAACAAACGTCCGGGTCCACGGTGACTCATCTTTAGTCATCAATCAAGCTCTCCAAAAATGGAAAACTCGGAACGCCAATCTCGTGGCTTACCAAGCACGAGTAAGGGTTCTCGAAAAGCAGTTCCAAAAAGTAGAATACATAAATCTACCTCGCGAAGAAAACCAGTTTGCAGATGCACTTACCAAATTAGCATCTTTACTAAATATCCCGGAACACCTGACCAGCATACCGATTTGCATCAAAAGACGGTCCGAGCCAGCAATATACACGCCATCCAGGACATCGAAATAACTGATCCGGAACCTTGGTATCAGGCTGTCCTAACCTACTTGACAACGGGAGAGTATCCCCCGGGAACTGAAAACCGGGCCAAGAAAGCCCTGCGAAGATTGGCAACTCAATTCGTTCGTACAGACGACGGACAATTATACAAAAAAACGGTACAGGGGGCTCTCCTCCTATGTATTGAAAAAATACAAGCCGAGAAGGTTATGTCCGAGGTACACGACGGTGAAAATGGTCCGCATATGAACGCCCATATGTTAGCCAGAAAAATCATGAGACTCGGGTATTACTGGAACACCATGGAAACTGACTGCCAATTATACGTCAAACACTGCCATAACTGTCAGATTTTTGCCAATGGACAACATATGCCGTCATCCCTACTATACACCATGACATCACCATGGCCATTTTCAACATGGGGTATCGATATAATTGGCAAGGTGAACCCTTCCGGAACAGGAGGTCACCGTTTCGTTTTAGTGGCTATCGACTATTTCACTAAATGGGTCGAAGTCGAGTCATATCGAATCATGAAAGTCAAGCACGTTGCTAAATTTATCCAAAACAAGATTATATGCCGATACGGGATCCCGCACGAATTTATTAGTAATCATGGGACCCATTTCCAAGCTAAAACTGCTAATTTGTTGGCAAAATATAAGATTCAAAGGCATACATCTTCGCCTTACCGTCCCCAAACAAATGGAGCGGTAGAAGCAACTAATAAAACCATACTTAAAAAGATGGCTGTTAATTACCGGGATTGGCCCGACAAAATTCCTTTTGCCCTATAGGGGTACCGTACGTCAATTCGCACCGCAACCGGAGCAACTCCATATTATCTAACATATGGAATGGAAGCGGTCCAACCGGTCGAGCTAGAAGTACCATCCCTCAGGATTTTACTCGAGAGTCAGGTGCCTGAGGCAGATTGGGTCCAAGCCCGATACGACTCGCTAGTTCTTTTAGACGAACGACGATCCCGGGCCCTCAACAATATTCAGATATACCAAAAAAGGATACAACGGGCCTTCAACAAAAGAGTTAGGCCAAAAATATCAAACAAGGGGATCTAGTCCTAAAATAGATCCGTGCACTACTACCGGTCGACCCAAGAGGAAAATTCAAACCCAATTGGGCTGGGCCGTACTTAGTAAAAAGGGTCGTATCAGAAGGAGCGGTGATGCTAACAGACTTGGACGGGAATCAATTCGTCAACCCGGCCAGCTTGGACCAGTTGAAACGCTACTATCCCTAAACCTTATCTCAATGTCATTTGCTAAAAGTTTATAAAAATTTGTCTATTTATAAATTTTCAGAAAATTATAAGCAAGTAAATAAGCTAGGATTATTCATCCTACTGTCGTGCATCTTGAACTAATAGTCTTGATGTATTTCGAGAATTGCAAAAAATCTATGTTTGAACTACGTTTGGTTTGATTCCGCTAATCGTGGATACGTAGGCAACCCCTCAAAAAGGGTACAACCACTACAATAACGAAAAGACGGGAACGGTATTCATTAATATGTCTTTTATTAAAAACCGATAAACTCGGAAGTTTCAAAATTACATCACACAATAAAAAAACAACGACAAAAAAATCACACCAGAAAAATAGTAGTAGTACTTAAATAATAAAATTTAGGAGACTAGTGCTCGTGCATTTTGCTTTTCCCCTTGTCTTTTGTGTCACGCGGAGCCCGATGTCGACGGGTCGGGGGCGAACGTTCCCGGATCACAAGTGGAACCTCTTTAGCTCGAACCCGTTTCTTCGACAGCGGATCTTCTGCCATTGTCACTGGTCCAAGCCGAGCCCGAACGTGCTCGGGTAGTCTGTCTTGAGGACCAAGTCGGTCCTGAACCGCCAGTCTTGGGCCGAGTCTCCTTTCCCGGTCTGTCTGGAGGCTCACCTTCCCCCGTGCACTTTTAGTACTGGACCCTTCAGTCTGAGTCCTAGTCTTTCCTTTATGACCTGACATCAGTCGGACCAATGTAGCTGGGGTCTCGCTCTCAACAAAGAAACCCTTGTTATCTTTAACTTGCTCCCTTCGCAGCAGGTCAAAAGCCTCATCAACCATTAGAGCAGCTCGGGCTTTAGCAGTATCAGCTTTGGTCCACTTCACATAAGATTCTGAAACCCAAATCGAATGAAGAGATTTGGGGATGGGCCAAGTTTGCCGGGTATACCACCGCTGCATCCAGGTATCGCACATAACGTCCGTTAGCTGAGTAGATTCACTCACGATCGCCTCAATCTCAGGGATTCTTTGTGTCCGACCGTACTGCCTAAGTATGCGATCGCGATAGAGATGAATTGTCCGCTTAAAGGATAGAATCACCTGATATCGTGCCCTATCTCTCGATTCCAAACCTGTCCGAACGTAAATGGGCTACCGCGGCCCGGTCCATCGGATCAATGGGCCTCCTTGGAAAGACAGCACTTCGTCCCAATATTTTTGTGTATTGTGGCGAGAAAAGTCAATGGTCCGTCTCCTCGTCATCACTTGATTGGGGCGATATCATCTTACGTCAAGGGGAGGATCCACGATTGATAAATAGCCAAAGCTGAAAAAGAAAAAAAAATACGATTGAGTGCCCACCGGAGCCGAAAATCGCAAAAAAAAATATCGATTAAATCGCAAAAAAATCGAAAATCACGGAAAAATCGAGAAAACCGCAAAAAATCGGGAAAATTGAGAAATCATAAAAAAAAATCCAAGGCAATATACCTGTAGAAGACGGGTACTCCCAGTCAATCGGATCGACGGATCCCTCTTACGATTATCCAAGCCTTGGATAATTTCTCCCGTAATCAGCCAAGCCGGACTGTGCTCCGTTTCCATTAGGTCAACCACAGTGAAAAGTCGGACATGGCCCATGCATGATAACAAATCCATATAACCTTCGAAAGCATAAACATGGAGCATACAAAAAGCAAAGGCCCTACGGCTATGGACCGGCCTGACCCGGACATCGTGTGGATACATAAACTTTTCAGCTAGATCAATCAAATAGACAGTATCTCCTTCCAGCATACGGGATACCTTCATGTGAGAAAGCCCTAAAAATTCTCGTAGATTTCTCCTAGGATTGTGAACTGAAAACGGGATAGCAGGGCGAAGTATGGGATTCCATCCTCCTACGGCAGCAATTTCCTCAGGAATAGGACAAATTTCGCCTCGAGGAAAGCCAAAGACGTGATAAGTATCGTCCCAATAGGACAAGCAAGCATCCAGAAAGTGACGATCCACTTGCATTTGACGGATTGTGAACAATTGAGTAATAACATTCTGATTCAGAATAACTTTATCTGCGTCTCTAAAGTATCGGGACCAATCATGCAGCATTCCGATTATACGGTCGATTCCCATAGTTGAATTTCTTAAAAAAAAATTATAAGATTCTCAGGGTTTGTTTCTCTTTAAGAAGGAAGGGAATTAAGAGAATTATGAGAAAACTAAAAGCAAGGGATGGGTATTTATAGCATTAAACCCAGACTTTCCTTCTCACTTTACGATTCCTAATCCCAGAGGATTTAGCATACAGGCCTTATCTCAGAGTTTAGCTAAGTCATCCCGAGCATTCCTTTTCCTTTTCCGAGTCAGATTTTCAAAAAAATCCAATTTGTTCAAAATTTCTATTCCCCAGCGTAAGTCATTCTTTTTTCCTAATTGTTGCATGCAAAGCTTTGCATAATCATGTACAGGGACAATTCAAGCAGGGCTGCGGAACTAACTCCCCAGCGGAAAGCCCAGGGCGACATTTTTCACGGCATGGGCCCATATATAGGTACACTCGGGACTTACGCGACAAGTCCAAATTCCCACGGAGTTATCATCATCAGCTCAGGTATATTTCTATCTTATGGCTGGCGAGCCCTTTTTACGCAAGTCTAATGGACTATAAACGACCCGATCGGAAGTCTACCAGGTCTTAATCTTTGATTGACATGGTAGCTATACTGAATTTCGCCCTGTCCAAGCCTCAGTCAGAGTGGGGGCTCTGTAGACACCCACATTTGGTCATTAGGTGTCTATAGCAGTTTCCAAAGAACACTCGATGATGATCGGACGCAAACATGCTTTAACATACTCAAATATGGGCTCAAAATCATTGGCATTTGGCTTGGGCTTTTTATGGAGTACAAATCTCACAAAACCAACCTCAAATTCAGGCCCAGTGGGTCATTTCGAGTCAGATAAAACTAGTTTGGGTCAAATCCGACACCGAGGGCAAAACCGTCTTTTATTGACCGAGTCAAAACCCGGTCAAAGATATTTTCCGAGGCATAAGAATCAGCCGTGGCACCCCATAATTCCGGTTTGAGGTCGAACACTACAAAAAATCTGCTACAAAAAAATATTAAACAATTCCGTTAAGGATAGAATTCGATCTCCAGAAGAAATCCTACCCGAACACTCGACCGAGCACGAAGGATACTCAGCCGAGTACTCCTTTTCAGCCGGCTCAATGCCTTTCCCACCAAGAAACGGAATCCTCATTCCTCTCAAATTGCTTACTTTTCCTATCCAAAGAGGTATTTCTTATCGCCCAAGTTAAGCTACCTTTCCTAGCTTCAATCGGGGACCTCTACTATAAATAGACCCCCTTGCACACACCAAAGATAGATTCATACATTCACGATTCATACACATCTACAACTCATACACATTCATCAATAACACACGCACGTCCATAGCAACGAATAAACCGATAATACAACCAGAGATCACGCCGCCTTATCCCGAGATCCGGCCACCTCTACCCGACGCCCCATACAACTTAAAACCACCATAACTTACCAACATTACCTCGATGCTCCCGTGTCTATGCCACATTCCGACGAGCCCCGTTCCGAGTATACAAAGCATCGATTTCTTTTCATCATTTGTTTTATTATACTAAAACGAACTTCGCATGCTAAAACAACTTTGACGTTAACTTTAGATGCATTAAATCGACTTAGCAACCCATTCAATTATTCGCATATTTAGGCAAAACAATGTTCGCATATCATTCATCGTATTACTAACGCGCGTATTTCAAAATCAAACGATATCTTAGTAGTGGCTGCTAATGTGCGGACGGGGTTGGGTGTTCTTTGTGAACTTCCCAACACGTACCCTCACCCCTTACACAGAACCATGGTTTCCGGATGTCCGAATCCATTGGCAGACGAGAGTCATTCAATACACGGTATCCGATAATATCGGTATCGGTATCAAATGCTAAGGGACGAACCCAATAAACTCTGACATCCGAATGGGGCATACTTTGTGCATGGCCCACTAAGATATAGAGTGGGTTCGAACGGGCCCGAACTCCCACAAAGTTCGGTGGCGACTCCACTTCGATTTAAATTTCGATTCGACCCATCTCATATGGAGATTCATTCGCCTCCCCAAACCCGCGCGTGGCCGCGTCGGGGTGGACCTATGTCTTGTCCACAGGTTGATTATTCTCTAACAAAATTTTGCAAGCTGTCTCATCAATTGTTGTGGCCAATGCGGCGTTGGTATTGCTCCCGGTCTTTTGGCGATGTGATTACGCCATTGACCAATTTGAAAATCCAAATTCTTTTCATCCTTTTCAAATTTTTCCTATTCGTACTCAATCCGGGCTAAGTGACGTGATTACACCTACGCCCATTTTCACCCTTTCTTTTAATTTCTTTTCTTTTAATCCACTTTCATTTTCCTAGCCACTTGCCTAGGGTCTAGATGACGTGATTACACCTAGCTCCGCCACCCTTTTATCTTTTCTTTTTCGCTTATTTTCGTTTTCCAAAAATTCGAAAAATTCCAAAAACATTTGAAAAATCATAAAAATCCAAAAAGTTTTTTTTTTTAATTTTCCTTTTTCCGTCTTTTTAGATCTTTCCCATACTTGTCCATTAAGGACAATGTACAGTTTTAGTGTGGGGGAGAGGGATCTACTATCCTTTGTTTTTCAAAAATCTTTCCAAAAACCATAAAATTGAAAAATTCTAAAAACCAAAAATATTTTCCTTTCACTTTCTTTTCTTCTCTCGCTTTCGCTAAGTTTTCTCGTCCTTTGTATAGTATTGTTCTCTACTTTTACAGGTTAACCACCACCTTTATGGCACAAAATGAAGAGATCATGGAAGCGACCCGCTAGGTAACTTCTTTTATCTTTGTTTTTCCTTTACTCTCGTATAAGAGTTGGGATGAACATTTTGGGTGTTGTGGTTGATTCTGTGCTTCAATGAGTATGGAGTATGGAGGGCATGGCTTTACTTGTATTTTTTCCTTTACTTTCTTTTTCTTTGTCTTGTTTTCTTTTTGCTTTTGTATAGTGTATCTAGGATTAAAAGTTTTCGAAAACCCGATTACGAACTTATTACAAGAGTTTACATTCTATCATAGATAACCCATTGTAGATTTTGGACCTTAATCTAGTAGAATGACTCTAAATCAATGAACATGTTGATATTTTAGCTTGAGTCCACCTTTTATACTAGAGGTTTACGTCGGGGTTTGAACTTGATCACCTTGACCACGCATGGAGGAGTTAGGCATTGGTTTCCGCATCCTGTTTTGTAGGTGACCTTGCTCGAATGACCATTGCACCTTTAGTCCAAATTCTCCCCATCTTTTTGTGGGTTATCCGGGGATGGCACGCGTTCTCGGTTACCTATTTTTCCTTTCCACCTATACATCACCACAATAAGTTTATAAAAATAAACCTCCAAGCTTGGTTTCGAACCACATCAAAAAGCCAAAAAAAAAGCAAACCAAAGCAAGAGAAAAGGGCACAAAAATATGAAAACCAAAGAAGAGAAAAAGAGCTTCAATGAAAATCGTATCATCAAAAACATCTTCTTCAAAAAAAAGGCCCTTTAATCGACTTGTCACCGTGAAATGCCTACTAGAGGACCGAATCCCGAGGAAGGAAGATAGCGGTGATTAGTCGATCCACCACAAAATTGTAAACACTTCTTCACTTTTTGTTTGGGCTAATTTGGATAATTCGAGTTTGGAACAACCCTCTTGGCCTTAGCCAAAGAGAGCAAGACTGCACCTACCTACAATGTCAAATGATTCCGTGATTCACTTGTTCCACTCCGTTTAACACCTTGTCGTACCCCTATAGAAGATTAGGAGGACCTAGTTAAGTCATCAACATCTTTAATGCTTTAATGTCACACTATTAGGCTTTGGTTCTTATCTACGTGGATGATTTACCTTGGAGTGTTCATACTTGTTTTAGGTAAGTAATCGGTGTCTTCCTCGCGATCTCAGTGAGAGATTCGGTGTTTTGTTTTTGCTTTGGATGCACCTATTCTTTTGTGTTATTTGTTTTTGTGTGTTTAGTCGCATCCACCATTTTGAGCAAGACCCAACTTGCCTTGCATTGAAGTACCTTACCTCATAGGTATTCCAATGTGAGTTGAAGGGACGAAGCGTGCCAGTTAATTGCCCCGTGAAAGCTTAGCATAGTCTAGCTAGTACTATTAGTATTTAGTTTCTTTTTGGGTCTTTGCTCAAGGACGAGCAACGGTTTAGTGTGAGGGATTTGATGTGTGCTAAATTTAGACCGTTTTCTCCCATTTAGACTCATTTTTCCACCGTTTTGCGAGATTAGAGTGCGATTATCACCCTATTCTTAATCTTTCCCGCATTAGCGTGTCTCTTGTGCATTTCACGTGTTTTTGGTATTTGTTCTATCAATTTTGATAGGATTCGACGCCGAGAGCATGTCCGAGCTTCCACGAGCACAAGAGAGTGGAATACCGTCCGAAAAGCAACATACGAAATCAAAAGTTCAAGCAATCCAATCAAACAATAAAGAGCGGGACCAAAAAAGAGGTCAAGGTAACCATCGGGTGAAGTTTCACCCGATGAGATACCAACGGGCAATGTTTTGCCCGACAACATTTTGACCTCCCCAAAGATCTTCAGGAAACTTTATACACCGGGCAAAATGACCGGTTGAAACTTTAACCCATCGGGTGAAGTTTCACCCGACGGTAAAGAGGCATCCAAATGGAAAAACTGGAAGGAAGTCCACAAGGTGAAACCACCGGGTGAAGTTTCACCCGGTGGTATTGGCTCGTGAATAACTGATATTTGCAGGGTGAAGTTTCATCATATGAATACTCATTGGGCAAAGGTCTCACTAATGGAGCAAAAGTTGGATTTGGACTTTTGTTTAAGGATCCATTAAGCTACTACTATGTATATAGTTAACCTTGTTAGATGCAAATAATCCATCATCTTTTCATAACTCTCCATTAGATATTAGATCATTTTCATTAGCATTCATCTTCATACTACTCTACATAGCTTAGATAGAAAGCTATTAGATATTTTTAGTTTTTATCAATCTTCATCTTCATCTAGCCTTAGATTCAAGCTTTTGTAAGTATTTCTAGTTTATATCAAGAAGTTCTTTGGAGATTATCAAGTGATTAGTGACAAATCCATTGTCCTCTTCATCAAGGCTTCTCTTTATTTTTATGCAATCTTCATATTCTTTATTGTCATTTTCCTCCATTGTTGTTATATATCTCTTTCTCTCCCTCATCTCTAGATTTGATTTACTATTGCTCTTTCATTATTGTATCGTTTTCATTGATTTTACTTGCGTTGATTTTAGGTTGCAATGTAGTTTTTTTGTTGATCGTAATTTCCTTCGTTGTTTTAGTTTTATCTTCTCTTGTTTTCATCGTTATGCATGTGTTTGTTATTTCATACATTGTTATTGCTTTTGTAGTTTTCTTCATGAATTGTGAGTATTTTTCTTGTTAGGGGGTTAAGGGATGAATTAAGGAATTGTGGTTTAGTTGGATGCTTGTTGATTTATCTTGTTTGAGGTTTTTGTGTCATTGTTGACTTAGTCCGGCCAACTAGACGACGTTGACTCATTTCTATCATTTGGAGAAACCCGGGGTAAGAGATCCCTTGTTTTGAGACTTACCGTTGGTCGGGAAATCTGGGGTAGAAATTACCTTGACTTGAGACTTACCCTTTTTCGCCGCGAAAGCGGGACCTATATAAGTTGGGTGAAGAAATCGAAAGGTGACATTCTCCTTCTATCAACTTTATGACCGACCCATAATTCCGAGACTCATAGAACCCGATTTCCGATTCCTGACTCCCCCTAACATCTTTTCCTTATTGATTATTCCTCGTTGTTTATTGCATTCTAGTTTAGACTCGACCCAAAACCCCCCAATTAGATCCCAAACGCGTAGTTCCTTCTCGATTAGCACCTCATTCCCTGTGGACCGACCTCAACTTACCACGACTACATTTAAGTGTTTTTGTGTTATTTGTGAGTCATATAAATATTGTTTGATCCCCTATCCTTCGTTAACGATCGATCCAGATTTGGGCAAGATCACAATCTCATCCTCCGCATCAACAGGTTTGACCCGATAAAGCTGATCTCGGAAATTGGGTCTGAGACGGGAAGTAGAGCATGGAGGAAGACTGTCAAATGGACCAACAGTCAAAGACGGATCTACAAGATGGTTGCTGGTGAAGGAGGTATGCCTGCTACTGATTCTGAGTCTGAGTCGGAGTCTGAGTCTGAGTCTGAGTCTGAGATCAAGTCTAGGGAGTCCGGTGCTAGAGTCCAACCTGTAACCCCTCTCTCTTTAGTGACTCCTGTTGGTGCCTCGAAGCCTGTCTCAAGTGCCCTTCCTATTCCGCCATTGACCAATGATCAGATGGCTGCTCTATTTAAGCTTTTCTCCAAATTTTCAATTAATAATAACAACCGTTCTGGTTACTACTTATCTCTTTTTAAATGCAATTCTGGTTTCCAAAATGTTTTATGCAATAAGATTGAAAAACCTAACGAACAAGTAACCTTACCTCCTCATCTGATCGAGCAGTTAGAGCAAATGGAGTCCCGGAACCCAGTAATCGAAGAAACTGAATCCATCAATGTGAGAGCCACCTTAGAGCCCCAGATGCTTAAGATAGGGTTATCACTAGATCGCAAGGAGAGATAACAGTTCCCAAGCCTCCTCCAAAAGTTCAAAGATGTTTTCGCATGGTCCTACAAGGACATGCCGAGGAAAGACCGAGAAATAGCCGAGCACCACATACCAATCAAAGACGGGTGTAAGCCGGTTAAAAAAACTCCACAGAATGAGACCCAAGTGGTCTCTCAAAGTCAAAGAAGAAGTCAACAAGCAATTCAAAGTCGGCTTTATACAAGGGTCCGAATATCCGGACTGGGTTGCAAACATCATGTCGGTACCTAAAAAGGACGGTAAGGTGCGCGTATGCGTGGATTTTCGGAATCTTACAGGGTGAGCCCGAAAGACGATTTTCCATTAACATACATTTACATACTGGTAGACAATACCGTTGATCATGCCCTTCTTTCATTTATGGATGGATACGCTGGGTACAACCAGATCAAAATGGCAGAAGAATACATGAGCAAGAGCACCTTCACTACACCTTGAGGTACTTACTATTACAATGGCATGCCATTCAACCTCATTAATGTCGGGGCCACTTATCAACAAACTGCTACAACCTTATTACATGATATGATGCACAAGGAGGTAAAGGTTTATGTGGACGATATGATCAGCAAATCCAAGAGCCGAGACGGGCACATCATCGCCCTAAGAAAGTTATTTACCCGACTGTGCAAATACAACATGAGGCTAAATCCTAAAAAATGCAGTTTCAGGATAACATCTGGCAAATTACTGGGTCACATCGTTAGACAATGTGGTATCAAGGTCGACCCAGCAAAAATCAAAGCCATCACCGAGATGAAACCTCCCAAGACAGAAAAATAAATAAGGGGACTCCTCGGGGAATTTCAATAAATCAACCGTTTCATCTCTAAATTAACCATGGTATGTGAACTAATTTTCAAGAAGCTGAAAGTGGGAGAACGAAAACTGTGGGATGATAAGTGTCAAGCAGCCTTTGACAAAATCAAGGAAATTATGTCTGCTCCACCAGTCTTGATGCCAACTCAACCCTGCTTACCTTTGTCGTTATATCTGACGACTACCAAGACAGCCTTGGGGACTATGTTGGCGAGCCATCTACTACATCAACAAGAAGTTCTTAGAGTATAAATGCAAATATACAATGCTTGAGAAAACATGACTGGCACTAGTCTAGGACACCACAGAGTTTTGACACTATATGCTCAGCTACGAAGTGCAAGTATTATCCAAGATGGATCCCATCAAATATCAATTCGAAAAGCCCATCCTCAATGGCAGGATATCTAGGTGGACTCTTATGCCGGCAGAGTTTGACCTAAAATTCGTGCCACTAAAAGCCATCAAGGGCTAGGCAGTAGACGAGTTTCTCGACGATAGTCTTGTAACTGAAGAAGGACACACCGATACTTGGTCCTTCCCAGACGAAGACATATTCCATAGCGATGCAGATACATGGGATTTTTATTTCGATGGCGCATCCAAATTCCGAGGGTTCAGAGTTAGGATTCTTTTAATGTCACCAAAAGGGGAAAATACTCCCGTATCCATTAATCTGGATTTCGACGTTACTAATAACGCTGCCGAGTACGAAGCATGCATCCATGGGTTACATGCCACCATTGATTTAGGACTCACAAACCTTCGGGTACACGGTGACTCATCCTTGGTCATCAATCAGGCTCTCCAGAAATGGAAAACCCGGAACGCCAACCTCCTGGCCTACCAGGCGCGAGTAAGGGTCCTCGAGAAACAATTCCAAAAGACATAATACATATACTTGCCCCGGGAAGAAAACCAGTTCGCAGATGCACTCTCCAAATTGGTATCTTTGCTGAATATCCCCGATCACTTGACCAGTATGCCGATTTGCGTCGAAAGACAGTCCGAACCGGCATATATCCACGTTGTCGAAGATATTGTAACAGCTGATCCCGAACCTTGGTATCAAACAATTTTGACATATGTGTCGATGGGAGAATATCCCTCCAAAATTGGCAGCCGGACCAAGAAAGCTCTACGAAGATTAGCTACCTAGTTTATCCGCGCAGATGACAAGAAACTATATAAAAAGACAGCGCATGGGGCTCTTTTCCTATGCATCGACAAAATAAAGGCTGAAAAAGTTATGGCCGAAGTACATGACAGTGAGTGTGGTCCACATATGAATGCCCAGATGCTAGTCCGAAAAATCACGAGGCTCGGTACTAATGGAATAATATGGAAACCGACGGCAGACAGTATGTCAATCATTGTCATAACTGTCAAATCTCCGCCAATGTGCAAAACATGACATCGTCTTTGTTACACACCATGACGTCACCATGGTCATTCTCGACATGGGGAATCGACATAATCGGAAAGGTAAACCCCTCCGGATCAGGTAGACACTGCTTCATCTCGGTAGCCATCGACTATTTTACCAAATGGGTCGAGGCTGAAGCCTACTGCATTCTGAATGTCAAGCATGTGGCCAAGTCCATCCAAAATAATATCATATGCCGGTACGGGATCCCACACGAATTTATCAGTGATCACGGGACCCATTTCCAAGCCGAAATGGCAGCTTTGCTAACCAAGTACAAAATCCAGAGGCATACATCCTCACCCTGCAGTCCCCAAACAAATGGAGTGTTAGAGGCAGTTTAACCAGTCGAGTTGGAAGTACCATCCCTCAGAATCCTGTTATAAAACCAAGTACCTGAAGCTGATTGAGTCCAAGCGCGATATGACTCCTTGATTCTATTATATGAACGGAGGTCCCACGCTCTCAATAATATTCAGGTATACCAGAAGAGGATACAACAGGTCTTTAACAAGAGAGTTAAGCCAAGGCATATCAAAGAAGGGGATTTAGTTCTCAAATATGTTCGTGCTCTATTACCAGTAGACTCGCGGGGAAAGTTCAAACCCAACTGGGCCGGGCCATATTTGGTGAAAAAGATTCTATCAGGAGGTACTATGAAGCTGACCGACCCGAACGGGAATGGCTTTGCCAATCCTACCAACCTAGACTTGCTAAAACGTTACTACCCTTGATCCTTTCTCAATGTCACTCGCAAAATTTTATCAAAGTTATCTTTTCAAAACATAAACTTTCAAAATAAAAGTCAATAAGTTAGGATCATTTATGCTACTGTCATACACATCTCGAACCATTAGTCTTGGTGTATTTCGAGATTAGAAAATGATAAAAGCTTGAACTATGTCTGATTTGATTCCACTAATTGTGGATACGTAGGTAGCCCCACACAAGGGCACAAGCACCGCAATCGTGAAAAAAAAGGAAGAAATGGTTTAATTAATAAAAACTGCCTTATTATTACTAAAAACCTCGACAAATTTGGGAAATCCAAAGTACAAAAATACAAAAAAAAAACAGCACACGATACTACAAAAATAGTAGTATTGTTTATATAATAAATCTAAGGATCCGGGTATTCAGAGCATCTTGCCCTTACCCTTATTCTTGCCTTCTTTGGCTATCCACCGACGACGAGACTGAGGCGGGCGTTCCTGAATCACCGCAGGAACCTTCTTAGCCTGGACCTGTTTCTTTGGGAGTGGATCTTCAGCCAGATCAATCGGCCCGAGTCTAGCCCTCAAATGCTCCGGCAGCCTATCACGCGGGCCTAACCGGTCCTTGGCCGCTAGTCTCAGCCCAAGCCTCTTCTCTAAGTCGGTCTGGTGGCTCAGTCGTCCCCACATACCTCTAGCATCGGCGTCTCTAGTTCGAGTCTTAGTCTTTAACTTAGGATCTGTCTCTAATCGTACGAGAGGTATATCTGCAAAAGTCGACAGCTGCCTGCCAATTGCCTGTTGGAGTCAATCCTCCTAGCATCAAGGCCCATGATAATCTCCCCGATTATCAGCCAAGCCGGACTATGTCCGGTCACCATCTGGTCCACCACGCCAAGCAGCCGAATCTGGCCCATGCACGAATCAGCCTCCATCCGCCTCTCAAAATCATAACGATGAAGCATGTAGAAAGCAAAGGCCCTACGCCTATGGGATGCAATGATCCCAAATCTTTCCCATTCATGAACTTATCGGCTAAATCAAGCAGGGAAACAAAATTTACCTTCACCATTCGGTCTACTTCAGCATGAGACAGACATAAAAATTCCCTCAGTTTCCTCCTTTGGTCGGAATAAAATGAAGGAATAGCGGGACGGGTAGTAGTACACCATCCTCCGACAACAGCTATCTGCTTAGGGAGAGGACAAAATTCTCCCCGAGGAAACGCAAAAACATGACGTGTAGTAACCCAGAAAGATAGACAGGCGTCCAAAAAATAAGAATCGACCATAAGACGCTGCAGCGGAGATGGGGCTGAAATTCCCATCTGATTAAGATGAACTTTCTCCTCATTCCTAAATCTTCGGGACCATACCTGCAGCAACACAGTCAAATTCTTGATACCCATGGCAAAATCACTCGATTTTCTTTGTGAGGTTTTATGGAAAGAACACAAAAACGAATGCGAAAAAAAGATGAGGCGAAAGGATCATATATAAACACAAAATCCCTACGACACCTCGGGATTCGTGCCGCGGCGCGAAAAAACTAAGTTCGAAAGTCGGGGCGCCCGGATCCTGGCTCCTGAATACTAGGGCTCACGGGGGACTGCGCCTGATTACTAGACTGCCCCAGAATACGCGCATGTGTACGCAAGCCCGATCCACGTTCTAGCGCTTTTCTAAAAGGCCATATATAGTAATGGAGTCATCCCGAGCATTCCTTCTTTTAAAATCCCAATTTTCAAAATATCATAATTTTTACTCCCTAAGGGATAATAAAGTCGGTGTCATGCCTAAAAGCTGCATTCAAAACATGATGTGTCTGCATACAGGTACACCCAAGACTTCGAAAGCAAGTCCCCACAGAGCTATCAAAACTGGTTTGACCCTCTACTTATGGCTGGCGAGCCCTTCACGCAAGTCTAACGAACTTTAGACGACCCGCCCGGAAGGCTGCCAAGTTGTAATCCTCGGTTGACCTGGTGGCTACTTTGACTTTCGCCATGTCCAAGCCTCAGTCAGAGTGAGGGCTCTTTAGACACCCGCATTTTGCCTGCTCGTGTCTGTAGCAGTCTCCAACAAGACACCCGATGATGATCGAATGTTATCATGCATCAATACGCTCAAATACGGACTCGGAATCAATAGTATTCGATGTGGGAACTTAGAGGAGTTCAAATCTCTCAAAACCGACCTCAAATACGGACTCAATGGGTTGTTTCCAATAAAATAAAGTCACTTTGAGCCAAAACCACCACCGGAGGCAAAACCGTCATTTGTCGATCAAGTCAAACTCGGTCAAAGTCGAAATTGGAAACAAACTAAAATTCAAAAAAGCGTCCGAATACAATTAAAGCCAAAGTCAAAACGGAATCCGTATTTGCCTCGAATAAACCGGATGTCAATCCATATTTTGAGCTACTTCCGACACGCGCGATTCAAGTCGCCTGCATCCATGAGCCCCAGAACTGAGCCGCCTCCACTGGGGCGCCCCAATACTAAGGCACGGGCGTCCGGGCGTCCGAACTTCGAGTCGGAACATTTCGCAAAACTCTATAAATACACCCTTACGTCCGACGTTTCAAGGGTCACCATTTCGAACTCTTGAAACCTCATTTCGGAAAACCGAGAGCATTTTCTCCCCCTTTACACACCTTAACTCACTTACATATACCGTACCACTTCCCGTGTCTACAACGATACCCCGCGAGCCCGTATTTCAAAGCATTGACATGTAGGTTAAGGATGTTCAAACCCCATTTTCTAATCCTTTAACTCGTTTATTTATCGTTCTACAAACATTACTAACATTTTATTTACCATATACTAACATTTAACATTTTCGCATCCAACATTTTATTTCTCGTTCCTAACACATAACTACTAACACTCGACTATAAATACTCGCCATTAACGTACCGAATACAAAGGGTGACAAGATAAGGAAACACGGACACAAGATTATCACACTCGCGTCAACGATCGCTTATCTCGCTACCCCGCGTAATTGGTTGTCTAGATGAGTCAACCCCCCAAAATGATCTTTTACATTTTCGTCATATTAATACCGCGTATACTATTACAAAACTATCTTCAATATTGATTTGAGTAAACGTCGATGATGCTAAATCGAGCGTCGTAGGCCTTTGTGGACATGACATAGTTCCACCCCGACGCGGCCACCCACGGGTTTGGGCAGCGGTATGTTCTTGTGATGAGATTATTTTCAGGTCTAAATTTAAATCAAAGTTTGGAGTCGCCACCGAAATTTGTGGGAGTTCGGACCCATTTGAACCCACTCTATACTTAGGCGTATCGTGCACAAAGCACGACTTGCTTTAGTACTAGAGCTTGTGGGGTTCGTCCCTTTGCATATCGATACCGATGCCGAGTTATCAGGTATCGTGTATCAAATGACTCTTGTTCGCCAACGGTTTTGGACATCCCGAAACTAAAGGTTCTGAGTAAGGGGTGAGGGTACGTGTTGGGAAGCCCACGAAGGACACCCAACCCCGCCCGCACATAGCGGCCTGTACTAAGATATTGATTGGTTTTTAATACGCGTGCTAGTAATGCGATGAATTGTTATGAAAACAGCGTTTTGGGCTATACATATGAAATATGTGTTCACTACGTCGTTTGATGCATCTTGAATAAGTCGAAGTTGTTTTAGCATGTGATGTTCATTTGAAAACATTAAATACCAACAACGAAAATAAATAACTTGAAAATAGATTACAAGTTACACGGGCGGAATACAACCCGGATTTCACAATACGACAAGCAATAGATATAATGTTAAGTTAGAAACGATAACGTAAACTATAAACGAACTCGTAAATAGAAACATAAACTGAAATCGTAAACTAAATAAGTGGACAGACTCCAATCAGCTACGCATTATGTTGCGAATTGACCAGAGGACAGAGGCTCGGACGCACGAAATGGTGCGGCCTGGAACACAGGTGCCTGAAGTGAGGTGGCCTGAAGTTTAGGCGCCTGACCCTGGGCGTCCAGGCAGGCTATGTTGAGGACCAAAGCGTGATGCTAGCTTGATCCCGAAGCCTCGAAATATCATCCTCACTTGTACCAGTGAACACTGATCGTCCCGATACGTCGTATGCCGAACTCGACTAAGGAGTCGCCGGTAGAAAACTTACGTAATAAGACGTTGGCTCAAAGTCGTAATGGGGTGAAAAAAAACGAATGTGAAATGTGAATTTGAAACGGAAACGCGTGATAGATTAGCGCGCGTCTACTAGTGTCGTAAGTATTATTACCTAGGCGAAATTCGTATCGTTGCGAACTATATTTGAATTCTACGATATCTCATTCGACCATAATAGGGTACCAGTCCTTAATTATCTTGGTTTATGAATTGAATCGAACATGTCGACTTAATACGAATATCGGAACCCTCCATATTGCGATGTCATTATCGGGTTGCGTAAACTTTACGATGCTCGGATTGACATCATGGGGTTTTATACTACTTCGAATTTCGTTGGCTTTTCATACACGACATTCAAATGAGGATTCGACATTGAGCATTTGGAAAGATATTTGAAAACGATATCGAAAGTGATCGACAAAAGGTTCTGCGATCGCGTCATAACTCACTGGGTTAGGCGCATGCCATGAGGCGCCCTGACCTTTAGGCGCCTAGGGAGGGACGCCACAATTGTGAGGCGCCACCTCCCGTGCGGCCTATCTAATGGTTATGCGGATTTTAGGCAGAATTGACTATCGAATACGTTCGATTGAAAAGTTCGACTTGTCATCGCAAACGTTAGGTCCTTTGCGTTTCTGCGTCGTAGTTTTGCCTTTAGAGCCTACGACGCTCGATTTAGCGTCATCAGACGTTTGCTCGAATCGAGTTTGAAAATAATTTTATAATATAATGTACACGGTATTAATATGAACAAACGCGTAAAAGCGTTTTAGGGGTTGACTCGCCTTAAACAACCAAATACGCGGGGTGACGAGATAAGCGACCGGCAACTCGAGTGCGATACTCTTGTACTTGTGTTTCCTTATCTCGTCATTCTTTGTATTCCATACGTAAAAGGACGAGTATTTTATGGTCGAATGTTAGTTGTTAGATGTTACGAACGATAAATAAAGTGTTAGATACGAGAATATAAAATGTTAGTAAATTTAGTATTGTTAGTCAAACAAGAAATAAATGAGTATAAGGTATTAGAAAGCAGGATTTGAACACCGTCAACCTACATGTCAATGTTTCGAAATATGGGCTCGCAGAGTATCGTCATAGACATGGGGATCAATTCGGTATATGTTGGTGAGTTAAGGTGTGTATATGGGTTGATGAGGCTCTCGGTTTTCTGAAAGTAAGGTTTGGAGAAATGAAAATGTGACCCCCGAAATGATGGACGTGAGGGTGTATTTATAAGGTTTTGCGAAATGTCTCACCCCAGGATTCGGACGTCCGAAGGCTTGCGACTCAGTATGTAATCCCCTAGAAATTTTAACGCAATACAGTGGCGGAAACACTGTAGAGTTGGGATTAAAGCACACTAACAAACTATATCTTATTAAAAGAAATGATAAGTCAATACAAAGGCCTCTTTTTACAAAAGGGCTAAAAGAAAATTCTCCAAACAGGTTTATACAAATCCATAAATCATGAATGAAGAAAGAGTAGGATCCACGCTAGTCGCTAGCTCACACCCAAAACCCAGCAACAAATACCCATCATGTTATAAACATAACAGCCACGTCCGTGGGGAGTAACTCGGACGTTCTCCCAGCCATATTATATCATATGGAAAATAATAGTATTATTATATCAAAATATTTAAAAAGAGAAAACATTAAAATAATATAATAAAAATAAGTTTTCAACGAAACTTAACGCACTTGTCAACCTGCAAGTCAAAATCAACTGATAATAATAAGAATATTCAAAAATGACATTATGGATAGGAGTAGTGTTGACGGGTAGACCTTCACTAGGAGAATACTAAAACTAGCTTCGAGAACTTAGTTCAAACAAATCAAACATCGATCTCTAACTAGGCTACTCAACCATAATAGGACGGCGACTTATAAATGTGTGGCCCTAGTTTAAGATAATATGCACACCCCTCCCGAGCACCATAAATACTCAGTTCAACCCGACGGCGTCTTACACTGCGAGCCACGTGTTTAAGGTCAAAATGTACAGACACTCTTGAATACCATATAGGCTCGATTTAATAACCAGTGTGCCCCATAAAGACACACCAGCGTTATAGTTGATGGCAAAAACGTAAACCCCATAATATCTTCACACTTATCCTTTTTCCATAACTTCAAAATGAAGCCATTATCGATATGAACAAAAGATATAATCATTATAATAACATGAAGATAAAAGGAATAATCATTTCGTATTAAAAGGGAAAACTTTCTATAAATAGAAACTTACTAATTTTACAAACTTACTTAAATAACTTAATAATTTTAGAAACTTACCTAAAATAGAAATAGTCTCATAGAAAATACGTAAGTTATTAAAATAAGTGAAATATAAAAAAAAAAAGCATTTCTAACGAAATTAACATTTTATTATTATCGTCATTATCGTAACTTTAATATATTTCTAAATTAGTTACTAAAACTAGAAATAAAATATAATAAGTCAATATATAATATTTTATAAATAATTAGGGAATTGAGTTAAAATTATAAATTTTAGAAAAGAGATGTGTAGACACCCACATTTGGCAGCTAGGTGTCTATAGAAGTTTCCAAAAAACACCCGATGATGATCGGACGCAAACGTGCTTCTAGGCGCTCGGATATGGGCTCAGAATTGTTAGTTTCTGGTTTGGGCTTTTTACGGAGTATAAATATCCCAAAACAGACCTCAAATTCAGGGCCAGCGGGTCGTTTCCAATCAAATAAGACTAATTTGGTCCAAAACCGACTTTTAGCGACCGGGTCAAACCCCGGTCAAAGCCGTTTCCGAGACACCCAACAGCCATACAAAATATCGAGAATCCAACCCAAACACAAAATCTTCAAAATATCACGTCCGACTCATCCACTCGATCGAGTGTTAGCCCACTCGATCGAGTGGGCCTTCGACGGGCCCGTTTTACACCTTCATTGGGCCACTCAATCGAGTCAACTGGGCACTCGATCGAATAACCCTAGACGGGGGAGTGGGGAAAATTCCTATATATGCCCCCCAACTAGGAAACCCCATATATACTTCTTCAACCTAAACCCTAGCATCTAGGAAACCCAAAAGCCTAAACCACCATAACTCCATCTACATCCCCTCGATACTCCCGTGCTCAAGTCACGATTAAACGAGTTCCGTCCGAGAATAAGAAACATGTAGGTTGAGGGTGCAATAATCCCGTTTTTTTTTCTTTCTTCTTCCTCGTCTTCTCGTCTTTCTCGTCTCCTATCATCTTCCTCGTTTTTTTTTTGTTTTTTGTTTTATTATTTCTAATATCGATAATATTACTAGTATTAAAACACTAAAATACTCGCTAATTCGTGACGAATACAAAGAATGACGGAATAAGAAAATCTGAATACAAGGGTGTTTCACCCGACGTGGCCGATCGCTTATCCTGACACCCCAAGTATTTGATTGTTGAAGCGAGTCAACGTCAACAAGATCGTCTTTTTGTTCTTATCGCGTCATTAGTCACGTTTCATTCGCATCATCGTCATCATTATTAACAACATATTCATCAAATTTCTAAACCTATTTCGGATTGAATCCGTTTAAAAGCGATATTAGCATAAGACCCTTCTTACCCTTTTACGAGTAGTAACAGTGGTGGAGACCTCTCGAGGAGCCCCGCCCTAAACACTCAAAGGCATGATGGGATCGCAAATACTCCCTTTTAAACGCGTCTGATTCCTTTTTTTAGGTTAGATCGAAACCTGTTGATGCGGATCTGACACCACATAATCCGCAAGGATTAATTACGGTGTCGGGATGCGGAGGGAATCTATTTTCGGATCTAATCAAATGAATAAAACATCTTTCTTTAGATGCGATATTGACTCGATAGTCAAAAGTCGTGCCTAAAAGAATTAGTCAATAAATCTAACTAACACGAAGTCGTTGATGCTAAATATAATTGTCACAAAGTTCATACGAACTAATTACGACATTATAAATCGGAGATAATCTATTTCGTTTAGTTTGATTTAAACGACTTATAACGCTTTGTCTGAATTTCACCCTAAGTATTCAGTGTTGATCCTGTAATCAAATATCGGGTACGATGAGCATCGAAAATCGGGGTCAAAACAGCCAGCCACGCGAGTCGCATGGGTTTCATGCGAGTCGTGTGACTGTGCGAGTCGTACCAATCTCGCGCGGGTCGCGCAGATGCCTGGAAATCGTGACACAAAAGGAATTATTTCGTCTTAATTCAATTATCAACAATTTTCAACATCTTTTTTTAAAGGCACACTCTAAATATTCGTTACCGATCTCATAATCGAGCATCCAATACGGCGAGTATCGAAGGATTCAAGTCGAGTATAAATCCCATTATATTTTTACGCGACCTATCAAATCATCATTTTTTTTAAAAAAGTAAATGCAATTTTGAAATCGAAATCAAAGCGAACCATAGTTCGTACTGAGGCCACTCGACCGAGTGCCTAGCCCACTCGATCCAGTGGCACCCGAAAAATCGGGCATAAACCCTTTTTTCGAGACCACTTCGTCGAGTCCCTCAATGACTCGATCGAGTGGCTCCTGGTTCGTCAAAACCGTGAGTCTTTCAACATCTTTCGAGTCCCAACAAAATATTTTAGTGGCTTCGGTCATCACGTGTCAAGTCTATCACGTGATTCATCCATGCATTACGTTATATTCATGTTGTTTGTGTCATACTAAATCATTTGCAAACCGTTACAACCGTTATTTACCGTTACTAAATCGTTTGTTTATGTATTTTCATCTCATTCTTATCTCATTTGTTTTATTGCACTAAAATGAATCTCGCATGCTAAATACAACTTTGACGTTAATTTTAGATGCATTAAATCGACATAGCAACTTATTCAAATCTTCGCATGTTTAGGCAAAACACTGTTTGCATATCATTCAATCGAATTGCTAACGCGCGTATTCAAAAGTCAAGCGATATCTTAATAGAGGCCGCTAAGTGCGGGTGGGGTTGGGTGTTCTTTGTGAACTTCCCAACACGTACCCTCACCCCTTACTTAGAACCCTGGTTTCCGGATATCCGAACCCATTGGCGCACGATAGTCATTCAATACACGGTATCCGATAATGTCGGTATCGGTATCAAAATGCAAAGGGACGAACCCTATAAACTTTAACATCCAAATGGGCCATACTTTGTGCATGGCCCGCTAAGATATAGGGTGGGTTCAAATGGGCCCGAACTCCCACAAAGTTCGGTGGCGACTCCACTTCGATTTAAATTTCAATTCGATCCATCTCACATGAGATTCATTCGCCTCCCCAAACCCGCGCGTGGCCGCGTTGGGGTGGACCTATGTCATGTCCACAAGATGTTTTAAGAAAAACGATATAAAAATTAATTGATTCAACGAGTTTTATAAATGAAACGAGATTACAAAGGTTTCAAATTATTTTTAACAAATTGATTTTATTAATAAATGATACGACTTTTAATTAAAATAGTCAATTGTAAGCAAATACCAAATTATTAGTGAAAATTGTCTCGACTAAAAATATATTTAAAACAAAATCGACTATTTCTAGTTTATTAGTATAAATCGTAAAATGAAAATTATATATTAAACGAGAATATAATCTCGATTATTATTTTTCAAATACGATTTGAGTTAAACTTATAAATTAACGAAATATGATTAAATATTGGAATCGATATTATTTAGTTACTAGTGTCACGATAACCAACAAAATATTATAATGATCCAAAATAATAGAATTATTAACGATTTATAAAATGATATCGAAAACTTGTAAACTATTTATAAAGTACACGATTTAAAAGAATACTTTTCGCAAATAATAAATATCTAAAATTAGAAACCGAAGTTAAAATATTTAATACTACTACTCAAACATACGATATAAAATTGAGTAACGTCCTAAAGTTACCTTAAATTGACATCCGAAACGAACTCGTACTCGTCCTTCTTGATCAACCAAGGCTTCAAATTAGTAGAAATGTCATCCTTCTGATCCAAGTTGTAGAACCGCTAGTCTTTTAAGCACGATTCACCATGCCAATCGAGTAGACAAAAATAAAAGAATGAGACGTATACGACATAAGACGGAAAGGGAAACGATGTGTCAAAAATAGATGCATGAAGACAAAACTTAATTGAATCGACAAATACGATAGTGGAATGGCAGCAGCAATAGAAAAGACAGAAGGAAGAAGACGGAGGACGAAAATAAGAAAGAAGGAAACATAAGCAACGAGAATCAGCAACAGCAGCAACAATAATAACGCACAGTAGCAGAAACTTCAGCGACAAACACGGACAGAAACAACACAAAGAACGAGAAGGAGACGGGAAAAGAATGAAGACAACGGATAACAGTAGCAGCAACAAAACGCAGCTTCATGAAAGACAAAACGACAGGAGAAAAAGGAGAACAAGGACAGAAACGAAGGAACAAAGGCAGAATAACGGGGAAGAAGAAGAGGGCAGCGGATACAGCGCATAAAATGAAACAGATAGCAGCAACGACAGCGAACCAACACCGACAACAACAACAACATCAACAACGCACAAATAACAACAGTCGCAACATCAAAATACGGAAATAGTTGCAGAAAAAGGAGAGTAGGAGAATATGCAAAACGGGGAAGAAAAAGAAAAGAAGAACATCAGACACTAAACAGCAGCGACGTACAACAGCAACACGAGCAATAAAACTACAACGACAAAACAACAACGACGAAACAAGCAGCACTAGAGGACTTGATTAGAAAATGGAGAACAGAACGACGAGGGTAGAGGACGAACACAAGAGCGGATGTACGCAACAACAGTAACAACGTGTAGCCCATCAGAGGACAAACGAAAAGGAATTAAAGAAGGCACGAAAAGGACAGAAGTTAGATAAAAATTGAAATAATAAGATCAAACTTAAGACAAGAGGGAGGATAAGAATGCTACCTCTGATCTTGAGCAAGAATAAGAGCGAAACAGTGTTGAACAACAGCGGAAAAACAACAGCAGCGTAGAAGAACTAGCAACAGGTCAGAACGAGGAAAACAGAGGGGTCAAATAGCATGACAGCAGTGACGAAGCAGCAACAAAAGAAGAAGGAGGACAAAAGGAAGAAGAGGGAGATTTTAGATGTTTGAAAATGAAAACTGAGACCAAGAGGAGGATGCCAGGGGAAGAGGTAAGAATTAAAGAGAATAAATGATGGGGAAAAGGTGAAGCGGTGGAATTAACAAAAGAAGGGAAGAGGGGAAGAACATACATGAGTGGAAACAAAAGAAAGAAAAGGGGAATGAATACGTTAAGTGGGATTGAATGTGAAAAACAAGGCCAGAGGGATGAATGAGCTCAAATTAAAGTGGACTGAATTCCGTAACGATAAGTTGTCTGATCCACGAATCGAATTAATAAAAAGTTAATAAAATTAATAAATAATCGGACCATCAATAAAGTTATTAAAATAAATGTTTCTCGAGATATAAATAATTATTCGGGACGAAACTGAAGTTTATAGAAATAAAAAACTAGACGATGAAATAGTATTTCCCAAAAAATAATAAATCTTCGATAAAGTGAATTAAAATGATTTGTCGGGGAAAGGAAATAGATGTTTGACGAAACTTAAAATAAATGAACTTCGAGCCGAAAATACAAATTCGAGCTTAAATATAATTAATAAAAGAATTTTAGAATTTAAATCGCTGAAAATAGACTTTCGATAAGAATTAAATTAGATGTACAAAATTAATCGAAACAAAAATAAAAATATGTTTTAATTATAAGAAGAGTTTCTGAGATAGATAGAATTTTAGGCGTTTGAAAGGATTAAACGATAAATTCGTTTTATAATAATTAAGATTTGCGAATTAAACAGTAAATAGAATAAAAGTTAAATAAAATTTAATTTATAAAAATCAGGGGTGTTACAACATTCCCCATTAAATGAAGTTTCGTCCTCGAAACTAACAAAAACATAATAATAAAATGAAAAACAAGTTTATATCATTTGAATAAAAAGAGAGTGCTTAACTCGCATTGATAAAATGAGGACGATAAATTATATTTGTAAACGAACTCGAGGGGGAGAGTACCCAAATATTTTCAAAGCAAAAGTAAAATGTTCTGATTAAGAAATTCGACAATATATTGTTTTAAGACCAAACAACAATTTGAGAAATCAAATTTTGTAGTTAGTAAATAAAAATCGAACCACTCGTCAAACATTTTCGATAACAGATTTAACGTCTATCAACAATAAAATAAAAAACTTAGATATACGATGTTTTTCGAAAATGTTAAACAGTTTTACATAATAATCTTACAGAAATCAAAACATTAGTAATTATGAACGTTTTCGTAAAATTCAAACGCTTGAAAATAGAAATTTGAAACAATTTCGAAATACTTTAAAATAAATTATTAAGGTATTTTGAAACAGAGCTAAATAAAGGTTATCAACCAAAATAAAACAAAAACGAAGTATAAAGTTTTTAGGGGTATAACTAAAAAATGTTAAACTCCATGATAACCGAAAAGTTTAACTTGATCAAAGTTTTTACTGAACGGGGTGTTTTAAAATTTAAAATTATGCCTCAAAAGTTAAAATTTCATCAAATTTTTTAAATTAGTCTGACTTTTCATAAGATAGGTTCGGAAAAAAGGTAAACGGATGAATAGAGTCAAGGCCAACGACAAATCGAAATAAAAGTTTTCAAACCCGAAAGGATTGGCCGAAGAAGTAGCAGGATTCAAGAAAAGCTAAGGGGGAACGAAATTGAGAGTCAAATAGAACTCTCAAGGATTAGAGAATAAATTAACCATCTCGAGATTCTTGGCACGACTCCCACAAACAGGGGTTCCTAATTTCCATCAAAACAATAACGTGTATATTAATACCAAGCAATAAGTCGTTCTATTAAGTCTACAACTTCTAAATTATGAACTGCTACATCCTCCAATATAAAGTCTTGTATGATTATCCACTAATTCAAACAACACAATACTAATCCTCAAATGCTTTAGAATCTAATCTCATTAGTTAAGATTCCACGGTCAACAGAAAAAACCCAAACTCTTGATCGATAAGGCTCCTAATATCAAAGCTCACAAGGTTTGAACTCGAAGTATACTCCAAATTTCTCGAGTAAGTAACACTAAACAAGGTCCACCAATTTTAACAATGCTCGGGTACGAAATCCTCAAAAATGATCACCAACATAATCTTAACATCACAAGTACAGAAGTTGGAAAAGTACAACAAATCCTCAATCACGCTCAAACCTATAGGTAATGGCGCAAACACTCACATCTTCAAACACCTCATTCAACTAATGTTTCTGAGAAGTCCATCAAATGCCTTATTACAACATGGCAACCATAATATGTTTAGTAACTCAACGAAGTCACAATCTCGTTGGTCTAAGGATTCCGAACTATAAATCTATTAAGATGATTGGCATTAAGTATTCCTCAAAACAACGCAATAAATCCAACCTTTAATTGTGTAATACGTTTCTCTTCTTCAAGGTTAACAATAATTTATCCAAGTTAGATCACTCAACTCCAAAGTTCATAGGTTACAACCTTAAACAATGATCAACGATCTAATCCTTAAGAAACACGGGTAATCTATCTCAATCAAAATTTCCAACGACATTAATGAAAACCTTAAATGGTATCACAACACTCAGGCTAACACTTTAAACAATACTCTAAGATCCCAAATATTCACGATGCATCCATCAAATAAGCATTAGGTAGGAATCCCAAAGTAATATTGTCAGTTACACTTAGTTTGGTTCTAGATTAGGTACTAAGTATCCATCAAAATATGACACACTCTCACTACTCCAAAATATATTCAACTCTAAGTATTCCAAAATAATCAAAGTAAATTATAACCCAAGGTTCAGTGTCTAAAGTATCATCCTAATTCCACCAATCAACAATTTGCCATTCGAATTAATCCTCAAGAATTTCTTACTTGCTTAGAAGATAGGGTAGACTCACAATCCTCAAATCTGATAACAAGGGTTTACTAAACCTCAAACTTCTATTACTTTTCAAGGGGTTCACTAGGACGGAATTCGGTCCGACCAAAGAATCTCAAGAGAAGGATGGTAAAATGGAATAATAGAACAAGGATTCACCAAGGGAATGAAGATGAGAATATTTATATAAGAGAAGAATTGGAAGAAGTAGAGGAAGGAAGAAAAGAATCAATGATCCTATAATACTAAGTTCTTGAACCAGAGGAGAATCTTCGGGCCTCCAGAGTTCGCGAGGGAACTAAATGGATTACTTCATCTTCTTGTAGAGGAACGAGCACGCCAGTCTTGGGTCGCTCCGTCTGGATCTACTGCAACATCGTCGTAGAACAGGAATCTACTCTTGATCATTTAACCTGTAGCTTGAGCAAACTAAATATGGGATAAAAGGTCATCATTGTATCTTCCTTGCAGCACAAAGTTGTCCACTCGAGTCAGCAGGCGTTGAGAGTTCTAGGCAGGTCTTGTCCCGATCTGGAGCAGCATCATATCAACATCTTATTCATTCATCTTCTTTTTCGAAAAAGGAAACAATATTCAATGGTAGTCATTGGGTTACCAAAACACGCAACCTAACAGTTAAGTCCTTACTTTGGTTTCTACCCATCTCTCACTAATATTTCTTAAATATTCAAATCATTTACGAGTATTTTTCCTAGAATCAGGTGTAAGCGTCAGGAGCAACAATGCTCTATACCAACTGTAATCCCCTAGAAATTCTAACGCAATACAGTGGCGGAAACATTGTAGAGTTGGGATTAAAACACACCGACAAATTGTATCTTTTAAAAAAAATTGGTAAGTCAATACAAAGACCACTTTTTACAAAAGGGCTAAAAGGAAATTCTCCAAACAAGTTTATACAAATTCATAAATCGTGAATGAAGAAAGAGTAGGATCCACGCTACTCGCTAGCTCACACCCAAAACCCAGCAGCAAATACATGTCTTGTTATAAACATAACAGCCACGTCAGTGGGGAGTAACTCGGACGTTCTCCCAGCCATATTATATCATACTGTAGACACCCACATTTGGCTGCTAGGTGTCTATAGTAGTTTCCAAAAAATTACCCGATGATGATCGGACGTAAACGTGTTTCTACACGCTCAGATATGGGCTCGAAACCATTAGTTTCTGGCTTGGGCTTTTTACGGAGTACAAATCTCACAAAACTGACCTCAAATTCAGGCCCAGTGGGTCATTTCCAATCAAATAAGACTAATTTTGGTCAAAACGACACCGGAAATAAAACCGTCTTTTAGCGACCGGGTCGAACCCCGGTCAAAGTCGTTTCTGAAACACAAAAAATAGCCATGCAAACATCAAAAGTCCAACCCAAATACAAGACCCACGAAATACCCAAACCGAGGTCCAAAAAACCGGACCCCTTCGTTTCAGCTGACCCACTCGATCGAGTGTCAGCCCACTCAGTCGAGTGGGCCCTCAAATAGGCCCGGCTGCAGTGCTTTGGGCCACTCGACCGAGTCAGCAGGGTACTCGGTCGAGTAGCCCTAGGTCGGGTAGGGGGAGCATTCTTATAAATACCTCCCCTTTGCAACTCTTTTGACACACTTTTCACAACTTTACAACCCTAATCTACCTACTACAACCCTAATTTTCACCCATCACAACTCATCATCTTCAACCTTAAACCCTAGCATCTAGGAATCGAACCCAAAACCGCCATAACTCCGCCTACATCTCGATACTCCCATGCAAGCCACAACTAACGAGTCCCGTCCGAGAACAAGAAACATGTAGGTTGAGGGTGAAATAATCCCGACTTCTTCTCTCTTTCTCTCCCTCTTCTCGTCCGTCCTCTCCTTTCGGCGTCAGCGTTGTCTTTTATTTAACCTTATTGTCGAGTCTATAATATCGTTAGTATTACTAATATAAGACATTAAAATACTTGCGGATTCGTGTCGAGCGTGAATGATGACGGGATAAGGAAATCCGAATATACAAGGGTGCTTCACCCGACGTTGCCGGTCGCTTATCCCGACACCCCGAACGCTTGATTGTTGAAGCAAGTCAACGCCAACAAAATCATCTCTTTTTATTCTCGTCGCGTCGTAATCATCATTTATCGCATATTCATCAATTTTTTTTAAAAAAACTCTCTTTTTTATGAGTCAAAACCTTTTGATGCGGATCCGACATCACGCAATCCGCAAGGATTTATTACGATGTCGGGATGCGGAGGTAGTCAAGTCGAGTCCTTTTTTGCTCAAACAAATATAAAGCATCAATCTATTAGATTAGATACCAACTCAATAGTTGAACGTTTAATCTAAGCGATTTCGTCAATAAACCTAACTAGCACGATTTTCGTTGATGCTAAAATAGTTGTCATCTAATTCGACAAGAATTGATTACGACACTATAAACGCGGAGAAAATCTATTTCGTTCTAGTTTGATTTAAGCGACTCACGAAATCTTTTTAAAACTTTACTCTAAGTATTCGGTATTGGTCCTATAATCAAGCACCGGGTACGATGAATAACGAAAAGGCGGTATCGAGAACAGTCCGCCACGCGAGTCGCACACGCCTCATGGGAGTCGCGTGGCTGCGCGAGTGGCGCCCCTCTCACACGGGTCGCGCGGTTCCCTGAAAACCGTGACACAAAATAAATTATTTCGTCTTATTCAATTAACAACAATCCTTCCAACATCTTTTTTTTAAGGCACACTCTAAATATTCCATACCGATCTCATAATCGAGTATGGAATATGGTGATTATCGAAAGATTCAGGTAGAGTATAAATCCTGGTGTATTTCTACATGACCTAACTGTGGCCATGACATAGGTTCACCCCGACGCGGCCACGTGCGGGTTTAGGGAGGCGAATGAATATCCATATAAGATGGGTTGAATGGAAATTTAAATCGAAGTGGAGTCGTCACCGAACATTGTGGGAGTACGGGCCCATTCGAACCCAATCTATATCTTACTTGTCCATGCACAAAGTATGGCCCATTCGGATGTCAGAGTTTATTGTGTTCGTCCTTTAGCATTTGATACAGATACCGACATTGTCGGATACCGTGTATTGAATGACTCTCGTGTGTCAATGGATTCAGACATCAGGAAACCATGGTTCTGAGTAAGAGGTGAGGGTATGTGTTGAGAAGTTCACAAAGAACACCCAACTCTGCCCGCACATTAGCGGCCTTTACTAAGATATCGTTTGATTATGAAATACGCGCGTTAGTAATACGATGAATGATATGCAAACATTGTTTTGCCTAGACATGTGAGAATTTGAATGGGTTGCTAAGTCGATTTAATGCATCTAAATTTAACGTCAAAGTTGTTTTAGCATGCGAGGTTCGTTTTAGTATAATAAGACAAACAATAAGATAAATTGCTGAAAACACGAACAAACAAGTTAGTAACGGTTTGCAAATTGAATAAAAGATGTAAATATGATATGATGCATGGTTTTAAAAAGTTTATGACACGTGATTGACTTGACACGTGTTGACCGAAGTCATAAAAAATATTTAATCGGAACTTGAAAGATGCTGAAAACTCACGTCTTTAATGAAACCGGAGCCACTCAATTGAGTCACTAAGGCACTCGACCGAGTTGACTCGAAAAAAGTATTCTGCCCGATTTTTGGGGGGCCACTCGATCGAGTGTCACCTGTACGAACTGCTGTCCGGTTTATTTTTTGCTCTCGAAATTATTTTTTGAAAAATTGATAATTTCGTTAAGTCGCGTAAAAATATAATACGATTTATACTCGACATAAATTTGCAATACTCGTTGTATTCGACAATTGATTATGGGATCAACATCGAATATTCGGAGAGACTTTTTTTTAGAAAGGATGTTTTGTAAATCGTTTTGAAAATTGAACTAAAACAATATAAATTCTCTCCGCGTCGAAATCGTCGTATATTGTTTATGTGACGATTTTTTAGCATCAACGAGATAAATTTAGTTCTTTTAGGTACGATATTCGACTATAGAGTCGGAATCGTGTTTTAAGAACGTTTTAAAAAAACAGATTGTAGCGATAATATCGGTATTAGAAAGAAAGAAGGAAAAAAAACGTGGTGATGACGCGTATGAAGACGGACGAACAATGACTCAAAGAAGAAAAAGACGAGAGGAAGAAAGAGAGAAAGGAGAAGACGGGTTTGATTTTACACCCTCAACCTACATGCTTTGTATTCTCGGAACGGGGCTCATCGGAATGTGGCTTAGACACGGGAGCGTCGAGATAATGTAAGTGAGTTATGGTGGTTTTGGTCGTGTAGGGTCTCGGGCAGAGGTGGCCAGATCTCGGGGCTAAGGCGGCGTGTTCTCAGGTGTGTCGGATTGTATGTGCACTTGATGTGTAATTGTTAGATGTGTTGAGGATTGTAGCTGATGTTGATTATTTTGAATGTGTGCAAAGGGATCTATTTATAGGGGAGGTTCCCGATCCCGACTAGGAGAGATAGTCTTGCTTGGGTGAGAAGAAAGACTGTTTTGGATAGGAAATGCAATAATTCGAGAGGAACGAGGATTCCGTTACTTGGTGGGAAAGAAATCCAACCCGTCTGGAAAAAGGAATCACTCGACCAAGTGACTCTAATATTCGGTCGAGTGCCCGGTTTTGACACCGGTTCAGCGTGTTTCGTGAGCTTACTCGACCGAGTGAGCTGGTCCACTCGATCGAGTGGGTCTAGCTCGGGTAGAACTCCTTTTGAGGATAAAATTCTATCTTTTACGGATTTGCTTATTATTTTTGTAACTGATTTTTTGTAGTATTCAACTTCTAGCCGGATTTTCAGCGTGACGCAGCTGATATTTATGTCTCGGAATTGTCTTTGACCGGGGTTTGACTTGATCGCTAAAAGACGGTTTTGCCCTTGGTGTCGGTTTTGACCCAAATTAGTCTTATTTGACTGGGAACGACCCACTGGGCCTGAATTTGAAGTTAGCTTCGTGAGATTTGTACTCCGTAAAAAACCCAAGCCAAATGCCCATGGTTTTGAGCCCATATTCGAGTATGTCAAAGCATGTTTGCGTCGGATCATCATCGGGTGTTTTTTTTGGAAACTACTATAGACACCTAACGGCCAAATGTGGGTGTCTACAGAGCCCCCACTCTGACTGAGGCTTGGTCAAGGCGAAAGTCAGAGTAGCTACCAGGCCAGTCAAGTATTAAGACCTAGCACACTTCTGGTCGGGTCGTTTATAGTCCATTAGACTCGCGTGAAGGGCTCGCCAGCCATAGGTTAGAAACCATACCTGACCTGATGATAATTCGTGGGGATTTGGACTTGTCGTATAAGTCCTGGGTGCGCCTATATATGGGCCCATCCCATGCCATTCCAGGGAAAATGCTGCCTAAAGCTTTCCGCTGGGGAGTGAGTTGTATATCCCTACTTGAGTCGTACCTGTATATAATTAAGCGAAGCTTTGCATGTAACATTTTAGGTAAAAATGACTCGCGCTGGGGAAAAGAAATTTTGAAAAAGACTTTGGAGTTTTGAATTTGACAAATTTTGAAAATTTTGAGAATCTTGACTCTGAAAAGGAGTAGGAATGCTCAGGATGGCCTATTCCTATACTAGCCAAAGAAAAGGGATGGGACCTGTATGCTAATCCTTCGGGGATTAGGAATCCCAAAGGGACGAGAACTACCCAGGTTTAGTGATACAAATACCCATCTCATGTTTTTTAATTTTTCATAATTCTCATCAATTCCTTCCCATCTCAAGAGAACAACCCCGAGAATCCTTTATTCTTTCTTTTTTTTAAAGTAAAATCTAGTCATGGGAGTCAACCATTTGACCCGAATGCTGCAAGACTAGTCCAGATGCTTCAGAGATGCCGATAAAGAAATTCTGAATCAGAATGGTATTGCTCAATTGTTTACGATCCGCCAGATGCAAGTGGACCATCACTTTCTCGATGCTTGTTTGTCAAACTGGGACGACACCTATCTTGTATGCTCTTCCCCGAGGAGAGATTTGCCCTATTCCTGAGGAAATTGCTGCCGTAGGAGGATGGAATCCCATACTTCGTCCTGCCATCCCGTTCTCAGTTCACGACTCTAGGAGGAAGCTTCGGGAATTTCTAGGACTTTCTCACACGGAGGTATCCCGTATGACGGAGGGGGATACCATTTCTTTGATTGATTTGGCTGAAAAGTTCATGAACCCACACGATGTCCGGGTCAGGCCGGTCCATAGCCGTAGGGCCTTTGCTTTTTGTATACTCCACGTTTATGCTTTCGAGGGACATATGGATTTGCTATCTTGTATGGGCCACGTCCTACTTTTCACCGTGGTTAATCTGATGGAGACGAAGCATAGCCCGGCATGGCTAATTACAGGGGAAATTATCCAAGGCTTGGATAATCGTAAGAGGGATTTGTCGGTTCGTTTGACCGGGAGTACCCGTTTATTACAGGTATATCGCTTCGGACTTTTATGATTTTTCGATTCATCAATTTCTCGATTTTTTTTTGATTTTTTTTTCGCAATTTTCTCATACAATGGGCACTCGATCGAGTCACCCTAGCACTCGATCGAGTTCCTTCACGAAAAAACCTTCTGTCCGGTTTCAGGTGTACCACTCAATCGAGTGACCTCCAAGCACTCGATCGAGTGCTGCTAGACGGACATCAATTTTGGCCTTGTAACTCATATTTTTTGTTTTCTTTTCAGCTTTGGTTATTCGAGCGGCTATCGATCATAGATCCTCCCCTTGACCTAAGTCGTTATCGACCCAATCAGGTGATGACTAGGAGACGGACCATTGACTTTTCTCGTCATAATACCCAGAAATATTGGGATGAAGTGATGTCTTTCCATAATGGCCCGTTCATCCGGTGGATAATGCCTTGGTGGCCCATTTATGATCGAACTGGCTTGGAATCGAGAGATTGGGTGCGGTATCAGGTGATCCTATCTTTTAGGCACACTATTCACCTTTGCCCTGACCGTATACTTAGGCAGTATGGCCGATCCCAAAGAATCCCAGAAATTGAGGCGGTTGTGAGTGAATCTACCCAACTGACGGACATAATGTGCGATACTTGGATGCAACGATGGTATACCCGAGCCACCTAGTCTACTCCCAAGTTTCTTCATTAGATTTGGGTATCAGATTCTTACGTGAGATGGACAAAGGCGGAATCTGCTGAAGCCCGAGCTGCCCTAAACGTTGACGAGGCTTTTGACCTACTCCAACGAGAGCAAGCTAAAGACAATAGGGGTTTCTTTGATAAGAGCGAGACCCCGGCTACCTTGGTCCGACTGATGTCAGGTCATAAAGGAAAGACTAGGACTCAAACTGAAGGGTCCAGTACTAAAAGTGCAAGGGAAAGTGAGCCCCCAGACAGACTTGGAAAGGAGACTTGGCCCAAAACTAAAGGTCCAGGACTGACTTGGTCCTCGAGATAGGTTACCCGAACACGTGCGGGCTCGACTTGAACCAGTCACTACGGCAAAAGATCCGCAGTCGAAGACGGGTTCGAGCAAAGGAAATCCCCTTAGTGATTCGGGAACGTTCTCCCCCGCCCCGTCGACCTCAGGCTCCACGTGACCCAGAGGATAAGGGAAAGGGTAGAATGCCCTAAGTGCTAGTCTCCTTAGCTTTATTATCTAAGTATTACTATTATTTTATGTGGTGTGCTTTTTGTTGTTTTTTTTATTGTGTGATGTAATTTTGAAATTCCCGAGTTTATCGTGTTTTTAATAAAAGACATATTAGTGAATATTGTTCCCGTCTTTTCGTCATTGCAGTAGTTGTACCCTTTTGAGGGGTTGCCTACGTATCTACAATTAGCGGAATCAAACCAAACGTAGTTCAAACATAGATTTTTTGCAATTTTCGAAATACACCAAGACTATTAGTTCGAGATGTGCGACAGTAGGATAAATAATCCTAGCTTATTGACTTGCTTATAATTTTTGAAAATTTATAAGAAGACGAATTTTTATTAACTTTTTGCAAATGACATTGAGATAGGGTTTATGGGTAGTAACGCTTCAACTAGTCCAAGTTGGTTGGGTTGACGAATTCATTCCCGTCCAAGTCTGTCAGCATCACTGCTCCTCCTGATAAAACCTTTTTTACCAAATACAGCCCAGCCCAATTAGGTTTGAACTTTCCTCTGATCTTGGGTCAACTGGTAGTAATGCACGGAGCGATTTTAGGAACAGATCCTCCTCTTTGATATTCCTGGGCCTAACTCTTTTGTTGAAAGCCCGTTGTATCCTTTTTTGATATATTTGGATATTGTTGAGGGCCCAGGACCGCCGTTCGTCCAAAAGAACTATCGAATCGTATTGGGCTTGTACCCAATCTGCTTCCGTCACTTGGCTTTCAAGTAGGATCCTGAGCGATGGCACTTCTAGCTCGACCGGTTGGACCGCCTTCATTCCATATGTCAAATAATATGGAATTGCTCCGGTTGCGGTGCGAATTGACGTCCGGTATCCCCATAGGACAAAGGGTATTTTGTCGGGCCAATCCCGGTAATTCTCCGCCATCTTTTTAAGTATGGTGACAATTGTTTTATTGGCTGCCTTTACCGCTTAATTTGTTTGGGGACGGTAAGGCGAATATGTATGCCTTTGAATTTTATATTTTCCAGTAAGGTAGCGGTTTCAGCTTGGAAATGGGTCCCGTGATCACTGATAAAATCGTGCGGGATCCCGTACTGGCATTTAATCTTGTTTTGGATAAATTTAGCAACGTGCTTGGCGTTCAGGATCCGATATGACTCGGCTTCGACCCATTTAGTGAAATAGTCGATAGCCACCAAGATGAAACAGTGACCTCCTGTTCCGGAAGGGTTCACCTTGCCAATTATATCGATACCCCATGTTGAAAATGGCCATGGTGATGTCATGTTATATAGCAGGGAAGATGGCATATGGTGTACATTGGCAAAAATCTGACAGTTATGGCAGTGTTTGACGTATAACTGACAGTCAGTTTCCATGGTGTTCCAATAGTACCCGAGTCTCATGATTTTTTGGGCTAGCATATGGGCGTTCATATGCGGACCATTTTCACCATCGTGCACCTCAGACATAACCTACTCGACCTGTATTTTATCGATACATAGGAGGAGAGCCTCCTGTGCTGTCTTTTTGTATAGCTGACCGTCGTCCATACAAACGAATTGGGTTGCCAATCTTCGCAAGGCTTTCTTGGCCCTGTTTTCAAATCCCGGGGGGTATTCTCTCGATGTCATGTAAGTTAGGACATCTTGATACCAAGGTTTCGGATCAATTATTTCGATGTCTTGGATGGCGCGGATATAGGCCGGCTCCGATCGTCTTTCAACGCAGATCGACATGCTGGTTAGGTGCTCCGAGATGTTTTGTAAGGATGCCAATTTGGAAAGTGCATCTGCAAATTGATTTTCTTCTCGGGGTAGATAGATATATTCTACCTTTTGGAACTGTTTTTCGAGAACCCTTATTCGCGCTTGGTAAGCCACGAGATTGACGTTCCGAGTTTTCCATTTTTGGAGAGATTGATTGATGACAAGAGATGAGTCACCGTGGACCCGGAGGTTTTTTACTCCTAAATTAGCGGCGGCTTGCAACCCGTGAATGCATGCTTCATACTAGGCTGCGTTGTTGGTCACATCAAAGTCCAATTTAATGGATAACAGTGTATGCTCTCCTTTCGGTGTTATTAACAAAATGTCGACTCCAAATCCTCGAAAGTTGGATGCTCCATCGAAATACAGATCCCATGTTTCGGTGTCGGTATGGAATATGTCTTCATCTGAAAAAGCCCAAGTATCGGTGTGCCCTTCTTCAGATACGGGACTGGCGGCGAGAAATTTGGTTACAACCCGGCCTTTGACGGCTTTTAATTGTATGAACCTGAGGTCGAACTCTGCTTGCGTTAAAGTCCATCTGGACATCCTACCGTTAAGGATGGGCTTCTCGAATAGGTATTTGATAGGATACATTTTGGATAAAACATGTACCTCGTGACTAAGCATATAGTGTCGGAGCTTTTTAGTGGCCCAAACCAAAGCTAGGCACGTTTTCTCGAGCATTGGGTACTTTCATTCGTATTTTAGGAACTTTTTACTGATGTTGTAAATAGCCCATTCTTCTTAATCGACTGCCTGGGCCAGCATAGCCCCCATGGCTGTCTCGGTCGTTGTTAGGTATAACGATAAAGGGAAACCGGGCTGAGGTGGCATTAATATCGGCGGTGCAGTCAGAATCTCCTTGATTTTATCGAAAGCCGTTTGACATTTATTATCCCACAGTGTTCGTTCTCCTATTTTTAGTTTCTTGAAAATGGGTTCACGTACCATGGTTAGCTTTAAAATAAACCGGCTAATGTATTGGACTTTCCCGAGAAACCCCCTTATTTCTTTTTCGGTTTTGGGTGGTTGCATCTCGGTAATGGCCTTGATTTTAGCTGGGTCGACCTCGATGCCGCGTTGGCTAACGATATGGCCCAGTAATTTGCCTGATGTTACCCCGAAACTGCATATTTGAGGGTTTAGCCTCACGTTGTATTTGCTCAATCGGGTGAAGAATTTTCTTTGGGCCGCAACGCGCCCTGCTCTGACTTTTGACTTAACGATCATGTCGTCCGCATTAACCTCCACTTCCTTATGCATTATGTCATGTAATTAAGTTGTGGCGGTTCATTGATAAGTTGCCCCGGCATTGATGAGCCCAAATGGCATAACGTTGTAACAGTAAGTACCCCAAGGTGTGATGAAGCTGGTCTTACTCATGTCTTCTTCTGTCATTTTGATCTGATTGTATCCGGCATACCCGTCCATGAATAATAGAAGGGCATGATCGGCCGTGTTATCCACCAGTATGTCGATGTGTGGCAGCGGGAAATCGTCTTTCAGGCTAGCCTTATTAAGGTCCCGGAAATCTACACATACCCGCACCTTGCCGTCCTTCTTGGGTATCGATACGATGCTCGCAACCCAGTCTGGATATTCAGACACTTGTATGCAGCCCGCTTTGAATTGCTTGTCGACTTCTTCTTTGAGTTTGACCATTCGAGCCTCATTCTTCAGAGTTTCTCTTTTACCGGTCTACACCCGTCCTTAATAGGTATACGGTGTTCAGCTATTTCCCGATCTATCCCCGTCATCTCCTTGTAGGACCATGCGAAGACATCCTTGAATTCTTGGAGGAGGTCCGCGAATTGTTTTCTCTCCTCGGGATCTAAAGATAAACCCAACTTAAGCATCTGGGGCTCTAAGGTGGTTCCCACGTTAATGGACTCGGTTTCTTCAATTACCGGATCTCGGGACTCCCTTTGTTCAAGCTGCTCGATTAGATGCGGAGGTAGAGGTACTTGTTCATCGGGTTTCTCAATGTCATTGCATGTAAAATTTTTGAAATTGAAAGAATTTTGGAAATAAGACAAGTCGTAAGCGGAATGGATTTCGTTATTATTGATAGTAAATTTGGAAAAGAGCTCGAAGAGAGCGGCCATCTGATCGTTGGTCAGTGGCGGGATAGGGAGAGCCTTTGGGACAGGCCCCGAGGCTCCGGTGGGTGCTATTAAAGGGAGAGGGGTTACAGACTTAATTCTAGTACTGGACCCTCTAGACTTGGACTCAGACTCTGACTTTGACTTTGACTCAGACTCGGACTCGGACTCGGTATCCGGTATATCTCCCTCACCGGTGGTCAGCTTGTAGACTCAACCCTGGTTGTCGGTCCACTTGATAGTCTTCCTCCATACCCTTTTCGCAATGTCAGCACCGACTTCAGAGATCAGCTTGGTTGGATCAAACCTGTTGCTGCGGAGGATTGAGTTGACCAATTCTTCTTTAGGGGCGAGGACGGCCTGGTCTGCCCCAAATAAGAGGCCCAGCATGGGTTCAGTACCGTCTGTGCCCTCTTTGGATTCATCTTGAACGAGGCCAAATATGTCGTCGGAGATATAGTTGCATTCTCAATATGTGCTTGTGGGTTGTTAGAGGCCCACTTGAACAGCCCCGATCACTGGAGTGACAAATTTGATTATATTTGCCCGGTCCACATATTCCGGGGTCATAGTGTACCCCAAACCGAACCGTGATTCTCCATCGTCTAGGACTTCGATGATCTTTCCAGCTGGAAGATATGGCCTTGAAGTAGCCCCCGGTAGGTAACCTAAGTTTTGTAGCATCGTGTCGATGCTAGTAGTGAAATAGGGCCTGAAGAGATATTCTTCCTCGATCATTCCCACAAAATCGAAACCTCGTGGGTCGGTCTGGCCTGTGGTGTTGCAGCTTGCCACAGTTACTGGGGTGGCCTCGAGAGTGATGACCCCGTCTTGTAGAGGTAACTTGACCTTTCTGTGGAGCGTGGAGGATACGGCTTTGACCGCATGGATCCAAGGCCTTCCTAGTAGCAGGTTGAAGGATGAGGTGACATCAATCACATGGAATTCTAGCTCTTTCTAGATCGGGCCGGTTATAATTATTAGTTTAACCGCCCCAACAACTGATTTTGGTCTTCCGTCAAAAGCCTGGATAGTTTGCGCGGTCAATAGGTAGTCGGCCTCGGTAATGTCGAGGGCCTTAGCAGTCCTTAAGGGAAGGACGTTCACAGCGGACCCATCATCAATCAGGGTCATGGGGAGATATTTTCCCCTGCAGATCACCGTGATATATAAGGCCAAGTTATGGGTGGCCCCGACCGGTGGGAGGTCAGATTCGGAGAAGGTGATGAGTGGGCCTTCTTCCTTGGATTTGCCCTTAAGATGGGGCAAAATAGTGGCTACCATTTCAGTGGAGGTAACCAGCGAGTCGACCTTGATCTGATCGAGAGCCTCAGTAAGTGCTGCCCGATGGTCTTGAGAACTAACCAAAAGTTGCCATATAGTAAGATCAGTTCGAACCCTTCTCAGTTTCTTGACTAGGGTCGTGTCAGTGTTTGGCTCCTCGAGGGTAGGCTCCGTCCTGGCAGGTTCAGTGACGGCTTCCGGGGCAGAAGGGCCGGCCGTGACGATGTGAGTGCTGGCCAAGGCTTTGGTTTTAGCCTTCCGGATTTCTTCGATGGTGATTGGGACAGCTTCCCCCTTAGCTAGGTGAACATCGTCTTCATCATCATTCCATATCTCGTTAATTTGTGGGACGAAAGGAGAAATGAGATGAGAACAGTAGATCACTTATCCAGTAAAAATGGCGTGAGCAATGAAGGGGTTTTCCTTGTTGCTTGGCGTGTCCCTGGGCAGCGGTATCTTCCCATTTTCGATTAGATCCTGGATAAGATGCTTCAGTTTCCAGCATTTTTCAGTATCGTGCCCATTACCTCGGTGATACTGGCAATAGGCCTGAATGTTATAGCTCTTGGATCGTTTCTCGACCGGGACTTCCGGAGTTGGGCCTATCGGCTGGATCAGACCATTGGAGGAAAGCCTCTGTAAGGCATAATTATAGGTGGTCCCTATATCGGTGAATACCCGAGTTGGAGTATTCTTTTTGGATGAGGTGTCTAGTGAATTGACCTCGTCAAAGATGCTGCGGGTTGCAGCTGCAGTTGCGGGCTTGCTGGTGGACGAGCTGGCCCCTTGCTACCCTTTGGCAGAGGCCTTAGTAAGGCTCTCTAGCCTTAAGTCATCTTCAATTCTTGTACCCATCTAGGTTAAGGTGGCGAAATTGGATATGACCGCATACCGGAGATGGACCCGGTAAGAGGGGAGGAAATTCTTCACGAAGGCCTCCACTAACACCTTTTCGCTGGGCTTATCAACCAGCTTCACGCTCTCGGCCCTCCACCTTTGAAGGTATCTGGTGAAACCTTCCTTGGGCTCTTGGGCCATGACCTCCAGAGTACGCATGGTAGTCTGGATCTCGGTATTGTTTGCGTAATTTCGAGCGAATTCGGTTGCTACATCATCCCAAGTCTTGTATTTCTTGGAATCGAGCCTGTAGTACCAGGCTTTTGGATGCTTCTCGAGGGAAGAAGCAAACAGGTTCTTAAACATGGTGGACTTCACTCCTTTGACCGCCATGAATTCCTTGAAGGCTCGAACATTGGGAGGTCCGTGAGGTTGAGATTGGCGGGCAATTCGTCGGTCAGGGTGAATAAGCCCGAGCATTCTCTGTATGGATGGTGTTGTGAGTCGACAAATGGACCTGTTCTTGTAACTTGCGGACCGTGCTGGCCAATTCAGCTAACGGCCCGGTAGTCTCGGTGTTACCACTAGGGGTTCCTTGCTCCACGGCACTTACACCGGTAAGGATGGAAATATGGTCTTCCCTCATCACCGTCAATTGGGTCTCCAACTTAGCCAGAGCGGCTGTCAACTCATCTGTTGCTTGTTGCGTCGTGGCTCGGGTGAAGGGCGGCTTGTCTGTAAGAGTACCGCGTAATCAGTAACTAACCCAAATCCTAGAATAAAGGTACATCCTGAGTGAAAGAAAAACTGAAAATGAAATGACTCGAAAAAGACACCTAGACGAGTGACTCGTATAAGGTGGGCCTTCCTTAGGATTCGACATGTGGACCGAGTCCTGTTTGAAGGAGGGTCCACGTGAGATATTCCCCAGACTTTAGACTCGAGTGTGTAGACGGGCCCTCCTTTGTAGGAGTATGTCCTACGTAGGTGGGCCTTGCCTTATTCAAATAAGGCAAACTGGGACAGGGAGGAAACCCGTGATGTAAGATCGACGGAGTTTCGACGCTAAAGACCCACGACTACTTATGACACGACCCGACACTGCTAAATACGGGAAGTCCTAGGATGAGGAAAGTTTCAAAAGGGTTTTTTTTATAAAAAATCCGAGAAAACTTGGTGGAAGGCCCGATTTTTTTCGAAAATCGGAAACCGGGCCACAGTTTTGAAAGTTCGAAAAATTTTCGAGTTTTGAAATGGGCAGAATACCGGCTAGAAATAGGCTATTTTGAGTAAAATCGTAAGTCTTAAATTCGGTATACGTCCCGGGTTTTGAAATTGGATACTTTGAAAAAAGATGAATTTTTTGAAAAATTGACGGTTTTTAAAAACGACATAGAAACCAAGCAGCACGTAGTCAGGCAAGCATTATAACGATATCATGTATGCTTTACACTAACTCTCGGTCGGTCTAAAAAGGGTCTATACTAGTGTGCATAGCCTATCCGAGAATCGGGGCGGACTTCCTAAGTCGAGTTGAGCTTAGAACATGCCGTGAAACCCATACAAATCGACTATGAACACCTTTGACATATCCAATTTGGACTACATGAATAGTATAGTGGGACGTCGGTCACTCGTACCGGCCCGGGAAAAGAAGGGGTTATGCATGAACCGTAAAACTAAACCGCGTATAGTACTAGTCAAACGATTTCTATTCGAGTCTCACCCTGAGGATGCCGATGGTAAGTCACGCATCAGTTAATCCCCAGCAGAGTCGCCAAATTTTGGACATGACATAGGTCCACCCCGACGCGGCCACGCGCGGGTTTGGGGAGGCGAATGAATCTCCATATAAGATAGGTCGAATTGAAATTTAAATCGAAGTGCAGTCGCCACCGAACTTTGTGGGAGTTCGGGCCCGTTCGAACCCACTCTATGTCGTAGTGGGCCACATACAAAATATGGCCCATTTCCGATGTCAGAGTTTATCGGGTTCGTCCCTTAGCATTTGATACCGATAGCGACATTATCGGATATCGTATATTGAATGACTCTCGTTGTCAATGGATTCGGACATCCGAAAACCATGGTTCTGAGTAAGGGGTGAGGGTACGTGTTGGGAAGTTCACAAAGAACACCCAACCCCGCCCGCACATTAGCGACCTCTACTATTATATCGTTTGATTTTGAAATGCGCGCGTTAGTAATACGATGAACGATATGCAAACATTGTTTTGCCTAGACATGTGAGAATTTGAATGGGTTGCTAAATCGATTTAATGCATCTAAATTTAACGTCACAGTTGTTTTAGCATGCGAGGTGCGTTTTAGTATAATAAGACAAACAATAAGATAATTTGCTGAAAACACGAACAAACAAGTTAGTAACGGTTTGCAAATTGAATAAAAGATGTAAATATGATAGGATGCGTGGTTTTGAAAATTTTATGACACGTGATTGACTTGACACGTGTTGACCGAAGTCATAAAAAAACTTTTATCGGGACTCGAAAGATGCTGAAAACTCACGGTTTTAATGAAACAGAAGCCACTCGATCGAGTCACTAAGGCACTCGATCGAGTTGACTCAAAAAAAGTATTCTGCCCTATTTTTGGGGGGCCACTCGATCGAGTGCCACCTGTACGGACTGCTGTCCGGTTTGTTTTTTGCCTTTGAAATTATTTTTTGAAAAACTGATAATTTCGTTAAGTCGCGTAAAAATGTAATACGATTTCAAAACTCGTTGTATTCGACAATTGATTATGGGATCAACATCGAATATTCAAAGAGACTTTTTTTTTAGAAAAGATGTTTTGTAAATCGTTTTGAAAATCGAACTAAAACAATATAAATTCTCTCCGCGTCGAAATCGTCGTATATTGTTTATGTGACGATTTTTTAGCATCATCGAGATAATTTAGTTCTTTTAGGTACGATATTCGACTATAGAGTCGGTATCGTATTTTAAGAACGTTTTAAAAAATAGATTGTAGCGATAATATCGATATTAGAAGGAAAGAAGGAAAAAAAACGTGATGATGACCGGTATGAAGACGGACGAACAATGACTCAAAGAAGAAAAAGATGAGAGGAAGAAAGAGAGAAAGGAGAAGACGGGTTTGATTTTACACCCTCAACCTACATGCTTTGTATTCTCGGAACGGGGCTCGTCGGAATGTGGCTTAAACACGGGAGCGTCGAGATAATGTAAGTGAGTTATGGTGGTTTTGGTCGTGTAGGGTGTCGGGCAGAGGTGGCCGGATCTCGGGGCTAAGGCGGCGTCTTCTCGGGTGTGTCGGATTGTATGTGCACTTGATGTGTAATTGTTAGATGTGTTGAAAATTGTAATTGATGTTGATTATTTTGAATGTGTGCAAAGGGATCTATTTATAGGGGAGGTTCCCGATCCCGACTAGGAGAGGTAGTCTTACTTGGGTGAGAAGAAAGACTGTTTTGGATAGGAAATGCAATAATTCGAGAAGAACGAGGATTCCGTTACTTGGTGGGAAAGAAATCCAACCTGGCTGGAAAAAGGAGTCACTCGACCAAGTGACTCTAGTACTCGGTCGAGTGCCCGGTTTTGACACCGGTTCAGCGGGTTTCGTGAGCTTATTAGACCGAGTGGGCCGGTCCACTCGATCGAGTGGGTCTAGCTCGGGTATAACTCTTTTTAAGGATAGAATTCTATCTTTTACAGATTTGTTTATTTTTTTTGTAACTGATTTTCTGTAGTATTCGACTTCTAGCCTGATTTTCAGCGTGACGCAGCTGATATTTTTATCTCGGAATTGTCTTTGACCGGGGTTTGACTCGATCGCTAAAGGACGGGTTTGCCATTGGTGTCGGTTTTGACCCAAATTAGTCTTATTTGACTGTGAATGACCCACTGGGCCTGAATTTGAAGTTAATTTTGTGAGATTTGTACTCCGTAAAAAGCCCAAGCCAAATGCCCATGATTTTGAGCCTATATTCGAGTATGTCAAAGCATGTTTGCGTCCGATCATCATCGGGTGTTTTTTAGAAACTGCTATAAACACCTAACGGCCAAATGTGGGTGTCTACAATAGCGAATCGTTGATTTTCAAACACGAAAGCAACTTTCGAAAATAAAATCGAAACGAATCATGATTCGTACAGGTACCACTCGACCGAGTGTCCAGCCCACTCGATCGAGTGGCACCCCAAAAATCGGGCAGAACCCTTTTTTTGAGACCACTCGGCCGAGTTCTTCAATGACTCGATCGAGTGGCTCCTGGTTCATCAAAACCATGAGTCTTTTAACACCGTTTAAGTCCCGACAAAATATTTTCAACGATTTTGGTCAACATGTGTCAAGTCTATCACTTGGTTTATTACTTTCTAAAATCATGCATTATGTTATTTACATTATTCTATATCATTCAATGTCATTTGAAAACCGTTATAATCGTTATACCGTTACTAACTCGTTTGCTTATGTCTTTTTGATTTATTTTCGTTATTCGTTTTATTGTACTAAAATGAATCTCGCATGCTAAATATAACATTGACGTTAATTTTAGATGCAATAAATCGAGATAGCAACACCCATTCAAATTCTCGCATGTTTAGTTAAAACGTTGTTCACATATCATTTCATCGTATTACTAACGCGCGCATTCGAGAGTCAAACGATATCTTAGTAGAGGTCGCTAATGTGCGGGCGGGGTTGGGCGTTCTTTGTGAAGTTCCCAACACGTACCCTCACCCCTTAATCAGAACCTCGATTTCCGGATGCCCGAAACCGTTGGCACACGAGAGTAATTTAATACACGGTATCCGATAATGTCGGTATCGGTATCAAATGCAAAGGGACGAGGCCAATAAACTCTGATATCCGAATGGGCCATACTTTGTGCATGGCCCACTAAGATATAGAGTGGGTTCGGATGGTCCCGAACTCCCACAAAGTTCGGTGGCGACTGCACTTCGATTTAAATTTCAATTCGACCTATCTTATATGAAGATTCATTCGCCTCACCAAACCCGCGCGTGGCCGCGTCGGGGTGGACCTATGTCATGTCCAAAATTTGGCGACTCTGCTGGGTATTAACTGATGCGTGTCTTACCATCGGCATTCTCAGAGTGAGACTCGAATGGAAATCGTTTGACTAGTACAATACGTGTTTTAGTTTTACGATTCATGCATAACCCCATATTTTCCCGGGCCGGTACTGGTGACCGACGTCCCACTATACCGTGATGTACTCCGAGATGGATATGTCAAAGGTGTTCATAGTCGATTCGTATGGGTTTCGCGGCATGTTCTAAGCTCATCTCGACATAGGAAGTCCGTCCCGATTCACGGATAGGCTGTTTAAACTTGTATAGACCCTTTATAGACCGACCGAGACTTAGTGTAGAGCATACATGGCGTCGTTATTTCGCTTGCGTGACTATGTGCTACTTGGTTTCTAAGGTCGTTTTTCAAAAGCCGTCAATTTTTTCAAAAAGTGCGTCTTCAAAATATCCAATTTCAAAACCCGGGACGCATACCGAGTTTAGGACTAATGATTATAATCAAAATAGGCCGTTTCTAGCCGGTATTCTACCCATTTCAAAACTCAAAAATATTTTCACACTTTCAAAATTATGGCCCGAGACACTTTCCAATTTTCGAAAAATCGGGCCCTCCACCGAAGCAAGTCTTCTCGGATTTTCCAACAAAAAATCCTTTTTCAAACCCTTCTTCTTCTTAGGACTTCCCGTATTTAGCAGTGTCGTGTCGTGTCATAAGTCGTCGAAGTTTTTAGCGTCGAAACTTTGTCGATCTTACATCACGAGTTTCCTCCCTATCCTAGTCCGCCTTATTTGACTAAGGCATGACCCACCTAAGTAGGACTTACTCCCACAAGGGAAGGCCCGTTTATACAATCGAGTCCAAAGTCTGGGGATGTCTCACGTGGACCTTTCTTCGAACAGGACCCAACCCACATTGCCGGATCCTAAGGGAGGCCCACCCTTCACAAGTCACCCGTCTAGGTATTTTTTCCGAGTCATTTCCTTTTCAATCTTTCCCTTGCTCAAGATGTACTTTTTATTCCAGGGTCTGGGCTAATTTCTGATTACGCGGTATTCTTACAAACAGGCCACCGTTAACCAGATGCCAGAAAAATCCAAGCAACTCTGGATCAACTTACCGCCACACTGGCCAAAATTGAGACCCAGTTGACAGCCATCCAGACCGACCAAACGACCCTTGCCACCCGTTTGAGTGCCGTGGAGAAAGGGACTCCTGATGCGGGATCTGAGCCCACCGGGCCCATAGCTGAACTAATTAGCGTTGTTCGCCAGATTGAAGAGCAGGTCCACTTGTCAACAAGCAACTCGATCCATACTGAAAATGCTCGCTCCTACTCGCCTTTGAATGACGAGCTGCCTGGCAACCTCAATCTTCCGGGAATACCGATGTTTGAGGGTACTGAAGACCCGGTCCATCACATCCGGGCTTTCAAAGAAATTATGGCTGTCAAGGGGGTGCAATCCACCATGTTCAAGCACTTCTTCGCTTCTTCCCTTGAGAAACATCCCAAAGCATGGTACTACAGGCTTGATTCCAAGAAGTACAAGACTTGGGATGATGTGGCGACTGAATTTGCTCAGAATTATGTTGATAATACCGAGATCCAGACTACGATGCGTACTCTGGAAGTCATGGCCCAAGAGCCCAAACAAGGGTTCACTAAATATCTTCGAAGATGGAGTGCCGAGAGTGTGAAGCTGGTTGATTAGCCCAGCGAGAAAGTCCTAGTGGAGGCCTTTGTCAAGAACCTCCTCCTTTCCTACCGGGTCCATCTCCGATATGCCGTCATTCCTAACTTTCCCTCCCTAACTGAAATGGGCACAAGGATCGAGGACAATTTAAGGATAGAGAGCCTGACTAAGGCCTCTACCAAGGGATATCAAGGGGCCAGTTCATCTGTGAGCAAGCCCACACCTGCAGCGGCAACCCGCAGCATCTTCGATGAGGTTAATCTGCTGGATACCTCATTCAAAAAGAATACTCCAATTCGGGTATTCACGGATATAGGGACTACCTATACCTACGCCCTACAAAGGCTATCTTCAAAGGGCCTGATCCAACCAATAGGCCCAACTCCAGAAGTTCCAGTGGAGAAAAGATCCAAGAGCAACAACGTTCAGGCCTATTGCCAATATCATCGAGATAGCGGGCACGACACTGAAATTTTTTGGAAATTGAAGCATCTGATCCAGGATCTGATTGAGAGCGGGAAAACACCGTTTCCTGGGGACAAGCCGAGTAACAAAGAAAATCCGTTCAGTGCTCATGCTATATTCACTGGCGAGGTAATCGATTGTTCACACCTCATCTCCCCTTTTATCCCACAAATTAACGGGATATGGTTCGATGACGAAGACGATATCTACCTGGCCAAACGAGAAGCTATCCCCATCACCATTGAAGAGGTCTGAAAAGCTAAGTCTAAAGACTTAGCCCCGAACCACCTCGCCACCACCGGGCATCCTATCCCCACAACCGTCATTGAACCTGCCAGGACGGAAGATGACCCTGAAGAACCAAGCAATGACGCCGCCCTGGTCAAGCAATTGAAGAGTGTTCGAACCGATCTAGCCATATGGCAACTTCTGGTTAGCTCGCAAGCACATCGGGAAGCACTTACTAACACTACATGAATGAACGTTCATTCCTACGGACCCAATCCGTAGGTTACATGCCCATTTCCGTCGGAATAAGCATGTTCCTACGGAAAATTTGTAGGAACAATTCCGTCGGTATACTTCGTCGGAAATAAAAAACTTCCTACGCCATTTTTCGTAGGAAATATCTTTCCTACGGAATGTTCCGTCGGAATGACTGGTGACGAGTATTTGTTGACAAAAAAATCATTCCTACGGATATATCGTCGGAAGGGTTCAAACTTCCTACGGAAATTCCGTAGGACAATATCTTTCCGTAGGAGGCAATGATTGGGAAAAAAATATTATTAAATATTTCGAGCTACAGATATCCGTAGGAAACTTTAGGACTTCTGTAGCATAAAACAAATGTCGTCCCTAATATACCAAAATCATATAAACATCACCGACATACGTTAACACTCTACCGCAAAGCGGGAGGCCACAATTCCACAAAACAAATGTGTGATACAAAAATGCAATTCAAATTTATCATAAAAGAAATAATCTCAGATATCACATTACAATAAAACAAAAAGTATCTTATTCCAAAACTTCTAGCCATCGAAAATTTTCATTGGAGTGTCCAGTTGTTATTGCATCTTCAAGATTGTTTCATTCATTCTTTCATTCTCCTCTAACACCTTAGCATTCTCCCCTCGCACCTTAGCATAATCCTCTAGTATCTTAATATTGATGCTTATATTTCCTGAAAAAAACTTAATATAAAGATTTGTAAAAAAAAACTTCAAAACTAAACAATTACATGTTGATGCTTATATTTCATTCTTACCTTTATTTCTTCCGCTTTCTTATTCGTAATCTTCTCATTGTGGGCCTGGGCACGAATGAGTAAATCGAAAGGCGTAGGTATTTTCCCTTCTTCATCATTTCTAATCTGGAAAATTAAATTTCAAATATTATTGGAATTTTTGAACATGAATATTTCTTATATTTTTGAATATAAAAAAAAAGATTACAGACTATTGACTTACCATTCGCTCAACCAACTCAACGCTGTAGCAGTAGAAAATAGAAGTAATGTGCAGTTGCACGAGTGGGCCACAAATAAAACAACCAGCAACATCAGCAATAAACAACAGTTGTAGCAGTAGAAAACAACAAAAACAGCAATTAAAGGATTATACACCCAGCTGTACATAGCTCTGTGTACAACTGATTTTAAGATTTTGAGCTTTATCACAACAGTTTCGAGTTTTGCTGTAAACTTTCTGAGCTTTAATGTAAAGTTGTCGAGTTAAATCACGTAAATGTTGAAGCTCAAAAACTTACAACTCAGCTCAAAAACTTTTATAAGCTCAATAAATATGTATAAAAGCTCAACAACTTTGCCCTGGTTGTACAATGCTATTATACAACCAGATTTATAATCCTATTTTCCCAAAAACAGAAGTAATGTGCAGTTGATTTGGTTTGGTTTACTGATTTGTGTCGGTAATTTCGTTGATTTTGTGATTTGATTTACTTTATTGATTAATTGAATGTTGTACTATTAGTTTGGGGTTTTGGGACCAATGTGCATTTGATTTAAAAACTCCCATCAAAACTCGAGTTATTGCACTACTAAATTGATGCTTGCTTAATTCCTACATTGTTTTGTTAATCATAGTCAACGGATTTTCAATTAGTGATGTGAATGGTGATTTTATGCAGGAAGTAAAACAAACTTAATGCGAATAAAGCAGCAGCAACAGACTGAGCAGCAACATCACCAATAAACAACAACAGTAGCAGTCGAAAACAACAATAGCAGAGGTTGCGGATTTATGCTAGAAATTGGTTACAACAGGTTCAGAAAAGGCGAGGGTCTAAATTTAGGAAATCGGTTATCTGTGCTGCAGTTCTGCTATCTTATATTAAATTCCAGCAATGACACAAACAAGAGACAAGGAGAATCGGCCTAGAAATATTTTTAAGACTTCTAGATTAGATAAAGATGAGAAAGATAGCAACTACGGAGTAGTAACTGCCAACTCAACAAATACAACTATATCACTCAAATACTCGAATAGAGGTACCACATAGATGATCTAATCAGATCTGATAAGATTAATCCCTGGTATATACATACGATCCACAACCCATTTAAACAACAATAGTCGAGATCGAGAGAGACAGAGAGACAGAGAGAGAGAGAGTGACATTTTAGTAGAAACGTGATTGTATTTATCAACCAGAAGCGGTGAATAAGAATCAATATAATGACCAAGGTACTGATCGACACTCGTAACCACCAAGCAGACACCAGGACCTTGATGATGGCAATACCAACACATATATAGGAAATAAAGGAAGCACTCAATAATATTGTTTTGTTTCTACATAATTTAATGGTCACCAAAAAGGTGTCTTGTGTGAGAAAAGAAATAAGGGCACATCACTGAGTAGAAGACATTAACTAAGAGTAAGTCGAACAAATAAGTGAGTTATATAAAGATAAAGTCGTTGATGGTTAGAATAAGATGTAATGACAGGGTGATAGGGAAACTCAACTAACTTGCCAAAGCATGAATGCACAAGATAATCAACCTTTCAATATCTTGGATGAGCAACTCACACTTGAATCATCTTTGTAAACTATTGATTTATTTCTAACCACCTCCATTATAACTTCTCTTTTAAGAGCCCACCGTTTCAAAAAACTACGAAAAATAGACCAAAGGAAAATACGAGGAAAATATGAGTAAGAATATGTTCATTGAACTGGGAATTCATGACTGGCATCTTATTATCCTCTACTATACTGCTGTGGTTGCTTTGTTATCTTATCAAATGCAATCCAGCCCAAGGGGAACAATCAAACTACTACAATTTGGCAAAAGAAATCATCATAAACTCAAAGAAAAACAGCTTTTGCAAGCAACTGCATCAAAAATGAGAATATATGACAGGTTCTCACACAAACAGCAATTGCTCTGGTTGATGCAGATTTCGCATATCATAAAATAAGGTGTACTTGTAAAGGAAGTACAAGGGCAATCAGAGTAATTAAACAACCATTAGAAATTGTAAGAGGTTGTAAGAGTAAGACTCCACTGCTGTTTCAGAGTGTCCACGAAAATGCTTCCGTTCTATTGATATTTGAGTGGATTACTTTCGTTCTAAATGCCACCTGTAAACATAGCCCACATAACAATACTCAAGAAGGGGAAACAAGCCAAAATCAAATAGAAAAAGTAGTTAAGCGAATACAATTGGGAATTCGAACTAGATACAAGTTTTCGTTAAGTTAAGAGTAGCATAAAAGAGTTGATATAAAATATTGGCTGGGTTGGCTTTCGGTTTGGGAGTTTGCTAAATTAGTTGTAGGGTACTTGCTCAGGTACTAAAGTAGTCTCTTGACCAGCAAAGAAGCAAAAGTTGCATTCATCAATAACATCCTATAGATTCATCCTGAATTGCGCACTTGTATTAGTACTACTACTAGTGGCCTATTGCATCGCTTTTGGGTTTGAATCCAAGAGTATTCCCAACAAACCGACCTTTGGCTTTTCTCCAGCTTCTGTTTCCTCATTCCTGCTTCCATTTGTTGACGTTTCATTCAGTAAACTATTGAACTAACTTATCTGACTAAACCTCCTAATTGTTGCTGTGGATTGTATCTAAAAAAAGAGTTGTAATTTAGTCCTGGAAAATAGACAGATACTAGCATGAACCTGTAACTGACGAGGCAAATCAATTATACGAGTACAGCTTAAAACGTGGCCCGAATCAGGTAGAATCGCAACATGAACAGAACTTTTTTGAATTTTGTTCCTTAATTGCAGTACAAATGGACATAAATAACAGCCTGAACTGAAGTTATATAATCAAACATGCCCGGAATTGACTCAAAATCAAATACTTAACTGATATTCAAATCTCATAAATCAATTAACCTATTTAATTATATAAACCAACTGATATTACAATTAAAAGATATAGCAGCAGGCCAACAACATTGAAATGAATCATTATTGCAGTAATAAAAAACATGAACCAAAACCTAATCACAATAAATAGTGCAAATCGAAACACATACACGAACTAAAGGCGTCAGGCATCCAACAAGAGGCGTGGAGCGACTGAAAAATAAGAAGTATACGTCGGCCCACGGACTCCAGTAGCCAAATGTGTGTGTGACCATGGTCGTAATGACTTTAGGTTGGCAATGACAAGGGGTGTTGTGAATGAGATAGTGTTGGTGGTGGGAAGAAGCGGTAGTAGCGGTGTAGTGGCGACGAGGGGAAGTGGTTGTGGCGTTAGAACGTGTGAATGTAAATTTCTACTTACAATTGTTTAAATCAGAAGAAAGGCATAAGATCGATGATGAGGTACATTGATAGGTCTTTTAATGTGATATGAACATTAGGTTGGGCCATTGGGGTTAGCGTAGGTTGGGTCATTCGGTTAGATTCGCATTAGGTCGCTGACTCGTGTTCATGTCATTTAGCCAGGTTTATTGAATAGATTTCATTTTAGCTTGGCCGCTCAGGTTAAGTCATTATCGTCTCGGGTCATTACAACAAATTTTCATACGGTCAGGTTTGAGTCAGATTTAATTGATTCAAGTATTTTTCGTGTTAGATCATCATAATAAGTTGTATGGTCAAGTTAGGTTTCATTTAGGTTTTGCCTAGTTTGACTCGAAAAAACCCGCAAATTTGTAGATATATACATATATATATATTTCCATCGTCCCGATCATTTGTTTATCTTTATTTACAATACTTCTCACAAAAAATATATAAAAGATAAACAAATGATTGAAAACGAAACTGACCCGCTTTTGTTTCATATTGCAAACGAAAACAGAACCTATTTAAACTCGTGTCGGGTTTTATGACCCGATTTTTTAAAAATATGGTTATCTTTGTTATAAACCAATTTGTTGAACCGGTTTTTGATCCCGTTTTAACAAATATTGCCGAAAAACTCAAAAAAGTGGGAGAAATTTCTTTATCGATTTTTTTCGTTTAAAATTGTAAAGCGATTCAAAACAGTGTACCCAATTTTTAAAACTGCGAACCGAATTCATAATATACCGGATATTGGATATAATTAGGTATCAGATTGAGTCAAATCAAAGCAGGTCAGTTTCGATCACTAAGATATTTCAGTATTGTCGATTGTCGGACGGGTCCGATCTAGAGTACGTTGGATAGGTTTTCTCGAATCGGATCGGGTTTTACCGGGCCTAATTAGCGTCATTTAAGTTGATTAATTAGTGTCGATTTTTATTTGGTATGATATGTTGTATATTATATGAGTCGGATCATTGTGGGATAGTTGCGTTGATTTTCAAATCGTTGAGATATAATCGCCACGAAAATATGATTTTCGTGTAGTGAGACCTCTGACCCGTATAACCTGCCCGTATTTGTCCCGGCCCGTATGACCTGATCCGCTTGACAAGTCTTCAAGTAGTAAAAGTGAATAAAATAAACGACTCTATATCATGTAATAATAGATAAAATCACGTAAATATTTTGAGGATACTAACTGATACACACACACATGGACACAAATTTAATGTGGGTATTTCATTTGTGTTTCTGGTTCAGTCACTTCATGTTCCTTAAAATACGGGGCAAATATAAACAGATAAACAGTATGTGAGGAAAAAATGACTTTTAATGTATGCATTAACATTAGTTAAATTGTTCATGAAACTAATTTTTTAGAGCTACAAATTTTCCTACGGAACATTTCGTAGCCTTAAATGTTTCCTACCACAAGACCGTAGGAATTTGGTAGGGGTGCTTTAAAGGAGCGACGGCTTGGTATTCCGTAGGAAATATCTGTAGGAACTATTTACTTTCCTACGCCTTTCAAGATCCGTAGGAATTATTCCGTCGGAATTTGCACTAATTCTAGTAGTGGGGGTAATTACAGTAGTCTGTAATGAGACTGTTTTAGCAGTAACAATACTGTAGTCTAGTGCTCCTATTGAATTTTTGGTTGTGGGGTACATCTCCAAAGTGGGTATTACTCCGAGTCCTGACAGATTCTTGTCTTCGGCTGAGCCGAGTACTAGGACACACTACAGAAAGGAGGCTAGATTTTTTGAATTTATCTGGATTTTGTGAGTGGATGGAGGTTTTCTGCCTAAGAGAAGCCCCCAGGACGACAAAGCTAGCTGTTGAGAACATGATGGTGTCGTGACCGGAATGATGGCGCTTTTTGAATGTGTGTCAATGTGGGTGGTTGTGCCCTTGTTGAAAGGCTGCCTACGTATTCACGTGTAGTGAAATCAAACCAAGCCGTAGTTCAGTGAATTGAAGGATATGTTATGGTGCCTAGTATATTAGGGCTTTGTGTGTAACTAGCCATAGCAATGGTGTAGGCTAGGTGCATTCCCAATGATGTCTTGATCAAAGGGCTAGAATAGCTAGGATGTTGATCCTGTGACTGTGAGCGTTCTCCGGGGTAGCCCCCAGAGGTGGTGTGAACTATTTGGGCATGTTCTATGCCGACTGCAAGTTGAGTTCCCGTGTTTGGGTCTACCCCGGAGAACGCTCACAATCATACACAACCTTCAACCCGAATCTAGCCCTTTGATCAAAGGGCTACAAATTTTTTTCGATATTCCCGACTTCAATCATACACAACCTTCAACCCGAATCTCTAGCAAACCTTAGGAAAATTATACCGAAATACCGTCCCGATTTTCCATAGAAATTCTCAGACAAATACAATCCTACATCACCTTAACTCCTCCTATATTCTCGTTACTCCTACGCAAGTGCCGTTACTACGAGTTCCTAATCGAGACCGAATTAAGCATGTAGGTTGAGGGTGTTTCAAATCCCGTTTTTCTCCCTTTCACAATTTTTTGTCACGATTTTTTATGTCACGATTTTTTTTTGTCACAATTTTTTTGTCACAATTTTTCGTCACAATTTTTTTTAGTCACAATTTTTCAGAAACTTTACACAATCTTTCAGCAACTTTTTCAAAATCCACTCTAAATATTCGATATTGATTCTATAATCAAGCATCGAATATTACGAGTATCAATATTTAAGTCGAGTATAAATTGCACCATATTTTTACACGACTTAACCAAATCATCGATTTCCAAAACCAAATACAATTTTTTCATCATATCATATTTACATCTTCTAACTCGTTTACTCGTTTGCTCCTTTATTATCGCGATTGTTGTATTGTATCGTTGGTTGCATTGTAATTCCGGGTGGTATGCCGCTCGTATATTGTAATCTGTTATCGTTTTTTGTTGTTTGTTTTATTGTACTAAAATGAACATCACATGCTAAAACAACTTTGACGTTATTAGCTTGGATGCATTTAAACGACATAGATCAAACATAATTCACATGCTTAGTCAAAACACTCTTTGCATATCATTCAACCGTCAAACTAACGCGCGTACACCAAAAACGAACGATATCTTAGTAAAGGCCGCTAAGTGCGGGCGGGGTTGGGTGTCCTTTATGGGCTTCCCAACATGTACCCTCACCCCTTACTCAGAACCGTGGTTTTCGGATGTCCGAATCCATTTGGAACGAGAATCATTCAATACACGGTATCCGATAACGTCGGTATCGGTATCAAATGCAAAGGGACGAACCCAATAAACTCTGACATCGGAAATGGGCCGTACTTTGTGCACGGCCCACTACGACATAGAGTGGGTTCGAATGGGCCCGAACTCCCACAAAGTTCGGTGGCGACTACTACTTCGATTTAAATTTCAACTCGAGATCCATCTCACATGAGATTCATTCGCTTCCCCAAACCCGCGCGTGGCCGCGTCGGGGTGGACCTATGTCATGTCCACACCGTGCCATAAGATGTTTAGACGAAGAAGAACTTGAGACGAGTCGATTCATTGGGCCATCGGAAGCAGCCCAATCCATGCTTAAAGACGATGTGCGCGCCACCCTACAGAGGACAGGCCCCCTGTAGGTCGGCCTGAGAGACTTTTGCCTCAGATTTGAAGATTTGAAGCTTCAAATAGGTTGTGCCTCGGCCCCTGCATATGACCGGCCCCCTGCCGGCCGGCCGCCACGCGCACCCAACTATTTCTGGGCTTGTATTACTAGGGGAAGACTTGGTTTTTGTGGGATCACTTTTTTTTTTTAGAATTTTTTCATTAGAAAATTCTCGTGACTCTTAGCATTCAAAACTCCGTCTCAAAATCGTACTCAATTTTGGTAATTTTCTTTATGCAATTCTTAGTTCTATGTTTGAATCTTCATCGTTAATACGATTCGAGAGCCCGTTAGATCCTTCCTAGGTTGATACGATTCGAGAGAACGTGTTATAGCCGACTAGCATGTTTATGTGTTTATTATTATTGTCGCATAATTGTCGAACATCTATCGTGAACCCGTGACCTTAGTTTTCATCTCATTGTTAGAATCTATTATTTATTATCGCATTTTAGTAATCTTTTATAAATATCTCATCAACAAACGTTTAGAGCATCTTAGAATCGCCATAGCTATTACACATTTTTAACCACTTCCCTGTTGATACAATACCTTACTTGCCACTATCTTCTTGTTAGTAGCATTAGGTTTTTCTTGATTTGATGAGACGGCTTAAGCCATATCAAATTTGGCGTCGTTGCCGGGGAAACGGTTTTTCTTGTTTTTTTTAGCTTGTTTCTTTTTTGTTCTCTTTCGTCTCAAGGAATTAAAACTCCTTGAGATTGATCTCACTCTCCTCTTGTAGTTTATGCTTATGTCCAGGTCTTACCGGTCATCAGAGCTTACTCCGTCCGATCCTGAACCCGAGAAAACCGTTCGTAAGTGACGACAATTTTGGAGAGAGATTTCCGCAGCTCTTGATCTTGAGACTTTGGAAGCTATTCATACTGAATTTATAGCTGAGAATCAGTTCTTCGAAGAGGGAAATCAATCTCAGTCCAAGATCATTTTACCACCTCCGATCATAAAAATGCCGAAGCTTTCTAGTCACTCGGAGCCCGATCATAAAAACCGCTCTTCCTAAGTTGGTTAAACGACCAACTGTCACCCAGGGTACATTCGAGATTCGACCCGCCTTTATTACTTTGGTGGGGAAGAATCAATTTGGTGGCGACCCTAAAGAGGATCCTCACAAGCATTTGAGGATTTGTACTGATTATTGTTCCACGATTCCACTTCCGGCCGGGGTAACTCAAGAACAAGTCTTGGAGATGCTCTTCATGTTCTCATTACGGGATTCCTCTAGAGAGTGAATTACTGATCTTGATAAAGTCACTGAGAGGATCACTGATTGAACTCACTTGCTCTTGCCTTTTACAAGCATTATTATCCGCCACAAAAGACGAACATGCTCCAAAGTCAAATCACCAATTTTCGTCAAACTCCGAACGAAAATATTTATGAATCGTGAGAGCGGTTCAAGAAGCTTGTGAAAGAATGCCCGCACCATGGTTTTGAGGTTTGGTTTCTTTGCAACCAATTTTATAATGGGCTATATGATGATTGCTGGAGCACTCTTGACTCGGCGTGCAATGGGTGGTTCCAATGTAATGTAAATGATGATAAGGCGTGGCAAACCATTGAAGAAATGACATATCACCACTCCCAATGGGTTAATCCACGTGGTAATACGTTCCGTGGACCACCAAGCTCAAGATTGTTTAGGCTCCATATAACAAGTGAATGCATTCCAGTCCATGCACCCGCATTATCCTTATATGAATCAACCGAGCTATGATGCGTCTCTCTTATCTTATCGGAGCGCTAATGTCTTGACCCGTCTATTACACCAGCCTATGTACCCCCCACACAAGCAGCAATTCCACAATCAAGGGAATTTTCAGAATCAGCAAAATTTCAATAATCAAAGGAATTTCCTTAATCAAGGAAATTATCAGCAGCGACCTCACTCGGATTAACAACAACAAAATTTTGGTAATTCTAATCAGAACTTCGGGAATTCTCATCAGAATCATGGTACTAGTCAGCACAATTTTGATCAATCCTCCACACAACCTCAAGGTAATTCCTCTTCGAGTTCTACTGAGATGGTCGAGCTTCGTAATATGTTGCAGATGATAGCTAAGACTCAGGACTCTATGATGGCTCAAATGCAAAAGAATGATCAAGCCAACGATAATGCCATTAAAAATTTGGAGAACCAAGTCGGACACCTTGTCGGGTCACAAGCAACGCGTCAATAAGGTAAAATCCCTTCTCAAGGTGATCAACAACATGATATGGACAATGCAATCACTCTTCATAATGGCACACACTATGAGGGTCCATCGATGCCTAAGGATGATACATCGGCCGAGAAGGAGCAGGTTTTAGTGGAAGATGTCGATGAGAATGTCATTGTGGGAACTCCGAGAGATAATCAAGTTCCACCACCCACTACTCCCGTTCCCACTCCGAATAGTCCAACAATCCAAGTACCATTCCCGAGTCGTTTGAAGAATCGGAAGGAGACTACTCAATTTGGCAAGTTCATGGAGGTTGTGAAGAATTTGCAGTTTATGGTCCCATTTACCGAGCTCATTATGCAGGTCCCGTCTTATACCAAGTTTATGAAGGACATCTTGACTCGGAAGAGAAGAATTGGTAAGGTAGAAACCGTCGCTCTTACTGTAGAGTGTAGTGTACTTTTGCAGAACAAAACCCCACCGAAGCTAAAGGACCCCGACAGTTTCTCGATTTCTTCCACTATTGGCACCTTATCAATCGATAAGGCTTTATATGATTCAAGTGCTAGTGTAAGTGTTATGCCTTATTCTGTTTGTGAAAAAAGTGATATGCAGATCGTTCCATAAAATGCTGTTTCGGAGTTTTAGAAGACGCACCCATTAGAGTCAGAATTTTTTTATCCCAGTTGATTTTATCGTCCTTGACATGGCCGAGGACACCCAAATTCCTATAATTTTGGGTAGGCCATTTTTTGCACACCGCTGGCGTGATAATTGATGTCAAGAATGGTAAATTAACTTTGGAAGTGGGTGGAGACACCATTATTTTCTGTTTGGATAGTACACTTAAGAACCCGATGGTAACGGATTCTTATTGCATGATTGATGTGGTGGATGTTTTAGTTCATGATTCTATGAAGGCGTCCCTTATACGGGACCCCCCTAGAGGCTTTGATATGTTTGGAAGCGTGTGCAGGTGATGCTCCGTAGACTCTCCTGTCATTGATGCTTTTGAAGATGCGTTGGAAGGAAGAATGCTCTTGGAGGAGCAAGGTGTCGATGTAACCAACATCGTACACACCTCATTTTCCATTGACATAACCGTTCTGGAGCGTAAGCCACTTCCGTCTCACCTAAAATATACCTTTTTAGACGATACCGAGAGCTTCTCCGTGATTGTAAGTGTTGATTTAACTGAGCAACAACTTTCGGATTTGTTAGTTGCTTTTAAGAAAAATAAAAAGGCTTTGGGGTATAATCTTGATGACTTGAGGGGAATTAGTCTCGATTTCTGTATGCGTCGAATTAATCTCGAGGAAGGTCATCATCCTTGTGTCCAGGGTCAACGTAAGTTAAACCCGAATATGCAAGAGGTTGTTAAAAAGGAAGTTATGAAATTGTTGGATTCATGGGGGAATCATTTATGCGGTTCCCAATTCAAAGTGGGTGAGTCCGGTACAAGTTGTACCTAAGAAGGAAGGGACCATTGTGGTCCCAAATGAGAAGAATGAGTTAATCCCCACACGAATTGTGACGGGATGGAGAATGTGCATAGATTATAGAAAACTGAACACGCTACCCTTAAAGACCATTTCCCATTACCCTTTATCGACCAAATGCTTGAGAGATTAGCTTCTCACAAGTATTTTTGCTATTTAGATGGCTACTCGGGATTCTTCCAAATCCCGATACACCCCGCTGACCAAGAAAAGACCACGTTTACTTGTCCCTATGGCACTTTCGCATATCACAGGATGCCATTTGGATTATGTAACGCACCCGCCACATTCCAAAGATGCATGATGAGCATCTTTTTCGACTACATCGAGTCCATCATGGAAGTGTTTATGGATGACTTTAGTGTGTATGGTATGAGTTTTTCAGTTTGTTTAGATAACTTAGATACCATCTTAAATCGATGTGTCGAGGTCAGTTTGGTCTTAAACTGGGAAAAGTGCCATTTTATGGTCACTGAGGGTATAGTATTGGGTCATGTGGTCTCCGAAAAGGGCATCCAGGTGGATAAAGCAAAGCAGGTGATTGAGCAATTACCCTTACCCGTGAATGTGAAGGGGGTAAGGAGTTTCCTTGGTCATGCGGGATTTTATCGCCGCTTTATCACGGACTTTTAGAAAATTGCTAAGCCCCTTACACAATTGCTCCTAAAAGATGCCCCTTTCGATTTTACTGATGAGTGTGTGGAAGCTTTTAACAGGATTAAGCAGGCCCTCATTTTGGCTCCGATTATTCAGTCACCGGATTGGAATTTGCCATTTGAGATAATGTGTGACGCAAACGATTATGCCATGGGAGTGGTTTTGGGTCAAAGGAAAGACAAGATCTTGCATGTTATATATTATGCTAGTAAAACACTTGATAATGCTCAAGTTAATTATGCAACCACTGAGAAGAAATTGCTAGTTATAGTGTATGCTTTGGAAAAATTCAGAACCTACTTGGTTGGATCGGAAGTCATTGTTTTCACCGATCATGAGGCTCTTAAGTACCTCCTTGCTAAGAAAGAAGCGAAGCCCCGATTACTTCGATGGATCCTCCTCCTCCAAGAGTTTGATTTATCGATTTGGAATAAGAAGGAAGCGAAAAATGATGTTGCGGACCATCTATCGAGGCTACGACTCGAGGAGGAAGGAGTTGTCATCCCCATAGATGACTCTTTTCCTGATGATTCTCTTATGGCCTTAACAACTGGTGAAAGCGAGGGTCCTTGGTATGCGGATTATTCTAACTACTTGGTTGGCAAGGTACTACCTTCTGATCTTTCTTATCAACAAAGAAAAAAATTTCTACATGATGTTCGACAAATTTTTTGGGATGATCCTTCTTTATTTAAGGAGTGTGTTGATGGTATTTTCCAAATATGTGTCCCTCAATGGGAAGTTCAAGGAATTCACTACAACAAAAAAGCCTTTTCGCGGCAATTATTTCGTGGCGATTGATAAATCGACATAACTAATATACTTAATTTCATATGAGTGACCACCTATTGTAACAAATATTAATCGACACCAATAAACTCAATAAATCAACGGGTTATCACCTTGTAACCCTAATAACCCCCCTTAAAACTTCACGAAATATGCCTCCTTGTCGACCTATTGACCTCCATCACCAAAACCTTAACCTCCATAACTGGACACAAAATCCGACCTCAATTTTAGAGGCCGTACAGGACACATCATCTACATCAATGACCCTATCTCCGGTGATATACCCATGTCGTCGTCACTCAACCTCTGTTACTCGAATTTGAAAACCCATCTTAGTCTATTTCCGCCGTTACTGCTGGTGCGTTCCAATATTCATGAGTCTGAATTGTTTTGTTTTGATTTTGATTTGTATTTGTGTTTGTTTAATTTCAGAGTTATTGGTTTTTGTAATTTAGGGTTCGCTGCTACACCTTCTTATTGAAATCCAATTCCTCTTGACAGACATATGGAGTAGCTTCTAACTTGATTTAGGCTGCATCTCAATTCATTCGGAGAGACATTAGTGTGTTCTTTTGTATGTTAATTCTTTATTCAAACTGCATTTTTGGCGTTGTTTGTTGATGCGTAAACTCATGACATCATGGAAATGAGTAATATTTGATGATATTCTTTGTATAGTAGATCCGATTTGAGCAGCTTTTGACTATAATGTTTATTTTGTTTTAGATTCAACTGCTCTCAGTGTGCTGTCTGAAATGAATTGACGATGGAGCCATAACTTGTATTTCTTCCTGTCATCTATAGATGAAGGAATCGCAGGTTATAGGGACGATTTACTTGAAATTATGAAACAGAATGAAATCCTGGTGAGTTACTGATACATTTCTTAGTTATTCACTTAAGTTTTCACCTGATTATATATTAGTTGCTTTGAGAGAAAAGGATTTTGGTGTGTATCATTCATCAACCACTTAATTCGAACCACCTGATTGTTTAGCGGCACTCTAATCTAGGATGGGTTTAGGGGATGCTATTCTATACTAAAATGAGGGTTATAAGAAAGAGGAGGAGGAGGAGGAAATGTACAAACCCAATAAATGGAGGGGACAAGAATAACTCTAATTCTAGAGATATTATTAACAAGTTAGTTAATCAAGTACTCAGTTTTTTTTTGACTGTGTATTAATTAATCAATGTAATCTTACTACTACTTGTTTGTTGTAATTGTATTGCATGATGGATGATATTGTAGGAAAACAAAGCGGCAGCAATGAGAGTGAAGAAGACATCAAAGTTAGGGGGGATATTTGAACAGTACCGTCAGGCAAACAACCTCCCTGTGATGCCCCACTTCATCCACAACGGCAATCGCCTCTCCGCTTCCCTTACCCCTGCCCAGGTACATCAATGCATTGCTTTGCTAGCTAGTTGCGACCCCCTCCCGACCCTCTATTTAATCAACTCTATTCTATGCAATGCATTGATTTTTTTACATCGTATATGGTAAGATGTACCTGACTTCAAGATTTGAACTTTATCCTTTATAATTGGAGTTAAAAGCGGATTCTCATATTCGATTTTCCAATGCTGCAAGTCTTCTAGAAACTCTTCATAAAAACTCAATCTGTCAAAATCCTGTCTTGCTTCACAAGAGCCTTCCCTTTTCTTTACCCACTCATGTTGACCATCCCATAGTGTACCTGCAGTTAGTAATCAGGGGAAGAAGCAAAACAACGTTAATTACAGCAGGAAAAAAAAGCAAAACGTCCCTGCAACAACATACGTGTGCAAAACAGGAAACCAGGGCCTAATCTATGTAGTACTATATTTCTGTTTTATGTTTCCCACTTAACTTATCATGATCCGCAACCAAAATAATCCAAAATTCCACTACTTGAGACAAAGTATTCTATGCAATTCTAGCTAGTTATTAGTGTTTCCAGTCATTGGTGATACTTTGAAAGTGAATTTTGACCTGCTGATATGTTGATCAACAAAAGTCCTTACTGTTTTGCTAGCTTTCTATTTTACCCCGTAAAGATAATGTGTTTGTTTTATTTCCGCGGGGACCCATTAGTACTCATTTTCATTGGAAAAGTCTTGTTTATGACGGAAATACCCGTCATAAATGTATGACGGGTCAAGTATTTGGGAAAAAGATAAGCTTAGGGAAGAGTAAAGGTGAGGTCTTATTTTATGTAATTAGGTGTTACTTGACCCATCATAAACTTAAGACGGATAACCTCTCTTAAGGGAGACCTACTCTTTTTCATTCATCTACTTAGAAAACCATTTTAACGTGAATATTATAATCTTTGTTTTAATTGATGTACCTATTGGAACCCTTTAATCCTACTAATTAGACTTGTTCAAACGCAGAAGAGTTTAACGAGGGAGGAAATTGTGAGGAATCAGCGGAAGGATTTTTTTTAGGCGCGGCTACTTTACATAATATAGAATACATACATAGGCCGAAGACATTGTAATTTTTTTAGGTTGTCAAAAGATCGTTTGCATTTATTTATATTAATTTAATTTAGTCGATGTTGTATATATAATATTTGGAATTTATGAGTAATATAAAAGTAATATGTTTTCTCACTTGTTTTTTCTATTTATTTTCGCACCGAATTTTGAGAGATAGAAGTGATATTTCGTATCGAATGAAATCGGTACTAAATTTATTATTCGTATATGGTTGCATTTAATAGTACTTATCCCGTCGAATGCAATTGCAACAATTGTCATTGAAAGACATTTTATTGTACTTAACGTGTCGAATACAATCGCTACAATTATTATTTGGGGCAATATCAAATTATTTACCCCGTCGATAATAATCGACACAAAAATCGCCACTGTACCGTCTTTTCTTTCGCGTCGATTTTAAGAAGCTAACCCAGCGAATAGATTATTCGCCACGAAAGGCTATGGCAACACAACCTACCACAACGAATATATAATCGATGGGAAAACCTTTCGCGTCGAATAAAATCGCCACGAAAGCCCTAAATAATCGCCGCGAAAAGTTTATTTTGTTGTAGTGTTATTTTAGAGAGTTGTTATTCATCACCATATGGTGGTCATCATGGACCGAGTCGAATCACGGCCAAGGTCCTCCAATCGTGTTTTTATTGGCCCACCTTATTTTGGGATGCCCAACCCTTTATTATGTCCTGCGACGCATGTCAAAGGACCGATAATATTTCTAGGAGCCATGAAATGCCTTAAAATGGGATCCTTGAGGTAGAAATTCTTGATGTCTGGGGTATAGATTATCAGGGTCCGTTTCCATCATCCAAGGGCAACCGATATATTTTGGTTGTGGGTTGATTATGTCTCCAAGTGGGTGGAGGCCGTAGCATCTCCTGCTAATGATGCTAGGACGGTAATTTCTCTATTTAAAAAGACTATTTTTCCATGCTTTGGTGTTCCAAGGGCTATAATCAGTAATGGTGGAAGTCATTTCCATGTAAATCGACTTGATGATTTGCTTGCTAAGTATGGTGTCTCTCACCGTACCGAACTTGCCTCCCACCCACAAACGAGTGGGAAAGTCAAGGTGTCCAATAGGGAAATCAAGTCTATCCTCCAGAAGGTGATGTCAAAAGCTCGAAAAGATTGGAGCTCTAAGCTAGATGATACGTTGTGGGCCTACCGTACCGCCTTTAAAACGCCTATGGGTACTTCATTGATATGTGTGGTTTGTAGTGCTTATTTCTTGTGTTTGGTTCCGGTTTCTCTTGTGGAATCACTCTTCGGAGCGGCTTTCAAGGCTACTTACGCTTCTTCTAGCTTGTTTTAGGTTCCTAGGGCCTATCTTGGAGAAGTGGAACGATTCCGACTCGTTTCCGACGCATTTGGAGCCAACGAAGAGAAGCGACGATCACTCGGTAGCTTAGACTCGATCCCGAGCCCTTGGGACCCATTCTCGAGCCCTTGGGACCCATTCCCGAGCCCTTTGGACTCAATCCTGAGCACCGAGAATCGATGAGAAGCCTATGAAGAGTGATAAGCTAATCGTACACCTATCAAAGATAACCAACTTAGGTCTAACTAAAAATATAGCTAGGGAAGTCAGGATCGTATCCACAAGGAGACAAATAAATTATACTCGCAATTAAAGTCTATCTAAGCAACAAATCAGGGGTTTTTTTTATTGTGGTTAACTAATCTAAAAGTAGTGAGGGAAGAGAAGTAAAAAGATGAATAGCTAAAAGAAACAAGATGAATAAGGATGAATAAATAAAGAGGGAAAACTAGAATCGTCAGTTCACTACGAATCTCATATGGTCACGGTCTAAGTCACAGGTCTATTGCAGATATTGGTCTAAGGGGTAATGAAAAGGTCCTTCCGGTCCGCTATTCACCCTAGCATGCGTCTAAAGGCTTCCGATCTTATTAGGGCAAACTAACGTGTTGTAGCAAGTCTAACTTTTACCAGGCTTCCGATCATAGGTTCAAGTTTACCGAATTTAATTAATCAATCATGCACATTAACTGACTAATCGCGATTATATGCTACAATTGACAACTCAGACACAATATTATTGACAGATCTATAAACTAATTAGCAATCGTATTCAATTCATGGATCTCCTAAACCTAGCAAGGAAAATTAGCTACTCACAGAAAAATTTACGACAACAATAATAAAGATGATAAATAAATTAAGAATAGCGAATAGATCTAAAGAGAAATTAAGCATAAACAAATTAATACGATTAAGAAAGAAAGAATTAAGAAAAAAGGAAGAAAAAAGAGAGAATTAGATTACCAAGTTTAAAGGAATGAGTAGAAAAGAATTCATAAATTTAGATCTAAAAGTTGAGGGTAGAGAGAAATCTAAAGAAGATACTTAGGAGAAGTAAAGAGAATAAGGGAGAAGTTGTATATAAAATCTAGTCTAATAGTTTCTTAAATAGTAAGTTAAAACAAAAGCCCAAAAGTCTTATTAACACTAAACATCAAATTAGGAAAGTCTCGGTCTTCGTCCAGTCTCGAGAATAGTTGGTCGACTATTTTGAATAGTCGGTCGACTATTTTGAATAGTCGGTCGACTATTTTGAATAGTCGGTCGACTATTTTGATAGTCGTTCGACTATTATTGACCTGTTTTCGTTTTCAGCACTGTGCGCTCAACTTCAAACGCTTGTCATTTCTTCGTTACTTCTTCAAATCAGGCGTATAATATACCGTTGGAAAGCCAAGGGAAAGACATTTCGAACGCAACTGAAATCAGCTCACTTGAAGTTGTAGAACTAAATATATTCACGTTTTAATTTGACCTATTTGGAAACGATCGTTCTCTTTTCTTATTTCGCATAATATTTCATCTTCAAGTACGAACTTTGCCTTGTTTATGCGTTCACGGGTTCAAACCTGCATAAGATGCAACCACAAAGTATCAAATTCGGGGGAAAATAGTAGACAATGCTACTCGATATGCATGAAAATGCGTGCGTAAAAGAGGAAATAATCGTATATAAATCCCACGTATCAAACCTCCTCAAACCAAACCCTTTCTTGTCCCCAAGCAAGCACAAGACAAGGAAAAACATCTTAATGAAACCGTATACGACTCAAAGCTAATTATGCTTCTGACTCCCCTAAACCAATTATTGCATATCGATGAAGGCCAATGCACACAACCACATACAACACGCCTTATCAATGACAACAATACTGAACCTTCAACCTTGCAAGACTCGTCTATGTCGGACTCTCACGGGTCGCTCATTACACAAAAGGAGTGATATTGTGAGTTTATGTAAAAAACGGAAGGACAAATAAAGCACTCATCTAAACTGCGACTTACAAGAGCATGCATGCAATCTAACATGAAATCAATCTCTAATAACCGTACATACGCATTCCAACGGGTAAAGACACGTGCCAAGGACTTACTTACATATGGTATAAAGTGAGGCTAATCGGGTAAGAAGGGGCAAAACGATATGGATATGTGGAGTTAATAGCCAAGCTAGAATTACACCAACCATTAATAAACATCCCTTTCTCACCAAACTCTTGTCGAAGAAATTAGGCATAGCAACAAGCGCCTTATCAAAACCGCTTCCCACTAATAACTATGAAATTAGAGAGATCAATTCATTTCTCATAGCAAAAACACATCCTTCTTCTAGTTTCACTTTATTTTTTTCTTTTCTTTTCTTTCATTTTTTTTCTTTTCCTTCCTTTTTTTTCTTTTTCAAATAAATCTCCTTTTTTTCATCTATTTTTTTATTCCCTTCTCAATTGTCACGGTACCAAAATCAATCCGGAAAAAACAATTTCGTCCAACTAATCTACTAGCTTGACTAGGGTAGGCAATATATAACATGTAGTTGATAAACGGGTCAAACAGGTCAATTTGGTTATGTGAGGCTTATGAGAATTAGATAAAAGAAAGGATTTGCCTTTTTCACACATGTCAAAACCACGAGTCAAAAACGTACAGGTACCTAAGAGACGAATGTCATGCTTATGCAGTTTGATGTTACATGTCTCATAAGGAGTACTACTCTCAACCTAAATGAAACTGATCATGAATGTCATCAGTTTAAGGCTCTAATTCCTTACAATTCTGAGTAGTTTGCCAACAATGAGTCAAGTTTATTCGTTCAGTAAAGTCAATCAATGACAAGAGAATGATGCATATAATTATATACAAAAATGATAACGATGCAAGGCATAAGCAAGCTAATGAAGACATAAAAGCAATATCATCATCGTTATATAACCATTCCAACGCGACTATATGCAAAAAACATATTTTTGTGATTTTTTTTATGCTAACGGAAATGCAAGAAATATGCAGATGAATGAAAACAACAGATGCATACTCTCCCCAAACCAAATCACACAATGCCCTCATTGTGTACAACAAATAATGAGAGGCATAAAAAAATATGAGGAAAGATATGAAAGACGATGAAACTGTGAAAGGAAAAAAAAGACTACTTACAAGATACATATAAAGGAGACATCCCCAAACCGCATCGAAGAATCCTCTTCAAAATTGGAATTGTCAATGTCTCCGTCGCAAAAACGGTACCTACACACAAAAAACAACAAAACAAAAAAAAAACACACAAGAGAAGCAAAGAAAATATATAGAACACATCTTAGTAACTTATGTGAATCGCCTAAAAAATAGGTCAAGGATCGCATTAGCTTGTCAAACAAGCTAGACCAATTAGCAGCATAGTGGTCATAGGAAATCAACATCAACAAGCATGACCAATAATAAGTATGATAAGTAAGAAGAGTAGTGAGTAGTTTATGAGAAAAGACTTAAATACCAAATATCTCAAAATTATCCCAAGTCTTATCATTTGACTCAAATTGCACAATAGGAGAGTCAAATAACTCAAAACCACTCAAAGCATCAAACTTATATTTTTCACCTTCTTCGAAAAAGTTGTTATGATCGCCATCTTTAATGCTCTCAAGAAGACAACCATCAAACGATAAATCAAGAGCCAAAACAATCTCTTCTAAAAGAGTCTCACAATCCTCATCCATAATCATAGGCTCAAGCAAAGGTGTACGGGAATCGGGATCAAGATAATCAATGGGTGAAAGAGATCCCTCTTCAAAACAATGGTAAAAGTCAATTTTCTCAAAAATAGGTTCCTCAAAGAAATCAGATCCGCAATCCCAAGTATCCTCAATGCTGAAACTCTCTTCACTCAAAGTACCATTCAAAAGTGCACTCTCTTCCCGACTCTCGTCCATTTGAACTTTCCTCTCACGCTCACGGGCTTCTCTATTGTTCAACCCTCTTTCCAAAATCTCAAAATTGACATCAAATGACACACTCTCAAATTCACATGAATCAAAATACTCAATGTTATCCTCACGAAGAACATCAGTCAAAGCATCCAGACACGCATTTTCCTCAAATATAAAACTTTCCATCTCACAATCATTGTTCGCCACAACAACATTCACAAAATGAGAAGAATATTTGACTAAAGGGTGTGAAAGTTGCTCCGAAGAAGAATAAGATGGTTCACAAGTATCGAAGGAATGCAAGTCATCATCCTGCATCAAGTTAGAAATCATAGGGGTTTGGGGAACGAGGTGAGATTGAACACTATACACATCATCATCATCTTCCTCAAATGGGCATATGTCCTGTCTAATAGATGCAACAGATTCAGTCATAATATAGTCAGTGGAATGTAAGAAATTAACTCTAGTATCTAACTTACATGGAGTATCATGCTCGTTTTCCTTTAAAGTTAGTATATCTATAAGTTGTTGCATCATTGCCTTAAGCTCTGATATCTCAGCCTTCCTCTTTATCTCTGACTCCAAATTGTTTCGGATTAAATATTGGAGTAGCGCCCATCTTTTCACATAAGACATGTATTTAAACATGCCTTCACAGTTTCCCTCAATATAAGCCTGTGTCGCATCATCGACACCATCGTAAATCATATGACTCACCTCCCACGCACTCACATAATAGCCATTTTGAGTAATAAAAGAGTCAAGTCTATCAAAATAAATATGCAGTGGTTCATGTTCAAACTGAGGGAAGTAAAAAATAGTCATATATATATATATATATATATAATAAAAGAGAAAAAAAAGTAAAAAAAAAAACTAAGAGAGAAATATATATATATATATATATTAATAATAATAATAAAAATAAAATAAAAATAAAAATAAAATAAAAAATAACTAAGAAAAAAAAATTATAAGAATCGTCTCAGGAAACTAGAATTCCCTGAAATAAAAGACAAACTAAAATTAACAAGCAGAAAAACACCGTCTCCCCGGCAACGGCGCCAAAATTTGATAAGCTAATCGTACACCTATCAAAGATAACCAACTTAGGTCTAACTAAAAATATAGCTAGGGAAGTCAGGATCGTATCCACAAGGAGACAAATAAATTATAATCGCAATTAAAGTCTATCTAAGCAACAAATCAGGGGGTTTTTTGATTGTGGTTAACTAATCTAAAAGTAGTGAGGGAAGAGAACTAAAAAGAAGAATAACTAAAAGAAACAAGATGAATAAGGATGAATAAATAAAGAGGGAAAACTAGGATCGTCAGTTCACTACGAATCTCATATGGTCACGGTCTAAGTCACAGGTCTATTGCAGATATTGGTCTAAGGGGTAGTGAAAAGCTCCTTCCGGTCCGCTATTCACCCTAGCATGCGTCTAAAGGCTTCCGATCTTATTAGGGCAAACTAATGTGTTGTAGCAGGTCTAACTTTTACCAGGCTTCCGATCTTAGGTTCAAGTTTACCGAATTCAATTAATCAAACATGCGCATTAACTGACTAATAGCGATTATATGCTACAATTGACAACTCAGACACAATATTATTGACAGATCTATAAACTAATTAGCAATCGTATTCAATTCATGGATCCCCTAAACCCTAGCAAGGAAAATTAGCTACCCATAGAAAAATTTACGACACCAATAATAAAGATGATAAATAAATTAAGCATAGCGAATAGATCTAAAGAGAAATTAAGCATAAACGAATTAATACGATTAAGAAAGAAAGAATTAAGAATAAAGGAAGAACAAAGAGATAATTAGATTACCGAGTTTAAACGAATGAGTAGAAAAGAATTCATAAATTTAGATCTAAAAGTTGAGGGTAGAGAGAAATCTAAAGAAGAGTCTAAGGAGAAGTAAAAGAGAATAAGGGAGAAGTTGTATATAAAATCTAGTCTAATAGTTTCTTAAATACTAAGTTAAAACAAAAGCCCAAAAGTCTTATTAACACTAAACATCAAATTAGGAAAGTCTCGGTCTTCATCCAGTCTGGAGAATAGTCGGTCAACTATTGTGAATAGTCGGTCGACTATTGTGAATAGTCGGTCGACTATTTTGATAGTCGTTCGACTATTATTGACCTGTTTCCGTTTTCAGCACTGTGCGCTCAACTTCAAACGCTTATCATTTCTTCGTTAATTCTTCAAATCAGACGTATAATATACCGTTGGAAAGCTAAGAGAAAGTGCTTTCTAACGCAACTGGAATCGGCTCAATTGAAGTTTTATAACTCAAGATATTCACGTTTTAATTTGACCTATTTGGAAACGATCATTCTCTCTTCTTATTTCGCGTAATATTTCATCTTTATGTACGATTTTTGTATCCTTTATGTGTCCACGGGTTCAAACCTGCATAAGATGCATCATGACCATGAAGTATCAAATTCGGGGGAAAATAGTAGACAATGCTACTCGATATGCATGAAAATGCTTGCGTAAAAGACGAAATAATCATATATAAATCGCACGTATCAAAGAGCAAGGAGGAACCAATGAGACCATATTTGAAGCCTACAAGACCCATCCCGATCGGGAACACATCCATCACGATCAGGATGAAGTGCAAAGCAAGACAGCGGCTCTGACCACCCATCCCGGCCGGGACCATGTGTCTTTCCGGTCGGGATCACCACCCTTCCCGGCCGGGAAGGTGCCAGCACAGCCCCGTGTTCTTCTTTTCAATTCCTTTCCTCGTGAAACCCTATATATACCCCCCCTTTGTATTGTTTAAGCACCTTACATTATCTTACATTAGACTAAACCCTGGATAGAGTTCCTCCTCTCATTAGCTTAATCTTTCCTTAATCTTTAGTTAATCTTAGGTTAATCTAGATAATTACTCTTGTATTAAGGGATCTCTTGAAGAATCCATCCAATCTTGACCACATTTGGTCGAGATTTTTGGGTGTTCTTTATATACAAGTTTTCATCCTTTATCTTCACTAGTTTGGTATAATTACTCTTCTCTTTTCTCTTAATCTTTCTTTGTTATTCAAGTTTTAATCTTTGTTCATTGTTCATTGTTCTTGCTAGTCTCATCTTCATTATGAATGTTTTAGTTATTATGTTGATTTCTCTTGTTATTGTTAGTGTTAGTTTGATTATGTGTGAGTAGACTTTTTGTGGGGTTAGTCGGGGGATTAAGTGTTGATTATGGGTGATTAGGGTTTGATTGTGGGTAAAGGTGGATTCTTTGTCACTAGTCACTTGATAAGCATACCATGTGTTTGATGAATTGCTTGTTAGAGTAGTAGTGACCAATGCTCCTCTTGCTTGTTTCCTTCTTCTCATTGTATGGTTGATTTGTGGTTGAATCCTTTTGTATTGAGTAGCATCTTGCACAAGTATTTGGGTTTGTCTTTGACGCGAGAGCGCGAACCGACCTTAGTGACTAGGTGAAACCTACACCCTCGATTTCCCAACTATCCTACTACACTTATGAACCCGACCTAACCCTACTCCTTCCCAATTTGATTTCTCCATCTTCTTAGTCATTGTTTCTCTTGTTCGTTGTTCCATTTAGCTTTAATTGTTTAAATTAGTCCATGTTATATCTAGTTCATTGATAGTCTAGTCTCATCCCTTTCCATCATTCTAATTAGTCAATTCTTGTCAATTCTTCTCCCCTTTGTGTTGTTTGTGACCTAGTCTTGTTTTTAGGTAGACCCTAGTCTAGACACCCATTACCGTCTCCGTGGATATCGACCCGACTTACCCTAGCTACTTGTTAGGTTTAGTTGGCTTTACTTGTTGGTAGGATTGACGGCAAATCACTTCCAGCAATTTGGCGCCGTTGCCGGGGACGGTGCATGTTTAGACTTAGTTTGATTATTAGCTAGACTTAGTTACCGTTTTGTGTTCTTCTTCTATCCATTGTGCATATTTTGTAGTCTTTTTCTTTGTTTCTATAGCTTTCTTCTCTCTTTGTCTTGGGTTGTGTTTGTTTATTGTCTCTACCTAGTGCCCATAAAGCACTAGGTATTCTCACGTTTGTTCCAAATGTGTAGTGCATGCCTAGGAGGAGAGACGACTTCTTGCTCTTCAATCCAGAGCCGGAGAGACTTTTTAGAGCCTTTCGCCAACGGAAAATTGATCGAGTTAGAAATTCTCAACCAGGTAGTAGCACCAACAATGAAGAACAAGCTCACGGATTTGACTTAAACGAACCACCTCAAGGCAACACCGAAGGGACCTTCATCAATCCCTTTGGTACATCTAGTCACTCTTCTTCACCTAGTTCTCCTTCAACACCATCTACACCGTAATCTCCCTTACATCCAATCATGCCGAAGTTCTCATCTCATTCTACTTTCATCGAGGATGTCTTGCCGGGACCGAGCACTTTACCGGCCGCTTATGCCGGAAATTTTGTGGCGAAGACACAATTTATCCAACTTGTAGAGAGAAATCAATTTAGTGGTTTGCCTACAGAAGATCCGCACCAACACATGGATACTTTCTCCGATTATTGTGATGCTATTTCTCAACCCGGGAATACTCAAGATCAAATTCGTTGGGTTCTTTTCCCGTTCTCTCTTATTGGAAAAGCTAAGCAATGGATCAAGAGTCTCGATAGGGCAACCATGGGGATTGATACTTGGAAGAAGCTTGCATTGGCGTTCAATAAAAAGTTTTATTCGCCCGAGAAGACAAATTTGCTAAGGGCCTCCATTACCGGTTTCCAACAACGAGATTAGGAGAGTCTTTATGAAGCATGGGAGCGGTTCATGGCTTTGGTTAGATCGTGCCCCCACCATGGGCTTTCACAATGGTTCTTGGTCCAACAATTTTGGAATGGGTTGTATGAAGATTCTAGAGCCATACTCAATATGGGATCCAATGGAAGGTTCACCGAGGTAGATGATGACCAAACTTGGTCTAGAATTGAAGAAGTGGCGGTTTATAACTCTCAATATTCTAGGCCTAGGAAGGAAAATAGAGGGGGAAGGCATGAGATTGATGCCATTACACAACTTAGTGCCGATCTTGGAGCACAATTGAAGACCCACATGGACACTATTGATAAGAAGCTCCAAAGTCACTTTAATCAAGGTCAAAGCACTAGTTTCTCCAACCAACAATATATTCATCAAGTTAATGCTATGGGGATGGTTACTCCTACATCTTATTATGGGATATGTGAGATTTGTGGAATACATGGACATGAGCCTTCTTATTGTCGAAGTAGCATTGAGCAAAAGAATGTTTTTCAAGCATACAAGCAAGGTGTCCCATAATTCCCTTACAAGCCTCAAAATGTGCCAAATCCTCATATGTTCCAAGCTTCCCAACAACAAGCTCAACAACAATACCATCTACCATATGTTGCCCCTCCTTTAAGGGACAACCAAGGCTACTAAGGTTATCAAGGCAATCAAAGGTCTTTTAACAACTTCCAACAACATAACCAAGGTGCCCTCAACAACAATCAAGGGTTCCAAAATCAAGGGAACTTCAAACATCAAGGTGGTTTCCAAGGAAACCAACATTTTCAAGGACATCAAAACAACAATCAAGGTTACCACAGTCACAATCATGGTAACTCTCAAGGCCTAAATCAAGGCAATACTCAAGGGTTCCAAGGGAACTCTCAACATCAACAAGGGTCCCACAATGCTCAACAAGAGAACAAGCAAAGGAGCCGGTCTCCAACTCATGACTATGGCTTTCCCCTATGCCTCACTAATACTCCACACAACCAACAATCTCCGCCTCAGGGTTTTGACATGCAAAAGGCGATGTTGGACATGCAAAGAAGTCAAATGGAGATGCAAAGAAGCCAACAAGAGTTTTACAATCAACTTCAAATGGAAAACAAGGAAACAAAAACTCATATTAAGATGCTCGAAACCCAACTAGCTCAAGTTGCTTTGGGTAGTTCTTCAAGACAAAAGGGTCAACTACCTCCTCAAGGTGTACCAACGAAATTCGAACATGTGAATGCCATTACCTTGAGGAGCGGTGCATCCTATGATTCCCCCTTGTTTCCTAATGAGCAAGAAGCCATGAAAGAAGTGGACTCTCCATGTCAAAGCAATGAGAATTGGAAAATCTCATGGAGGAGCAAGTCCTGTGGGAAGTTGAAAAACCCAATGAAGACAAGCTTCCCCCACCCCAAGAAGAAGACAAGGCAAAGAAGAAAGTGTCAATTGAAAAATCCAAACCTAACGAGCAAGACGAGATACACATCAAGTTGCCGTTCCCATCAAGGCAATTGAAGACAAAGGTGGATGTTCAATTTGACAAGTTTGTCGATATTGTGAAGAAATTGGATGTGAGCATCCCTTTCACCGAGTTAATTACCCAAGTCCCGGCCTATGGAAAGTTCATGAGAAAAGTATTGGTTAGGAAGAGATCCTTGGACAAGGAAGAGACCATAGCGTTCACAAGAGAGGTGAGCGACCTCATTCAAGGCTCTACACTTCCTAAGTTGAAGGATCCAGGTAGTTTCTCAATCCCGTGAACCATAGGGAATTTAAAGATCGAAAGGGCATTATGTGATTTGGGGGCGAGTGTAAGCATTCTCCCTTATTCTATTTGTGAGCGACTTGGGATGAAAGAGCTCAAGTGTACCTCTATTACGCTCCAAATGGCCGATCGTTCACTTAATCGGCCATTAGGAATGTTAGAGGACGTGCCATTAAGAATCGATAAATTCTTCATCCCGGTTGACTTCCTTGTGCTTGATATGCCGGAAGATGCAACCACCCCCATCATCTTAGGGCGCCCATTTCTACATACCGCCGGTGCCATGATCGATGTCAAGAAAGGTAGGATCACCTTTGAACTAGGCGACGAAAAGCTCGTGTTTGACCTCCAAGGCAACACCTCGCCTACATATGAAGAGTCATGTAATATGATCCATGCCTTGAATGACATAGAGCTAGGGAATGAGTCGAGTGAAATTTTGAAAGACAACAACTTGTGTGGAATTGAAGATGATGATTCCGAGCTTGGGGCGGATGAATGCCCATGTGATGTGATTGAAGATAAGTCGGTTGGTAAGAAGAAAGTTGAGCCTCCCTTGAGACCTTGTGAAGATGAAATAAAGTTTGGGTAAATACCGAAAGATCGAAAGTACAAGTTCAGGCAGTTGAACTTAGTAGATCGTGATGCCCCGGGAACTTCTAGGCAAAGTTGTGAGGAACCTTGGAGTGTGGATTGGTACTCCACGAGCTTGATTGAAGATTTATCGAGAACCTTCGATTTGTTACTCCATGCCCTTGACGGCGATGGGGTTGTATACCATGTTGTTGAAAAATTAATGAAGAACCCACCATCCTAGGTTTGACGGAGTTCCTCAAGAACCGTCGTGTTGTATATAACTTTTCCTTATCCTTTGTGTTTTTGTAGTTGTATTTGTGTTATTATAGGATTCGTGTGTTTTGTGGAATTCTTGTAATTTGGTATTTTGATGAGCGATGTGAGGGAGGGATTCTGATGGTGTTTATTGAGTTTATTTGATAGGTTGATAGTGAAGATAAAGTTTTGGGAGGAGTTGTCGATGATAGAAGCTTGGATCTTGGGCTAGGAAGTCGGTTTTTGAGTTTTTCATTAGCTTTTGGGGACGGGATTCTAAATCCCGATGTATTATTTGCCTTGTGGGTTGAGCTATTAAGGAATGAAGAGTTTTAGAGGAAATCCCGACCGGGAAGACATGGTCCCGGCCGGGATAAAGTGGGCATGAAAACAGAAGCTACTGACGAGCAATCCCGATCGGGATCATGGTCATCCCGATCGGGAAGAGGTATGTCACGCCCAGGATCGGCCCCAACAGCCTCCTTTTGCCTCCTCTTCGTCATTTGAGCCCACTCAACCGCTTTACACCCCCTCCCAACCTCCCTATTCATCCTTGCCTCTATCATCTCACCCTTACACTTCATATATACACCTTTATCATCGCTATACACCGAGTTTAACCTCAAATCCCACCCCCATTACTCCAATGCAAGCCTAGTACTTCAACCGTGCGACTGCATTAAGGAGGAGGAGGAATAACAATGATGAAGACAAACAACGAACCAAAACGATCATTGAGACGATGGAGATTATTGAGTTGCTAACCGTTTGGTAGGCGACTCTCATTTCTTTTCCGTCTTTTATTGCTAGTCTCCCTTTGTATGTTCCCCTTCCCTTTACCCTTTTTGTGTCATGGTGGCCCTCGGGGCCTTGGTTGTTTTTGCTCCCGATTCTCGATAACGTAACTACATCGAGAGTCATTTCAAAAATCCAAATTGACAAGTAATTTCACTTTTTCTTTATCTTTTTATTTCCTTTTGGTAGAATTTAGTCGGATTTAGGCGGAATCCGGGCTAGGTGACTTGATTACACCTAGCACTTCCCTCCCATTTCCTTTTATTTTCTTCTTTTTATTTCTTCCCCCATCCATATCTTTTCTTGTCTCGACCCTTGGTGCTTGATTACACCCCGGCCGGACACATTCAACCCTTTCTTCACTTTCATTTTGATTTTTAGTTTTATTTTCCCTTTTTCTTTTCTTTTTTTTGTGTCTTCCACACACTATCGATCGAGCATGAGTACATTGCTCGGTTTAAGTGTGGGGGAGCGATATCTTAGTCTAGATTAGTTTTATTTTCGTAGTTTTCGAAAAATCTAAAAAAATTCCTAAAAATTTGAAAAATTTTCATAAAAGCCAAAAAGATTTTCTTTTGTGTCTTTTTCTTTTGTGTCCTTGTGTCGTATATTTGTTGTGTTGTGTGTTTTGCTCCCCTAATTCCTTGTAGGTCGTGCGACCGTCGAAAAGTTTCAAAAGGATCAAGACATCCGGTAATACCCCTTCATTTCTTTCTCTTTTTTCCTTTTGTGGAGTTTGGAGGATGTGTTGTGATGGTGTGTGCTCGGGTGGAGCTTTTTGAAGTTTGTGGTTGATGTGGTGGCTTGTTTGGATATTTCGAGGTGGTGATTGTTTATTTTGTGTGTGTGTTTGTTTGTTTGTTTGTTTGTTTGTTTTGTTTTGTTCTGTTTGTCTCATTTTCTTTCATTTTTGTTGTGTCTTTGTTTTGTCTTGTTTAGTTATGTCTAGTGTGTAATAAAAGGTTTTCGAAAACCCGGTTTTGAGGCTAGTGCGCAAGTGTTTACTTTCCTTTTCTCGTAATATGAGTCGAGTCTTGGACTTTAGTCTAGTAGAATGACTTTAAATCAATGATTTTGTTGGTTTCTTATCTTGAGTCCACCTAGTCTACTAGGAATTTACTACGGGATTTGCATTTTGACCAACCAAGGAGTGAAAAGGCCTTGGTTGCCGAGTCCCGTCTCTTAGGTGACCATGTTCGAAATTGTTTGATTAGTCCGAGTTTTCCACCTTTTTGTGGGTTAGAAGGGAAGGACTCTCCCCGACTCACCCATTTCCCTACCTTCTACACATTTTCCACAAATAAGTTGCAATTTGCTGAAGTTTCATACTTGGTTGTGATTGAATGCCTACAAAACAAAATTTGGCCAAAAGGGTAAACCAAGAAAAAGAAAGAAAAAGAAAGAAAGAAAAAGAAAGAAAAGAAAGAAGAAACAGAAAAGGCACAACAAATGAAAAACAAAATACAAAAGAAGAAAAAGAAATGGCATAGCAACTCAAAAGCAAAATACAAAAGAAAAATGCCAAAGAAAATCAATTTAACAAAAAATAAGCCTTTTACCGACCATTTTTCTGAAGAGCCTACCAAAGGACCGAGTCCCTAGGAAGGATGATAGCGGTAATGGTCGGTCTTCCCTTACTTTGCAACCATATCCACCTTTTCACTTGGGCTAGTTAGGCTATTTTGAACATGGGACGACCCTCTTGGCTTATCGCTAAAGGAGGCGGGGCTTCACTTACCTACAGTCTCGACTAACTCTGTGGTTCATCCTTTTTCCATCTCGCCTATCGTCCCGTGGTACGTTCTTAGAAGGTTAGGAGGAACCTAGGTAAGTTACCAACGTTTTTATTGCTTTGTTGTCATACTATTAGGGTTTTGTCCATTTTGATTTGTGTTATTATCTTGGGAACGTTGTCAATTGCCTTAAGTCCTTAACCGGTGTTTTTTTCACCGCTTTGTTGAGGGAAGCGGTATTTGTTTCTTCTTCGACGCAACCGTTTTTTTTGTTTGTTTGTTTGATTGTTTGTGTGTTTTTGTGTTTTCGTGTTCGGTTGCATCTGCAGTTTTGTCGCAAGACCTCACTTGCCTTGCGGAGAACACTTATCCTCTTAGTGTTCTCGCGTGAGTTGAAAGGGCGTAGGGTGCGCTAATACCCGCTCGGTTAGTAGTCTAGTTTCTTTTAGTTTTTTTTGTTAGTTTGTGCTTACTCGAGAGCGAGTAAGGGTTAAGTGTGGGGGAGTTGATAAGTGTGGTTTGTATTGTTTATTTCTTGTGTTTGGTCCCGGTTTCTCTTGTGGAATTGCTCTTCGGAGCGGCTTTCGAGGCTACTTAATCTTCTTCTAGCTTGTTTTAGGTTCCAAGGGCCTATCTTTGAGAAGTGGAATGATTCCGACTCGTTTCCGACGCATTTGGAGCCAACGAAGAGAAGCGACGATCACTCGGTAGCTTAGACTCGATCCCGAGCCCTTGGGACCCATTCTCAAGCCCTTTGGACTCGATCCTGAGCACCGAGAATCGATGAGAAGCCTATGAAGAGCTAGTAGGACCAATGAGCCGTATTTGAAGCCTACAAGACCCATCCTGGTCAGGAACACATCCATCACGACCGGGATGAAGTGCAACGCAAGACAGCGACTCTGACCACCCATTCCGGCCGGGGCCATAAGTCTTCCCAGTCGGGACCACCCATCCCGGCCGGGATCACCACCCTTCTCGGCCGGGAAGGTGCCAACACAGCCCTGTGTTCTACTTTTCAATTCCTTTGCTCGTGAAACCCTATATATACCCCCCCCCCCATTTGTATTGTTTAAGCACCTTACATTATCTTACATTAGACTAAACCCTAGATAGAGTTCCTCCTCTAATTAGCTTAATCTTTCCCTAATCTTTAGTTAATCTTAGCTTAATCTAGATAATTACTCTCGTATTAAGGGATCTCTTGAAGAATCCATCCAATCTTGACAACATTTGGTTTAGGTTTTTAGGTGTTCTTTATATACAAGTTTTCATATTTTCTCTTCACTAGTTTGGTATAATTACTCTTCTCTTTTATCTTAATCCTTCTTTGTTATTCAAGTTTTATTCTTTGTTCATTGTTCTTGCTAGTCTCATCTTCATTATGAATGTTTTAGTTATTATGTTGATTTCTCTTGTTATTGTTAGTGTTAGTTTGATTATGTGTGAGTAGACTTATTGTGGGGTTAGTAGGGGGTTTAAGTGTTGATTATGGGTGATTAGGGTTTGATTGTGGGTAAAGGTGGATTCTTTGTCACTAGTCACTTGTTAAGCATACCATGTGTTTGATGAATTGCTTGTTAGAGTAGTAGTGGCCAATGCTCCTCTTGCTTATTTCCTTTTCTCATTGTATGGTTGATTTGTGGTTGAATCCTTTTGTATTGAGTAGCATCTTGCACGAGTATTCGGGTTTGTCTTTGACGCGAGAGCGCGGACCGATCTTAGTGACTAGGTGAAACCTACACCCTCGATTTCCCAACTATCCTACTACACTTATGAACCCGACCTAACCCTACTCCTTCCCAATTTGATTTCTCCATCTTCTTAGTCATTGTTTCTCTAGTTCGTTGTTCCATTTAGCTTTAGTTGTTTCAATTAGTACATGTTATATCTAGTTCATTGATAGTCTAGTCTCATCCCTTTCCATCATTCTAGTTAGTCAATTCTTGTCAATTCTTCTCCCCTTTGTGTTCTTTGTGACCTAGTCTTATTTTTAGGTAGACCCTAGTTTAGACACCCATTACCGTCTCTGTGGATATCGACCCGACTTACCCTAGCTACTTGTTAGGTTTAGTTGGCTTTACTTGTTGGTAGGATTGACGGCAAATCCCTCCCAGCAATTTGGCGTCGTTGCCGGGGACGGTGCATGTTTAGACTTAGTTTGATTATTAGCTAGACTTAGTCACCCATGTTGGTAAATTTGGCTTGATTGAAGTCGAGAGTTATTCGGGTGAATGTTTCAAGGTGAATGGTTAACGATTGAAATTATATCATCAAGGTGCTCACGTTGGAGCGATTGAAGTTATACAACTTCATCCCATTCACTCATCTCACTAAATATTTGAAGTTCACCAAGTCGTGCGAGACTTTAAACCAGCGCTACCGGGAGGTAGCCCGGGTATGTACATAATTTCCCTTATGCTTATTTTGTTTCTCTTTTGGTTGTCTTAGTGAGGAAGAGAGGAGGAATTAATGTTTTTGGAGATGCGTAGAATCATCGGAAATGACTTGAAATGAAGATATTAGAAAAAATAGGAATTTTTTTTCACCATGCTCTTGATAGTATAGGATGACATCTTAGCCTAGGCCTAGGGGGCCTATTGATTCTAGGGGCCGGAGTACGAGATTAATTCTAGTTCTACGAAGAGGGATTTGTGTGCCTTAGCATGCCCCCAAGGCCTCTATTGACTTTAGGGGCCGAGGTACAAAGAACAAGGGAGGAAATTTAAGCAAAATCTCGAAATAGAAGAGAAAGGCGAGTCAGGCCGGCCAGCCGGGGGCCGGTGCCCTACCGGGTGTTTGTGAGAGGGAAGTTTAATATTAAAAAAATTGAAAATAATCGAATGGTGCATCAGGCCGGCACAAAACACCCCCAAATCAAATTTTTTCCGCCCTACAGTAGTCATTCATTCGCCCCACTCAGCTTCTCTCATCTCTTCTTCAATCTACCAGCCTTCATCCTTCTCCTTCTTCACTCTCTCTCCTCAAATTTCCCCCATATCTCCCCAAAAATTACTTCTACTTTCAACTTTGTGATAGGTTCTCGGAACAAGCGCACCAAATTGGATCATGCTCAACTCGACGTTCCTTTCGACCCAGTTTTTCCAGGTGTGATTTTTCCACCATTGAGCAAAAGGTACGATTTCAGAATCTAAGAAAACGGTCTATAGTTCCTACTCGTTTTATTGATCGTGAAGCTATGAAAACTCTAGGTCTAGATTCTGCACTTGAGCTTTTGTTTAAAGGTGTTGGCATGAGTACTCTGTTTACGATACATCGTAACACGTATACTCAGCTTACTTTGGAATTTCTAAGTTCTTTTGAGATGAGTAAAAATAGACGGTCTGGTGCGATTTCTGTTGGTTTCCGTCTTCTGAATACTAGTTTTGAATTGAGTTTGAAACAGTTTGGGAAATATTTTGACCTAAGTGACTATGAGGACCATACACCACCTGAGCATGCTAATATTAGGGTGAGTGATTTTTGGGAGTGTATTGCTGATTCCCCGTACACTAACTCGGGGCATATGAGTTCGAACCATATTCATAATCCGGTTATTAAGATTTGACAGAGGTTCATGGGTAGGAGGATTTTTGCTAGAAAGGAGCCACATAATGTACGCACTGAAGAAATATTTATTCTGGCCTCGTATTTGCGGCGTAAGCAGAAGGTGTGGCACATTAATATTGCCTATAACCTTGTCCACCAGATTAGGAGAATTGCTACGGCCGTTGCCGATGTTTCCATTTATATAGGCGGGTTAGTTACTCACCTAGCTCTTGAGATGACCGCTTTTCGCGAAGCGGACCACACCTCCGTCCCAGACGAGACTACCCTTAGCCTTCGGTATTTAGCTTCTCTTAATTGGATTTCTTCTAGAAATCAGAATCGTTGGGCTTGGCTCATTAATGAGCGGGCGACTATCATTTTGGGAGCCGGGTCGGATTTGTCACTAGAGGTTGATCAGCCTAATTAGCTTTTTCCCGTTGCTACCCCCAGCTCTCCTCCATCTTTGCCTGCTATTACCTACACCCGTCCCCTCCTCCACCCCAGTATGCTCCTCTCCATCCCGACCTTATTGCATGGATGGAGTGCACGGAGCTGGGTGTCGGTTCTTCCCGTTCTGATTTCGATACCTTCCGCACTGAGACTTGTGTCGATTCCGCTGCTACTCATGCTCGCTTAGAGTGGTTATATGCAGATTAGTACCTTGGGATGTATCCCGTTTAGGATGACTATGCTAGGCGTGATGCTGTGCCGTTATCCTTCGTACTTTTCGTGGCCCATGGGTGGTTGTTCTTATCCTTCTATTCATGGCGGTTTCCATCTTAATACTGATAATTTCAGTGCCCCTACGGGTCCTGCTTTTGGAGCCGCTAATGAGTATCAGGGGGTGGTTGGTATACGGGTGGTGCGTCAGGTTCCGGGGTTGCAGCAGATGATGATGATGATTTTGGTGATGATGATGATGATCAATAGCGGATTGTTGATTCCGCTACCTCTCATTGTACATAATTGGTGTGTCTTCTCTCTATCCTCGGTTTTTTATTTGCATCCCCCACCAATTTTGAGTCTGTATGATATGGACATTGAGGACATACAATGTTGAGTCTACCGTAGGGGAGTTAATTATTTCATTAGTTTATTCTCTTGAGTTTTAGTGTTTGTCTATGATAACGATTATGCAGCAATTATGATAATTTGCACTCTTTAGGCTACCTACTCGTTCCTAATTGGCATTCATTTGACCTTTGTTATGTGAAATGATAATTAAGCGATAAGTATTCAACCAACTAAGCTGTAATTTGTGGTTCCCATTTAGACCGATTTTGCATCTAGGCTTTAGCTACAAAATTGGTGAGATTTAGAGCCTCCTGTAGCCAGTACATTCATGCATGGTTACCACTTAGGTTGTGTGTAGGTCTCCTCGTGGAATATGCTATGTCAATACGCATAAGTATGGTGTTTTCCCCTTTATTTTGACTAACTTGCCTAGTGATCATTTTTGGGATATTCTCATTTTCATCCATTTCTATCCATTTTCTCTTCTCTCCTCAACCGTAATATAAATAATTAACAAAATGAATTACAAAATCAAATTTGCCTACCTAGCCAAGCTTGATGGAATAGGTCACCTAGTGTGTTCTATGCTCGTTATTGTGTGATTATGGAGATTTTTTATGGATGTTTGGATGTGGTTGATTCTCTTTCAAGGGAATGTCAAGATCTTGTCCGGGTCAATTTGAGTCATTGTACATTTGCCTCTAATTTCATCAAGCAATTTTTTTTAAAAAAGAAAAGAAAAAAAACTCAATTGAAAAGAATAAAAAAAACAAACAAAAAAAAGAAAAAAGAAAAACAACAAAAATATGTTATTCTTGTTACTTTTATTTTCCGTATACTTGATGAAATTTGATCTTTGACCCCGAATTCTTTTTCATTGATCGGTAACTTGATTGCGTTGTTTATGGAAGTAGTAGAATATTTGAGTTGAGCATTATCGCACTAGTTAGTTCACTAGCTTGACTTTAACCTCACATGACCATATCGATTTCCACCTTCTACCCTTACCATCTTTCCATCTTTGTCTCCCTGTGTGAGCTTGACATGTTTTGTAAAAATTTAGAGGTCGATACCATACTAGATTGCGGGCATATTTCCATGAGTTGGAGTAGTTGAGCGTATTCACATATATTTTACGTATGCACACCCTTCCTAATTAAGCGATGAGTGGCTCCGTGAGTAGCCTATGCAAGGTTTTGGTTGAAAATGTGGTTTCTACATATTATGATTGGTGAAGTTGTGTATTTGTTGATGATTTTTTTTCCTATTTCCCCGTCTTGGAGTTCGTTTCTTAGACTTGGTTAGATGTTCGCCATGATGGATTTGAGTATTTTGGAAGCCTATTCTTTGCTTTGAGCTGTTTCGGTATTGTATTAGTTGTTCTCTTACGGGTCTTGCTTGAAGACAAGCAAGGGTTCGGTTCGGGGGAGTTTGATGTGTCGTGTTTATATAGGTTTATTCCCTCGATTCCGTTGTCTTTTCCGGTCGGAACGTGCTCTTTAGAGCTGTTTCTTCTAACATTTTGCCTTGAGTGAGTGTTTTTGTAGATTATACATAATTTCAGATTCCTATGCACATCTACACTCATTTCTGGTTAGAAGAACGATCCCAGAACAAGACCTGTACCATAAGACATTTAGACGAATAAGAAGTTGAGATGAGTCTATTCATTGGGCCATCGGAAGCGGCCTAATCCATGCTTCAAAGACGATGTGCGCGCCACCCCTTGTGGGCCGACCTGAGTGACTTTTGCCTTAGATTTGAAGATTTCAGGCTTCAATTAGGTTGTGCCTCGGCCCATTCATGTGACCGGCCCCTTACCGGCCGGCCGCCACGTGCACCCAGCTATTTCCGCCTTGTATTACTAGGGGAAGACTTGGTTTTTGTGGGATCACTTTTTTTTTAGAATTTTTTCATTAGAAAACTCTCAGCTCGTGACTCTTAGGATTCTATACTCCGTCAAACTCATACTCGATTTCGGTAATTTTGCTAATGCAATTCTTAGTTCTATGTTCGAATCTTCATCGTTAATTGCTTGTTTCATTATCATTCTCTCTATATACGATTTGTTGTTCAGTTTAATTCACTAGATTCTCATTTGTTCATCCTTAGATTTACTTGCCTTTTATTATTTACTTGCGATTTGTTGGTTCGTAATTATTATGAGTAGCTAAATTTCTCGCTAGGGTCGAGGGGGATCGATGGGTTATTACTCGATTTTGTTACTTCGATACTAAACTCAAAATTATGCTAGTGCCATTTTCGCATGTTTTATTTGTCGATTAATCTGTTAAAGGCCACAACATTTTAATCTGTTTGGGAAATTCTAGTTCTTGTGCGAAAGGCGAATTAGGATTAGATCACGCACGATTTGGTAGGGAGTCTAATAAGTTGCGAGAGCCCATGAGATCCTTCCTAGGTTGATACAATTCGAGAGAACGTGTTAAGCCGACTAGCATGTTTATGTGTTTATTATTATTGTCGATAATTTTTGAACATTTATCGTGAACCCGTGACCATAGTTATCACAATGCTCTTGATTTCATCATCCTGGACAGGTCGAAGCAACAAACTCGTGTGTTCAGGCTGGCATATTTTCCTTTGATTAACTATGTTGTGCACTACTGGAGTGGTATTCTGCCTAGTGCCCAACAGCTTATGATAATACGCTATAAAACTCCCTTGTATATCTTCAGGTGTGGTCATCAACACTCTATTTGTATCCTCAATCTGATACACCTAATTATGAATTCTTCTACTTTTTAATATCCCATGGAAGTACGCTGTATTGGCGTCCACTTCCTTAATCCAATGCGCTTTTGCCTTTTGGTTAAAGAGGGATAGTTGTTCTTTGTGCAGCTTGTTATAGTGGATACATACTTCCCTTTCTTGTTCCTGTGGACATCCGTCCACACCGCCCGACGCCCCGCGTGGGACCGACCCAGTTTCATCGCGGCGGCCACCCACGCGGCCCCTCCCGGTCGGGGGCCGGTCCGATCTCACATTCGGGGTGATGTTTTGGACCTCGATTCGGATGACGATTTGGACTTGTACTAGACGGGTGTGGGCAACTGCGTTTCCATTGGAATCGATCAAGTCATGGTTGTATATGTTTAAAGGCCGATATGTTTGGTAAGGCGACCTTTTTAGTGAACCGTATTCGTTGCCGATTTTTGAAGTCGCCACCGAGTCAATTATGGGGACTCGGAAACCATTCAAGCCAACTTTGATCCTTAGTCGGCTTAAAGTTGAGTGGCATGGGACCGAAAGATACATACTTGTACCCTTAAGCACTCCATGCCTGAAATGACTCTCATTGCCAATGGTTTCGGACATTCGGAAACCGTCGGTTCTGAGTAAGGGGTGAGGGTACGTATTAGGAAGCCAACGTCCGCTAGACATCGACACCCAATCCCGCCCGCACATAGATGCCTCTACTAATCAATCGGTGGGCTGATAACTTTGTTCCTTTGTTGTGGCAGAAATACTGTAACATCCGTTGTTTTAACCCTATGTCTTTGCTGCGTCGGTTGTTTAAGGACAAGTAAGATTTGTCGTCAAAGTTGTTGTGTTTACATTCTTTGCATGCGATTTCACGTGACAAGCATGCCATGAAAAGATGCACATAGGAGAGTAGAGGGTACTAATATTATACGTATTAGCAAATTAGTTTTAACATGACAATACGAATATTAGTCATTCTCGTGGTATACCTTACCTGGTATTCTGCTTAAGATGCATTGGCTCGGTATTAAGAAGGATGCATCAAACCATGTATGCTGAGCATTGAGATTAATAAGGAACTCAACCATCGCTTTGTTCAGTTTTAGCTTGTTTACGTTTTGAATTTCGTGTTAGGTGATTTAGCATGCGATTATAAGGTCATAAAAGCGGTAAATCATATGAAAGCTGTAAATGCGAATGTAAGTAAATCACGTAGTGAGGAGTTGCACCCTTGAAGTATACGCTAAACGGGACACGATGCATGGATAGTTGAGAACGGATCTTGGAACTACTCGCGTCTATTTAGGGTGTTTTAGTGTTTATGGTTGAAGTTGGGACGTTACGTATGTTTATAACGTGCCGTGGACCCAGTGATGGAAGGGATTTGTCGTGGATCTCGACACCAATAAAACCAACTTATCCTAACTCGGTAGCTAGGGTAAGTCGGGTCGATCCACGGAGACGGAAAAAGGGTTTAGACTAGAGTTCACCTAAAGACAAGACTAAGTCACAAGGAAATGACTAGGCTAAGGAACAAAACAAACTAAGGCAATGAGAGTGGAGAAAACTATGACTATGAAGAAACTAGGTATGACATAAACTAAATGATTGAACTAGAGCTAAATTCAAACAACAAACTAGAGGAAAAAAAGCTAAGAAGATGAAGAAATCAATAAGAAAAGAACTAGGATTAGGTCGGGTTCAAGGGTGATGAGATGATCAAGGGAGAGCTAAGGTGAAGGGGTAGTCAAGCTATCTAGGCATAATCCGGGCTCTTGCTCCAAAACAGACCTAGAGGTTCCCCGCTCTCGCGCAAGAACCCGTCCTAGCAATATACAAGGCCACAAGAAGAAGGCAAGAAAACATGCATTTGCAACTACAAGTCATTCAAGCATTTCATCAAACATGATCTATGCATACAACTAAGAAGCAACCAAAACTTCCACCAACAATCTACACAAACCCTTAATCACCCATGAAGACACCCAATTCCCCTACTAATCCTAGCAAGGAAATCTATTCACTCATGTTCAAGGATAGTAAACCCAACACCCATAATGAAACAAGCATAAACAAGAACATTCATAATGGAATATTAAAGATTACTAGGCATAAACACAAATGAAAACTGAGTAGAAGAGATTAGGAAGAAAATTAATTATACCAATACCAAAGGATGAACAAAAGATAGAATCTTTGCATAAATAAACCCAAAGGAAGATCTCCAATGTTGTCAATAGAGTAGATCAACCCAAAAAGTCTTCAATAATACAAAGATGAAACAAGGATTAAACTAAGATTAAGGAATAATTAAGGAGGGATTAAGCTAATATACACTAATCTAACCTAAAGTATGTCTAGGGTATCGTGTTGTGCTTAAAACAATATAAGAGGGGGGGTATATCTAGGGTTCCATAAGTGAGAGGAATGAAAAAATGAAGCGGCGTAGGATCTGGGTCCTTCCCGGCCGGGAAGGTGGTGGTCCCGGTCGGGATGGGTCCCATCCCGGTCGGGAAGGTGGTGGTCCCGGTCGGAAAGGCCCATCAGTAGCCTGATTCTTCTCGTCTTTGCTTCTCGGCTCGCTAGTTTTTATTCCCGGTCGGGAATATGAGTGACATGGCTGTATAGCTTCACGGGTCGATCATCCTTTACTCTTAAGCGATGTCGTGACTCGGGATTGGTTCGTATGACGATGAAAAGGACTTAGAAAGCCGAGTTCCACGCCAAATGAACCTACAAGCACAATCATAGCTACAAGAGACATTAATAGCACAAAACCGCTTCTAAAAGCGGTTAAATCAAAGAAGAATCAAGTAAAGCATGAAGGAAAAACGATATAAATCAAGCATATCATCTAGCGTCCACATTTGACATTACAGTGCATAATAAAAGGTACAGAAATGTAAAGTTTTGTTTAGATGACAACCTAGTGACAGTTTGACTTCGAGGGTGGATCCTCCTAGCTTTCCTTGTGGTGATTTCAGCAGAGTTCCATTACCACAGCTGGTTCTGCGGTTAATCCGACAGAGCTTCCGCTGCTAGACTCGGGGTAGACAGTCGAACGCAGGCACCTCGGGATCGAGTAGAGTGCTCGAAGGTGAGGAGTAGCATCGATTCGCTTATCGGGACTACCATCGAGTAGATCGTTTGCCTTGGTGTCGGAGTGCGAGCCCAAGTTAGAAGAAACTCGTAAAGAATAAGAGGGAGAAGAGAAGAATGGATTGTGTGTTGAATGAGAGAAATGAGGGGGGGTATTTATAGTTGTTCGCGCAGTTCAAATTGCCTATTCAGACGCCTGGTGTCCAGCGAATCAGAACTCAGACGCCTGGTGTGAGGCAGTTCAGTTTAGGGAAGCCTGGTGTGGGGCGTTCGACTTTTTGAAGATCTGATTTCGAAACTTTCCAAAATGGAGAATATATGTATCTTGCGTTATCTTGGGGATTAAGCTTCCCCGTAACCCTAACGCGTCGAGCGTCGGATAGGCTTCGGGTGCGAGTCCCGAGGTTTACTTCGCCCAACGCGTTGACCAGGGTTTGACTTTTCGTATTTTGGGACCTGGTCGGGGTCCCGGTGTCGGAATGGACTCTAATTAGTGTAGACGCGACCGTAATGACACGATTAAGGCTGTCTTGATGTTAAATTAATTTTTTTGAGTAATTATTTGATCCGTTCTATAGAAAAACTATTTAAAACATCGCAATCTCGCGTCGCCTTGCAGTCCGATCGTCATCGGGTGTTTGTCGGGCACTCCTGCAGCCACCAGGTCCAAATCTGGGTGTCTACCCCCACTTTGACTGAGGCTTGAACAAGGCGAAAGTCAAAGTATAGCCGACCAGGTCAATTGAGGATTACGACCTGGTGGCTGTCCGGTCAGGTCATTTTAAGTCCGTTGGACTACGTATGTGAGGCTTGCCAGCCAAGGCTTAGAAATCGTACCTGACATCCTCGTCTGCGGTTGCTTATCGGAGCTCATGTTCGGGTTTGCTAGCTTGTCTTGGGTTTGTTGCTTTGGTAGTTTTGGTTTTTTGACACAGACCTTTTGCTTAATTCTTTATTGGTGTCTTAGTTCTGGTTTGATATCCTTAGCGGATGGTTGTGTTGATTTCGATTTTGCTTTAGGTATTCCTTAGAGGGGCATGAATTGAATGCTTAGGGACTCTTTTTGGGTTGAGTTGATTCTTCTGAGTGCTACCAGGGACTCATTTAAAATTGAATTGAATTGTATTGAACTAATTAGAATTAAATTGACTTGAATTGGATTAAGTGCTACCAGGGACTCATCCAAAATCGGATTTTGAGCGCTACTAGGGACTTATTGAATTAAATTGAGTGCTACCAGGGACTCATTTAAAATCGGATTTTGAGCGCTACTAGGGGCTTATTGAATTGAATTAAATTGAGTGCTACCAGGGACTCATCTAAAATTGAATTGAATTGGATGGAGTGCTACTAGGGACTCATCGAATTGACTTGACTTGACTTGAATTGGATTGAGTGCTACCAGGGACTCATCCAAAATCGGATTTTGAGCGCTACCAGGGGCTCGTTGAACTAAACTGAGTTCTACTAGGGACTCGTTTAAAGTTAGTTTTGAATTAAACTGAGTGCTACCAGGGACTCATTTAATTATTGAATTGAATCGAGTGTTAACAGGGACTCGTTGAATTAAACTGAGTATTATTAGGGACTCGTTTAAAATTGGTTTTGAGCGCTACAAGGGGCTCGTTTAAAATTGAATTGATTCTGAGTGCTACCAGGGACTCAATTAAAATTGAATCGAATCGAGTGCTACAAGGGACTCATTGAATTAAACTGAGCGCTACTAGGGACTCATTTAAAATTGGTTTTGAGCGCTACAAGGGGCTCGTTTAAAATTGAATTGATTCTGAGTGATACCAGGGACTCATTTAAAATTGAATTGAATCGAGTGCTACCAGGGACTCGTTGAATTAAACTGAGTGCTACTAGGGACTCGTTTAAAATTAAATTTAGTGCCACCAGGGACTCATTTGAAATTGAATCGAATCGAATGCTACTAGGGACTTGTTGAATTAAACTGAGTGCTACTAGGGACTCGTTTAAATTTGGTTTTGAGCGCTACAATATGCTCGTTTAAAATTGAATTGATTCTGAGTGCTACCAGGGACTCATTTAAATTGGTTTTGAATTGCCTTTAGAATGCTTTGCGATTCAATTGAGTTTGTTTTGTTCAGATATTATGCTTGGACTGTCATGCATTTCGGTACGAGTGGCCTCATTAGCTAGAGGTTTTCGTGTTCGTTTATTGCTGGGAGTCGATTTTGATTAGAGGTGGTTTTGATTTTTTGGGTTTTTGGAGGCTTGAATCTATTCCTACTTCCCTCGATTGGCACCTAAGACGGTGCGTGCTCATCCGGTTAAGTTTCCGCGGGGAATAAGTGGGGGTTGGCTCAGGCCAAGAGCGCGACGAGTCACTACTCGTCGGAGAATGTGCTGGTGAACCAGCTGCGCCTCGAGGATGTAAGTTTCCTACTTACGGTTTGTTTTTACTTAGTAGCCTCCAAGTTAGGGTTATTGAAGTATTGGTTTTGTTTATGTAGTTTGTGGCCCGTCCTTGGGCCGCTGCGAGGGTCTGCCCGAGTATATGGGGGCGGAGTTGAGGCCTAGGAGCTACAGAAGAGTGCTTCTTCCTGCATTGTTTTGCCCGGTGTTGTATCTGGGTGAAAGGTTGATGCATTAGTGTCTATATGACGAGTTCAGAGTGCCGATTGATCCTCCCCGGACTATATTTAGACCACCGACCATCGCAGAGGTCCAAAAGAGTAGGGATGGAGAGGGAGGCGATGCACTACTAGGTGCCTCCTATCTATCTCACGTTTACCAGCGGCTAGCTTGTCACCGCCTCGTGGTGAGTACTTGATCATTTGTCTTATTGCTTGTATTGTTCTATGGTTTAGTATTTTCCTGTATTTTGAACGGTTTGCTTTTCCTTCAGCTGGCCGATCCGGCTGATGCTGTTCAGCCCCCATCCCCTTGACGCTGCTTAGAGTAGATGTGGCTGGGGTAGCCTTTATAGAGCCTCTTCCCCCGTGATCCAATGAGGAGATGGAGGCTGGGATGGAGTAGCGTGACCGGGTGTACCGGGTAAGTTTCAAGGTTTGCCTTGATCTCGGCTCTTGAGGGTTAGGTTTTGTGTGACTAATTTTTTTGGTTTTGTTTTTCAGGTTTCGTCGGTTTCCCATCAGCGGTTGTGGCAGGCTGCCAACTGTTTTCGGGCTTATGCGTCGAGGGCGGCTGCTGCCTCCTCCCATGATACTTCGGGGCTTCGATCGGTAAGTATGTGTTCCTAGGGTTGGTTTTCTAGGCTGGTTGTGCCTTTTCCTAAAGTATAGGTGTATTTGCAGAATGTTCCGGGGATGGTGGCGTAGCTGGCGACTTGGGTGATCGAGCTCGAGACGAGTGAAGCCAAGTTACTGCAACTCCTACAGTCTCGAGATAATGAGATTGCCAAGCTTAAGGAGCAGTGGGCTCGGACTCAAGGCGAGACCTCGGCGCAGGGAGAGGCTAGATTCAGGACCGAGGTGGAGAGGGAGGTTGAGGCTGAGGCTAAGGGTCATGTTACAGACGCTACCGAGGATGTCAGAGGAATTCCCGAGACAGCTAACTTAGAAATGCTGTCGGGCATGGATAACACCGAGTCTCCTCTCTTGGATCTAGATGATCTAGGTCTAGATGACAATATCGGTGAGTTTGTCATAGCTATAGGCTCAACCTCTAGGGGTCCTCCCTAGTTTGTAAACTAGGTTGGTGTTTGGATTTGTATATTTTGGATTTCTAGTATTTTGATTGACTTGTTAGTCTTGCGTTTTGTTTTGCTTTTGAAATGTTGACTTAGATGACAAGTAATCACTTCAAGTTCGATTTTTTTTGTAATTTCGTCATATTTTAGGACGTTTTAGAATGCGTTGAGATTTAATGAGAGTACAAAAATGCTTTTTTGGAATTCTTAAAATGCGTTAGTTTGAGCCGAGATTTGGATCAAGTAGTACGTCGATTAAAATGTTAGACTCGAGAAGTGTAAAGATGTAAGAAATGCTCTGTAGCTAAAGTGTATCGACCGAGTGCGTGTTCGGTGTTGGGAGAAAAGTGTGACTGTCTCGACATTCATGTTTAAAATGAGGCAAAGAAAAAAAAAGTTAGACCACTTTTGAAAAAAGTTAGACCACTTTTATATCTTAGTGACAATGTCGTATTGGGCTACAGACGCGAATTGACTATGTCACTCGGGGTTACAACACGCCTAGGTGGAGTAGCTTATCCCCCTAAAAATAAAATTAAAAAAACGTCTAAGTCTGGTGTATCCGATGGATGAAATGTACCGTTCGTGTGGACCTGTCACTCTTGCGCGGGCATTTCGGCTTTTGGAAAGGGGTTTAGCGACTTCAGGAGGTCGTTCCTGACGTCCGGGGTTGTCGATTGTGAGAGAAAGGTTATGGATTATGGAGATGACTGTACTATAGAATAAGGAAGCTATGTGGGCTAATGTCGTTAAGCGCCCGACCGAAGACGGCGTTACCGATCCTAGCATTCGTCAGTACATCTAAATGGGTTGAGACTGACAAGACCCGTATTGAAAATGTGAGTGAGGTGGGGAAATGGGATCGACTGGACTCGCCTTCGGCTAAGATAGAGGTGGAAGCCTGTATTCTAAAGGTCAATGGTGAGAGACCAGAAGAGGCACTTCCGAATTGCAAAGGGAAAGAGAAGTTAGACCGGTAGAGCCCAGCCGTTTAGTATTATGTTATATTAATTTATATTATGTGGCGTATTAGTACTAATTTTTGTGGGGTTTGCTTGATATGTTGTCATTTTTCGGGGTGGCCGGATAATAGATGCTCGATGTAAAGGGCCTCGACAAAGGCTTGATTTAATTGATTTTGCATTAATGAGAAGCACTTTTTTTTTATTATTATATTTTTTTTTGTGTTGGCTCGCAACTTGATTCTTCATTTTGCATGGAGCGCCCTTTCGGGTTTTCACTCCGTCCACGACTCACGTTTTGTTTTGTTTCTTTTTTTGCTTTTTTTTTGCCCTATTTTTTTGACAGCTCGCAACTCGATTTTTCATTTTGCCCGGAGCACCCTTTTTGGATTTTCACCCCGTCCTCGGCTCGTCTTTTGTGCTTCGTCAGTAAAATCACTCGTTAACCGGAACATGGGGGGGTTCCGATTTGCATGTGAATTGAGTAATCAATTTTGTCGTTTTTTGTTGGTTGTACCCTTGGAAGGATTGCCTACGTATCCGTGTTTAGACGGAATCAACCCATGTTCGTAGTTCATTATATATGTGAGTGATTTTGCTTTAGCTCGTTAGGCCAATTATCGATGTGAGATGTTTAGAGTGTATTCACCCAAGTTAAAGAACTAAGGTGGAGTGATTGGGTGTGACCCCTTGGAAGTGACAATTACCGAGATACCGCGTTTAGGTCAGGGCGACTGGCTTGGATGGTTTTGGAATGTGGAGCTAGGTAGTGAGTGGCTTTGATGAATAAAAATCTGGGGCTTGATTTTTTTGGAGTTAAGGCTATGGGCTAAGGTTTTGTAATGTGGTAGGAAAGGGGAAGCTGAGTAAAAATGACTCAGACTTTAATCAGGTGGGATGTAAATTACGTGGGATCTGATTTCCATGTCTGGCTCTTATGGTAAGGATTATCCTATTGAGCTTGAATCCTCAAAATTTTGGATTCTCTCCTAACAAGTGTCTCGGGAAGGTCATAAGGGTTGTAATGTAGGGAGGCTAGTATTTGGGTGCTAGTTGACTGATCTGTTCATTTTTTCTTTTTATTTTTTTTGCTTTCTGTTCGGACTTTGCATTTGAAGTCGAGTTGAATGATTGGGGGTTTTATTTTGACCGTTGAGTTCGGTCTTGATCATTAAATAGGGCCGGTTTGATTTGGCTTTGGTTTCGCTTTTTCCTCTGACCCCTTTTGGCCATTTCAGACTCCCTTTTTTTTGTCGGACTAGCACCTATGGTGGGGATTGGTTGGTCTTTATTCAAGGGATGGATATTGTGGGAAATGATTTTGCCTTCCGTCTTAAATTACAAGCTAAGAGACTATCTAGATTCGTCATAGGATTCAGTAACGCTCGTTCTAAAGGGTAGTTATGTGGCTTTCTATACCAGACATGGAGTAGGTAAGAAAAAGGTACATGGGATCTCGGTTCTTGTAATCCCTCGTTGTTTTGAGGTATGTTTGATTGTTATCGATAAATGGCATAGTAACGAGTTTTATGTGAGAAAGTGCGTTATTATAAATCACTGATTGTCGAGGCGCGTTGTAAAAAAGTTGATTTCTTTATTGATAGTAGGAAATGTGGGCTAGGTGCCTGAGGACATTATTTTTGGGGAGGTGGAGGACAAGACCCCTCGCACTTCCTGACTTGATGCGAAAAACAAAAAGACACTTATTATTATAATTAAGTCTAGGCCCTACGATTAACTAGACTCTGACTTGGACACAGATTTACTCCTCTTGGTGGGTGCCCGTGAGTTGTCGGGATATTTCTCGATATTCAGGACATTCCCATCTATAGGGTCGAGGTGGGAACAATCGATGGTGTCATCAAAGATGGCATGGATACTAAAGGGGTTTGTGGTATTGTTTGGTTTCTCGGGTGGAGGAGTGGAATCGTCCCCTTTTCGATCATGTCTTGTATGATATGTTTGAGTCGAAGGAAAGATTCAGTATCATTCCCACTGCCACGGTGGTAATGGCAATATTTATTGGCATCCCACGATTTCCCTTTTCTGCCAGCGGGCGGTTCTGGGGGCAGGGCTCATGGGTTCGAGTTTCCCTTGCTCGGTTAGCCTTTTTAGAGCTTCGGTGTATGTGATGCCTAGTTTGGAGAATATTCTAGGGGTGAAGTTCGTTCTTCCTCTAGTGGTTGGTTCAACTAGGTGTACTTCCTTGTTTTTGTTATTCCCAGATGACCCGTAAGGGCGGATTCTCGTGGATGTGGTTGGTCCTTGATAATCCTTCCCCATTATTTTGGAGAATACTCCCTTCTTCATATATCGTCCTTCAGACGTATTCCTAAGGTAGACAATTCTTTGAAGGTATGGATATTTTAGTACCTAAGGTGAGAGGCGTAAGTGGGCCTAAGGTTATTGACAAATTTATCTACTGAGGTGGCTTCGTCGGGGCGGTTTAGTAATTGTGTGCTGACCTTTCTACACCTATAGTCAGAAATTTGGAGAAGCCTTCCTTCTCGTTTTGGGAAAGGACCTCGAGGCTTCGGATGGTGACTTGTGTTTCGGAATTATCCGCGTATTATTTTGCAAATTCTATGGAGATGTCATCCCAGGTGGATATATTTTTGGGGTCAAGGGAGTAAAACCAGTATCGAGGTGTGTTGCCTAAAGAGGATGGGAATATCATAGCGAAAAGGCTGGGTTTGACCCCTTTAATGGCCATGTAATCCTTAAAGGCCCGGATGTGGTTGAGGGGGTCCTCTGTTCCTTTGAACTTTGGTATGTCGGCTAGGGAAAAGTTTTCTGGTCGATGGTCGTTCCCCATTTCAAACTTCTTATGGTTTTCAAGGTGGACATTGTTGCCTTGGTTTAGGCGCATTTGGTTTTCAAGGAAATCTATTTGACTAACGGTGGCCTGTAGGATGTCGTCTTGAGGTGGGGTAGTGAGGTCATTAGGGGTGACCCCGGCAAGAATGCCACCTAGTGGCGTGGAATTTAAAAGGACCTCGTTGAGGATCCGGTTATGGTGTTCATCAGAGGCCCTATCCTCCAAATTGCCTAGACGAGAGTCAATGCTGTTTACGGACGCGTTCACGGTAATGATGGTGGCCTGTAAGTCTCGGATCAGGTTGGTTAGGGTTCATATGGTGTTTTCTGCAGCCTGTCCGGCGTCGTTCCCGCTATGGTTACTTGCGTCTACGCTTGAATCTCCTGACATGACTGCGGAAAACGTGGTTTTGATGAAGTGGGCTACTAGACGACCTAGAGACTCGAGGAATGCTTTTGATTGAGCGACACGGAAACGAGACCCTTGACTACTCGCGTGTGCTTATGGTCATTGCTTTAGGGACTCGGGTGCTTTAGACTCTTAGTGTATTTGGCGAAGCGACCAACAGACTTATGCCTCTGGAACGAGACAATTTGACAAAACCTCGAGAGTGAGATTTAAGATAGAGGACTTCTCGAGACGAGACGACCCAAAATGTAAGACCTTGAATAAAGGCGACCCTAGTAACTAACACTGTACGAGGTAAGGAATTGATCGCGATCCCGACTCGGAATCAAAGAGTTTTTGATGCTTTGAAAAACGGATGGGTTTTAGGATAAAACTCTTTTTTTAAAGTGAAAGTTCATAAAATTGGTATTACGATGGTTTAGTGACATCGTTTCTGATGCGAAAAGGTGTTACTATGTGAGCATCGAGGACTCGACGATAGCAAAAGTGTAAATAGTGATTTTATAAAAGATGCGCGGTTCTAAAGGAACTGGTTTTGAAAAGGATAATATTGTGCTTTTGTCGAGACTACTACTAATCAGTTAGTCTGACATTTGCGGTGTAGACGGTGCTCGTGAGAGAACGTGGCGTCTGTGACGGTGCTTTGAAGGTGTGACTAAATCCTTGTGCAAAATTTAGGTAGTGAAAGTGTCTCTCTTTTTTTACAAAAAAAACTTTTAAAGTGGGCGACCCACGCTTGTAGACTCCGTTAAATGGCATTTCGACGGGGGGTGGTAGTGTATTGTGAAAAGTATTTTGAGAATGTAACCATTTTGGTATCCTTGACTTCATTACTTTAAGTTTCGGTTGTGTTAACGGTATGTACGGACAAAAAATGTTTGAAAAAAAAAGAGATGTGACCGCTTTAGATGTCCTGGTCCCATTGATTGGGAATTTGGCAATGTTAACGGTCCTTGTTGATGCTTGAAAACGGCGAGTTTTTATTTTGGCCAAGGCGATGGCGCTCGAGAGAGGTATTTTGAAAGCAATGGGTGTAAAATCCGTCATGGCAACGGTGCTAAGGTGTTTTTTTTTTTCAAAATAGCTTTAACTTGGCCGGAGTATCGGCGCTTAAAATGTAGTTTTGAAAGGAAGATATTCTTTTTTCAAAAACGGAGTTGGGTGCGGTTGAATATGTTGTCATGGTTGAATCAAGATTTTAGTGTTTTATTTGGGTTGTTCAAACACGCTACACATAGCTAGGAATACGTACACTCATGCAGGATGCAGACACGGGTAGGTTAGGGTAGGCTACCGCCCACGAATAGTCTCTGCTTAGGTGACGACAGGTCACCTGGGGAGGTGAGTGTCGTACCGTCTGCTCAGAACCAACTCGCTTGGTATATCCACGGGATGCGTGTTAGGCGGCCGGAGCGTCAACCGTAGATCTCTCTGTGTGTCCATAAGGATCTTACCGTGAAGAGGTTGATTGGTCCTAATATTGGTTAGGGTGAGCTTTTTAGGGCCAAAACCTGTAGTGACCACAACAAGGAACTAGGAAATGAGCTTCACCGACCTCCTTTGAATTACACCACCGCTGGAAACCTATTTGCAAATCCCCAGCGGAGTCGCCAAACTGTAGACGTCCGTCCGCACCGTCCAGCGTCCTGCACGCACTCACGTGGGACCGACCCGGTTTCATCGCGGTGGACACCCACGCGGCCCCCTCCCCGTCGGGGGCCGGTCCAATCTTGCGTTCGGGGCGATGTTTTAGACCTCGATTCGGATGCGATTCCGACTTGTACTAGACGGTTGCAGGCACCCGTGTTTCCGTTGGAATCGATCGAGTCGTGGTTGTAAATGTTTAATGGCGGATATGTTTGGTAAGGCGACCTTTGTAGTGAACCGAATTCGTTGCCGATTTGTGGAGTCGCCACCGAGTCAATTATGGGGACTCGGAAACCGTTCAAGCCAACTTTGATCCTTAGCCGTCTCAAAGTTGAGTGGCATGGGACCTAAAGATACATGCTTGTACCCTTAAGCACTCCATGCCTGGAATGACTCTCATTGCCAATGGTTTCGAACATCCGGAAACCATCGATTCTGAGTAAGGGGTGAGGGTACGTATTGGGAAGCCAACGTCCGCTAGACATCGACACCCAATCCCGCCTGCATATAGAGGCCTCTACTAATCAATCGGTGGGCTGATAACTTTGTTCCTTTGTTGTGGCGGAAATACTGTAACATCCGTTGTTTAAGGACAAGTAAGCTTTGTCGTCAAAGTAGTTGTGTTTACATTCGTTGCATGCGATTTCACGTGACAAGCAGGCCATGAAAAGATGCACATAGGAGAGTAGAGGGTACTAATATAATACGTATTACCAAATCAGTTTTAACATGATAATACGGATGTTAGTCGTTCTCGTGGTATACTTTACCTGGTATTCTGCGTAAGATGCATCGTCTCGGTATTAATAAGGATGCATCGAACCATGTATAGTGAGCATTAGGATTAATAAGGAACCCGACCATCGCTTTGTTCAGTTTTAGCTTGTTTACCGTTTTGAATTTCGTGTTAGGTGATTTTGCATGCGATTATAAGGTCATAAAAGTGGTAAATCATACGAAAGCTGTAAATGCGAATGTAAGTAAATCACGTATTGAGGAGTTGCACGCTCGGAGTATACGCTAAATGGGACACGATGCGTAGATAGTTGAGAACGGATCTCGGAACTACTCGGGTCTATTTAGGGTGTTTTAGTGTTTATGGTTGAAGTTGGGACGTTACGTATGTTTATAACGTGTCGTGGATCTAGCGTCCACGTTTGACATTATCGTAATGCATAATAAAAGGTACAAAAATGTAATGTTTTGTTTAGATGATAACCTAGTGACGGTTCGACTTCGAGGGCGGATCCTACTAGCTTGCCTTGTGGTGATTTCGGCAGAGTTCCCTTACCACTGCTGGTTCTGCGGTTATTCCGATAGAGCTTCCGCTGCTAGACTCGGAGTAGCCAGCCGAACGCAGGCACCTCAGGATCGAGTGGAGTGCTCCAAGGAGAGCAGTAGCACCGATTCGCTTATCGGGACTACGATTGAGTGGATCATTTTCTTAGGCGTAGGAGTGCGAGCCCAAGTTAGAAGAAACTCGTAAAAAGTAAGAGGGAGAAGAGAAGAATGAATTGTGTGTTGAATGAGCGAAATGAGGGGGGGTATTTATATTTGTTCGCCCAGTTCAAATTGCCTATTCAGACGCTTGGTGTCCAGCGACTCAGAACTCAGACGCTTGGTGTGAGGCAGTTCAGTTTAAGGAAGCCTGATGTGGGGCGTTTGACTTTTTGAAGATCCGACTTCGAAACTTTCCAAAATGGAGAATATGCGTTATCTTGGGGATTAAGCTTCCCCGTAACCTTAACGCCTCGAGTGTCGGGTGGGCTTCGGGTGCGTGTCCCGAGGTTTACTTGGCCCGATGCATTGACTCGGTTTTGACTTTGCGTATTTCGGGACCGATTCGGGGTCCCGGTGTCAGAATTGACTCTAATTAGTGTCAACGCGACCGTAATGACACGACTATGGCTGTCTGAGTAATTATTTGATCCGTTCTATAGAAAAACTATCTTAAACATCGCAATCTCGCGTCGCGTTGCAGTCCAATCGTCATCGGGTGTTTGTTGGGCACTTCTGCAACCACCAGGTCCAAATCTGGGTGTCTACAGTTCCATCAAAGCCTTGTTATTAGGGTCCTGGATAATGTTCTTTTGCAATAGCAACAATTTAACCTTTGCAATCTTAGCTTCCCTTTCAATGCCTGACAACTGAGCATGATGCAACTGTCTAAGAGGAATTTTAAGAGCTTTAAGCTTTTGCATTAGTATATACATTCTAGTACCACAGTGCCTTGTACACCAATTCAACTGCGACAAGCTCCGAAAACCCCCTGCATTTCCCCACACATTACAATATTTAAACGATTTTCTTCTTTGGGAAACCGTCAATTTGTTCTTCACTAAACATGGGCTATGATCAAATAACCCTTCTGGTAGAAAATGTGCCACATGCTCATGGAAATGATCAAGCAATTCCTGATTTATCAAGAAACGATCTAGTCGACTGTACACACGAACTTCTGGTTTCTTCTTATTATTCCATGTGTAATACGCCCCTTCAGCAACTCAATCTTCCAGCTCACATTGGTCCATACAGTTGATCAAAGGTATAGCTTCAGCCATGTTGAAAGCACCCCCCAACCTCTCATCTGCTGTCCTTACGCAATTGAAGTCACCTCCCACCGCCCAAGGACCTTGTATATAGCAGCAATATTTCATAAACTAGTCCAAAGCGTTTCCCGCTCCTGAATGCCATTAAAGGCATACACCAAAGTAATGTGAAAAACCTTCTTAAGACTCTTATCAACAACCTTCATATGTAAAAATTGGGCAGAATACTCAATAAAATTGACATCTACCACATTATGGTTCCAAACAATCCATACCCTTCCTTCATCATGCATATGGCTATTGTTGGATATACTCCAATTCTTGAAGATGTTCATAGCTCTATTCTGATTCCTAGGTTTTAATTTTGTCTCAAAAATACCAAACAAGGACACTTTATTTTGGAGCAGAAAATTATTTATGTCACGTTCCTTCTGCTCCCTATTCATTCCCTAACGTCCAAAACCCAACAATCATTGAGTTGGTTTTGGAGAGTTACCTATTCCTCCCCCTGGTCTGAGTATAGGCTAACTTTAGACCATGTCTTTAAAAGACGGTCCATATAGCTTAGCCATTGGTATCACCACATGTGACTCCTGAACCTCCTTGCTAGAAGAGCTTGATTTTGCCTTTGGTGTACTCACTTGCACCTTGGGGAATTATCAGTATTCTTCTCCATAGGACTATCAGCATTCCCTTGCAACTGTGGAGTTGTAATAATATTCCGCTCTGTGGGCGTTGTAGGACGTTGAATATCCTTTTGCTTTGCTGTAGTCACTTTCTTCCACACCTGGCGCTGATTTGGTTTGGTCTGTTGGCTCCTCCAACAGGAAATTGCATCGTGCCTGCACTTGCTACAAGTAGTGGGCTTTCATTCATATTCCACAGGGATTACCAAAACTGCCTGTTTCTCATCTTTGAACTTTATTTCCGCAGGAAAAATTTGGTCTACTTGAAGCTCAACCATTATCCTTGCATATCCCAGCTTTGTTCGCTGCTTTGTGGCCTCATTGCACTTGATAAACGTGCCTACAATGGAAGCAATCTTGCTTAGACTATTCCCCTAGAATTTAAGAGGTAGCCTATGAAGCCTAATCCATGCAAGAACAGTCTTAACAAGCTCTTTCTCCAATTCAATATTCTGTTGCCATTGTTTAATGATAACAACAGTTTTGTTATCAAATTGATAATGACCATTATTCAATACCGCAGTTTGCATCTCAGCAGTCTAAAATCTCACCAAAAACACACTATTCGGCATGAAGGATATCTTATCAATGATGTGTTTCTTCCATATCCTTCGAAAATACCCTTCTAAAACTGGCCATGGAAGATTCGCTCCTAGGATAAAACCATATATGGTCGTCTTCCAGTAATCAACTTCATCCTTAACATCCTCATCTGACAACTGCAGGATATCATCATGTTGATCCTCAACTGTAGTAATAGGTAATTGGGTGATTATGTTATTTTATATTTTAGGTAAGACATATCTTGACTGATTTGCGTAATTACATATAATATATTGAAGTTATTTTAGGATACGACACTACTGCGATATATACTAGCTCCGTATTATTTTTCTAAGATTGAAGACCAAGATTGACCTTAAATATTTCCTTTATGCACGTTATACTCCGTAATAGATTGCCTATACTTTATGCAATATTATTTTAGTTAAGATTTTATTTAGGATTTTGTAATTTATGTTGTATTTTAGGTAGGATTTAATTTTTTTGGCTGATTTCCTTATTTTGTATTTTCGGTAGGTTTTTATTTTGATAATGGTGATGTGCGTTCGTTCACGGGATAAGTGTTGATTTTTGGGTAGGTTATTGTAGGATAATTTGAGGAATATTTTTACCAATCAGGCAAATATTTTCAATTGACTAAATAAGCTTATTTTGTATTTTAGGAAGGAGTTATTTGTGTTATTCAAAATTCTCTTAGGGTCCGTTTGGATAACAAAATAGGAGGGAGGGAAAGGGAGGGGAGAGGAGGGAAGAGAAGGGGAGGGAAAACGGTGGTTGTTTGGATAACATGAATGAGTGAAGGGAGGGAGATGAGGATTGATAAAAGTGTCTTTTATTAGAGAGGAACAAATGTATTACAATTATTAATCATAACTTTTGTAATTACGATTATTAATTTTTGACTCGTTTAAATATAAAAAAAACGAGTTAAAAATTGATTAAAAAAAAATTTAAATTTTTTTTTATTATTATTTGTTTTAATCAACTCAACTCAGTGACTCACTCGTAATTTTTTTTATTCGCTTTATTATCCTAACCGACTCATCCGCGATGAAAAAAAACGTGACATAGAAAAACTTAATTGAATGTGTGTGTGAACTGAATTAAACTGAATCCGTCTAACTGTAGTGAATTGAAAGTGTCTGAATATAAGTCCACAAGAACAGAGCGTTATCTTAACCCGACGCACCCGTAAGGGACATAACGGGAAAAAACAAGGCATCATAAATTATATTTTTTTTATCCTAACCCAACTCAACCGTAACGAAAAAAAAAATCGTTATTTGTTTATACGTTTTCTTATCCTTACCCAACTCACACGTATCAGTGGAAAAAATACTCGTCGTAATTTATCTTAACTCGACTCATCCGTAACCGGAAAAAATTTTCTAATTTTTTTATCCTTACTCGATTTACCCGTATTGGAAAAAAACAAGTCGTCGTAATTTTTTATCCTCACCCGCAACTGAAAAATAAGGCATCGTAATTTTTTATACGTTTTTTATCCTAACTCGACTCACCTGTAAGGCGTAACAGAAGACAAAAGTAAAAAAAAGAGATAAAATGAGTGTAAAAACATTTGTTTAGTAAACATAAATTTGTAATTGTATGATTAGTGAAAAGATAATCCATTTTCCTTCCAAATCTTGTCAACTTTGACAAGATTTTAGTTTACTCTAAAATGATAAATCTCATCCCTTCATTTCTTCCCCTCTCCATTTCCCTCTCCTTCCTAAATTATATCCAAACGAAGGAAAATACATCCCTCCCTTTCCCTCCCCTCCATTTCTCTCCATTTCCCTCTATCCAAACAGACCCTTAGTTTGTATTTTAGGTAATACTCTGATTTGCTTATCTTATAGGTTCTATTGGCTTTTTTATTGGGCCGTTTATTTTAGGTTGATTTGCTCAATTAGATATTCTACTATTGGGCCAAGTTGTTTCACGTTTCATATACAAGTAGCTGTTTTATTATAGAGATTCTAAACAAACAAAATACTAAAACACGTTTAGGCGAGAAAATTTGCTCTATTAGGTTGACATGTGTCCTTTACTTGTCAATTGGTTGCTCAATTAGTATAATAAAGATGTTTCTTAGTCCACTTGCGTGGGAGGAGTTGTTACCCCTACATATTAATTTATTTATTTTTTGGTAAAATATAAGTAGCTAGTATCATATATGTAATAAAAGTTTTGTACAGATTCAATCAACGACAAAACGGTCGTTGCCCCAGTATATTAATTGTCAACATTTGACATATTTATAAAATATAATTAAAAGATAATCCCTCCAATTCATAGGAATTGCCCCATTATTTATTTTAAGAGTACGAGGGAGTAACTTTTTCCACGTGAAATATTTATTACATTTTTTTTATTAAATTTTGTAATTTTTTAAAATGTATTTTTATTAAAATTTTAATTAGTTAACTTATTAATTTTTATAAAAAAATCATTTATCTTTATTCAATAATCCTTCTACTAAGAGAATATGGAATGCTATAATTACGCCTACGTGGCAGCTCCTCCATTTTTTTCCGCTCACTTCCAAAAAGTCCAAAATGGGTCTTAACTCTATACATAAAACTCATTGCATTGGGCCCAAAATTTTAATCCTAACGGCATTGGACTCAAAATGAAAATATATTTAATCTTCCTATAGAATACTAACATTTGTATTTAATCAACTTAAAAACATTTAATAAACGATACAATCATCTCAATCTCATCTCATATATAGTAAATAAGAAACATTCTTAATAAATAAAGAACTATTATACGGAACCAATATATGCTATTATACGTCAAAATATCTAAAGGATCCAATCCTTCTTCTATTAAGAGGATAGAGAATGGTAGATTATGCTTACGTGACAGCCTCTCCTTGATTTTTTTTCCTGCTCACTTCTAAAAAGTCCAAAATGGGTCTTAACTCTATATAAACTCATTATAAAGTTAACCAATATGACACATAAAACTCACTTCATTGGGCCAAAATTTTAATCCTAACTGTATTGGGCTCAAAATGAAAATATATTTAATCCTTCTATAAAAATACTAACATTTATATTTAATCACCTTAAAACATTTAATAAACGATGCAATCATCTGAATCCCGTATTTTAGTAAATAAGAAACATTCTCAGTAAATAAGGAGCTATTATACGAAACCAATGCACTAGTTACTGAGAATATATGCTATTCTACGTCAATTTTTTTTTTATAAATTTTAGTAAATAAGGAGCATTCTACAAATTGGACTATTTTTCTCTAAAAAATTAATAGGATAATGGATACATTAAAAAAATACTGTAATTAGATTAAGAAAAATTAAATCTTAGTAAATAATTAAGAATACCAATGTACGTAAAACAAGCTTGGGTGACAAATAATAATACAAATCTTATTTTACGTAGTCTAAGCATTAATTTATGATTACCAATCTACGTAAAATCCCTTTTACCACTAAGAGAATAAGGGCTTGTTTGGTTCATGCAGGAATTCTTTTCATGTAGAAAGTTGCACTTCCTATGAACTTATTTCTCGTTTGGTTACCCTTCTACTTTCTGGGAAGTGCAAGATCTCATGAATTGCATTTCTGGGTAGTTGTTTGTGATGGGGTCGGCCACCAGTCAGGCCTAGGGGCAGACCCGGTCCAGATAATATTCGGGTCCTGAAATAGCCTGCTACGCAGACCATCAGTCGGACCCTTCCAAGCAGCCCTCTAGGGCATCCTTGAAAAGTCCCGCCAAGTCCTAAATCTGAGGTCCAGCCCTCGGCCTGCCGAGCCAGACCACTCCTGCGACCCTCGCAGAAGAAAGGGATCTTCTCAAGTCTTTAGACATTAGAACAGCCTGCCCCACCGAGCCCAGACTGGGTAAGGCGTACCCTCCTGATCAAGCGTAAGGTAAAAGGGAATAAGTGGAGCGCATACCTCCATATGTCCATTTTTCTCTCTCTTTCTTTTATTCTCTCTTGTGGGAACTTATAAATACCTCTCTATTTCCCACAAAAAGGGATAATTAACTTTCTCTCACTAGAATCTCACTCTAAAAACGCCACCTTATTCCTCACGAGTAAGGTTCGTCAAGTGCATTCACGGACTGACTTAGGCATCGGAGATGGTTCCCTCAGAGACCTTCGAGGCCCAGTGCGCTACCTGTGCAGGTGACAGACCCGATCCGTCGGAAGGTCCGACGACGAAGGAGAGGAAAAGTGAGATGAGAATTAGAACAAGATCTGTAGCGAATTTAATCTAATCAAGGCCCGAATCTGAGTCGAGTGCGATTGTTTCCATATTGGAATAATTTGGCGCCGTCTGTGGGGAAAATTTGAGTTGAACATCCTCAGAGAACGAAAAAAGCCATCAGAAGATGCACGAAGTTGTAGAAATTGAAGGGGGAGCTGACGCGGCGGGACAGTTGATCGTCCCTCGGTACGGCATGCTCATTACCCCGAGGGAAATAACGCCTGCCGCCACACTCCGGGGAGTTGGACAGGCTACCCTCCATGGAGCCCTGAGCAAGGGAGCGACAGCCGCTGTTGAGCAGGAGACAAAGCAAGGTCTAAACCTAGGGCTCACTCCTGCCCAGGCCAAGCAGGCTGCCGCCTTCTTCTCGGCGATGCTCGATAAGCTGGATACGCCAGAGGACCTGGTATGCGAAATAGCAACAACCCCTAGCCACCTACATTTCACAAGCACTGATGGCGCTGGGGGCACGAAGCGAACCGCCTCCAGGAATATCCAAAGAAAGGCAAAAACGGCGGCCAGGGGTTTGTCCAGGCAAAGAAGCGACTCTTGATCGACACCCAAGAACAGTCGCCTCAACAGAAGGACAGATCTATTCATACTGTGGAGTCGACTGCGTCAGCAGAGAAGGGATCCATGTCTCAAGAAATGCGAGAACGTTTGAAGCCAAAGGAGCCCGTCTCGAAGCGCCTAGGAGCAAAACAGATCGGGGTGTTCAGCAGACTGACACCAGCTGGGAAGCAGCAAAAAGCGTCGGGGATGTCGAAGGGCATGAAGGCCAGGCTCATTCAAGGCCAGCCAATCGAGCCAAGGCATCATCACAACCGAGAGACGAAGGTCGAGCCCCCGCAGCCGCCTCGTGAGAAAAGGCCCCATTCTCGACATCAGTCCCCCGCAAGAGAAGACGAGGTTGTGAGCCGGCACATGCCCAGGCATCGCTCTCCAAGTGCCAAGGCACCAACGCCTAACAAATGGAAGGATTACGGTTACTATTCCATAGGGAGCCGGTCTAAGATGTTGGGCAGGCCTACCAGGACGCCCCTTCATGCGGACGTCCAAAGTTGTCATATCCCAAAGATAAAGATGCCCACGGTCAAGTTCGACGGAACTACCGACCCTGAGGATCTTCTGGCCGCTTATGAGAGCCATTTGGGAATGTATGACGCCGACGATGCTGCGTGGTGCAAAATCTTGTCTACAACCCTGGTAGGGCTGGCCTAGGGGTGGTTCCACGACCTGCCACGGGGATCGATTTATACCTATGAAGAACTGGCAGAGGTCTTCCTAGACCAGTATGCTGGAAACAAGAGGCGCAGACTGACTCGTTTCAACCTGATGACCTTGAAGCAAAAGAAAGGTGAGTCTATCAGGGAATATCTCAAGAGATTTGACCTGACCTTCCAGCAAGTCAGAGAGATCGATGACCCCACCGTGGCCTACAACCTGACTAACTCACTGCTGCCAGAAGAAATGAAGAATCAGCTAATCCGAGCCCGGCCTGAATCCCTGGCTAAAGCACAAAAGGTAGCTGAGGTTTCATGCTCCAAGAGGAGTACCACAACCTGCCGGATACCCCCGCAGTGTCTAACAGACCTTAGGGTGGACCGCAGGGTGGGTGCAGCAGGGGAGAGTTAGTGGGAAAGCAAAGAGCAGAAGAAGGGGACGCCCCGAGAAAGGAGCGCATACTATACCAGCCGAAGTTCGACAGTTACACCGCCCTCAACAAGTCAAGGGCTGCGATATTTGAGCTTGAAAAAGAAGCAGAAAAATGGAATCGCCCGAACAAACCGCGCAACCCAGAAAGGAGTCTACGGAGCAGACCCCCTTTGGGTTGGTTAATGGGGCAGTAGCTCTTCTGCCCATCGAGGCGCACATTCCTACCCTAAGATCTCAGCAGTTTGACAGAGAAAGCAATGAGGTAGCTGTGACTGAAGCCCTTGACCTGGTAAATGAAGTGAGACAGGAAGCTAGCTCCAACATAGCAGCCTACCAGCAAAGAATGAAGAGAATCTACAACAGAAAAGTAAACACAAGGAGCTTCCAGATGGGTGATCTAGGCCTGCGTAATCAGCAAGCCAAAAGAGCATGGCAAATTAAGTGCAAACTGGGAAGGCCCATATCAAGTTACTCAGATTATGGGTCCAGGAACATACTGGCTCGCTAATGATGAAGGCCAAGAGCTGGCAGCCCACTGGAATGCAGATACTCTGAAGAGATACTATGTCTGATCTAGAGTGGCAATTTTTTTTCCTAAGATTGGCGGAGGACGTTCGGAATTTAATGTCGACGACTACGACCAAAGTTTTAGCTTTTCCAAGAAATGAAAGAATTATCTCCTACTCATACTCGTTGTCTGTTCAGCTTTGCACCTCACACACAAACGAGCAGGGGGCAATAGGGGGAGGGCCCCCTTGTTGCAAAACCTAGGGAAAGTAGACCCCCTCAACAAAAAACGATAACTCCCTCTGCCTACCTCAAGGAAGGCAGGGGCAGGCCCTCTGACTTCAAACAGGAGTCAGGGTCAGGCCGGGCCCCAGCGTCGAACCAACAAGGACTGATAGACATTCATCCCCGTATAAAAAACGCAAAGTCCCCCTGCCCACCTTCAGGCAGGTAGGGGGCATGCCCTCTGATTCCAACCAGGAGTCAGGGACAAGCCGGGCCTCAGCGCCGAACCAACAAGGAATGATAGACGTTCGGCCTTGTATAAAAAATGCTAAGTCCCCCGCCCACCTCTAGGCAGGCAGAGGGCAGGCCTTCTGATTTCAACCAAAAGTGAGGGTCAGGCCGGGCCCCAGCGCCGAACCAACAAGGACTGATAGACATTCAGCCTTGTATAAAAAATGCTAAGTCCCCCTGCCCACCTCCAGGCAGGCAGGGGGCAGGCCCTCTTATTCCAACCAAGAATCAGGGACAGGCCAGGCCTTAGCGCCGAACTAACAAGGACTGATAGACATTCGGCCTTGTATAAAAAACGTTAAGTCCCCCTGCCCACCTCTAGGTAGGCAGGGGCCAGGCCCTCTGATTCCAACCAAAAGTCAGGGTCAGGTCGGGCCCCAGCGCCGAACCAACAAGAACTGATAGACATTCAACCTTGTATAAAAATGCTAAGTCCCCCTGCCCACCTCCAGGCAGACAGGGGGCAGGCCCTCTTATTCCAACCAAGAGTCAGGGACAGGCCGAGCCTCAGTGCCGAACCAATAAGGACTGATAGACGTTTGGCCTTGTATAAAAAACATAAGTCCCTCCGCCTACCTCCAGGCAAACAGGGGGCATACCCCTCGACTGCAGCCAGGAGTTAGGGACAGGGCAAACCACAAACTTAAGCAAAACAAAACATCCAAACGCAAATATAAAACAGAAAGAGGACTAGCAGGGCAAATAATAGCCAAAGTTTTACAGACCGAGTAATAATCAAGTCCAAAAAACAGCAAAAGAGGATTACGTAGAAAACCAGCAGCCGGCCACATTCAGGCTCGGTGCGCAAAAGTTAAGATTATAATCAACGTAGGAGAAGGCCCTGGAAGGGAAAAAGGCCCAAATCCTTCAGGGGTAAGGACACGAACCCATAGAGGACGACTGCTCTAAATCTTTTGCAGGGGGCACATCCTAAGAAGGGTCAGACGATCCGTCAGGGTCCCCCTGGGGAGATTTACTGGTCCTTTCTTCATTCTTGGTGGTATATAACTGATTGAAGGCCTCTTCGTCAACGTCTGGTATTAAATCCCTGATGACCTCCAGACAGAAGTCAATAGAGGAACCAACTCCTACAACAAAGGCCTGGTCTACCTTTTCATTGGCCTTCTGGATAATGTCAGCCTTCACCTTCAACCATTTATCCTCTTGGATCCTCTACTCATCCCGGGCCATCAGTAGGTCAGACTCCGCCATAGATAAGCGATCAGAGAAGTCCTTGAGACGCCCCTCCAGCTATGAAGAATTTTTCTTCGCCTGCCCAGGTCGGCCTCCAACTCCGAAGAATTTTTCTTCGCTTGCGCCAGCTCGGCATCGAACTCCGACGCCTCTTTCACAGCCTTCTCCCCTTAAGCTTTCCAATTCGTAGCCTGGTTCTTGGCCTCTCCCAGCTCACTCTCACAACTTGATAGCTTGCGCTTAAGAGCAGTAATAAAGGCAGTGTCTTTCTCAACCGCGGCCACACGCTCAGAGAGAGTAGAATCATGAGTAATGGTCAGCTCTTCATTGCTCAGATGGCTAAGGGCCGCCAACTCCACAGAAGCCTGGAAAACCATGGAGCACTGGTACAAAAGCTGCTGGGCTTGAGTACTGGAATGTCCCAAAACTCTGGCAGCCTGATCCATCGTGGCAGTTGTAGAATCCGACATAAAGGCAGAAGCATCTAGGCTTTTAGTGGCATAGTTAAACTCATCATTCCCCTGGCTGAACAATGTCTCAGGAAGGTTGGGGGCATGGCGCTTTGGTAGACGGGTGCTGACCTCTGCCTCCAGATCAATTGGCTGCTCAGCGGACATGGGCTCCTTATCTTTCCTCTTCCTACGTAGAGGAGAGACCCTCTCTTCACTTTCCTCAGATGAGGGGGTAGGGACCACAACAGCAGAGAGGCCTCCACCTTGGACGGCAGGCGGGCGAACACCACCTGGGCCGCCCCCTCTCTAGAGCGTCCGAGAGGTCGGCGTTGAAGGTGGAGCGCGGCTGGAGGACTGCTTGGGGGGGGGGGGGACTTAGCCTTCCCAACTGAAATGCTCTTTATATGGCCCTTAAGACTTTTCTTCTTATACCCAGAGGGGGAAACATGGCGTGGAGTGATAGGCTTGTATTTGCTGTCTAACCCAAGGGCGTACAGGTGCTCAGGAGTCCAGAAATCATCGTAGGCGTCTGCAAAAATGAAAACAAAGTAGTAAAATTAGCATACAAGGAGCCTACCAAACATGGTGAGCTGCCACAGAGCCCCTGACTACCTGTGGGACGAGCAGAGTTCATACCCATCGGGGTCAGAAACTCATCAGTAGCTATAAGCTCTGCAAGTGGGAGCTAATTAATAGGAGCAACACTGCTCTCGAACTTCGTATAGGCGAACACCCCAACCTGGAGCTCCTCCATCTCATTTAACTTCACCTCCAAGGCTCTCCCACCAACCTATGGATGATATTCCTCAAGAGTTTCCAGACGAGTGTGGACATGGTTCCTGAAATTCCGAGGGATAGACCAACCTCTCTCATGATGAATGTACAAAAAGTTATTTTTCCAATGTTTGACACTGGACAGAGTCGGCCAAAGTGGCGAGTAACCCTTCATCCTCTGCAGGGAAAAATATCCCGAAGAGGTCATCTGCAAGCCCATCATAAACCCGAGGACATCAATGGAAGGCTCATATCCAGTAAAAATACACACCCGGGTATAAGATATCAGGATCCTGACAGATACCACCGTCAATTGGGTAATAGCCACGTTCATACGCCTAAAGGCAGTCTCTAGGAAGGGATGAAGAGGAAACCGGAGACCATACTCTAGACATTTGTGGTAAACTACTATGCAGTCCTTGGAAGAGTTGAAAACAATATCTTTCTCTCCAGAGATGATGATCGAATAGTCCGGCCCGAAATCATAATGGTTAGCGATGGCCTCACCTGCGTTCTTGGCCAGCAACTTCGCCCGTGCCCCTGGCTTTGGGTAGGTACGTAGAGGAACCTGGTACTTCTCCTTATCCAAAAAATAGACGCGCCCAGGTAACCGCGGTTTCAGAGGGTCGGCGATAGTAAAAGGGTCAATCTCCAGGGCTTCAGCGTCCGAGTCCGGAACATCCATAGCGGCAGGTTCAGGGGAGTTGGTGCCCCCACTATGTTCTGAGGGCGGCCCTTGAGCCACAGTGACCACTGATGGGAGGGATTTGTCGTGGATCCCAACCGCCAAATAAAAACCAACTAACCTAACTAGGGTAGCTAGGTTAAGTCGGGTCGAATCCACAGGGATGGGAGGTCGGACTAAGGTATGCTACGGTCTAGGACTAGGTTCGAGACGAGCTAATCTAAGGAGGGGGAGACTAGGACTAAGCTAGGTCTAAAGCAAGAAAACAAACAAGGAAAACGGGCTAGGATTAGGTCGGGGTCAAAGGGGTAACGAAATGGTCAAGGGAGAGCTAGAATGAAGGAGGTAGTAGGGTAATCTAGGTCGGTCCGGGCGGTCGCAACTTAAACCGACCTAGAGGTTCCTCATGGAACCCATTTTGGCGACACACATGACAAAAGGGGTTCTAGCGTGTTATGGCCTAGATCGCATCCGGGCGGTCGCAACATAGACTAACCTAGGGGTCGCCCTCACCGGGCTCTCGCAACTTAATGAGGGAACCGAACCCATAACAACTAACACCCACAAGGGAAAGGCAAGAAAAACAAGCAATCTAACTTACTTAGTCATTCAAGCAATTCATCAAACATGTCATATGCATCAACCAAGAGGAAACCCAAATCTTCCACCCACATCTCCAACAAACCCTTAATCACCCAATTAACACCCTAATCACCCTACTAACCCTAGCAAGAACACTACTCTAACATATCTAAACTAATTCTAACACTAACAAGAGGAATCAAAACAAACAACAAAACATACATAATGAAACTACCAAATATGATGAACAAAAACAATAAACAAGAACTAAAGACTCAAACTTGATGAACAATAAAGGATTAAGAGTAAAAGGAGAAGATTATATCATACTAGAAGATGAAAAGAAGAAGGAAACTTGCATAAATGGGAGAACCCAAAACAAACATCCAAGGTTGTCAAGCTTGAATGGAGATCTTGAAGAATTCCCAAATTACAAGCATTAAACTAAGATTAACGATAAACTAAAGACTAATCTACACTAATCTAATCTAATCTATGTTAAAACTAGGCTAGGGTTTGTGGGTAATGTCTAACATAACATAAGATTACAAGAGGACGGGTATTTATAGGGTTACAATGCAAAGGAATTGGAAGAAGCAAACACGGGCTGAAACAGGGACTTTCCCGATCGGGAATGGGCAATCCCGATCGGGAATCTTCACTTTCCCGATTGGGAATGTTGGGACCCGGTCGGGAACTTCTTCCAGTGGCCGTCTTCTTTGTGCACCTTTTCCCGATCGGGTTTTAGGCCTTCCCGATCGGGATGGGTCTTGTAGGCCTCCAATATGATCTTTTTGGTCCCTCCTTGCTTAACATGGACTTCTCATCGATTCTCGGGACTCGGGATCGGGTCTCGGAGGCTCGGGATTGGGTCCCAAGGTCTCGGGGGTCGATTCCAGGGCATCGAGTCGTCGTTCCTTTATCTCGTTGGCTCCAAAATGTGTATGTATAGAGTCGGAATCGCTCCAACTCTTCCAAATCGGTCTCGGGAACCTGAAACGAACTAAAGGAAGCATAAGAAGCCCCTAAACCGCTCCCAAGGAGCGATTCTACAAGGAAAATGGGACCAAAACACTATGAAAATAGGCACTACAAACTACACTTATCAACTCCCCCACACTTAACCCTTACTCGCCCTCGAGTAAGCACATACTAACTACTATACTAGCCGAATGGGTATTAGCGCACCCTACGCCCTTTCAACTCACGCGAGTGCACTTAGAGGAAAAGTGCACTCCGCAAGGGAAGTCGGGTCTTGCGACAAAACTGTGGATGCAACCGGACACAAAACACAAAAAACAAACAAACACACAGACGAACACATAATCGGTTGCACCCAAAGAAAAACAAATACCGCTTCCCTCTAAAAGCGGTGAAAGAAGCACCGGTTTAGGACTCGAGGTAAGTGACAACGTTCCCAAGCTAGCAATACAAACCGAGGTGGACTAAACCCTAATAGTATGACGATAAAGCAACAAAAACGTTGGTAACTTACCTAGGTTCCTCCTAACCTTCTAAGAACGTACTACGGGACGGTCGGCGGAGTGGGAAGTGAACATTCACGGTGTTAGTCGACACTGTAGGTAAGTGAGACCCCGCCCCCTTTAGCGTGAGCCAAGAGGGTCGTCCCGTGTACAAAACCGCCTAACTAGTCCAAGTAAAAAGTGGAAATGATTGAAAAATGAGGGAAGACCGACTAATGCCGCTATCATCCTTCCTCGGGACTCGGTCCTTTGGTAGGCTCTTCACGGCAAAAGTCGGAAAAAGGCTTATTTTTGTGTGGTTAGAATCTTTTTGTGTGACGGTTTTCTTTTGGCATTTTCTCTTCTCTTTTGTATTTTTGCCTTGCTTTGCCATGCCATTTCTTTTTCTTCTTTTCTATTTTCTTTTTTTTGGCTTTTGGCTTTTCTTTTTTTCTTCATTCTTTTCTTTCTTTCATTTTTCTTTCTTTTTTTCTTTTCTTTGCCCTTTTAGCTTGATTTGGCTTTTTGGCATTCCTTTGTATGACAAGAAAGAGAGGAATCAACAATTTGCAATTTTATTGTGTGGAAATGTGTGGGAGGTAGGTAAAAGGGTGAGTCGGGGTTGCGCATTCCCTTCAAACCCACAAAAAGTGGAGAACTTGGACTAATCAAACGATCCTAGACACGGTCACCTAAGGGACGAGACTCGGTAACCAAGGCCTTTTCACACCGTGGGTGGTCAAAATGGTCAAAATGCAAATCCCGTAGTACGTTCCTAGTAAGCAAGGTGGACTCAAGGTAAAGGACCAACGAAATCATTGATTTAGGGTCATTCTACTAGAATAAAGTCCAAGACTCGATTTACACTACTAGGAAGAGAAAGTACACACTCACACACTAGCCTCTAAACCGGGTTTTCGAAAATGGTTTACACACAAGAGACACAACATAACACAAAACAAAGACTCAACGAAAACAAAAGAAAAAGAAACAAAAGTAACAAAATAAGAACAACACAAAACGAACACAAAAGAAAACACAAACACCACCCCTATCTTCCAAACAAGCCACAAAATCATCCACACTTTACAAAGCTCCACCCGAGCACACAACATCACAATCTCCTCCAAACTCCGCAAGAGGTAAAGAAGAAAAAGAGATAAGATTTTACCGGGAGTCTTGAAAGCCTTCCAAAGTTAACGGCGATTAAAGCAACCTATAAGGGAAAGAGAGGCAAAACACGCACACAAAACAAATATACGACACAATGACACAAAAGGAAAACACACAAAAGGAAAATCTTTTTGATTTTTGTGAAAAATATTCAAATTTTTAGGGTTTTTAAAGATTTTTTTTTTTCGAAAGACTACAAAAATAAAGCTAACTATGCTAGAATATCACTCCCCCACACTTAAGTCGAGCCATGTCCTCATGCTCGACCGTAGTGCATGGGAGCACAAAAGAAAAAGAAAATAAACTACGAAAATAAAGCTAAAAAAAAACAAAAAGAAAAGCGGAGAAAATGGTAGAATGTGTCCGGCCGGGGTGTAATCAAGTCACCATGGGCCGAGACAAGAAAAAGATATGGATGGGGGAAGAAAATAAAAAAAAAAGAAATAAAAGGAAATGGGAGGGGAGGACTAGGTGTAATGACGTCACCTAGCCCGGATTCCGCCTAAATCCGACTAAATCCTCAAAAAGAAAGAATGAAAAACTTGTAAAACTTGGATTTTGAAAATGACTCTCGATGTAGTCACATCATCGAGAGTCGGGAGCAACCAAAACCAAGGCCTCGAAGGCCACTGAGATACCATGACTCAAGGGGAAGGGAATAAACACAAAGGAAAACAAGCTATAAAAGACGGGAAAGAAAGGATAGTTGCCGTACCAAAAGGTTAGCAACTCACTCGCTCCATCGTCTCATAGATCAATATAGGCACAAAACTTGTCTTCGTTATTGCTATTCCTCTTCATTCTCGATCAAACCGCATGGTGAGGTCGTAATGGTGTGAGGGGGTGGAAATTCGATGTGAAACTCGGTGTAAAGGGAAAAGAAATGAGGTGAGGGTATGTAAATGAAGTGTAATGGTCATATGACGTGAGCAAGGATGGGAGGGAGGTTGGGTGGGGGTATACAATGGTTGGGTGGGCCCAAATGTCGAAGAAGAGGCCAAAAGAGGAGAAAGGGGACCATCTCGGTCGGGATGGATGGTCCCGATCGGGAAGACACACTCGTCCCGGTCGGGAAGCCACCCTCCCGGTCGGGACGGCACTCCAGTAAGCTCCAATTTTTGCACCTCCATCCCGATCGGGACGGATCCTTCCCGGTCGGGATGGCATAACCTTCCCGGTCGGGAAACTCCCTTCCCGCCCGGGATGGGTCTTCTTGACCTCCAAAACCCCAAAAGCTTCACCAAAGCTTCAAAAACCGACTTCCACAATCACGAACCAAGCTCTATCATTAACCATTCCTCTCTAGGAATCCTCTTCACTTCACACCTATGACAATAAGCTCAAATGCAACATCAAATTCTCTCCCTCACAACGCTCATCAACAATCCAAACAACAAGAATTTCACAAAACCAACCATCCTAGAAACCAAGGTACCAAACAAACATATATACACACACAAAAGCAAAAAGAACAAGAAAAAGAGATATATACAATAAGGTACTCTCACCAACTACACCTCCATAGCCATCAAGAGCTCGAAGGAGTAAGTCAAATGCCCTAGCAACATCTTCATTTAAGCTCTCATGGTCGAGCCTAGCCACTGCTAAGAGCTTCCAAGTCGGAGGGAAAAAGCGATCATCTTCATTATGCTCGGGGTTATTGTGATCTTCCGGGTCTTCGGAACCAACATAGCTACGACTCTTATGACCCTCCGGTAGGTATAGTGATCTAGAGTCGTGCTCGGTGTCATGATGTGGGAGATCACACCCTAGGGGTGTTGCTTCTTCTACGGGGTTGAGAGTGGGACTCTTTTCCACCGCCCGACAAGGATCCTCTTCACCAACCGTCTCACAAGACAAGGGACTAGGCATCGATTGCGGTAGAGGAAGAGAAGACATCAAGTTTTCTTCAATGGAGGGTTTAGGATCCTCCACTTTCCCGTTCAAGGCAAGTTCCAAGGCATCTACTTCTTTTTCCCAAGTATTGCGCTCCCTTTCACTCACCTTGTCTATATGGCCTAGAGGAGGTATGTCTTCACTTGGCTTTGGATTGTCTAGTGGTTCATCACGAAGAAAATCGAACAAATCCAATTTGATAGCCAATCATCGGCTCCCCAAGAGTTATCTTGAGAATCATGTTCACTCCCCTCCTCATTGTTGGCCCTTGAAGCTTCAACTTCCTCTATTCTCTCCCTATCTTCACCGCCCAAGCAACACTCAACAATGGTCTCTTGATCGACCCTCTCTTCTTCATTTGTAGCTTCAAGGTTGGGTTGACTTTCTTGTGGAGACACCCGACCTTCCTGCCCAAATGAACCTTCCTCAACATGTTGTGGAGCTCGAGTGGCCGACATCGTGATATGGGCCATGAGTGCATTGATGCGAGCATCTTGCACCTCTATTCGGGCCTCGAGCTCCTCCCTAACCCCTATTATTTGAGTCACCATCGCTTGTTGAGTCTTTTGCAATAGATCTATCGAATCATGTTGACTCTTAAGCAATTGATGCATCATTTGAAAGGTCTCAAAGTTGGGATCTTGTGGTCGTGGGTTATGTGAGGGTGTTTGGTAGTTGTTAGGATGTCGGAATGATCCTTGACAACTTTCTTGGTAACCGTATGGAGGGCGTTCATAAGAATGTTGATGAGGTTGAAATGGTTGGTGAAATTTCGGGACTTGGCCTTTTGTCCCAAAGTTGTCCCGTGATGATTGATGGTAGCTTGGACGAGCCATGTCCATAACGTTGCTTTGGTACCTAGGATGAGCTAGAAGCACTTGAGAAAACGTTAGTAGCCTAGTGCTTTTGAGGCACTAGGAGGGTGGAATAGCACACAAGAAGAAAAACGGAGATACACAAGGAGAAGAGAACACAAAAATCAAGAACAAAGTCCAAAACGAAGCAAACAAAAGTCTAAACTACGCCGTCCCCGGCAACGGCGCCAATTTGATGGGAGGGATTTGTCGTGGATCCCAACCGCCAAATAAAAACCAACTAACCTAACTAGGGTAGCTAGGGTAAGTCGGGTCGAATCCACAGGGACGGGAGGTCGGACTAAGGTATGCTACGGTCTAGGACTAGGTTCGAGACGAGCTAATCTAAGGAGGGGGAGACTAGGACTAAGCTAGGTCTAAAGCAAGAAAACAAACAAGGAAAACGGGCTAGGATTAGGTCGGGGTCAAAGGGGTAACGAAATGGTCAAGGGAGAGCTAGAATGAAGGAGGTAGTAGGGTAATCTAGGTCGGTCCGGGCGGTCGCAACTTAAACCGACCTAGAGGTTCCTCATGGAACCCATTTTGGCGACACACATGACAAAAGGGGTTCTAGCGTGTTATGGCCTAGATCGCATCCGGGCGGTCGCAACATAGACTAACCTAGGGGTCGCCCTCACCGGGCTCTCGCAACTTAATGAGGGAACCGAACCCATAACAACTAACACCCACAAGGGAAAGGCAAGAAAAACAAGCAATCTAACTTACTTAGTCATTCAAGCAATTCATCAAACATGTCATATGCATCAACCAAGAGGAAACCCAAATCTTCCACCCACATCTCCAAAAAACCCTTAATCACCCAATTAACACCCTAATCACCCTACTAACCCTAGCAAGAACACTACTCTAACATATCTAAACTAATTCTAACACTAACAAGAGGAATCAAAACAAACAACAAAACATACATAATGAAACTACCAAATATGATGAACAAAAACAATAAACAAGAACTAAAGACTCAAACTTGATGAACAATAAAGGATTAAGAGTAAAAGGAGAAGATTATATCATACTAGAAGATGAAAAGAAGAAGGAAACTTGCATAAATGGAAGAACCCAAAACAAACATCCAAGGTTGTCAAGCTTGAATGGAGATCTTGAAGAATTCCCAAATTACAAGAATTAAACTAAGATTAACGATAAACTAAAGACTAATCTACACTAATCTAATCTAATCTATGTTAAAACTAGGCTAGGGTTTGTGGGTAATGTCTAACATAACATAAGATTACAAGAGGAGGGGTATTTATAGGGTTACAATGCAAAGGAATTGGAAGAAGCAAACACGGGCTGAAACAGGGACTTTCCCGATCGGGAATGGGCAATCCCGATCGGGAATCTTCACTTTCCCGATCGGGAATGTTGGGACCCGGTCGGGAACTTCTTCCAGTGGCCGTCTTCTTTGTGCACCTTTTCCCGATCGGGTTTTAGGCCTTCCCGATCGGGATGGGTCTTGTAGGCCTCCAATATGATCTTTTTGGTCCCTCCTTGCTTAACATGGACTTCTCATCGATTCTCGGGACTCGGGATCGGGTCTCGGAGGCTCGGGATTGGGTCCCAAGGTCTCGGGGGTCGATTCCAGGGCATCGAGTCGTCGTTCCTTTATCTCGTTGGCTCCAAAATGTGTATGTATAGAGTTGGAATCGCTCCAACTCTTCCAAATCGGTCTCGGGAACCTGAAACGAACTAAAGGAAGCATAAGAAGCCCCTAAACCGCTCCCAAGGAGCGATTCTACAAGGAAAATGGGACCAAAACACTATGAAAATAGGCACTACAAACTACACTTATCAACCACCAAGCCCGTGGAGGAGGAGGGACGATTAATAACAGCCTCCTCATCATCCCCCACGAGGGTCTCAGAAGAAGGGTTAGAAAATGACAATATCCGGCGGCGGTTTTGCGTCATATTTTGCCGAAAAAAGTAAAGTAGGCAAAAATGAAATGAAAGCAAAGAACTAGGGTTTAAGATTCTAACCTAATCAAGCCTTCAGGATCGCCAGAAGTGACCCTACAAGAGATTACTTATTAGGTGGCATTTATCTAGTAGGATAAAATAGAAATGCCACCTTAGTTATACTAAAAATGACAATTAAGAAAGCAAATAATCTAAATGCCGCCTTAGACTATTTTTGATACATTCCCTAACATTTGATCATATTCCGTATTTCATTAGTTCCCTTTCCAAACAATGAAGACTACTTCTCCCTAAAATAATTTCATTTCTTGTAAAACTCACCAATTTTTTTACCCTATTATTTGGTATTCCCTTCAATCAATTTCCATTTTATAAGCATCCATCATTCGGAAATTCTCAATCAATTTTTCTTTTATCTGTATCACTCCATTCTTCCATCTTTCTCCTTCCAATCTGTTCGCACTATCTAATTCTTATGTTGTTTAAGGCGCGATGATTCATTCCTACAATAAGTTTCAATCCATTTGTTTTATTGGGTTTGTATGATAATCGTCGAAATCAATAAATTTTATTTTTAATTAACATCTCCATGGTTTCCAATTTTCGAATTTAATCAAGTTTTATACTTGATTTCAAAGAATTTGGCAGAACAATGTCGTTGAACATGCTCGATAAACCTTGTCTGATTAACCCCCTCTACCAGATTTTTAGATTGAGGTGAGCTGAAATAGCTGATTGCAAGTGCTCATAGTCAATCCATGGTAATTAGTTGTTTCTATTTTTTTTCATATTACTATTGCATTTAAATGTGCTTGTAGTCTATTTGAACGCACATGAAACTGTATTTGCTCAACATGAATTTGGATTTGGGTTTGGGTTTGTTTTAGCTTATATAGTGATTAAGTGGGTCTTGAATGCCGATTTAGGATTTGGTTTATCTAAATTGGGTATTAAGTGAGTGAATATTAGCGAATTAAGTGGATGGTTTTGAGATCTTTCGAGATTAGGATTTGTTTTAACCGAATAGTGATTAAGCATGACTTGAATGCCGACTTGTGTTAGGTTTAGCTGAATTAGTTCAACTTGAATGTCGATTTTCGGCTGAACTAGGCTTTGCGAGATTCTAGAAATGGTCAGGTATTAGGTTAGATAATTAGACAGACTGCAATGTATCACCAATTAGCAGTCTTTGCGAGGTTTTATAATATGTGTATTTGCGTGGAATAGACTCCTCAGATTAGACAAACTGCAGCGGTATATGATTAGTACTGATACTCTGTGTTTTCTTTGTGGGGCTGAGAGTGAAACGCAGTAGCACATCTTCTCTCAATGCGCTTCTTCCAGGCAGTGTATCACCATTCTATAGGTTTTTTTGGCCTGTAATGAGCCTGCCAAGGACATTCTGAACCGGTGCAAAAAACTGAGATATAGATGAGGTGTGTTATTAGGATTACACTGACTTCCTGTTATTTTACACACTAGTTCTAGAAATGTCTCAGAGGTGTGTGATTTATTAGGATTAGTTTCACTCGATTTTAATGTCTGATATGTCATTTTGGCCTGACATTATCCAATGCACAACTGAATTGTTCTGTTGTGATTATAATTTATATTTGCAGAATTTTGCTTCTTCAGAGAAGAAAAAGGCCGTCAAATGGGCACTTGAACATTGAGAAGAAGATTATTATATTTTCGGTAGATAACATCACCCGTGTGCATTTAAGATTTCGCTGTCGCTACCAAGTCCTCGTCGCTGAAATTACACGGGTAATAATCATCAATTATCACTGTCATACTATAGATTCTAGAGCAGCCCATTGAAAAACACATTTGTCCTGGTTTCTTAATATGTAAATGGTTCATCTCTTCCATCGTATTGCATCAATGAACATTTTTGTAACCTTTAGTATTTAGTATTGATCACTAAGGTATTACTAGCAACTTTTAAACTTCGTAGGGACTATGAAAAATAGATTGAACGTAAAAATACGTCAAGATTTCAGGCTTTTGGCAGGTTTACTTCTGCTCCACTGGACAGTTTAGATGTCTTTGATAAATTTATCTGGCCCACTGCAATAATTCATGTGGTTTTCTTTGATGAGGTATATAACTTTGCAGGTTTAGTGCTGGTAAACATGTTATCTATCTCACCACAACCCTTCATTTTATTAAAACGAGTGACCCTGAGAAATAGTAAGTCTATATCATTTATTTTTATTACAAACATATACATAGTCTCTATATTGGGTCAAATGTATTTATTCTCGTGTAAATTTTATTTGTTATGGGTAATATTTGGTTTCCTTTGCCCAGGTGAGATTATAGAAGAAGGATTCATGGCATATTGGTTTTGACAATGCCTTATTATAGTCAAGATTGGAAGAAGTGGATGTACTACGAGATACAACCCCAAAACAGAAGCTCAGTGTTGGAGTAGCTATAAACTCAAGCAATTTTGACTTTTGGATGAGGCAAATTTAGGCGTATTTTTTGATTTAGTCTTAATGAATTGAGTTGCTACGGATAGAAGTGTTTTGTAATAATAAATTCTGTTTTTGATATTTTACATGATCATATTTTATATGTTGCCTTTTTTAATTAGGTACCTTTTATTAAAAAAATCAAATAGCCAAAAAAAATTAGAAAGAACTATAATGTCATGCGTATCAATGAAAAAATCATATTATTAAAGTAAAAGGAAAAAAAATATTATTATTAAAGAAAAATGAAAAGAAATTATTATTAAAGAAAAAAGAAAAAAGAAATCTTATTATTAAAGAAAAAAAAGGAAAATGCTAGATCTAGTATCCATGAAAAAGGTTTAAAGAGTGTTTATACATACATTTACCAGCATATACACAAATGCCACCAAAACTTTTAGCGACATCGAATCAGGCGGCATTAAATCAAATGCTGTTAAAACTTTTCGCAGCATTTATATATGCCGCCTAAGCCTAAATTAAAGGCCGCTAAAAGTCTCTTGTGTTGTAGTGTATGAACGCCGGAAAAATCCTCGACTGAGTCGCCCAACAGAGAAAAGAGGAGGATGGAGTTTGAATGTTGAGAGTGTGAAAATGGGGAATGAAGAAGGAGAGGGTCGTTTATAGTGGGGGAAAAACTGAAAAGTCCCCTCTTTTATGCTATACTGTCAGACCTTCTCCCTATAAAACACCCCACACGTGTCAGACACTCAACTAACCCATCCATCACATTCAAAAACTTTGAAACGCAAAAAGGCGGGAAGAGGAAGAGTCACATTACGTCATTCCAAAAAAAAGGAAAACACACAAAAATAAGTCATATTACTTCTTCATTAAAGAAAAGGCCCGAAGGCCAGGATGACAAATCAGTAGACAGATTCAAAACAAAGTTGAGCAAATGTTCCAAAGGTCAATTACAAACAAAATAGGCCTGAAGCCTAGCTCGGCCAAGCAGGGGACATAGCAAGTCCTAATCTTCATCAGAGCCAGGGAAGTAGCCCTTGGGGTTGTTGCAGCCTTCACCATCAGACCCCCAGTCCCAGCCACTAGGGGTATTCATGGGGTCATCATCCCCTTCCTCCTAGCTTCCAAGCACCTCATGGCCTGACGAATAACCCCTACCCTTGGTGTCTCCTGAGTCATGGTTGCTAACATCCCAGTCCTCCCCGAACCGAGCCAGCTTGGTGCCCTCAGGGTAGTCAGAGTTGCCTCTCAGTCTCTTGGGCGTAGGAGGAGAGGATCCTGAGTCTGGAATATCAGGGTCGACATTCTCTGGCTGCAGCCAAGGAAAACACGGGCGGCAACCCCGGTGGGAACAATCCCCTACCTGCGTATAGGAGTTGGACCTCTGTTTCATAAAAAATGAGGCCTTTCTGGGACGGCGGATGGCCTTTGGTAAAACATTTGCCCTAGGGGCATAGGGGGACCGGAGGGCGATCAACTTGCAACGGTGGATGATCGTCCGCACCAGCTTGGGGTACCTGAACTTCCTAGCTGGCCCAGTGTACTTGAGAGTATTGACAAGGACCTCTCGCCTAAAGATTTTATCTTTCACCCAAAACATTGCGAAAAGAAAACAAACGAGACGACAAGTGTTCAAGGTTTATGAAGAGGACAACAAGAGTGTTCAAGGTTTATGAAGAAGAACGAAGTAAAACTCAGCCCTTTATAGTCATAAGGGGAGGAGACCGGGCATTTAATGATGTTCCAACCGTCCCAACAGAGTGAGTCAAGTGTCACTCAGACACAAGGCTCGAGGGATCTCTTTAGAGTATAATCATGACAAAAGATTTTTTGACTCTTCGCATGCCCGGGCAACTAAGACATTCCTCTTGGGGAATACGCATGGCATTAAATGCAAAGAAGATCAAATGACAGCTTCCCACCAGTCTGAGTAAGGGTCGAAAGCTGACGCAAGCTTTGCTGCCCCCTGCTGCCGAGGGGCAGTTGATGGGGTCGGCTGCCCGTCCCGGGTCGCCTACTAGTCAGGCCTGGGGGCAGACCTGGCCCCAGATAATATACGGGTCCTGGAATAGCCTGCTACACAGACCATCAGTCGGACCCTTCCAAGCAGCCTTGTGGGGCATCCTTGAAAAGTCCTGCAAAGTCCTAAACCTGAGGCCCAGCCCTCGGCCTGCCGAGCCAGACCACTCCTGTGACCCTCGCAGGAGGAAGGGGTCCTCTTCGGTCTCTAGATATCATAACAGCCTGCCCCGCCGAGCCCAGGCTGGGTAAGGCGGACCCTCCTGATCAAGCCTAAGGTAAAAGGGAACAAGTGGAAGGCATTCCTCCACGTGTCCATTTTTCTCTCTTTCTTTTATTCTCTCTTGTGGGAACCTGTAAATACCTCTCTATTCCCACAAAAAGGGGTAATTAACATTCTCTCACTAGAATCTCATTCTAAAAATCCCACCTTAATCCTCACGAGTAAGGTTTGTCAAGTGCATTCACGGACTGACTTAGGCATCGGAGAGGGTTCCCTCGGAGATCTCCGAGGCCCTGTGCAGGTGACATACCCGATTCGCCGGGAAGGTCCGACAACGGAGGAGAGGAAAAGTGAGACGAGAATTAGAACAAGATCTGAAGCGAATTTAACCTAATCAAGGCCCAGATCTGATTCGGGTGCGATTGCTTCCATACCAGAACGGTTTGGTTACCCCAAAAGTGAAAAAATGGAGGAACTCAAACTTACCCCATGAATTGCAATTCATGCATGATGTGGGAACTTGCTCACCCTCCCGGTGAGTTGCACTTCCCACATCCCGACTTCCTTCAAATGATATTTTTTACCCTTATATACACATATATTTCTCACTTTATAACCCTAATTTTTAATTCAACTCTCCATCTACTAATTTCCAGTCAGCCGAACTACAAGGATGTTTTACTAGAGGTTCAAACTTTCACTAGTAAGCGTTTTATTTTCATGAAAAATGATTTTTCCGGAACAATGATGGTAATGTAACTCAGAAAGTTTTTTTTAAAATAATGTTCGTTCTTTTTTATGTTGATGATGTAATTTAGTTACGACTCCATATCATGCGGAAGACAACTTCAACTATTTTATAAGTTGCTGTAAAAAAAATCAAAAGTTTTATACCCTTGATTAATAAAGAGCATAATAGTCATTCTAAACAAAATCATGGAAATTAGGTCGAGACAACCAAACAAAATGCAGGAATTCAATTCATGGGAAGTGTGAATTCCAGGATGTTAACTGACGGGAGGAGTTTGTCGTCTATCCTACCGATCAAAATAATATCAACAAACCTAAGCTAGGTAGCTAGGGTAAGTCGAGTCGATTCTCAGGGATGGTGAGTCAGACTAAGGTGAGCTACGATTCTAGACTAGGTTCAAGCAAAACAAGGGTAATATGACTAAACTAGAGTCTAAAACAATAAATAAAAAGGCAAAACAAGCAACTAGCTAGTGATAATTGGAAGCGAGGTAAATCAATAAGAAGGAAACTAGGGCTAGGTCGGGTTCATGGATGCCAAGGAGACCAAAAGGGGAAACGGGGGTGCTAGCAAGTTTTCTTAGCCTAGGTTACATTCGGGCTCTCGCTACTTAAACGGCCTAGGGGCCTCCTCACCACGCTCTCGCTACTAGTGGAGGAACCAAACCCAAAACCAAACAAGAACATGCAAGAGAAGAAGCAAGAAAAACAAGGAGTGATCATCTCAAGTCTCACAAGCATTTCATCAAACATGTAGAGTGCAAGGCATTAGGAAACAACAAAAACAACAACTAGTACCGTCCATCTCACCCTAATCATCCCTAATTACACCCAATCCCCCTAATATCCCTAGTGGAAGACTACTCACACATAACTAAACTAAAACTAACATTAACTAGAGAAACCATCAAAAGAACAAAAACATTCATTATGAAGAAGAAACAAAGAGAAATAACAAACAATAGATGAAGATGAAAGCATTACTAACTATGAAAGGTTAAGAGAAAAGAGAGAAGAAGGATTATACCAACTACAAGATGAATGGAAAGATTGAAACTTGCATATAGAGAAAACTCAAATACATCCACCAAGGTTGTCAATCTTGATAGAATTCTTCAAGAATTCCAATAATACAAGAGTAACTAACTAGATTAAGGCTTAATATAAGAGTAATTAAGGAAGGATTAAGCTAATCTACACTAATCTAAGCTAATTTAACCTAAATTAGTCTAGGGTTTTGTAAAAGTCGGGTAGAGTAAAGTAGAGTCCTTAAAACAATACAAGAGGGGGTATATATAGGGTTCCATGAATAAGGGAGGCGGAAAAGCGAAGACGGGCAGAACTGGGACCTTCCCGGCCGGGAAGGGGATGATCCCGGTCGGGAAGCTCATGATCCCGGCCGGGAAGGCCCTCCAGTGGGTCTTCTCTTCTTGTCTTCTGGTCCCGGTCGAGACGGGTACTTCCCGGGCGTGATGGGTTCTTGTTTGCTCTTCCTAGGCTTCTTATCGATGCTCGGTGCTCGGGATATCATTAAGTGGGCTCCATGGGACTCGGGATCGATTCTAAGCCACCGAGTCATCGTCGCTTCTCTTCGTTGGCTCCATATGCGTCGAAAACGAGTCGGAATCGTTCAATTTCTCCAAGATAGGCCTTAGGAACCTAAAACAAGCTAGAAGAAGCGTAAGTAGCCTCGAAACCGCTCCAAAGAGCGATTCCACAAGAGAAACCGGGACCAAACACAAGAAATAAACACTACAAAATACACTTATCATTAACCAAACAAATATTGCAAATTCCCGAGAAGTTGATGTTGGAAGTAACTTCCTGGGAAATGCAATTTTCTCCAGGAAATAATTTCCCAGATGAAACAAACGAGGTCTAAAACACTACAAAAAAGCAGGTCGAATTGCAGCGGACAAATCTGCCGCAAATACCTTAAATTTTGACGCAAACTACTATTTGTGGTCAGACACACCGACACAGTCAGGCCGCCGCTAATATTCGTCGCAAATGGTTCAGTGTGTGGCGGACATTCCAACGCATAGATATTTGCGTCGAATTTTACGTCGGATAATCCGACGTCCAAGCAGACGGTAAAGACCTGAGTCAAAGTCGTTGTGCGTCGGACTATCCGTCGCGAGTACGGATTTTGCGTTGGACTAATTGTCGCAAGTCGTGACGCAACTGTCAGTTGTGCGACGGACATTGCGACGAATAGTCCATTGCATAGCACGAGGATTTGGGATGGATGTCGGCGAACTGCAAGGGATAGTCCGACGCAAATGTAGATAAATTTTTCCAGCAGCTGCTTGTTTTACAACTTCCCCAAATATGCTTAAACAAACACAACAACATCGCATATCATTTCTTACGCAACAGAAACCAGCCACATTACAAAAGCACATCCCGTGCAAAGCAACGTAAAATACTCCGCATCTCATTTCTGCATCCCGTAGAAGACAAACAACGTGGTTTTCAAAGAAAATAAACTTATATTACATGAAGAGAGTAATTTTTTTAAAATTCGGTTTAGTAGTGCGATCGGTAGAGAGTTAAAATTACACATGACAACATAAATCTACCTAAGAAAATGGCTCAACAGTCCTAGAGCCGAACCCATGACCGTCATCAGCGTTGTCGTCCCGCCGCTTTGAATGTCCATGTTACAGTCTTCATCTGACCTGGCCAACCTCTCCTGCAGCAGCTCTATCGTCTTCTGCTGATCCTCCAATCTCTTCTTCGTCAGTTGTTGACGTTCTGTTAATGTCTCCAGCTTCTTGGTCAGATGGTCGGTCTTCACACGCTGTTGTGTGGCGAGAGTAGGCATGTACGGGTCCTTCTTGACGACGACACTGCTCTTGCCAGTGCAGGACAGAATAGCTCCCTAGCTAGGTTGCCTATTCCGTAAACCCATTTCTTGGCGTCGTACCCGCCTGTGGCCTCGTGGTACAACTTGTTCTCATCAAGTTCTTCCTGATTTGACGCCAACACCGCTTTCTTTCCTTTGTCATACTTCTCCTAAAATAAGAAAATATATTATTAGGGAAACAACAAAACTTCAGAAATGTACTTAGATAAAAACCATAATGTAATAATATGATTATATGGTAAGAGGACTCACATGCACTTCCTCTGCCCTCGGTCAATCCAGGTTCCCTTCTTGGTCTTCTTAGTTTTTCCCAACACCTGGATTCGGGTATCATCCGGCCCCTTAGAAAAATAAAATGTCGTTAGTTGAGTGGATTAATGTATTCGAAACAAATGACCATTTAATAATTGAACTTTAAAAGACATACCATCGCTCTGTAAGTGACCACTGCGCTCTTACTACCAAGGCAGCTCGTTGGTTTTGCGATACCGTCTTTGTTTCCGCATCGATGGTTCGCTTTCTTCACTTCTGACATCTTCTTGAATTCCGGTTCTATTCTCCTTCTATGTAACTCCGTCCACTTACTGACCAATATGCATAGAGGCCTGTTATTTCCTCTCAAGGCATTGTAGAAGATATCAGACATGCGTTTTTTGATCCCCTTCTCGTACTGAGTCCGTACATCATACCCGGTGTCAATCATAACTTTGTCCTGACACAGAGAAATCATTTAGTTAGAAATTACAAAGTAAATAGTAAAAACTGTAGATTTGGGAGTAGGATTGACACTTTACCTCAAAGTGGGCGTACATAGTGTCCCTGCCTCGTTGGGGTGCCTCCGTCCAACTCCTGTAGGTGCCATTGGTGGACATGTAAGTGCCAACCACTGAATCGCGTAAAGCGTTCGAAATTTGCTTATCCTCCCACCTGTATTAACAATGTCACAATTCAGCAAATGTATATCTTAAAGTTGGATACTATAATTCATTTACCAAAATCACATACCATACTCCTCCGGGAAGCCGCGACAAGTACATCTTCTTCGACCCGCCTGCACCAGCATTTGCACCAACGTTTCCACCAACGTTTTCTTCGGTCTCCATCTCTTCCTTGATCTCCTCTTCCTGATGCTGGGTACCTGCCATTACAAGTGTTCTATGAGAAACAAAAGGACAAGTAGTATAGTTTGTTTGCAACTGGAATCCGTATATTAATATTAAATTGAATAATTTCATGATTACATAAATTGTTTGAAACTACAAAGAGAACAAAATGTACTACGTAATTAATCATCAGTATCATCTTCTCCATTTGTGTCTTCCTCAATGAAGCCCTCATCATCATCGTCGTCGTCATCTGAGTCAATATCAACCTCTTCCCAGCCCGCTTCTTCAGCAACAACCACTTCCTCGACATCTCCTTCGGGGGCAATCCAATCATCAAATTTCGAGTCCTCATCGTCGATACCAATGTTCACTCCTGGTTCTTCTCCACCGATATTAGTGTCTTCAAACACAACACAAGATGTGATTGGTTGATAATTAGTAGCTACGTCTTCCTAGTACACAATTTCTTCATTGATGGGAGTGTCAACCTTTGACCTCGCTTGGATCTTAAATACCGCTGACCGGTTCTTACCCTTTTTCCCATTCGAGTAAGGGGCGTAGCATACTTGATCCACTTGTTATGCCAGCACAAAAGGATTGTGGCCTCGCAATTTTTTTAACTGATCCACATCCACTAGTTTGTATAACTTATGACCATTGATGGCAACTGCGGAGTTGTCAATCCAATCACATTTGAATAATATGGCCTTACAACAAGGGTCGCTGTCATAGTAGTTTAGCTCTATCTCCTCGTATAGGATCCCATAATAATCAGACCCATTAATAGAACTCACGCAGACGCCATTACTTATTGTTGATTTCTGAACGTCGACGGTCTCCTTGAAAACTCGAAACTTGTACCCGTTAACTGAATATCGCTTCCAAGTCCTCATCAATGGTTGGAGGTACACGTCCATATTGGACTTTGGATTCCTAGGTCCAGGTACGATCAGAGACAGCAACATGAACTGTCTCTTATTACACAACCACGGTGGAAGGTTGTGGGGAGTCACTATCACTGGCCAACATGAGTATTATTTGCCGAACTGTCCGTACAGGGAAAACCTGTCCGTGCACAAAACCAATCTAACGTTTCACGGCTCTTTAGAGAACTCTGGATGCTTAAGGTTGAACGATTTCCAAGCCTCACCGTCGCTTGGGTGCGCTTCCCTTACTCTAGATTTTTTGTGGTGCCAACTCATCTGCTATGCTATTTTCTTTGTCGCATACAGTCATTGTAGTCTGGGCCGTAGCGGGAAATAGGTCAACACCTTACTTGCTACTCTCTTTCCCCTCGTATTAGTCGTTGCACTCTTGTATCTCTCGGTACCATACTTCGTGCAGTTGTCGAGGTCAGAATCTGACTTCTAAAACAACATGAACCCATTAGGACATGAATCGATGTTCTTATGAGGTAGTTGAAGGCCCTTCAAAACGTCTTTCACCTCGTAGAAATTATGAAACATGACATTGTCTTTTTTGGGGAGGAGTTTAGCAATCAAAGATATCCATCCATCTAGACATCTTAGAGGCATGTTACTCTCACACTTCAACGTTAATATCCTCAAAGCAACTTGCAGGGAACTCATATCACATCCGTCGTAAACTGGGAGATCAGTATTTTTCAGTATTTTGAAAAAAGAAGTGACTTCTGGGTTGGGTTCATGCTGAACTTCTTCATCGCTTATGTCGTCCAGGTTACGCTCCTCCTTCATTATGTCTTCAACTCTGGGTCGTAATGCGTCCTCTACAAACTCTTGATATGTGTTCTCTCTCACCCCTCCTTGAGCAGCTGTACCAAGATTTTCATCCTCACCGTGATACGTCTAGACGTAGTAGTCAGCATTGTAAAGGTGATCTTTCACATCGTCAATATGAATTGCGGCAAAATTTTTGCATTTCTTACATGGATATCTAAGTTCTTCTCTCGTATAGAGGGAATTATTATTATCTATGGCGAACCGTATAAACTCCTCCACACCGTTTCTATATTCCCTCTTTGCCTTCTTTCGGTCATCTAATCTCTTGTACCTCCACTTCCTTTCTACTCTCCTCATTCTATATGAATTCAAAATATGTACACACACATACATAATACACACACACACCAAGTACGTATATGTATCATAATCAGCGTGGGGGAATTTTTCAACAACATCAAAGAGTCATTATAAGAGGTACAACAACAAGAAACGCACAGAAACAATGATTTCAGCTACGTGTCATTAAAATTTAGGACTATCGTCATTGTAATCATTTCTAGACATATGCACCACGTTGGGACCTGATCACACCAACCTAAACCCGTCCTTGTACGTACCATGTCACTAATAAACACGAAATTTGTTCTGTTGAAAAGAACAAAATTCAGCAGCAATTCGTCTCAGTTCTCCAAATGCACAATGTGGAGTATATGAATACTCCACATCTGCATTCGGAGAACAATGAGGGAATTGCCACAAAACTTTTGTTCTTATCAACAGAATAAATTTTGTGTTTACCACCTAAGTGACATGAAACGTACAAAGACAGTCCCAAATCGGGGACTATTCAAGAATTACTCCTAATGTGTAATTCTTGAACAGGTACTTGGTCTAATTAAACATAGCCAATAACTCGTGTACAGTAATATTTTTTTAGAAGTACTAACACTAACAATAATAATAATGACAGCAACTCCATTAACCCAATTAAATTAACTAAATTAACTCAATTAATCAATTAAATTAAACCAACTCAATAACACAAACAATAACAACAAAATAACAATAACAACAACAATAACAATAACAGCAACAATAACAATAACAATAACAATAACAATAACAATAACAATAACAATAACAATAACAATAACAATAACAATAACAATAACAATAACAATAACAATAACAATAACAATAACAATAACAATAACAATAACAACAATAACAAAATAATAACACTAAAATGAACTTTTGGGCACCTACATCGAGTTTTAGGGAGAAAAGGTCGCCGGATTACGACGAAAACCAACACATGAAGGGTGTTCGCCAGAGTTGTCGCCGGCGCTACCCAGAAAACGACGACGACGGAAGGGAGGAGATGCGGATGAGATGGTTCGCCGGAGGTGCACAAAAAACGATGACGACGACGGAAGGGAGGAGATGCGGAGGAGATGGGTCGTGGTGGCGTGGAGGGCAGACGACGACGGCGCGAAAGGGAGGTTGTCGGCAGAGGCGTCACCGGTGGCAGGAGAGGGGGTTAGTGTTAGGGTTCAGGCGATTTAGGGTGTTGGGATTTCGGGATGTTGGGGATGTATGAATGAATGGGGAGTCGAGTTAGGGAGAGGTTATATCCCCGTTTGTTTTTAATTTTTTTTAAAGCGTTACGACGGAGTATCCGTCGCAACGTCCGTTGCTATTCACCATTTGCGACGGATAGTCCGGCGTAAATTCCGACGTACACATTTTTTTAGACCGTTGGGTAGTGCGTTACAGGCTGTAGTTGCGTCGTATTTAATGACAGTGCGACGGAATATCCGTCGCAAATCTCAACCTGCGACGGACATTCCGTCGCACAATCCATTGCATTTTTTTTAAATATCGTCGAATTACAAACTACAAGGCTGCCTATGCGGCAGAAAGGCCGACACAATTTTTTTTCTACGTCGGATATGCGGTCATAATCCGACGCAAACTTTTCGGCGCCAATGACTTGACAACCACGCCTGTATCACCGTCGACATGCGTCGGAAAAGTCGACGCAATAATCATTGCGTCGGGGGATCCGACGTAAGCCCACGCAGACACCATATGTACGTCGGAATTTAAGTCCGCCGCAAATATTCCGCCGTAATTTCAACATTTTTTGTAGTGAAAGTTGATTAGGGGCGGACTCAGGTTAAAAGTTTTCCCTCCAAAAGCGTTACTTTTTAATTATGGTAACAAATAATTAATGATACAAATCAAAAATTAAATCATATTTACAAAATTTCAATTATACAAATTAACTTTTATGATAAATAAAAATATAGAAAACAAATTGCAAATATTTATTTGAGTATTATTTGACTTAGTTTAATTAAAATAGTAATTAATCAATTATATTAACTAAAAGGGTAAGTTTTCCTCTTTATTAACTCTTTATTTAATACTAATATTAATAACATATTTTCAAGTTTAACACAAAATTGTAATACTCCCTCCGTTCACTATCTTTTGCCACGTTTCATTAAAATACTCCTCACAAATAATGATGAAATGGGGCAAAAGATTATGAGCGGAGGGAGTATATTATTACAGTAATATTTTAATTTTAATTTTTTTTATGAATAATACCATAATTTAAAACCAAACAAATACATTCATGTTTATATTTTCTTCAAGGATTATTTTTTATACTCCCAAGTTTTCATGTGTAATTACAATAATTCATATATCAATTTATAACAAACTAATATTAATCTTAAGTATATTTTATAAACATTCTATAAAAATTATTATTTAATACGATTATCAAACCAAAATAACCTCTTATAAATGATTATAAGCGGTATACGCCGTACATTTGTGCGGGTTCTAAACTAGTTTATTATAATAATTAATTAAAAAATTAGGATTTTTCTATGGGCTACCCCTCAACTATCGCCTTTTCCAAGTGGTATCCCTGCCTTTTTCGAATTACGAGGTGTACCCCTAAACTTTGTAAATTACTCTATATTGTAACCAAAGTTAAAATTTTCCAACGAAAATTTCTCAATTGATGATATAAATAGTGATTATTCCCTATTTAACTTTCATCAACCATGATATATTTCTTTAATTTGCATCCTTTACTCAAAAACTTCATTCCACTACACTACGACATAGGGGTGACAAAGAGATTGAGGTTGAAGGATTTAAAAGAGTAAGGGAGATAGGTCGACATCGGCCGACAACAAAGGTGCATTGTGGTGAGCATTGTGTGGCTTGGTGAATGGTAAAGAAAAAGAGTTGGTTTGAAGTATCAAATTGGATTGATTAAAATGTTAATTATTTATTTTTAAAAAATAATTGTAATACACTTATGACTTTGGTTATGATACAGAGTGATAAGTAAAGTTTAGGGGTACACCTTGTAATTCGAAAAAGGCGAGGGTACCACTTGAAAAAGCTAATAGTTGAGGAGCACCCCATAGAAAAACCCAAAAAATTATTAATTGTTTGCTAAAAAAAAAATTTCCTTTATTTTTTTTTTGCAAGAAGGTATTGCGCTCATATAATAATTAAATCATACAAGAGTTTTATCTTACAAAAGAACTAGCCACTAGTTAGCCATCTATCAACCTTGCAAAGCCTATATTATCTCATCATGTATTCCTTGTCTGTATTGTTGATAAGTGTAGTTTGTAGTGCCTAATTTGTTGTGTTTAGTCCCGGTTTCTCTTGTGGAATCGCTCCTTGGGAGCGGTTTCTAGGCTACTTATGCTTCTTCTAGTTCGTTTTAGGTTCCCAAGACCATTCATGGAGAATTGGAACGATTCCGACTCGTTTCATACACTTTTGGAGCCAACGAAGAGAAGGAACGATCACTCGGTGCCTTGGATTCGATCCCGAGACCTTGGGACCCATTTCCGAGCCCCGTAGACTCGATCCCGAGACCCGAGAGTCGATGAGAAGCCCATGAGAATCAAGGAGGGACCTTAAAGATCATATTGGAGGCCTAGAAGACCCTTCCCGGGCGGGATAGTAGCCTTCCCGACCGGGAAGGGGTGCACAAATTGAACAACGCCTGTTTTGGGGTCGTCCTCGACGGGACCATTTCATCCCGAACGGGATGGGCTGTGTTGTAGCCGCGTGACTTTCCTTTCCTCTCTTTCACTCTTGTAACCTTATAAATACTCCTCCCATGTATTGTTTAAGAAACTTACTTTACCCTAGACTATCTTAGACTCTCTACATTGTTCTAAATCCTAGATTTAGTTCTCCTCTCATTAGCTTAATCCCTCTTTAAACTCTTGTTAATCTTAGATTAATCTAGTTTATTAGTCTTGTATTAAGGAGATTCTTGAAGACTCATCCAAGATTGACAACCTTGGAGATTATTTTCGGTTTCTTATTAATACAAGTTCTCAGTTTTTTATCTCCTTGTTAGTTGCTATAATCTCTTTTCTCTTAATCTTTGTTAATCTCTCAAGTTTTAATCTTTACATATTGTTCATTGTTCTTGTTTGTTCATGATGAATGTTTGGTTATTTATGTTGATTTCTCTTATCATTGTTATAGTTAGTTTCATTATGAGTGAGTAGACTCTTTGTGGGGTTAGTAGGGGGATTAAGTGTGGATTATGGGTGATTAGGGTTTAATTGTGGGTAAAGGTGATTCCTTTGTTGCTAGTCACTTATTGGGCACACTATGTGTTTGTTGTATTGCTTGTGTGGGTAGTAGTGGTCAATGCTTCTCATACTTGTTCTTATCTTCTCATGGTGTATTCGATTTGTGGTTGAATGTTTGTGTTTTGAGTAGTATCTAGCATGAATGTTCGGGTCTAGTCTTAGACACGAGAGTGCGGACTTTGGCTTTGGCGTGAGAGCGCAAACCGACCTTAGTAACTAAGTGGTACCTACACCCTTGATTACCCAATCATCCTACTACACTTATGAACCCGACCTAACCCTACTCCTTCCCATATTTGAATTCTCTATCTCTTTAGTCGATCATTTTCTCTAGTTTATTTGTTTAGTTCATCTTAGTTGTTTCTATTAGTTCATACTATTTCTAATTCATTGTTAGTCCATTTTCATACCTCTCAATCATCATAGTTTGTCAATTATCGTCTTCTTTGTGTTTGTTTGTGTGACTTAGCCTTGTTTGTAGGTGGACCTAGTCTAGACACCCATAACCGTCTCCGTGGACACGACCTGACTTACCCTAGCTACCGTTAGGATTAGTTGGTTATATATTGATCGGTGGGAACCCACGGCAATTCGTACCATCAATTTGGCGCCGTTGCCGGGGACGGTGCTTGTTTAGACTTAGTTTGCTTATTAGCTTGACTTAGTTACCCTTCTTGTTCTCTTCTTCATTCTCTTGTGCATATTTTGTAGGTTTTTCTCGTTTTTATTGCTTTCTTTTTTCTTTGTCTCCCGTTGTGTTCATTTATTGTCTTTGCCTAGTGCCCGTAAAGCACTAGGCCAGGTGTTCTCACGTTTGTTCGAGTGTGTAGTGTATGCCTAGGAGGGGAGGTGATTTCTTTCTCTTCAATCCAGAGCCGGAAAGACTCTTTAGAGCCTTTCGCCAACGGACGATTGACCGGGTTAGAATCTCTCAACCAAGTGCTAGCAATACTAATCAAGGACAAGCTCAAGGATCCGACTTAGACGAAACACCTCGAGAGACGGCCGAAGGGAATTTCATTAATCCTTTTGGTACTTCTCAACCTACTTCTCCCTCTACTTCTACCTCAACACCATCTACACCGTCCTCTCCCGCATATCCAATAATGCCTAAGTTCTCTTCTCATTCAACCTTTACGGAAGACGTTTTGCCCGGTCCAACCGCTTTACCGGAGGCATATACCGGCAATTTTGTTGCAAAAATGCAATTCAACCAATTGGTCGAAAGAAGTCAATTTAGTGGGTTACCAACCGAAGATCCTCATCAACATATGGAAACCTTTTCGGATTATTGCGATGCTATCTCACAAACGGGAATAACCCAAGACCAAATCCGGTGGGTATTATTTCCTTTCTCTTTGATCGGTAAAGCAAAGCAATGGTTCAAAGGGTTAGATAAGGCGACTCTTGGTATTGATACTTGGAAGAAGCTAGCCTTAGCTTTTTACCAACAATTCTATCCCCCAGAGAAGACAAATCTGTTGAGAGCCTCTATCACGGGATTCCAACAACGTGATGAAGAAAGCCTCTACGAAAGCCTTGATCCGTTCTTGTCCTCACCATGGTCTATCACAATGGTTCCTTTTTCAACAATTTTGGAACAGATTATATGGAGACTCAAGGGCCATTCTCAACATGGGATCGAATGGAAGGTTTACCGAGGTGGATGATGACCAAACTTGGTCAAGAATCGAGGAGATGGCGGTGCACAATTCCCAATATTCAAGGCCTAGGAAGGCGAATCGAGGGGGAAGGCATGAAATCGATGCCATTACACAACTAAGCACTGATCTTGGAGCTCAACTAAAAACCCACATGGAATCTATTGACAAGAAGCTCCAAAGCCATTTTGATCAAGGTCAAAGTGCAAGTGCCTCCCACCAACATTCCATTCAACAAGTTAATTCTTTGGGAGTTGTATCTTCTACATCTTATTATGGGATATGCGATACTTGCGGGATAGTGGGACATGAGCCTTTAAATTGTCGTGGTAGTATTGAGCAAGTGAACGCCTTTCAAGCGTTCAAGCAAGGTGCCCCCTATCCCCATATGTTTCAAGCTTCCCAACAAGTTCCCCAACAACAATCTCTACAACACCGTCCATATGTGCCACCTCCCTTAAGGGACAACAATCAAAGCTACCAAGGTAATATAGGCAACCCAAGGCCATTCAACAATTTCAAGCAACATAACCAAGGTACCTTCAGCAACAATCAAGGGTTCCAACAAGGGAACTTCAATCAAGGTGGTTTCCAAGGGAACCAACACTCCCAAGGACACCATAACCACAACCAAGGTAACAATCAAGGCCTTAATCAAGGTAACTCTCATGTGTTCCAAGGGAACCATCAACAATAACAAGGATCTCAAGGTACCCAACATGAAAACAAACAAAGGAATTGGTCTCCTATTCATGATTATGGCATTCCTCTAGCCATCACCAACACTCCTCATAACCAACAATCTCCCCCTCGGGATTTCGACAGGCAAAAGTCAATGTTGGGCATGCAAAGAAGTCAATTGGAGACACAAAGAACCCAACAAGAAATTATTGCCCAACTTCAAAGGGATAACTTGGCAAGAGATGCTCATATGAAGATGCTCGAAACCCAAATAGCTCAACTTGCTTCGGATAGCTCTTCAAGATAAAAGGGGCAACTACCTTCTCAAGGTGAAACGGCGAAATTTGAGCATGTGAATGCTATTACCTTGAGGAGTGGTTCATCTTATAACTCCCCCTTACTCCCTCATGAGCACGAACCAATGAAAGAGGTTGTATCTCCACTTCAAGATAATTCAAGCTTGGGAAATCCAATGGAGGAACAAGTTTTGTGGGAGATTGAGAAACCCCATGAAGACAAGCTTCCCCCACTTCAAGGAAAAGACAAGGGAAAAGGGAAAATGTCATTTGAAAAGTCCAACCTTAATGAGCAAGACAAGGTGCATATCAAGTTGCCTTTCCCAACAAGGCAATTGAAGACTAAGGTGGTTGTTCAATATGACAAGTTCCTTGATAAGTGTAGTTTGTAGTGCCTAATTTGTTGTGTTTTGGTCCCATTTTCCTTGTGGAACCGCTCCTTGGGAGCGGTTTATGGGTTACTTATGCTTCCTTTAGTTCATTTTAGGTTCCCGAGACCATTCATGAAGAGTTGGAGCGATTCCGACTCAATACATACACTTTTCGGAGCCAAAGAAGCGAAGGAACGATCACTCGATGCCTTGGATTCGACCCCGAGACCTTGGGACCCGATCCCGAGCCTCTTAGAATCGATCCCGAGACCCAAGAGTCGATGAGAAGCCCATGTGAAGCAAGGAGGAACCTTAAAGATCATATTGGAGGCCTACAAGACCCTTCCCGGGCGGGAACAATAGCCCTCTCGTTTGGGAAGGAGTGCACAAAAGGAACAGCTCCTGTTCTGGGCCGTCTCGGCCGAGACCACCTTCATCTCGGGCGAGACCACTTCCATCTCGGCCGAGATGGACCCAGAAATGGGCTGTTTCACTTTTCTCGCTTCCCTTACTCTTGTAACCCTATATATACCCCCTCTCTTGTAATCTTATGTTATGTTCTTCATTACCTATTAAACCCTAGCCTAGTTTAGCATAGATTAGCATATATTAGTGTAGATTAGTCCTTAATTAGTCGTTAATCTAGTGATTACTCTTGTATTATTAGATCTCTTGAAGAATCTATCAAGCTTGACAACCTTGGTGGAATTGTTTGAGTTTTCTTCTATGCAAGTGTTCTTCTTTTCATCCTTAGTAGTTGGTATAATATTTCTCATCCTTGTTTACTCTTAATCTTGTTTGTTCATCCAAGTTTTAATCTTTGTTCATTATATTGTTCATAGTTCATTGTTTTCACTAGTTAGGTTAGTTGGTTATTATTTGAAGGTGGGATCCACGACAAATCCCACCCGTCAAATTGGCGCCGTTGTCGAGGACGGCGTAGTTTAGACTTTTGTATGCTTAGTTTTGGACTTTGTTCTTGATTTTTGTGTTTTCTTCTCCTTGTGTATCTCCGTTCTAATTCTTGTGTGCTATTCTCCCTTCCTAGTGCCTCAAAAGCACTAGGCTACTAACGTTTGCCCAAGTGCTTCTAGTTTATCCTAGGTATCAAAGCAATGTTATGGAAATGGCACATCCTAGCTTCCATCAATCGTCACGGGACAACTACGGGGCAAATGGCCAAGTCCCAAAATTTCACCAACCATATCAACCTCATCAACAATCTTACGAACGCCCTCCGTATGGTTACCATGAAAAAGTTGTCAAGGATCATCACAACATCCTAATAACTACCAAACACCCTCACATAACCCACAACCAATAATCCCCAACTTCGAGACTTGTCAAATGTTGGTCCAAATGCAAAAGAGTCAACAAGAGGCGATAATGCTATTGCAAAAGGGTCAACATGAGATGATGATTTTAATGCAAAAGAGTCAACAAGTGATGATGACTCACATACAAGGTGTTGAAGAGGAGCTCAAGGCCCAAATAGGGGTGCAAGATGCTCGCATCAATGCACTCATGGCTCGTATCACGATGTCGGGCACTCGAGCTCCACGACTTGTTGAGGAAGTTTCATTTGGGCAAGAAGGTCGGGTGTTTCCACAAGAAAGTCAACCCGATCATGAAGCCATGAATGAAGAAGAGAGGGTCAATCAAGAGACCATTGTTGAGTGTTGCTTGGGTGGTGAAGATATGGGAAGAATAGAGGAAGTTGAAGCTTCAAGGGCCGACAATGAGGAAGGGTGTGAACATGATTCTCAAGATAACTCTTGGGGAGCCGATGTATTGGCTATCAAATTGGATTTGTTCGATTTTCTTCGTGATGAACCGGATCTTGACAATCCAAAGCCGAGTGAAGACAAGACTCCTCTAGGCCATGTAGACAAGGTGAGCGAAAAGGAACGCAATACTTGGGAAAAAGAGGTAGATGCCTTAGAACTCGCCTTGAATGGGAAATTGAAGGATCCTAAAGCCTCCAATGAAGAAAACTTGATGCCTTCACCTCCTCTAACGCACTCGATTTCTAGTCCCTTGTCTTGTGAGACGGTTGATGGAGAGGATCCTTGTCGGGCGGGGGAAGAGAACTCTACTCTCGACTCCGTAGAAGAAGCAACCCCCTTAGGGTGTGATCTCCCAACTCATAACACCGAGCATGACTCTAGACCACTATACCTACCGGATGATCATAAGAGTTGTTGCTATCATGGTTCGGAAGACCCGGAAGATCATGAGAACCCCGAGCATAATGAAGATGATTGCTTCTTGCCACCGACTTGGAAGCTCTTGAAAGTGGCTAGGCTCGGCCATGTGAGCCTCAATGAAGATGTTGCTAGAGCATTTGACTTACTCCTTCGAGCTCTTGATGGCTATGGAGGTGTAGATGGTGAGAGTATCCTATTGTAAATATATTTTTTTGAGCTTTTGTTTGTATATATGTTTGTTTGGATCATTTGGATTTTAGGATTGTTAGTTTTTGTGGAAATCTAGTTATTTGGTATTTTGATGAGCGATGTGAGGGAGGGAATTTGATGTTGTATTTGAGCTTGTTGTGACAGGTGTGACGTGAAGGTGAATGCTAGAGAGGAGTGGTCATTGTTAGAGCTTGGATTGTGAGCAAGGGAGTCGGTTTTTGAAGCTTTGGACAAGCTTTTGGGGTTATAGAGGGTTTGAGGAACCTTCCCGGCCGAGAAGAGAGCATCCCGACTGGGAAGGTTGAGCCGTCCCGACCGGGAAGGATGTCATCCCGATCAGGATGAGTGTACCAAAAATTGGGTTTTCTGGAGTGTCATCCCGACCGAGATGGGAGCTTCCCGACCGGGACGGGTGTGTCATCCCGACCGGGACCATCCATCCCGACCGGGATGATGTCGTGTTCCTTCTTTTGGCCTCTTCTTTGTCATTTGAGCCCACCCAACCATTTTATACCCCCTCCCAACCTCCCTACCTATACTTGCCCTTATCATGTGACCCCTACACTTCATATACACATATTCACCTCATTTTCCCTTCACTTTACACCGACTTTCACATCAAATCCCACCTCCTTATACCTTTGTACTTTAACCATGCGGCCTTATAGAGAAGGAAGAGGAATAGCAATGACAATGGCAAGCTACGTGCCGATACCGACCTATGAGACGATGAAGCGAGTGACTTGCTAACCGCATGGTACGGCAACTATCCTTTCTTTTCAGTCTTTTATTGCTTGTCTTCTTTTGTTAGTTCCCCTTCCCCTTATCATTTGTGTCATGGTGGCCCTCGGAGCCTTGGTAATGGTCGCTCCCGACTCTCGATGATGTGATTACATCGAGAGTCCTTTGAAAAATCCAAATTTTACAGGATTTTCCCCTTTTTGTAGGATTTAGCTGGATTTGGGCGGAATCCGGGCTAGGTGACTTGATCACACCTAGTCCTCCCCTCCCATTTCCTTTTCTCTTTCTTTTTATTTCTTCCCCCATCCATATCTTTTCTTGTCTCAGCCCATGGTGACTTGACTACACCCCGACCAGACACATTCTACCCTTTTCTCCACTTTTCTTTTTGATTTTTAGCTTTATTTTTGTAATTTTCTTTTCTTTTTTCGTCTCCATACACAACGATCGAGCATGAGGACATTGCTCGGCTTAAGTATGGGGGAGCGATATTCTATCATAGTTAGTTTTATTTTCGTAGTTTTTCGAAAAATCTTTAAAAATCCTAAAAATTTGAAAATTTTTCACAAAAATTAAAAAGATTTTCTTTTTTTGTGTGTTTTCCTTTTGTGTCGTTATGTCGTATATTTGTTGTGTTGTGCGTGTTTTGCCTCCCTTTTTCCTTATAGGTTGCTTGAATCACCGATAGCTTTGGAGAGCTTTAAAGACATCCGGTAACATCTTTTATCCCTTTCCCCCCTTGTCTCTTGAGGAGTTTGGAGGAGATTATGATGTGGTGTGCTCGGGTGGAGCTTTCTGCGTACTTGTGGTTGATTTGGTGACTTGTTTGGAAGCTCGGGGTGGTGTTTGTGTTGTTTATGTGTTCGTTTTGTTTTGTTTTTGTTTTGTTGCTTTTGCCTCTTTTTCTTTCGTTTTTGTCGTGTCTTTGTTTTGTGATGTGTGCTTGTGTCTAGTGTGTAAACAGTTTTTGAAAACCCGGTTTAGTGACTAGTATGCGAGTGTTTACTTTCCCTCTCTAGTAGTATAAATCGAGTCTTGGACTTTAATCTAGTAGAATGACCCTAAATCAATGATTTCGTTGGTTTCTTACCTTGAGTCCACCTAGCCTACTAGGGACTTACTACGGGATTTGCATTTTGACCATTATGACCACCCACGGTGTGAAAAGGCCTTGGTTGCCGAGTCCCGTCCCTTAGGTGACCGTGTTTGAGGTTGTTTGATTAGTCCAAGTTCTCCCCTTTTTGTGGGTTTGAACGAAAATCGCGACCCCCGACTTACCCATTCCCCTACCTCCTACACATATTCACGAAATAAAGTTGCAAATTGTTGAAACCTCTTTTTTAGTTGCAAAAAGAAATGCCTACAACAAAAAGGGCAAAGAAAAGAAAAAGAAAAGAAAGAAAATGAAAGAAAAGAAAAGATTGAAGAAAAAGAAAAGGCACAAAAAGCCAAAAAGAAAATACAAAAGATGAAAAAGAAATGGCATAGCAACACAAAAAGCAAAAATACAAAAGAAAGAAAAATGCCAAAAGAAAACCGTCTCACAAAAAGATTCTCACCCTCTTAAAATAAGCCTTTTTCCGATCGTTACAGTGAAGAGCCTACCAAAGGACCGAGTCACTAGGAAGGATGATAGCGGTAATGATCGGTCTTCCCTCATTTTGCAAACCTTATCCACCTTTTTACTTGGACTAGTTAGGCGGTTCCTGAACATGGGACAACCCTCTTGGCTTATCGCTAAAGGGGGCGGGGTCTCACTTACCTACAGTGTCGACTAACACCGTGGTTCATCCTTTTTCCATCCCACCGATCGTCCCGTGGTACGTTCTTAGAAGGTTAGGAGGAACCTAGGTAAGTTACCAACGTTTTTTATTGCTTTGTTATCATACTATTAGGGTTTTGTCCATTTCGGTTTGTATGATTAGCTTGGGAACGTTGTCACTTGCCTTGAGTCCTAAACCGGTGCTTCTTTCACCGCTTTGTAGAGGGAAGCGGTATTTATTTCATCTTGGATGCAACCGATTGTTTGTTTGTTGGGTGTTTTTGTCTCCGGTTGCATCCACAGTTTTGTCGCAAGACCTCACTTGCCTTACGGAATGCACTTTTCTTCTAGGTGTACTCGCGTGAGTTGAAAGGGCGTAGGGTGCGCTAATACCCGCTCGGCTAGTAATTTAGTTTGTCTTAGCTTTTAGTTAGTTTGTGCTTACTCGAGGGCGAGTAAGGGTTAAGTGTGGGGGAGTTGATAAGTGTAGTTTGTAGTGCCCAATTTGTTGTGTTTAGTCCCGGTTTCACTTGTGGAATCGCTCCTTGGGGGCGGTTTCTAGGCTACTTATTCTTCTTCTAGTTCGTTTTAGGTTCCCAAGACCATTCATGGAGAATTGGAACGATTCCGACTCGTTTCATACACTTTTGGAGCCAACGAAGAGAAGGAACGATCACTCGGTGCCTTGGATTCGATCCCGAGACCTTGGGACCCATTCCCGAGCCCCTTAGACTCGATCCCGAGACTCGAGAGTCGATGAGAAGCCCATGAGAATCAAGGAGGGACCTTAAAGATCATATTGGAGGCCTACAAGACCCTTCCCGGGCGGGATAGTAGCCTTCCCGACTGGGAAGGGGTGCACAAATTGAACAGCGCCTGTTTTGGGGTCGTCCCGTACGGGACCACTTCGTCCCGGATGGGACCATTTCATCCCGTACGGGATGGGCTGTGCTGTAGCCGCGTGACTTTCCTTTCCTCTCCTTCACTCTTGTAACCTTATAAATACTTCTCCCTTGTATTGTTTAAGAAACTTACTTTACCCTAGACTATCTTAGACTCTCTACATTGTTCTAAACCCTAGATTTAGTTCTCCTCTCATTAGCTTAATCCCTCTTTAAACTCTTGTTATTTTTAGATTAATCTAGTTTATTAGTCTTGTATTAAGGAGATTCTTGAAGACTCATCCAAGATTGACAACCTTGGAGACTATTTTCGGTTTCTTATTAATACAAGTTCTCATCTTTTTATCTCCTTGTCAGTTGGTATAATCTCTTTTCTTTTAATCTTTGTTAATCTCTCAAGTTTTAATCTTTACATATTGTTCATTGTTCTTGTTTGTTTATGATGAATGTTTTGTTATTTATGTTGATTTCTCTTATCATTGTTATAGTTAGTTTCATTATGAGTGAGTAGACTCTTTGTGGGGTTAGTAGGGGGATTAAGTGTGGATTATGGGTGATTAGGGTTTAATTGTGGGTAAAGGTGATTCCTTTGTTGCTAGTCACTTATTGGGCACACTATGTGTTTATTGTATTGCTTGTGTGGGTAGTAGTGGCCAATGCTTCTCATACTTGTTCTTATCTTCTCATGGTGTATTCGATTTATGGTTGAATGTTTGTGTTTTGAGTAGTATCTAGCATGAATGTTCGGGTCTAGTCTTAGACACGAGAGTGCGGACTTTGGCTTTGGCGTGAGAGCGCAAACCGACCTTAGTAACTAAGTGGCACCTACACCCTTGATTACCCAATCATCCTACTACACTTATGAACCCGACCTAACCCTACTCCTTCCCATATTTGAATTCTCTATCTCTTTAGTCGATCATTTTCTCTAGTTTATTTGTTTAGTTAATCTTCGTTGTTTCTATTAGTTCATATTATTTCTAATTCATTGTTAGTCCATTTTCATACCTCTCAATCATCATAGTTTGTCAATTATCGTCTTCTTTGTGTTTGTTTGTGTGACTTAGCCTTGTTTGTAGGTGGACCTAGTCTAGACACCCATAACCGTCTCCGTGTACACGACCCGACTTATCCTAGCTACCGTTAGGATTAGTTGGTTATATATTGATCGGTGGGGACCCACGGCAATTCGTACCATCAATTGTGAAGCACCATGACACTTACATTATACTTAATTTCTCGAACTAAGTGAACAATAGGTCTCTCTATTTCAGAGAAAATACGCCCATTCCTTTCTCTCCATAAGCTATAGACAGTCGCAGCAACACAACATTGCAATCAGTAACATCTCATATGTTTGTTCCTCCTCTTACTTGAGACTCAATGCAAGAGAGCAGTCAAATCATCAGTCCTGAGTACTATTAACCATATCAACCCAAATAAAGCAAAAATCAATACCCACATCAATCCACAATCATCATATCAATCCTCTCCTTCAATCTAGGTGCAATAATTGTGTTTACATTGTAAAATAGAATAATTTGTGATTATGTTTACATTTTAATTAGAGCAATAGTTTCATCCTACTTCACTATAAATATGTACTCCCTTTCATTGGTGAAATATACAACTTTACAGTACTACAATCTCCCTTATATGGTATCAGAAGTCTTAATCGATTCGCAATCAATTTACGACCCAGGAGCCCTACATTCAAACGCCAAGCATCTCTGCTTCCGCAACCTCCGTTCACCACGACCAACACCAATACCAACACCGATAACAACACCAACACCATGGTCTCAAATCCACATGAAACCTCCAAACCGCTAACATCCTTGAACTTGAACCACTGTGTCAAATTGAATCCGTTGTAGACACCCGCATTTTGCCTGCTAGTGTCTATAGCAGTTCCCGACAAACACCCGATGATGATCGGACGCTAACGTGCTCTAACGCGCTCGGATACGGACCCGAAATCAATAATATCTTACATGGACTTTTAGCGGAATAATAATCTCACAAAACAGACCTCAAATCCAGGCCCAGTGGGTCGTTCCAAGCAAAATAAGACTAATTTGGGCCAAAACCGACACCAAAAATAAATCCCGTCTTTTGGCGACCGGGTTAAAACCCGGTCAAAGACGAACCCATCACAAAAACCAGCCCAAGTGCACCTTCTAGAAGCTGGCGCCCAATCCAAATTCAAAAAAGATAACAAAAATCAATCAAAACAACAATATCAATTCCTTCCTATTTTATCTCGGTTTACCTGATCCACTCGATCGAGTGGATTGACCCACTCGGTCGAGTGGAGCGTCAAAATACGGATCAGGCCCATTTTCTAGGGCACTCGACCGAGTGCACTAGGGCCACTCGATCGAGTGACCCTAGGTCGTGGGGTAAAGTCTATAAATACCCCCTCAAACCCTTTGCATTTCAGCTTTCACTAATGCAATTTTACCCTCATTCTACCTACATTTTACCCCACATTTCAGCCATACTCTCTACACTACAACCCTAAGCAATCGCACACAAAAACCGAGTCCCTTGTCCCTCGAAAAACCGACATACACACACACACACATACACATACACACCATAACTTGCATACATCCTCGATACTCCGACGT